>CM030847.1:12218588-12818588 GCA_018105865.1 Metaphire vulgaris
TCGGGCACGGAGTGAATGTCCTGTAAAAATCGGCGTTTTAAAATATTGTATCTCACATTCGGACTGTATAAAGGTAAAGGTTCCGTCTTCTTGCTCAATTTCGAGCGTTCGGGCAGGCGCTGATTACCGGTTCCTGTGGCATACGGGGTGCAAGCGGTTTGTGCCATCAATCTAGAGCAGGAGTGCACAGCCTTTTGAGGCCGAGGGCCAAGTTCAATACTGTATTCTCAAATAGCTCGCGGGCTGAATAAACAAAAATGCACGTTTTATAATAGTAGGCCAATCTAAAAATACTAGAGCTGGTAACGATTACAATTTCTTGTTTGATTAATCGAATTTTTAAAAAATCGATTAATCGATTAATTTCGATTAAAATAGGCCTAATATAGCTTTTAGCTGATCACCTTGCACTGCAACTCTATACATATGCATATTGTCTACTTTACCGTCTGCAGTTACTAGTTAGCTTAAAAACAAAAGTGCTTGCTCATTCATCTCTCCTTAAATGCTTAGCTGCAGCATTGCTTTCATTACCCGCATTTGTTGTCTGAACGAAATAGAAATATAGTAAGCTAAGTAGGTATTCAAATAAATAAGTTTAATGAATATTAAAATTTAATCGAAAAATTGCTTAAAGAAAATTTAATCGATTAAAAATTAGTTGTTAGTGCTTGGCCTTGTGCTTGGACTTGGACTGACTTAAATAGTACCAAAAAGCAAGTGCTTGTGCTTGGCATTCAAGGTTGAGTACTTGTGCTTGTAGTTGGCATTGAGGATTGGATACTTGGACTTGTATTTTTCGTTGAAAGTTGTGGTCTGCAAGTACAACGTTTAATAACAAAGTTACCAATTTTGCAAATTAAAGCATTAGCGCGCGTATTAGTTTTATGCAGAGGCCAGAGAGTAAATAAGTAAAAGTCTTTGGGCCAGTATTACTGATCTGCATTGACTATCGTAGTTGTAGCTACTACAAATGGTACAAACTTTGTATGCATTATTTGAAGTGTTGTGAAAACTTACAAAGTTTGTTTTATCCGATTCTGTTGCTGACAATGTTAGTTGAAAGGTGCGGTAATTTTGAACCTAAGCGAAAAGCTTGTTTATTTGAACATGTACTTGTGCTTGCTTGTGCTTGTGTTTGAATGTAAAGTGATTGGCTTTGGCCTTAGCCTATGAGTGCTTGGACTTGTACTTGGTCTTGAATGTTGTATACTTGGCCTTGTGCTTAGCCTTATGCCTCAGGTGCTTGGCCTTGTGCCTTAGATGCTTGTCAACAAGACTGCATACTACTGTGTCAAAGTGAGTCAAAATAAAATGAAAATCAGTATTTTACTTATTTTCTTATCAGCGTATCATTGCGCGGCCCGCAAAGATACGAATCTATCTAATGATTCTAATCTAATATGATGGCTGTGACTGAATGCCTTTAATTACTTCCTCAATGCCTGGCTCTTGTTCAATTGTTGAAACCTATCTTTAAAGTGGCAGTTAAGCTTGATCGCAAATTAGTCGTATTCAGGATTTCTGGTTCATGATCGAGAGTCTGCTCACACAAAATTTGAACTCACAAACACTGATATCGGAACTTAGCCGAAAATGTTGGCTTTTTCTGGACATATTTCTGTGCAGACGTTTAAGAGACATTCACGAAACAAATTCGCCGTCTGAGAAAGCCGTGAAGACTTGGCAATAATCTGGACCACTTTGTAGTTGACCCGTCTGAAATACTTGAATTCGTCGGTCATATTTGGTAAAAAAAAACTTTGTTCGACCGACAGAGGTTTTTTAGCTGCTCATTTTTTTAAAAATTCTCAACTCACCTTGCAAGTCATTATAAACAGGATTATTTCCAGTGTTGTTAATCCTTGTCCTGGTCCTGGTCCTTAAGGACTCCTTAAAAACTAATTTGAAGTCCTTGTCCTTGTCCTCGTCCTTGGGGGGTCAGTCCTCGTCCATATCCTCGTCCTTGGGGGCTCGGTCCTCGTCCTTATCCTCGTCCTTGCAGATCGGTCCTTGTAACTTAGTCCTTGAAAAATCCTTATAAGGACCAAATTACTTGCATACCATTTTCAATTGTTCTGATAATTAATTATGTTCCAAGATAAGAGTAGTATGTGAATTTATATTTACATACTTCCTTTAACTTACCTTTAAGTTATTCTAAATGTGTAGTCATTGTTTCCTTTATATAATACCATTTGAGCAGCTGAACTCCCATTTCCTGTTTGAAAGCGTATGCACCAGACGCATGCGTTTTTTAAATTTCTATTATTCTTTAGTTGTTTCCTAAAATATCGGTGTCATTGTCTACAAAGGAACTGAACAAAGCATGATCAACAATGAATATTGGCAGTTGAACGAGTGTTTTCGCAAAGTGGTCTCATTATACTGTATATAATTAGACCTCATCGTGCGCACATGACTGATCAGCTGTTGGAAACACTTGTTTATTTGAAATGCAGCATTTCTGTTGACTAGATTATGTTTTACAACATTCTTTTTTGCTTTTCTAATTTTGTGATTCGAATTGAAATTGTTTTTGGTTTTTCCTTTCTGACTTTTTTGTCTAACAGAGGTCGGTCCTTGACCTTGATCCTTGTCCTTGGAGGTCAGTCCTTGTGGTCCTTGTGCTTGGAGGGTAGGTCCTCGTCCTTGGAGAGTCGGTCCTCGCCCTTATCCTCGTCCTTGGGGGGATGGTCCTTGTCCTTATCCTCGTTCTTGGGGGTCGGTCTTTGTTCTTATCCTCGTCCTTGGGAGGTCGGTTCTTGTTAACATCGCTGATTATTTCTAGGATTATCAATTTGGGGGTGTCGGTAAATTCTGGGGTTTTCTGCCAAAAAGTCTCACAAGCAAAAAAGGTCACCCTATAGCTGAGATTGGGGGTTGGGGGGTCATCATCATCATCATCATCATCATCATCATCATCATCATCATCATCATCATCATCATCATCATCATCATCATCATCATCATCATCATCATCATCATCATCATCATCATCATCATCATCATCATCATCATCATCATCATAATTGCTCTCTGCCAACTCATTAGTGGCAATAGCTAGTCAGAAAACATTTCCAGGCCTTTTTGTCAAATGTTAATTTTCCTCCTTCTGCAATTGTCAGTTGTCTTTCTTTAAAATCTTCTTTTATGTTGTCTATCCATTTTTTCTGGGCCTGCCTCTTCCTTTTTTTACCTTCCTTGTATGTGTTGAGTGTTTTTTTGGGAAGTCTCGAGTCTTCCATCCTGTGTACATGTCCATACCATGTAAGCCTCCTTTTTCTGAGTTTGTCCATGATGATATTCTTTAATCCAATCCGCTGCCGTATATCTTCATTTCTAAGTTTTTGAAGTCTGCTAACTCCAAGAATTCTTCTTAGGCAGCTCATTTCTGCAACGAGTAGTATTTTTTCATCTTCTCTTTTTGTGACCCAGGTTTCAGATCCATATAGTATTTGTGGAATGACAACGGTATTATAGATTTGGACTTTTGGTGCTTATTTTAGTTTCTTTAGAGTTCCAGATGTGTTTCAGTCTTCCCATTGTTTGTAATCCTTTTGCTACTTTCTGTTTGATGTCTTCTTGGTGGCTTCCATTGCTTGTTATTTGTCCTCCTACATATGTAAAGCTTTTGACTTGTTCAATTTCTGTACTTTGTAGAGTTAATCGCAGCTTCTTTTCTCCTGTTTTGCTGACCACTATATTTTTAGTTTTTTTCTGCGTTTATCGTAAGGCCGAATCTTTGGCTTGTGATATTGACTTTGTCTTTGTAGATCTTTCCTGGATTCTGCAAGCAAGGTGACATCATCTGCAAACGTTAGATTATAAATATTTTCTCCATAACACTTTACACCAATGTTTAAGTCTTTGGTTGCTATTTTGTATATGGCCTCAAGAATTATGATAAACAGCATTGGCGAAAGAATACATCCCTGTCTTGTTCCTACTTCTGTCTTGAACCATTCTGTTAGTTCATGTTCCACCCTCACTGCATTTTTTGCTTTTCTATACACTGTTCGTATTAGGTTGATTAATTTTTCTTCAATTCCGAAATTTCTCATTGCTAGCCACAGTCCATCATGCCACACTGAATCAAAAGCTTGTTTGTAATCAATAAAGTTAATGTAACATGTATTGTTAGTCTCAATATATTTTTCCAAGATTTGTCTTATAGTAAATAATTGGTCAATTGTGCTTCTTCCCGGTCGAAATCCTGCTTGCTCCTCCCCAAGTACTTCTTCCACATATGCACTTATTCTTCTCTGGTGTACTTTAGATAAGACCTTCCCTGGGACGCTCAGGAGTGTAATTCCTCGATAATTGTTGCAGTCCATTTTATCTCCCTTTCTCTTTTATATAGGTATAATAATTCCTCTACTCCAGTCTTCTGGCAACAGTGTCTGAGTAGTATATCCTATTTAGTAGAGCGTGGAATTCATTCACTATTGTGTCTCCTCCGGCCTTTATTAGTTCTGCTGGGATATTATCAATTCCTGGTGCTTTATTTCGTTTTAGTTCTTTTATTGCCTGTTCTATTTCTGTTTTAAGGAAGTCTTCTGTAGATTTCTCTAGATTCATGCTAAGTATAACCATTAATAATCCCTTACGCCTGGACGTATGAGTTCCCAGTTAGGAAGCATATCTATAAGCAAAGAACGTTTTCAGCCGTCTATTAGGTAGGGTTGGGGGTGTCGGTCTCAAATTGGGGGAAGCTGCGAGGTGTTAGGAGGTGTAAAAATATCCCTGATTATAAATACCGGCAAGTTTTGTTTCATATGGCGCTTACAACTGTATTCTTTATTGACGCTGACCGATTCGCGACAGATCAAACGGATGTTAAGCGAGTCCACGAATTACTGGTGTGTCCATTCAAGATTAAACTGTCGTTTATCGAAGTCCACTTTTAGCTTTTTCGCTGCGGTTTGAGATATATTCAGTAGTCGTAAAACTAGATATTATAGGAGTATCCAGAACAATCTCTATGGTCACTGATCTATGCCCACCAGCAAGAAATCTGCTTCTGCCATTGGCGTCTATTAATAGACAACAATGGTTTCTACGGTTTCTGCCCACCAGTGGGCGGAGCAACCGGACCTTGTTGGTAAACACTGGATACCCCTATAATTTCAAGAGAAACACTTGTTCAAAGAACGTTTTCAGGCGTCTATTATCGCCCACTTACCGTTTCCAACGTGTTCAATTGTTAAAGGTCGCACAATTTTTAGTAGCCCAATGGATATTAATAGTCCATCGATTATAGTGTAGGCCTAATAGAAAATGATTATGATCCACATTTTCTACAATGAATTTTAGTGGCGGGTCTGCTTCTTGTGTTGTTCGAAATTGTCCCGTGGGCCGGATAAAACTTTTGGCTGGCCGCGGGCCGCCGGTTATGCACCCCTGATCTAGAGTAGGTTGTCAGCGCTGTCTAGACCTGCGCACTACCTTGCAGCCGAACGTTGCTCCTCTGCAATTTGAGTGTCCAGGTCTGACCGAAAGAAATCTGCAATTTTCACTGCTTTCCTTTGGTTCAGGTGGTTCTGTCTGATTTGTCATTGTGTTACGAATATCCTCTTCCTACAGAACCCTCAGGGGCATATACTTTCCCTGGGCGGTTATCAACTACCTTTAAATCAAAAGGCTCCGCATTGGCCGCCAATTGTTACGAATATCTCTCTCACTCAAAAATCCAACTCAGCTTTAGTGATGTCAAAATTACCGGGCGTCAACTGTTACGAATTTCTTAAGAGGGGTTCTGCTCGGCAAGAGAGATATCGCCTTACAATAAATTTTTACGTGGGCCCTGCCCTTGTATTTGAGCAGTTAGAGCTTTGCGAATCAAAGACACTCGTTTCAGTTATAATCAGTTTTATTATACACAGAGAAAACTTAAATATGAATGGGGAAAGCAAGTATTTATAAATGTCAATCTTGCTTCGAATAGTTCATTAGTTCATCAAAGAAGGGTTTTAGCCTTGGCTGCGCGAGTGCATAGTAATTCTTCAAAGAGTTCTACGTAATAGTCAAAGAAGGGGAAGCGAGGCTGAGGAAGGCGCTTGATATCGGAAGCGGCCTTACGCCGGGAGCTTCCAGGATCTGCAGTGGTTTCAGCAGAGGCGTCGTCCGGTCACGAAGATGGAGACGCGGTCAATCAGGACGAGGATCTGTACGGCGTCGTCTGGTCACGAAGACGGGAGTCGCGGTAGGTCAAGTCGGCGGCCAGAGTAGCGTCGAACGGGTCGACGAACTGCGGCGGAGGATACCAGGCGCGGCGTCCACCAGTCGAAGCTGCAGCAGGATCGTCGTACCCTCAGACGTGGGAGTCCTCAAGTGAAGCGCGGTCCGCCTGAGGAGCGAGCTTTCGGGTGCCGGGAGATATCCTCCCTAGATGCACACGTCGGCCTTCTCCAAACACGAGAGTAAACTCAAGTGCTGTCTTGTCTGGGCGAGGCCAACGAGGGAGTACTCCCTCTGCGAGGGTAAAAACTCAAGTGTTGGCCTCCCTTCTATTCTTTCTCCAATCCTGCTGAGGGCCGTGGGGTGACAGTACTTAAGACCCTAGGTCCCTGGTTAAAATGGGTGTACAAAACACGCTTAACAAATCATGCGGCATTTAGTAACGAAAGATGCCATTCGCTTGAAACTTGAAAGGTAAGTCACTTCGAATATATAACATAATATAGATATCGAATTATGATCGATAGTTCAATAACTTAATTATAGTGATTAATTAAAGTATCGATCGCTGAAATCGTAATACACAACGGTGAAACGTTGTGGCGCCACCTTGCGAACAAACGCGAAGTCCACATACGCGTATAGCCGCGACGTATAGAAATACGGCTTACTGAAAAGGGGTATGCAGAAAGTCGAAAACAAAAGAACGGCATTCGGAAACGAATGACACTAATTACTTAATAATCTAAGAGGCAATAGTTTCAACTTCTTAACACTATAACTGCGTCGAATAACGATCAAAAGTGCGATGGCTTAATTATAATGATTATTTGAAATATCGAACAACGCAAACGTATCATGCCATGGTAAACGTATAATGTCGCAACGCCATCTGGCGAATGAAGCGAGAATGTCCTGCGTACAACAGCGAAGCTTTACTAAACGAAGAAACGCAAAAAGAGGTGTGCGATTACGAAAGGAAGGCTAGGTCTAAAATGTTGTCACAATTGCAATAATAATAACTTTATTTCGTGACAAGCACAGCATCAAAACTGTTAAAACACAACCAATAATAACACAAATCAACTGAACAAAAACTCAATGCAATAAACTAAAAATAACTAAGAAACTAAGAACTGTATGGAACAATAATGAACATGATAACTGCCGCGTATGAAAATTGACTTCATGCATACACGCCTACATACAACAGATTTCTGCTTTTTAAACATGTCCTCAGTCCTCACATTTAATATTTAAATATTTTTATTCCAATATAGCCTACTCTCGAAAAAAATTACACCAAGTGTACTGCAGTCTAGAATTTAACAAGTCGGTAGTACGAATATATTTTCTGGAGTTACAGGATATGCTTCCTAACTGGGAACTCAGACGTCCAGGCGTAAGGGATTATTAATGGTTATTGGTTAACTTAGTATTCTGTAGTATAACGTGAACTAAAGCAGCGTCGGCATTTTCGTCTTGTCTTGTCTTTAGCCATCCTCGCTACGACGGTAGACCGCATCATGAATGAACTTGTTCCACTGTTTTCTGTTGTATGTCCAGAGGCGGATTTACATTTCGGAGGCCCGGTGCAAATATTTCCATGGAGGCCCCCGGCGCCATCGTGGTCACTTAAAGAAGTAAAAATAAAACAAACGTCATTGAAAAATGAAACAATTAAATGCCATTAACTTCAACTCAAATAAACTTGCATTGAATTTGCAGTCGTGCAGTCATTGTACAAGAACTGGGGCACGGTCGACCTGTCGTCTGTTTATAATATTAGTAGTGTACTGGTAACTCACCGTAACTGGTAATTAGTCTAAATTGTTTCAACATGTCGCCGACGACTTTTGTTGTAGCAAAGGCCTCCACTAGCTGTGCAGGCGATTGTCTTCACGAGTTCATTTTCAATGTTCAGTATGGCTAAGGATGACAGGCGCTCTTGTAGCATGGTAGTGCGCAAGTAGTTCTTAATTCTTTTCAGGTGACTAAATGACCGCTCACCAGTACAATTGGAAACTGGCAAAGTGACATAGATTCTGAGGGCAATGTTTATATTAGGAAAAGCCGACTGCATTTTGTATTTGCTCATGATTTGCAGCATCGACAAAACAGATGGACGAGAGTGATTCGATTGCGGGATCTGCAGTATCTTTCTCAGAGTTGGCCAATTCTTTCAGAAATGCTGTCCACTGGGTCCACTCCTTTACGAGGTCTGGTTTCAGGTGGCCTCGGTAGAAGTCGGCGGCCGTGTGCATCGCAGCGGTTGCATAATCCACGTGTTATGACGTATAAATTAATTTAATTTATTTAAGTGTTATTTGAACTTATTTCTTATGAATTTAATCATACATAAAGATGAGTTCCGCCGGTGGCCCGGTGCAACCGCCGGTGGCCTGGTGCAACCGCCGGTCACTCGGTCAGAGTCCAGCCATTATGAGCCATACCATTAATTGAGCTAAACAGGGGTATATGAGACATAGGCTTTCTTAACCGACCCTGAGACGGGCGTGGCCTCGGGAGTGCCCGAGGCCGCAATATGCGTTCAAGAACTCGATGTTCAATGTGTCCTGCCATTCACATTAATTAACGCAGCTGGCTGCTAATCTTTTTAGTATTATATTATATTATATTATATTATATTATATTATATTATATTATATTATATTATATTATATTATATTAATTATATTAATTATATTATATTATATTATATTATATTATATTATATTATATTATTTATATTATTTATATTATTTATATTATTTATATTATTTATATTATTTATATTATTTATTATATTATATTATATTATATTATATTATATTATATTATACTATACTATACTATACTATACTATACTATACTATACTATACTATACTATACTATACTATACTATACTATACTATACTATACTATACTATACTATACTATACTATACTATACTATACTATACTATACTATACTATACTATACTATACTATACTATACTATACTATACTATACTATACTATACTATACTATACTATACTATACTATACTATACTATACTATACTATACTATACTATACTATACTATATTATATTATATTATATTATTTGAATCAGAAGTTGCACTAAATGTTGTGGGTGTCCCATTTCTAACATATTTATCCATAGTCTTTCATGTGAGGCAGAATCAAATGCCTTTTTAAAGTCAACAAAACACATAAACACTGGCTTCTGATGCTCTTGTGCTTTCCGTAGTAAAGCATCACTGGCCTGAATGCAAAAGAAACTCTAACAAAGTGATATTTTAATAATAATCTTTATTCGTGACAAGCACAGCATCAAAAAAATAGTACACAAACAAGGAATAACACAAATCAACTTAACAAAAACCAAATAAAATCAAACTAATAATAAACTAATAAACTAAGCACAAACTTTACACAGTACAGCCACTAGCACTGCCCATCCAGCCAGCCTCTGCCCTCAGACAAATTCTAGCAATGCACTCAGCAAAATAGGCTACGAGCGCTGGACGCCGGGGATGTAGCGGTCTTGGTGTTGCTGGACCTCACCGCCGCCTTCGACACAGTGGATAATGGTACGTTACTGAAGAAGTTTGAGGCATCGTACGGAATGAGCGGTCGAGTGCTCCAATGGTTCTCCTACATCACGAAACGAGTGCAGCACGTAAGTTGCGCAAGCTCAACCACTCCACCGACCCGTGTTGTACGTGGAGTTCCCCAAGGCTCCGTTCTATGGCGCACTATTCGCGCTCTATGTCGCCGACTTGATTAGCATTGTCGAACGGTTCGGGCTCCAAGCACACCTCTATTCCGATGACACGCAAGTATATGGAAGCAGCCCTCCTGCAGCAGTTCATCTACTCTAGCAGCGTGTCACTACGTGCTTGGTCGAGGTGACCAGGTGGTTTAAGTCACATCAGCTGCAACTCAATGTTGCTAAGACCAAGGTAGTATGCAGTGGCGTATTTACCGTTGGGCTATTTGGGCCATGGCCCCCCTTTGGTATTTGCCTAGCCTGTCCTCACCCATCCATTCTGGCCAATCAAGTGCTGTAGTTGTCCCACGTACGTACAGAAAGTTACTCATGGAGTAATCATTACTCCAAGAACTTACTAGCTTAGTGTTCATGATATTTTTTAAATGTCGTCTGGTCCCCCTTCAAAGCAATTTCGCCAGACAACATTAGATTTCGAGTCTAAAACGCTTACATTTTCAGCCTAATATGCATACAGGGCTTAGTCACAGCCCACAGAATTCCATTTTTTCTCCAATAAAGGTGACTTGCACATGTTCATGCAAAGAACATAATCATGCATATTTTCAGAAAAAATTAATCTGGAAAATCTTAAAATGTCGCCAGCTTCAGGAGGGCTTCGCCCCCTGACCCCCCACCAGGGTCTTTGCCCCTGGACCCCACTGGGGCGTAGCCCCCAGACCCCCATTATAGGCTCGCGCTTCGCGCTCGCCATGGGCTGGCCCCTTACCAAAATTCTAAATACGCCACTGGTAGTATGGGGCACCTCTGAGCGTCAGAAACACTTGACACCGACGACCTGTATCAGTATCGATGGACTTGAGGTCCAACCTGTGTTTGTCCGTCCGGAATCTCGGGATCCACATCGATAGCACATTATCGACGAGGACCCATGTCTCAAAGACAATTGCCAACTGCTTCAATGCACTCTGGCAAATCAGAAGTGTACGAAGATTGGTGTCAGTCCGGTCTCTCAAGTCACTGGTTTCATCAGTGGTACTCACCAAACTAGACTACGGGAACATGACACTCACCGGATCACCGCAACACCTGCTGGACCGTCTCTAGGTCGTATTGAATTTGAACGCAGCGGTGTGGTTGATCTTCCAAGTCCTTTCTCTTGAACATGTAACACCGCTTCTACGAGACTTACACTGCCTATCAATGCCAGAACGGATTCAGTTTAAGTTGGCAATGCTGGCTTACCGCTGCCTGAATGGTAAAGACCCAGAGTACCTAGCAACAGGATTAGTATGAGTTGCAGATCAGGCAGGTCGGCGTCGCCTGAGATCTGCTGGAACCACCTCTCTGGTCGTTCCATCAACGTGCCTTTGTACTGTAGATAACCGTGCCTTTCCCGTGGCCATGGCAAGGGCATGGAACCACCTGCCTTCTTCAGTTCAACTCTCTCCAATGCCAGCCATCTTCAAGGAGAGACTCAAAACTTGGCTATTTCACACGAGCTATTATAATTTGTAATGTGTCCATGCAGTCTCCGGATTAGTTGCCACAATAAACTCTACATCAGCGGTTCTCAATCCGTGGTCCGCGAACCAAAAGTGGTCCGCGAGAGGGCGTCTAGTGGTCCGCGGCATATTGTGAAAGAAAAACCAAAAAATCATGAATAAGGTTTTTTTGCTTGTCAGCCTTTCTTGATAGGCGATAACGTTTTTTTTTCTTGTCGAGCTTTTCGGCAGACACTGGTTTCATATTTCTCAGCATTGGCGGCTCTAAAATTTGGCAAGTCGGGGGCCGTTGGGGTGGCAACTTCTAATCATGAGGGGCCAACCATTTGTTGTTTAATGTATGTAGCATTAAGTATAGTGTGACAAAATTTTAGGCCTAGCCTTCCTTTCGTCAATTAGTACACCTCTTTTCACGTCTCTCGTTTTAATTAAGTGAAGCGTTGCTGTTGTACTGCGAACGTTCTCACTCCATTCGACAGATGGCGTTGCGACATTGTAAGTTTACCATGGCTTGATACGTTTGCGTTGTTCGATATTTCAAATGGTCATTATAATTAAGCCATCGCACTTTTTGATAGTTATTTGACGCATATATAGTGTTAAGAAGTTGAAACTATTGTCCCTTCGTTTATTAACCCCTTAACCGTGTATTTAACCGTAACTCAATGTAAAATGGACAGATACATCCAGGATCCCCAGTTAAGGGGATAAGTAATTAGCGTCATTCATTTCCGAATGCCGTCCTTTTGCCTACGACTTTCTGCAAACCTTTTTCTAGAGAGCCGTATTTCTATACGTCGCGGCCAGCGTCTTTTTTTCTGCAAAAAGGCAGAAGGTTATATGAATATTTATGAACCGCGTGACGCTCTTAATGTGAATATTTCTAAAGCAAAGATAACTTTATGGGTTAGGGTTAGGGTTAACCTAACCTTAACCCTAACCCCCTAACCCTAAACCCTATGCAAAACCTTCTGCTTTTTTGCAGAAAAAAAGACGCTCGCGGCCAGTGTTTAATCTAGGCTGTTTCCGGGGGCAATCGCCCTTTTCCCCCCAGAAATTTCAAATTGCCCCGGAAAATTTGGAATACTGCATGGACTAACAGCGGCTCCTAGCAGAATTCCCCCCGGCTTTGTCAGCTAATTTCCCCCCAGCTTTTTTAGTTTCCCCTCCGGAGTCCAGAAGTCTAGATTAAACACTGGTCGCGGCTATACGCGTATGTGGATTTCGCGTTTGTTCGCTAGGTGGCGCCACAGCATTTCACCGTTGTCTAAAGGTGGTGGGACACTACCCGCGCATTGCGCGAGTTCACTTTGACGTCCTTTGCGATCGTGTTGAACGTGTAGGAGCGATTTTCCACACAGGCAAAAATTAAGCCACGCCTACAACAGTTGATGTAGTGCTAAAAATGGCAGACGAAGAATTAGTTGCTATTTGCGGAATGATGATTTTAACAGCATGTAGCCTATCATAGCATCGGTGGTACCTGCTTTGTCGAAAGAAAAGAAGCCATAGAAACCCAGAAAGGCTAGACTTTGGCCTTGGTCATGACCACGGCGATACATAAGTTGTCTTGATAATAATAATAATAATAATAATAATAATAATAATAATAATAATAATAATATATACCGGTAAATAAAGAAGCGTTTAGCTTTCAAATTTATTTCACTCCATTTCGTTGCATTGCGCGTAGATTCATTATATATATATATATATATATATATATATATATATATATATATATATTCATATTCATGATTCACGTACCTGGTGTGGATTGGAGTTTTCCAGCAATCTCGAGCCATATCGATGGCTTTTTATCACTTTCTTTATACGTATCGCATGTGCTATCCCATAAAATGGAATGCGCCGCCACCTCATTCAATATATTTATATCAAATTTATATCAAATTCACTTTTTGTAGCCATGATTAATTTTCTCTTGTCTTCTCTTTATTTCAAATTATTTGGGGGGCTGACCATTAGAGATGTGCGGGTACAGCAAAATGCATACCCTACCCGTACCCGTGGAAAAACTTTTTTACCCTACCCTACCCGTACCCGCTAGCGCTGTACCCTACCCGACCCGTACCCGTAAGCTGTGTACCCGTACCCGTACCCGTACCCGTAACCGACTTTGGTTGGAATTTGGAGTTTTTGGATTTGGAATTTTGGACCCGTACCCGCGGGTGTGTTTACGGGTACAAGTACTACAAGGACCTGTACATGGACCCGTGAACCCGTAGCCGTTCCTAGAGACTACAGAGAGGCAACAGTGAAATAGGGGCTACGAAATTGGGATAACTATTCATTGTAAATAGCACGCATGTTTAGATTAGGACAGATCTAGTACTTAGGAATCAGGATAATCAGTCAGCTAGCCTAAGCCGACATGAATGGGCTTGTTTAAAATATTTAGTAGATATCATTTATCTATGAGCAGGCATTAGAGCTCAAGTTAAACAACAAAACTTTACCAGAAGAACTTCTCGGTCAAAGAGTCCTTGGAGGAGTCAGAGGACGCCATTATAGATTTATTACTGATGATGTCAGATTACGTCATCTGTATTTCCTTTATGTTTTCAGTAAGTAAAATGCATGCTGTCTGACAAACTGTACGCGATGTACAAGTTATATTAATACACTTTACTCAATATTATTTTTCTATTACTGCATTGCTAATTTGCTATAGTAGTGAGAAATGAAAATATAACTTTACGGGTAAAACGGGTATACCCGTACCCGTAGCCGCTATACCCGTACCCGTAGCGCTGTACCCGTACCCGACCCGTACCCGTAAAATGTGTACCCTACCCTACCCGTACCCGCGGGTACGGGTACGGGTAGGGTATACCCGCGGGTACGGGTATACCCGCACATCCCTACTGACCATAGATTTATTATTAAAATATTAAAGTCTATGGGGCTGACGTTTCAACTGATACCCGATTGGTTGAAAAGTCAAAATGAACGCGACCGAAACTCGGGTGAATGTGCAACCACAATCAGTCGTGCGCGGCGGCGTTGATTTTCTCCCCTCCGTGTGCTTGCACGCGATCAATGTATGCTAATGTCCCAGTCACCATTCGAAAGCAGCTTATCATTCAAGCATTGAAAGCGCTTTCGCAAAGGACGTCAAAATGAACTCACGCAAAGCGCGCTAATGTCCCACCACCATAATACGATTTCAGCGATCAATACTTTGATTAATTATTATAATTAAGTTATTGAACTATCGATCATAATTCGATTTACTTATTGTGTTATATATTCGAAGTGACTTGTCCCCTTAGTATTAAAGTAAGTAAGTAAAGTAAAATCTCGTGGATTTCTATAGCGCCTTGTAAAGCAGCAAAACAGTAGCTGCTTATTCTTAGGCGCTCAGCCTTTCTTAAAATAGCTATGGGGAAGGTATATTTATCAGCCAGGCAATAGTCAACATCCAAAGGGCAGTGAGGCTAGGTTGTTACAGCTATGGAGGAAATGATATTAGAAAAAAGAAAGGATTTCAGCTTAGACCTGAAGAATTGAGGAGATAACGCAGGAATTATAGGGAATGAGGATTCAGATTTTATTGTTTGAAAGTGTCCAAGTCTGCGGAGGGAAGCTGGGATCGAGTTCCAAAGTTCATGTGAGGCGTATGAGAAGGCACGGTTGCAAATTTTCAGGGATGACTAATTCAGTAGGCGTGACAGAGTGAGGTAAGATGATGAACAAGTGGGTCGAGGAGGCTGAGGGGTTAATAGTGATCTAAGGTAGACAGGTTTTGATGACTGAAGTGAGCTATATGTACAGTACTGGCCAAATTATTATGGATTTTGCCCTTTTCATCACTAATTCGATGCTAACAGCTGCTAGTCTGTTTATTTATCCTGGTGGTAATTATCCTTCTTGAATGGCACTTTGCTGTTCTAATGCTATAAAATTGAATATAAATTTATATAAAATTATTATAGTATATATCATTTGCTATAGGTAACTGCTTTATTTTTGTCGACAGTAATTCTGAATAAAATGCCTATTTTGTGAAGATATTTCGTTAATCTTCACGCACCATAGTTTCACTTCCAAGTTAATTTTATAAGTCAATTTGCAATTAGTAGGCCTTTTGCATATTTAACCGATACTAAGCAGTAATTTCTTCGGCGACATATAATAGCCATGTGATGGGAAAGAAGTCTGATCTTAGCCCGAGGAAAAAGGGCCAGATTCGTGTTCTTCTGGAGGAGACATCTTTGACACAGCCAGATATTGCTGAAAATGAAGGTTTCACCCCAAAGTTGTGAGTGTTATTGCAAAAAGTGTGATGTTTGGCCTGACATTGTCTCCGAGGCGAAGGGGAAGATGTGGCAGACGACGTCTATCGAGTGCAAGAAACGACAGGAAACTGGTCAGTTTGTCCAACCGCAGGGCAACCGCTAGACAGTTGGGAGTCGTGAGTTATGAGTGGGACAGCTACAAGCAGTAGTAGAACGGCCGGTGCGTAGACGTTTGTTCGATGCTGGTCGATCAAGTCATCTGGTTGTTCGATCATGGTACCCTCTAAAGAAGCCTCTGCTGAAGACATCGATGATGAAGAAGAGGCTGCAATGGGTTAAAGAGCATTTGTCTTGGACTGCAGCTGACTGGTCGAAGGTACTGCACACTACTTTATTCTTATCTCATCAGATACGTGCATGGTTTGGCACTAGAAATGCAGACGTGACCTTCCAGCAGGACAATGAACCACGCCACACTGCCAGGAAAGTGAAGGAATTCGTCAAGAGGCAGGGATTACGGTTGCTTGACTGGCCGGCGAACAGAGCCGACATGAACCCAATTGAAAATGTTTCGAAGATACCTAAAGACAAGAAGAACAAAGAAGCAGTCTCTACAAAAAAGCGCCAACTCACCAAGAGGCTTCTTCACGTATGGTCCCATGACCAGCAGCTGAAGGATCATGCCAGGTCATTGATATTGCAGATGCCTGATCAGGTAGCTGCTGTCCCTAAGGCACGTGGCTGATGGACAAAGTACTGAATCAGCTCAAGTCCGACTTACTTTGGCCGCAGACACATTAAGCTATTCACTAAAGTTGCACTTTTGCCATAGCGTCACTTTATTTTAGCCTTTTTACCGATATAACTAAGAAATCAACTGTTGGAAACCAAATCCATAATAATTTGGCCAGTACTGTAAGTGTTATTATCTTATATTGGATACGTTCAGTTATTTTAAGCCAATGTAATGATTTTAGTATGGGTGAAATATGGGAGAATTTAGGTGACTTAGTAACAGCACGTGCAAGTGCATTTTGTATATTGTTAATATACAGTAATTTGCTGTGGAAGCGCTTCTGAGTGATCTTTCAGAAGAGGCGCTATACAAATATTTTGTTACATTACATTACATTACATTACATTTTGTATTGATTGCAATTTGTTGATAGAGGCTTTGGGAAGGTTATAGTAGAGGGAGCTACAATAATCTAATTTGGAGTGGACTATTGAGGTGGCAATTGTGGAAGCAGTTTTAGTATCTAGGCAAGGGCGTAGGCGGCGAAGGTCACGAATATGAACATAGCAGGCTTGTGATAGTTGGGAGATTTGTGATTCGAAGTTTAGAAAAGAATCAAATTTGAATCCTAGATTTCTAGCAGTTGGAACAGAGATTATTTTGGTGTCAGGAGCCAAAACTAGTTCAGGATTGTCAATTTTTTTGAGTTGTTGGGGTAGTCCAATTAAAAGAAACTCTGTCTTAGATGGGTTAAGAGCGAGCAAGTAACCGGCGTCATTTGTTGCCAAATGCCGCATGACTTTTAATACGTGTTTTGCACCCTGTTTTAAGCCAGTACCTTGGATCTTAAGTATTGTCAACCTACGGCCCTCAAGATGGGCTAATACGCTTGAGTTTTTACTCGCGTGGAGAAAGACGACATTCCTCTATGGCCTTGCGTTTCGGTCGACTATCACGCAGTCGGAGGGGGAAAGGCCGCCAGGAGTATCTCCGGCTTCCCGGTACCTCTAACCTCCACTGGTGGTCGTTCCGCCGTCTCGCTGACGACAGCCCCCGACCCGGCCCCGAGCGGGCCTAGTCACTTTCTCGGCTCGAGTCGGCTGCGCCCGACGTAGCCTCGTGCTTCGGCCGACGATCACGCAGTCGGAGGGGGAAAGGCCGCCAGGAGTATCTCCGGCTTCCCGGTACCTCTAACCTCCACTGGTGGTCGTTCCGCCGTCTTCGCTGACGACAGCCCCCGAGCGGGCCTAGTCACCTCCTCGATTGACGACAGCTCCCGAGCGGGTCGTCACCTACTCGAGTGACGTCCGCTTTCTCGAGCGACCGTCTTCAGGACCTTCTGACCAGGGACGTCATTGACTCATTTGGGGGTGGGGGGTGGGAGGGGGGCATTTGCCCTCTGATTCTTAGGGGAAAAAAATTTTCGCCAATGTTTGTGTTATTTAGTTTTTACATACCAATTGGCTGGCTAAATAGGTACACTGGAAAGCAAACAAAGGTCAGCAGTCCCTAAAGGAGTGCTTGATGTCGAGTAATATCTGAAGTAACTAATCGTAAAAAAAGAACTGACAAGCAAAAAAGGTCGTCAACTTTCTCGCAAACTTGTCAGGTCAAAAGTGTTTTGCCCCCGCTGAAAAACAGTGAAATGACGTCTCTGCTTCTGACGTTCGACTCCCTCGATCATCGTCCGCCGACGACCGCAGCCGAGCTTCGTTTTCTTCGCCGAAAGTCCGTGAGGATCCCTCGCGCAAAAGTTCTCCCGGTATGAACCGCCTGTTTCCGAGGGCACGATCTGTATATGACTATTACCCCTTCTAGTAGCTAGGATCCCCTTAGAAGCGACAATGCCTCACGCGCATCTAGAGATAGAGTACTCTTCACTTCATATTTGTGCATTAAATAACTATCCGACTAAATTGAGAGATAGCTTTGCTAGTGCAGGCAGTTAAGCGATCGCTTGTTTCGAACATCTTTAGCCGTTTCTTCTGCTTAAGGCTTTCTTTGTGCATAAGCGTTGCTCGCTTCAAGGTCATAGGCTAACGTCCGACCCCCACATGGTCCGTAAAGTTGCCTCTGACTGTGGCCAACAGTCACCCTTAATTTTGGCTCCCTCACGGGGTCCAGTGACCTTGATCCATCTTTAAGCCTTATTCTTCAGAGTTAATCTTTACGAGTTTAATTTCCTTTGTATTTTTGTAGTGACGTTTGGATATAGTGAGCTAATAGTGTAGTTAAGTGCTGCCGTTGCAGTAGTCCGCTCTGCTGCCCTTGCAGGACAGTTGTGCAGATGACCTCGATTGATTACTGTGTTTGAGTTTAATAAATCTTGCATAATTAGAAACAATGTCTTCATCTTCATTCACAAGCAAGCCACCCAAATACCAGGGTGGGGACCTATCGTTTTAAGGACGCCTTTTTCTCCTCCCCGAAAACCCTCTGATTATTTCGACCACTCGAGTAATTCGGGCCATCCATTGTCGCTAGGGGACTCGAGGAGAATTTGCCACTAGTAGCCACCGGAAATTGGGGTTGGGAGAATCGGCGGGGCGGGGCGGATCAGCGGGGCGGGTGTACATTGTTGTGTGAACCGGCGGGGCGGGCGTAATACCCTACCCTATTGACCAGAATCGGCGGGGCGGGGCGGGGTCCTATATTTTGTTTGATTTGGCGGGTGTTGGGTGGAGGGGGGTCAGATGAAAACGCTGGTGTTGAGGGGGCCCAAATATTCACTACATTCGGCGTGGAGGGGCTGGCGTCGATCGGTGGGGCGGGCGGGTTATTTAGTTGGTTGAGGCGGGGCGGATCAACTTGGCGGATGAAAATGCGGGTGTGTGTTTATCTTGGCGGGGGTTCCAATATTTTGTTTGATTTGGCGGGTGTGGGGTGGAGGGCGGTCAGATGAATACGCTGGTGTTGAGGGGGGCCCAAATATTGGCTACATTCGGCGGGGAGAAGCTGGCGTTGATCGGCGGGCGGGCGGGCGAGTTATTTAGTTTCTTTGGTGGGCGTTTGTGGACGGGGGCCGAAATGTTCAATAGATTGCTGCGGTGAGGGTTGATTAGTTTTTGGGAAAGATAATAGTAACGGCCCAGCACACGTTTCCAGTGTAATTAATAAATGAAACTGTTCTTGGCGATCGTGTGCGTGATGACAGTTTTATTTAAAAAACAACACAGACAGATAACGAGCAAAGCAATGCTATGTTAACTATAAAAATGCGTAACATAAGAACTTAGTACACACACATGATATTTAAATGTGTTTGCAACCAACTACCCGTGTAAAAACCATATAACTGCGGATGTTTCAGATGTAATTGCCAAAATGCATGCTGAGATGTCTAGTGTTTGCTTAAATATGGCCGCAAAAATGAAGAGAACTAGATCTCAAAATTAACATTTGTTGTTCGTGAAAATGGCCGTTTTAAAGAGGGCTTAAGATCATTTGCTACGGAAAAGTGGAATAAATTTCGGTAGTTTTTTTGGGCAGTCTTCTTTCTTGATGACAACTGGACAAATATGCTCCATAAACTCCTCTTGGGGGCCATAACCTCAAAAGTTCGGTACTTACACAGCTGTTGTCATGTGTAGGCTACTAGAGGGGCTCACTCCTGACTGACTGGCATATATACTGTATATATATATATATATATATATATATATATATATATATATATATATATATATAATTCACATATATATTTTTTTATAAAGAACTAAAATTTATATAAATTTTTCAATATATTTCTTATGACTCTGGGCACCGCTTCCCATAGACACTTATCAGAGTCTTTTGATAACAAAAATTAAGAAATAAATCATGCGAACAGCGACGATTACAAAAAACATTTCAGTCGGAGAAACCAATCGACCTCCATTACAAGGGTTAGGGTTGTAATGAATATTTCAGCACCCACCATCCACAACAGCCTTTTCAGTCGACAAACCCCCCTGCCCCAACCCACCAAATCAAACAAATATTGCACACCCGCAAAAATCCACCCCTCCATTTATATCCGCAAAGTTGATCCGCCCCGCCAATCAACGCCAGCCCGAACCCGCCGATTGTATAGAATATTTAGGCCACCAGCCACAGAAACCTTTTCATCCGTCCGCCCCCCCTCCGTCCGCCCCCCTCCCACACCCGCCAAATCAAAAAATATGGCACCCCCGGCACGATATACACACACCCGTATTTTCAATCGCCAAATTGATCCGCCCCGCCTCAACCAACTAAATAACCCGCCCGCCCGCCACGCCGATCGACGCCAGCCCCTCCACGCCGAATGTAGTGAATATTTTGGCCCCCTTCAACACTAGCCTTTTCATCCGACCGCCTCCACCCCACACCCGCCAAATCAAACAAAATATGGCACAACCGCCCACATAAACACACACCCGCATTTTCATCCGCCAAGTTGATCCGCCCCGCCTCAACCAACTAAATAACCCGCCCGCCCGCCCCGTTGATCGACGCCAGCCCCTCCACGCCGAATGTAGTGAATATTTGGGCCCCCTCAACACCAGCGTTTTCATCTGACAACCCTCCACCCCACACCCGCCAAATCAAACAAAATATGGCACCCCCGCCAAGATAAACACACACCCGCATTTTCATCCGCCAAGTTGATCCGCCAAGTTGATCCGCCCCGCCTCAACCAACTAAATAACCCGCCCGCGCCCGCCCCACCGATCGACGCCAGCCCTCCACGCCGAATGTAGTGAATATTTGGGCCCCCTCAACACCAGCGTTTTCATCTGACCACCCTCCACCCCACACCCGCCAAGTCAAAAATATGGCACCCCCGCCAAGATAAACACACACCCGCATTTTCATCCGCCAAGTTGATCCGCCCCGCCTCAACCAACTAAATAACCGGCCCGCCCGCCCGCCCCGCCGATCGACGCCAGCCCCTGCCCGCCGAATGTGGTGAATATTTTGGCCCCCTTCAACACTAGCCTTTTCATCCGACCGCCCTCCACCCCACAACCGCCAAATCAAACAAAATATGGCACCCCCGCCAAGATAAACACACACCCGCATTTTCATCCGCCAAGTTGATCCGCCCCGCCTCACCCAACTACACTCGTATAAACGGCGGCGACTAACGTCTACACTCGGATAAACGGCGGATGAAGTGACGTGTCTAACTGACCAATGAAAATTACACCCGCCCATCCGCCCCGCCCCGCCGATTTTCCCAACCTGGAAATTGGGTTACTGGAAGATAATTTCGCGACAATAGGGTCCCAACTGGGGGGGCCACTGGGGGGGGGGCAGGCACTCAATAGGGGGCACGGGCAGGAGCGTCGGAAGTTATATAGTGGTGTGGGGGCAGGAAAAAATGGCAGGGGTCCGGAGGCCGCGGAAGGCCCCCGGCTGGGTCCAGGGGCAGGACCCCGATGGGGGGGTCTGGAAGCTGATGATTAGTGTCATACTTATAGACAATACTTCTCTTCAAATTTGGCTTAATTGACAAAATTACTAACAAGTAGTGTCAAATATGAAACTAGTTTCACTTCTATTCTAAATGACGATTTATATAGCGCAGTAGCTGAGCGAGGGCCAAAGTCAAGAGCGCTTTACATGGAACAATCGTACGATGAGTTGAAGAGATGCGTTTTAAGTTGAGTGGCGAATAGGGCTGCGCCGAGTAACTCGAGTAACGCGAGTACTCGACTCCAAATTGGAGTCGAGTAATTTTTTTGGAGTCGAGTACTCGCATATTATTATTATTATTATTATTATTATTATTATTATTATTATTATTATTATTATTATTATTAATCAGCTAATTTATCCAAACGCTATAACACGACTAAGGCCATAGGCAAGAGCGATTTACAATCAATCACAGTAAGATTTGCGAAACAAGTGCGATTTTAGCTTGGAAGCGAACGATTCAAAAGAAGTCGCTGCTGCAATCTCGTCAGGAAGGGCGTTCCACAGTAGCGGGTTCCCACTAGGGATGTGCGGGTATACCCGTACCCGCGGGTATACCCTACCCGTACCCGTACCCGCGGGTACGGGTAGGGTAGGGTACACATTTTACGGGTACGGGTCGGGTACGGGTACAGCGCTACGGGTACGGGTATAGCGGCTACGGGTACGGGTATACCCGTTTTACCCGAAAAGTTATATTTTCATTTCTCACTACTATAGCAAATTAGCAATGCAATAATAGAAAAATAATGTTGAGTAAAGTGTATTAGTATAACTTGTACATCGCGTTCAGTTTGTCAGACCGCATGCATTTTACTTACTGAAAACATAAAGGAAATACAGATGACGTAATCTGACATCTTCAGTAATAAATCTATAATCATAATGGCGTCCTCTGACTCCTCCAAGGACTCTTTGACCGAGAAAGTTCTTCTGGTAAAGTTTTGTAGTTTAACTTGAGCTCTAATGCCTGCTCATAGATAAATGATATCTACTAAATATTTTAAACAAGCCCATTCATGTCGGCTTAGGCTAGCTGACTGATTATCCTGATTTCTAAGTACTAGATCTGTCCTAATCTAAACATGCGTGCTATTTACAATGAATAGTTATCCCAATTTCGTAGCCCCAATTTCACTGTTGCCTCTCTATAGTCTCTAGGAACGGATACGGGTTCACGAGTCCATGTACAGGTCCTTGTAGTACTTGTACCCGTAAACGCACCCGCGGGTACGGGTCCAAAATTCCAAATCCAAAAAACTCCAAATTCCAACCAAAGTCGGTTACGGGTACGGGTACGGGTACGGGTACGGGTACGGGTACACAGCTTACGGGTACGGGTCGGGTACGGGTATAGCGCTAGCGGGTACGGGTAGGGTAGGGTAAAAAAGTTTTTCCACGGGTACGGGTAGGGTATGCATTTTGCTGTACCCGCACATCTCTAGTTCCCACGAGTTACCGATCTTTCACCCAGCACGGCCGTCTTAGAAGGAGGCGGAACCAGAAGGCGGACTCGTTTGCTGGAACGTAGCTGTCTCGCGGAAGCTGGACGGGTCGATCTGTGTATTAGCGCCGACAGATAGTCAGGGCAGGTGGTGTCGTTAAGGGCCCGATAAGTTAGCATACATCTCTTGTATGCGATCCGCTCTGGTATCTTCAGCCAGTGTAGATTGTCTTTGAGCAGGGGAGTCACGTGTCCCCGCCACTTTGCTCCAAGGATCAACCTGGCCGCCGCGTTCATGACTGATTGCAGCCGGTCAAGTTGACAGTCAGGGAGACCAAGAAGGATCCCGTTACAGTAATCGAGCTTTGATATCACAAGTGCACGAACCACTCGGATCGCTGCTGAGATCGGGATGTACTTTCGTATCTCTCTGATTCTACGGAGCTGACGGTGGCAGGCCCGGGACACGGCACTTACATGGCTCGCGAACGATAGGGTACTGTCGAAGGTCACGCCCAGCAGCCGCACCTGGGTAGCATAGAATAACTAAACAAAGAATAGAATAGATAAATAAAGAATAACCAAAGAATTTCATTACAATTTGGCCTACCGTTATTTGTTACAAATAAATATTAATCAGTCTTATTTAGATTATTCATATTCGTTAAGCCCCAGTTAGTTAAGACGTTGTCCACAGTTGGCCAAATCTAGTGAAGACCTCATATTTTTTGCCAGTACCGGTAAAATAGTTTCTGTTCTGTAACTTCTGTTATACTAAATTTGAAAACGCTTGAATATCCGAAAAATTGATGCGTAACTGTATCTAATGTTCTGCTTTGGTTAAATGAGGGCCACGAGGCAAATAATAAGCATTATGTGACGTGTAACGTTTGCAAATCATGTATTTCCGGTTTTACGCGAGTACTCGCTAAGCGACTCGAATCCTAAACTACTCGGTTAGCGCAGCCCTAGTGGCGAATGAACCGAAGGAATGTCTGCGATCACTGAGTCGGGCAGCGAATTCCATAGGAGGGGTTGCCTCGTGTGACGGACCTCTCTCCGAACTTTGCGGTCTTCGACGGAGGAGGGACGTAAAGTAGAGACCGCGTACTGGATCTCATCTGGAGTTGTCGGTCGGCGATCGTCCGTCTACGCACCAAGGTTGATAGATACTCCGGGCAGGTAGGGTCGTGGAGGGCCCGGAAGGTCAGCCAACACCGTTTGAAGACGATTCGCTCCGGGATTCGAAGCCAGTGGAGTAGTGGTGTCACGTGGTCCTGACTCCGAAGATCAGCCGGGCAGATGTGTTAACGACTGACTGCAGACGGGCCAGCTGGTGGTCGGGGAGACCCAGGAGGATGCTATTACAGTAGTCCATTCGCGATAGGACGAGAGAGCTTACGAGGAGTATCGCAGCCGCTGTCGGTATATAGCGGCGGATCTCCCTGATCTTTCGCAGCTGATTAAAGCACGCCCGAGTTACGTTGGTCAGGTGGCCCGCGAACGATAACCTGTCGTCCAGGAGGACACCAAGGAGTCGCACCTCAGTGGAGACAGCAATCTCGATATCGCCAAACGAGAACGATCTGCGACATATCTGGTGCTTTCTCCTGAGGGTGCTGACCCAGAGAAGCTCGGTCTTTCCGGGATTCAGTGCCAGACGGTTGGCAACTTATATCAAGTTATATGTTTTTATCATTAATAAGCTACTTGGGAATGCCAAATGTTGACACGCGTTCAGTAGTACGTTGGATGAATTCCTTAGCTATATCGAGTAGTGATAGCTTTTTCGCTTCTGATTTATGCACGTACAGCATGAGCAAGTTTGTGAGCCTTCTTTGTGTCATCGTAGCTCGCATGTAGTTTTTCGTCCTGCGTAGAGAACTGAACGATCTTTCAGCTGTAGCAGCTGAAGCAGGAACAGTGAGCAAAAGCATTAAGAGACGTATAATTTGGTCGAAGAGCAGACGGAAACACTCGCTCTGGCCCACTGCAGTAATGATTGAAGAAACACTCGTTCCAGAACCAGAGTTACATGATTGATTCAGGGCTGATGATAACATAACAAGCTGAGCATGCAGCTTTTCAGTATCGAAATCATCCTGGTGGACTCCAAGCCTTTGCTTCAACTCTTCAAGTGGCATTGTGCGTCCATCTGCTGCAGAAAGCAGAATGGTTTCTAGTTTTCCTAGTTGAGATAAACCTGCATGTGAGTTACAAAATCGTCTTTCCAATTCTTTCGTTTCCCGATCAATAACTGCGAAATACTCCTTTCGGAGATTTGTGATGGCGTCAATTTGCGCTGATGCTGTAGGCGCGTCAGAGCTCTCGTATCTTTTTGGTGCCTTTTTTGCTCTCGGCACAAGCGGTGGACTCAGATGAAGCTTCTTGGCCAATTCGTCAGCCTTTTGGTACACTGTGTCAAAAGCTGCATCGCTGCGCATGTCTGACAGAGTACTTTTCAAAACACCAACCGACTGAATGGCAGAAGTAGCGGCAAATCCAGGCTTCTGAAGAGCTCTGGCAAGACTCTCACAGGGTCCAAAAATTTTAATTGACACCAGCAGACCAAAGATCGTCTCAAATTTGTCAAGAACACGCGGATACCCCCTTGCTTCAGCACGTCGTGCATCTTCAAGCACTTTCTTGTCTTTCACAAGGATCTCAAGAGTAGTTTGTATGGAGCCATAATTTTCCAGAAACCTAATCATTGCTGCCACTCTCACACACCAACGAGTTGTACATAGTGGTAGCAAATGCAAAGCCTGTCCTGTTAATTTGCCAGCATCAGTCTCATCACCATTTTCAAGACATGGGCGACGAACAATATCTGACAAAGACACAGCGGCCAGTGCAAAGAAAGGATAAAACCATAGACTTAACTAAAGAAATTGATCATTCGTACATCGTTGGTTGTCAGACACGCCCATTTTCTGTTGGAAAGTGGTAAACAAGTTTGGCAAAGACAACATGCAACTTCAATTTCTGTTCAAATAGGTTACTTGCGCTATTTAACTACAGTGTAATTCGACTTGAAATTTCCTAAGAGGATGTGGGGGCAATTGCCCCCATGAATAAAATTGTGTGGGGGCAACTGCCCCCATTGCCCCATGGCTCCGACGCCCCTGGGCACGGGCCCCCTGCCCCCATGGTGGAGCCGCCACTGTTTCTCAGGTGGTCCGCAAAAAAATTTTGACACTCAAAAGTGGTCCGCGAGACAAAGGGGTCTGAGAACCACTGCTCTACATTGAATAATAATAATAATAATAATAATAAAGGGTTAAACCAGCAATTGAATTGAACGTTGCACGTAATGTGTGGAGCAACATGGAATAATAAGATTAATAAGATCAATAATGAATACCTAAGCTGTTTTTGTCAAATGAGCAATGATGTTGTAATGTAATAATAATGTAATGTTGATGTTGCAACAGTAATACAACTGTACTAAAATGACATCCAGCATCCCATTTTAATTCATTCAATGTCTGACAAAGATGTCATCAAGACAGACACCTAGAATAATTTTGTAGTCCAGACATTTGAGTCTCAAGCAAACTGTAGCAAGTCAGCAGCTAGAAAGACATGAATGAGTACCTCCTCCTGTAACTGAAAAAAATGGGAAGAACTGGCATAAGCAAACAGACTAAAATGACAAGAGCTGAATGAAATATATAAATACATATTTGAATTATGTGACTTGATAGTACTACAAATGATATTGAATGCCTAGATTAGAAAATGATTAAGCAGCTATAGTTTGTACCAATTGTGCTCTTGTGCAAATGTGGAAGAAACGTTTACAGACTTAGTGAAGCCAGCAATATGCAGTCACCTCATAATCTGATTCTGGTCCATGTCAATTTTTGATAAAGCAAAAACGTTCAAGTATTGTAGCATAAGCAGGACATTGTTGGTTTAACACATAATTATACTTTCCAGCATCAAAAAACAATCCCTTAACTTCTGCAACATTTATTTTCTGACATAAAATTATGTTCAATATTTCAACTTATATTATTTCAAAGAAGTGAATTGCTCCCATCATTCATGGGTCTAGGTTAATAAATTCACACCAGAGTTAATTAGAAATCTGACTTATGCACTAAAAAATTTTGTGCCCTTTAAGCACTGGCAGGTGATTACCGGTAGTGTGTTGGAATGAAAATAGTACTTGACAAAGTTGACACTGCTTTTCATAAAAGCCTGTAGAAAAATTAATGAAATTAAATTAATTAACTCTGAAACTATGTTTTTGTTATTTCAAGCATTTGTATTACTTCACTTATTAATGATTGCAGGAATGGTACGGTACTATTCTGCCTTTGACTTTATTTAATAAGAGTTACCTTTCATTAATACAATAGAACAAGTTATTTGAGGCATAGATGTGGCCTGTTCAACACAAATTCTGCAAGTCAGTTGAAGTAGATTATAAATGTTCAATAATTAATAATCATAACATTTATGAACCATGTTCAGTTCTTCCTATTATAGCAACATTTGCTGTTGCATTTGTTCTTCATGAATCTGACTTGCCACTATTCATTCGAGTAACGGCAACATTCAGAAGTCCACATGGCTGCTTATGCTTTGACCAGTGAGAAACCTGACACTTTCTAAAACATAACACAGCAAATAAGTCATTAAATACCGTATTTGCACAATTATTACCTGTAAACGTATATAACCCACATACGTATATAACCTGCGGAAAATTATGAATTATACTCCAATGCATAAGCTGCACACACATATAACAAGCATGTGCTAGTCTTCAGGTAAAAACGCCTAAAAGACCCTAAAATTATATGTTTCATATCTATTTCTGAAAAATTAACCACTAAAGCTATGGCTCCATAAGTGGATATGTTACCGGGATATATCTCTGTACGAGTCCATTACAGTGTCCCTGCACAGAACGCAATTGATCTAAGATAAAAAGTAGCCACGCCTATATTAATTGTAAAGACGGCGGACGACAGGATGGTTGTAGTTGGGGTCCTGATATGCGTTTTAAAAGCTGTGTTTTTGATTGGAAAGAAGTGTTACAAGCGTGACAATTTTCTATCAGACCATGCTGTTTCAGAATCAATCAATCGTGTCAATTTAGTATAGCACGGTAAACATGGCGAGAGCTAAAGTCAAGTGCGCTTTACAATCAGCTAAAAGAGATGTTGAATAGATGAGTTTTCAGTTTCTTCGCAAACATATCAGAGGAGGTCGCATTGGTTACCGCATCTGGTAACATATTACATAAGATGGGGTTACCGCATGTGACAGACCTTTCCCCAAATAAAGCGGTCTTTGATGGGGGAGGGACCACTAGTAGAGTCCGTCTGCTTGGTTGCAGCTCGTAAGACTTAGCAGCAGGTACTGGCCTATGAATGAGCTCCTTGATGTAGTGAGGGCATGTATGGTCATGAAGCGTCCAGAACGTTAACAGGAAAGTTATTATTTTGCAACAAATTTTAATGTTGCATAACAATTCGAGCTGATGCAAGACCTTGCAGTCAATTGGGCGATGACCAATTAACCTGGAAGCTGATTGGTTGAACGGCAAAGATATCTGGCCAAATTATCCGCTTGAAAGTGCAAATGCATTTGCTCAGGTATATCCGGGTGACATTTTTTGTCCCCCAAAATATTTTGATGATATATTTTAAAGTGGAGCCCCCATCGATTAATGCCAGTGTACCATTTATGCAGATATTAAAGCTTAAAGCTGCAGCTCCATAAGGGGATATTTCCACTAGATAGCTACCAGGACAATATCCGTGTAAATGGTTTGGATGTGGCTATTGACACTTTTTGAAATCCATTGCGTATCATTAGAGGGTTAATTTTTTCCCAGCATCGAGTACCCATGTGAACACTTCCCTGATTGCATGCTTTTATAACACATGGGCTGAATTTTAGTGCATGTCCCTTCCCCTCCTGTAACTTAAATATGAGCCTGGGTCCCCCATAACAATTAGTGGTTATGTGCTCCATCTAGAAATGCTGGACTAAGAACAAAGACATAACAAATACGCCATCAGTTAAAACCGGTTAGAGCCAGAAAAGATCTGCAAAACCAAAGAAGTATGGGGCATTGAACGTCATTTGGCGAATTGCTTTCTTCTTCCCTTGATGCCTGCACATGGTCTCAATGTGCGACAGTCTGCTTTCAGAAGGCTTTGATCACTCGTGGATGACAGACTTTTAAGACGCTTCTCCCTCTTTTAGCATCTTTTAAACAGCATTATAAAATGTTCCTTACCAATTCCTAGTTTATAGTACCTAGTGCTTCTCCTTTTCATTGTTCATGCCTTTGTCCAGTATTCAGTGTTCTGATTTAATCTAGGTTTTGATTTAATCTAGGTTTGTAGTTTAATTTGAATGCATTCATGACTAATTATAATTTTGTCTAGTTTGTCTGGCCATTCCTAACACTGTGCTCATGACTTCATGTATTCGATAAATGGCAGCAGTTACTTTATAATTGTGGCGTATCTATGAGATAATAATTATTTTATGTGCAGCAACCTCTTATATCAACTCCCTCTTATATTGCCATGGTCCATGAAAATAGGCATATTATTATCCAAATTATAGAAAAGTAAGCTATTTTCTTCTCATAAATGGATAGAATAAATATTTTTGAGTTGAATAGTAGTTTTGATGTGGTAGGATTAGTTAAAATATATCTTATGTTGTAAACCATACAGCAATTGGCAAAAATTTCTTTTCCGCACGACCATGCATTTTCATATAAATAATTCCTGGCAAGAATTTTACAGAATTACCCTGGCAAAGCTATGGCTCCATAAGGGGATATGTTACTGAGATATATCCCCATACAAGTCCATTACATTGTTCGATGGAAGGCCTAGACAGGTTTTGGCATCTCCAAGACCCTGCTAGATCGCATTAAAGAACTTCATGCCAGCACCACAGGCCAGATCCACCTTGGCAACCCTCTCTCTGGAAAATTCTGCATCACCTCTGAAGTCAGACAGCAGGGTGGATTTGATTTAAATCAAATGATTAAAATCAACGATTTAAATCGATTTAAATCGTGATTTAAATCGACAATACAAATCATGATTTAAATCATGGTTTAAGTAAAAAAGTATTAAAATAACAAAATTTAATTGTACATAAATTTATTGTGCTAGATATTTTCCTCCTATGACGTCCTGTCATTTTCATAACTCATTATTCTTTCACTAGGTGGCAGGCCTGCAGTAGAACTGATTTTTTAAAGTTGCTAAGTCTTACTGTACTCCTAGTAGTAGTACATTATTATACTAACTATTTCTTTATAATCATTCACTTTTGTATTGTGGGTTTTGCATTCATTCTTCTTATGAAAAATCACACAATTGTTCTGTTCATTTTAATAATAATAAAACACCAACAAGAATTGCACAATAATTATTAGCCACTGAATCGTTACACTACATTGACTTATTGCAAGTTTTGTCATTTGCAAGTTCTGTTTGGTAGAGGTCTGCCTCGGTTCATCCAGGTGAAAAGTTGTTAATAAGGTATGTACTTTTGTGTAGCTCGGTCTTGAGTGAGCGGTGTATGGACTAAGACCTAGCTAATCTAGCTTACTGAAAGCCACAGATAACCATGATCCTGTGTCGTGAAATCAGACTGTTATTTTATATTGCTAGCTCTGTTTAAAATTAATAAATAATACTAAATAAAAACTAATAAGTATTAAGCAATTGTATAAGTTTGGACAAGAATTTCAACAAATTTCAGATTTTCATTTTGTGATACAATATAATGTAATAATTTTTTGAAAATTTTGTTTTGTAGATTTATTTTAATGATGTCAGCTGCTGGGCGAAAACGAGATCCAATTTGGACTTGTTTCAAGGAATTACCTGCTGGTGGGAAAAAGGGTGTAGGATGTAGAGCAAAGTGCAAAGACTGTGGCTTAGAAATGCAAGGTCTTGTAGTCCGTATGAAGGCTCACAGAGCTAAGTGTGTTGGCAAATCTGATGAAGGTACCTCAGACTCAGAGTCATTGCAGCCACCTGAAAATGCAACTGATACATCCGAGTCACAGCAGACTATAAATGATTTTGATGATAACTCTGTGAATCCAGGGGCTGGTGGCCCTGGTCCCAGTGAGTCTGTCAAAAGTGCCAAAATTCGCCGTTTGGATAGTTTTTTGACAAAAACAACAAAATCGGAAAAGGATATATTTGATGAACAAATTGCCAAGTTTATATATGTAACGAATTCATCATTCAGGCTTGTCGAACACGAAGAATTTATTCGTATGATTCAGCTTTTCCGACCTGGCTACAACCCTCCCAGTCGACTTGATATTAGTGGAAAGTTGTTAGATGCTGTACACACAAAGTCTCTTGAAAGTTGTAAGGGAAAGCTAAAAGACAAAACAGTATGCATGAGCCTTGATGGCTGGAGCAATGTCCACAATGAGCCAGTCATTTGTGCCACTGTGACAACGCCAGAATCTGACATATTTCTTGTCGATACAGTTGACACATCTGGTCATGCTCACACTGCTGATTATCTTGTTCAAGTCGCAGTCAATTCCATTAAAACATGTGAAAAGCAGTTTGGTTGCTCTGTGCGCAGTTTTGTCACAGATAATGCAGCCAATGTTGCAAAAATGCGTGAAGTTCTAGAGCAGAGAGAAGACGTTGATGTTATTACATATGGCTGTTCAGCTCACCTGATGAATCTACTTGCAAAAGATTTCGAGATTCCAAATATTAAAGAGCAAGTTGTGCAAGTGGTTAAGTATTTCCGCAACAATCATTTTGCAGCTGCAGCCTACAAAGCAAACGGTGCACTGAGATTGATAATGCCACAAGAAGCCACAAGAATGATGGAATACTATGGCGATTGCCTGGAATCATATATTAAGCACTGGCCAATACTGCTGACCATTTGTGAACAGAACCGTGACAAAATTGAAACCAACATTGTCAATATTGTTAATAATCTTGGTGTTAAGAGAAGTGCAGAGGAGCTTCTTCAGCGACTGAAGCCTATTGCTGTTGCACTGGATAAAGTTCAACGAGACAGTTGTACCATCGCAGACACAGTTGACATTTGGAAAACACTTGAAACGGATCTGGCTCTTGTACTAACTCGAGACACAAAGCTGCGGCAGAAATTTAAAAAACGTTCCCAACAGGCATTGTCATCACATCACTTCTTAGCAAATTTAATGCATCCACGGTACAGGGGACAGTTGTTAACTGACGAAGAACATGAAATTGCAATGGAGTTGGCTTCAACACATCATGACATGATTGTTCCAAGTTTGATAAACTTGAAGGCACAGGCATCACCCTTTCTTACATACATGTTTGCAGACAAAGTTATTCAATCGGTTCAGCCCGTTGATTGGTGGGTGTCTCATGGTAATCGATTAGATCCAGACACAATTTCTGTTGCAAAACAGTTACTGACAGCCACAGGTTCATCCGCTGGTGTGGAGAGTGTTTTCATCTTTTGGGTTGGTTCATTCTAAACTTCGTAATCGTCTTGGAATTGAAAAAGCCGCAAAACTGGTGTTTCTCTTCAAGATGCTGAACAGAAAGCCACTGGATATTGATGAACATGATGATGGCTATGATGACAATAACTGATTGTCGAATGATTCCCATGCTGACATCATAAACAGTTGACTGACATCTTTTAATTTTTTACAGTATTATACGAAAAGTCGAAAACAGTATAAGGGTTAGATGTCTGTCAGCAACTTTGGTGTCAGATTGTTGACTTACAGCCGTAATAACATGTAGTATTAATGTAGTAGTAGTGATGTAACGATATGCTTTAACGCGTGAATGAACACAGTAATTTGAATGATTCGGATTAATTCCTATGATGACATCATACACATTCTATTTTTATTTTTTAACAGTATTATATAGTATTAGTATTAATTGTCTGCATTCTGCAACCAACTTTGTTGTCAAATTGATGACTTATAATGTGCAGTACAGTGGCAGTAGTGAATCTAGTGATGTAGTACTTTTATGTTTCATGTGATTCTATTGTCGTTTTGTTTTATGGTGCAATAATTACTATTGAACATCTAAGCCTTGTTAGATGGCAGGCCTGCTAGATTGTTTACACAATTACAGTTGTAGTACTAATATAATACATTGAAATTTTGACCAACACAAAAAGAATTTAAGTCAAATTTAATATTAATCATGATGTCCGATTTAAATCAAAAACATCAGATTTTAATCAAAAAAATCGGATTTTTTGATTTTTATTAAAAAAATCGCGATTTATATCCACCCTGTCAGACAGTGATGTATTCTGGTCTCTGCTTTATTCTGCTGTGCAATGAACTGGACATATAACTGGGTGATTACAAATTTACCAATCTAAACTACTCTGACAATGCTGCTCTTTTTGATGAAAGTCATGGAAAGCTCAGAGATATCCTCCTGCAGATGCAAAGTTCGGCCTCTAAGTTCGGCCTGCACATCTCATGGACTACTGTAAAATGAAAACTCAGAACCTTGGTTTTAGTCATATCAAGGCACCTATCACCATTGGCTCTGAAACTGTGGAACAGATTTATTTATTCTTTTACCTTGGCTCAAATATGTACAGCACGGCTAATTTGAGAAATGAGTCCCTTCATTGCATGGATATCGCCTCCTCTGCCATGGAGCAACTTGACAGAATTTGGAGGCAATGCAATCTAAGCCTTAAAACCAAACTCCAGATGTACACCTCTCTGATTGTCCCAATTACAATTCTTCTCTATAGGAGCAAGACTTGGACTATGACCAGTCAAGGCTGACAGAAACTTTAGGCATTCTGAACAAAGGCCCAGCGCTGTTTCCTGACTGTCTGGTGGTCAGACTTGATAAGCAACAATGGGATTTACTCACAATCTGGCCAAGAGACCACATTCACAAATCTGTCGACTTCTTGGTCTTTGGGCATGTAGCACATGTAGCACACTCCCGACTGCAGTACCTGCAACTCCTGTACTTCGTCTAGTTGCATCTGTCCAGGATGATGATGATGCATCTGGCCAGACTGGCATTGATCTTGAGGAAGATGATCAATTACTGGCTTTATCAAAATTACGATTACTGCTGGCTACAAGCCTCTTAAGCACTCCAATGTGTCCAGGATAGAACACTATGGTATATATCTATCATATTAAAATCGTTATTCTGTATGTCTGTTACCTTCGAGCGTTCTGATTGGTTGCGTTCGAGCGTTCTGATTGTTTGGCTGTGTGAGCGTTCTGATTGGTTGGCTCAACTTGGCTGTGTGAGCGTTCTGATTGATTACCTTCAAGCGTTCTGATTGGTTGGCTGGGTGAGCGTTCTGATTGGTCATTCTGGAATATTCGTTGCCTCGAGCGACGCGAAGTGAAGCTCGCGGCGAGCGAAGCTCGCCTCATGCGAGCGAAGCTCGCGCGAGCGAAGCGAGCCTTCGAGTTCTAGTATATATATATAATTATATATATATATCGATCGATCGATCACCACCAGGTCAATCACAACCCGAACTCTGCGAGTTCCCTGAATAAACACCAAAATCAGAGACTGCTCATTCTGAGCACTGTTTCCAGCCCTCTGGAATGTCTTACCATCATTGCTACGAGATGAAACTGTATTGCGTCCGATATTTCTAAATCCGATATTTCCCAAGGGACAAAAAGTGTCTGCAGATGGGAAAAAATATGCATTTCAGCTCCCATTTAATAGGTCCAAGTCAAAGGCAGAAAACATTTCATGAAAAAATCGCATTGAAGTTATGTAAGGTCAAGGAAATATATTGGAGTAAAATGCTTCTACATGGTGGGCCAATAAAACCGATACCACCCTGTTTCATTGTAAATATTTTTGGTGGGTCAAAATGCATGAAATTTGAAGAACTTTTGCAGTATCATATCCTGAATGCTGAAAATTGAGTTTGTCATTCAAATTCCAAAGTGCAGTGGCACCTAGTGAAAACCAGAACTGGGATATGATGCATTCATCCAAAATATGACCTACTATATTTGATCGCTACAATTAGTAACTGAAGGTTTCAATACAGTGTCTTTATAAAATTTTCTTCCTTGCTATATTCTGCTTTGATAGCATACCAGTGATGTCTGTTTTATTTACAGTCTGTTTTTTGCAATGTAAATTTCATAAATTTTAAAAATAAGATGGGCAAAATATTGAAAGATGATTGCTTTCTAATGAAGGGTCTATGTCAGGAGAAGTTTGGGGCACATGACAACTTCTGACAGAATTTCTGAACAATTAATGGAGTAGAATGAGTCTTGAATAACTGCCAAAGAAAGTCGATAGTACAGGGATGATGGTAAGTAAGTAAGTAAAATCTCGTTAACTTCTATAGCGCTTTCAAAAGAAGCACCGAAGTAGCTCCTTATTCTTATGCGCTTAATCTCAAAATGAAGTAGCTATAGCCAAAGGTGGGGTCATTCATAAATTCATAAATACAGGGATGACGGTACAATGAAGAGACAGCAAGGCAGTGATTGTCCACGCTCTGTCCAGATGGGAACCAATGCCACAAGGTTTTTCAGGAATTAATATGCATTCTGAAAGGCAAGCCACACGCACATAAAATTTCTATATCCACAATGTAGATTATGGAGTGCCTCAAGGATCCATGCTTGGGCCTGTAGTGTTCAGCCTTTACACCACACCACTTTCATCTTTAACTAACTCCCTTAATTGAAACCACCAACTCTATGCCGATGACACTCAGCTATTCCTTTCATTTTCACCTCCTTCATTTAACACATCTATATATAATTGACCTTGAATCAGCATTATCATCAATCTCTGCAATAATATGCAATTCTGCATGGATGTCATCTAATCTCCCTGCTCCTAACCCATCTAAGACAGAATTTCTTTTAATTGGACTACCCTAACAACTAAAAAAATTGACAATCCTAAGCTGGTTTTGGCTCTTAACCCCACTCCAACTGCAAAAAATCCTGGATTCAAATTTGATTCTTCTCTGAACTTTGAATCACAAATCTTTCAACTTTCAAAAGCCTGCTATGTTCATATTTGTGACCTTCGTTGTCCACATCTTTGCCTTAATACCAAAACTGCCTCCACAATCGCCACTTCAATAGTCCACTCCAAATTAGATTACTGTAACTCCCTCTACTTCCCAAAGCCTCAATCAATAAATTACAATAAATTAAAAATGCACTGCCATATTTCACCCATACTAAAATCATTACACTGGCTTAAAATAACTGAACGTATCCAATATAACTACATATAGCTCACTTCAGTCATCCCTGCCTTAGCATGTTATTAACACCTCAGCCTCCTCGACCCACACGATTATCATATCATCTCACTCTTTGATACCTGCTGAATCAGTCATTCATTTCATTCATTCATTAGTTCACATGGACGACAGAGGTCCGTTGTGCCAATCTCGTGTTGCACGAGTTGTGACCATGACCGATGGCTGAGTGCCATTCATGAAAAATTGTGGAAGGAAGACCATCGCCGATCTGCTGGGGCCATGTACGGCGTGGTCTGCCAGGAGGTCTTCTCCAGCTCGGAGGAGGACGCGTCTCGGTACGTCGAGTAATAGCGCAGGCGAGAGCGCGGTGGGCTGGAATGTTGTTGTCCTGGCGAGCCACATGATCGAAGAGAGACAGACGGCGTCGCGTGATAATTTATGTCACTGGCAGGAGGACAGTCTGTTTGGAGACTGCTTCATTGGTCACGAAGTCAAACCAGCGAATGCAGAGCTGTCTCTAGCAGCGCATATGGAATGCCTGTAGTCTTTGAGAGTCTCGTGTAAGCAGAGTCCAAGTCTCAGAACCATATAGGAGAATAGGCAGGACGCAGGACTGATAAATACGGATCTTGGTACCGAGCTGTATCTTTCTTTGGCGCCATAGATTTTGAAGAGATCTCATAGGAAACGAGGATTCAGAATCAGTCATCCCTGAAAATCTGCAACCATGCTTTTTCATTTGCCACACTTGAACTTTGGAACTTGATCCCCGCTTCCCTCTGCAGCCCTGGTCACTTTCAAACAATAAAATCTGAATCCTCGTTTCCTATTATTCATGTCTTCAGATCTAAGCTGAAAGTCTTCCTTTTTCTGAAATCATTTCCTCAATAACTACAATGACCTAGCCTCACTTCTGTTTGGATATTTTGACCATTGCTTGGCTGATCATTCACTTTTCCCATAGCTATTTTAAGATAGACTAAGTGCCTAAGAATAAGCAGCTACTGTTGTTCTACATTCCAAAATGTTATATAAGTCCACAAGAAAAAGTCCATGTCAAATTGCATGACAGACTGGCATTTGTAACGCATGTACCAGCTACTAGTTTTAGCAACCAAACTTAAGAGCTCATATTTTTTTAGAATGCCCAGTCTGGTTTTTGCTAGGTGGCACTGGTGCACTCTGGAATTTGAATGAAAAACTTAAATGACTGCAGAAGTACACCAAATTTCGTGCATTTTGACTGAATTTGTGAAAATATTTACAATGAAACAGGGTGGTTTCATTGGCCAACCCTGTATTTGTATATAACTTTGTGAATCCAAAGCCAGGAATGCCTCTGAGTATGTACCAGTTACTTACAAATATTAGGTTACATTATATAAGCAATTTATGTAAATACAGCATATACGAGCTATGCACGCAGCCATGAACAACCAAGAATAAAAGCAAATTGTAAGTTGGCATCAAACATCAAATAATGCTGAGCCCACTGTTACTGATGATGATGATGATGATGACAAGTATTAACAATTTTGGATAACAAGTTTATCTGTGAAAAAATCATATTAATTTGTGAGATTTCAGTCTTTCTTAACCCGTTGCAGGGGGATTTAATTTTTTCAAGTCGTCCCCAATCGGGGTATTTAATTTGGGGGAAAGGTGTTCATGTGAAAATGTGAACATACAAGTTTTAAACTTACTATATTTCAGGCTATATAGAAGCTAGAAAGATGCGGTTTGCACCGTTGTTTAGCATTTTTATTGCTCTTTCGAACCATGCGTGCCAAAAAAGAAAATTTGAAGGGGGGGGGGGTAGGGCCCACCCTACAGCCCAAAATAGGACCCTCCCCAATATTTTGGTCAAATTTTGTTCCAAGCCCAATACAATAGCAAACTTTTTCCGCAGTAACCCCCAAACTGTGAGCGAGAACGTTGTAAAGGGGTGTAATTGGAACAGAAGAATGCAAAAATTTTGAAGATTGGACAAAATTTGGAGCAGTTATGCTTTTTCAAACAATATTGCTCATTTCGCGAAGAAATGACAATTTTGCGAACAGATTTTCAATCTGAAAAACCGAACAACTCCGTATATTTCAGGCTGTATAGAAGCTAGAAAGATGCTGTTTGCACCGTTGTTTAGCATTTTTATTGCTCTTTCGAAACATGCATGCCAAAAAAGAAAATTTTGGGGGTAGGTCCACTCTACAGCCGAAAATCGGAACCTCCCCCTAAAAAATTTCAAAGCGCAATAGCAAAAAATTTTCAGCGGTGACCCCCAACTGTGAGCGCGAAAGTTTTAGGGTGGTGTAATTGGAACAGAATGGTGCAAAAATTTTGAAGATCAGGCCTAAAATGGCGAAGTTATGATTTGTCAAACTCCAGACTTGAGTCTTTTTCGAGGCATTGCAATGCAAAATCAACGGACGATCAACGGCAAGTTGGACGATCATCGGCAAGTTTTCTGGCTTACATTATAGTCAACAACAGCGAAGAAAGTGCTGCCATCTATCGAATGGATAGTGAATAAATCGAATAGTCGCTTTTGGTCCAGTTTAAAACTTCAATGTCCGGAGTACACACATCCTTATGTGGCGCGCAGTGAGCACCGTTTATAAACAGCTTTACCCATCTGAATATGATTTTCGGGAGCCGTCTTAAGATGGCATTGCCCGGGAACGGGTTAATGCCCAAACAAATATATTTACAAACATGTATTTCAAACAATCATAGTGGAACTAAATACATGATTACGAGGCTGGCTGTGCTACCAGTATGTATAAATTATACAAGTATACCGGTACATTATACATGTACAGTGTTATTTCTAGGATTTTGAATTTGGGGGGTGTTGGAAAAATCTGGAGGGTCGAAATTTTTAAGTCTCTGTCCAAAAAAGGCTGAGAAGCAAAAAAAGAAAAAACGTCATCAAGTCTCAAAAGCAACAAAAAATCCTCCAAAAGTCTCCAAAACTCCAAAAAACCTCTGACAAACAAAAAAAGGTCATCCGAGAATAAAAGTTGGGGTGTCCTTCTCCATTTGGGGGTGTTCTGAGCTAATTAGTATGCATTTTGTATGCATATCATTGTCACATTACCAAATTTTGGGGAGTGTCAACCTCAAATTGGGGGGGGGGGTTTGGTGTTGGGGGTGTAAAAATATCCCTGTACATGTATACTGCATTTATAGCATTATATATAAACATACCTGCTGCAATACCATTCACTAGTACACCTTGAACATCGTTTTGTTGCCAAATGTCCACAAAAGGCACATTTTGGGGGGCCAGCTATCAGATTTTCAAAAGCATCAGAGCAGTAGGTTTCAGCCAGTCTGAATTGAATAGAGGTTCAAGTTGATAGGCAACAACCAAAATATGCAGAATATATAAATTAAGGCTATACAAATGTATATTATTATTACTTTTTCTATTATTATTAAAGATAATTAATATACATCTTATTAATAGCATGACATCGAAAAGGTTCAAAGAATAGCCAAGTTTTATTATGGTTAGGGTTTCAGGAAAACCTGCCTGCACTGCATATGCAGACACAAGCATAGACATACCAGTAAATATAATCAGCCTGCAGACAGACAGCCTGCACTTTCAAACTCCCATTTTATAGTTACACAATAATTAAGCCTTTTAAATTGATAAGGACCACCCCTAATATTTACCTGAGGTTAGTTGAAATGTCTTTATTGTGCAACTTTACTAGCACAAACGTGGTAAAATCATTGGGCAGGCATGCCGATGGAACGGGTTCAATCCCGTAGGAGCTCCTAAGGTCAACTCAGCCTTAATAGCTAGAGGGCGATAGTAACATCAAACTGAGCAGCAATGGCAACATTGCGAAAGTAACCATGGGTTCGGCGGAAGAAGCTGGCCACCGTCCGCCAATGTATGGCTTAGCCACCTATAGGCTGATGGCCACAAAATACGGGGATCAGCACCGGACCCTACGGGCATCGAGCCTACGGGTGAAACCTTTACTTTACTTACATGCAACATTGCAATATTATTTATTATCACGAATGCTGTTATTGGTGTGCTGAGGAGGGCCAGGAAAGGGGGCGGGACTGTGCATTTAATGTCCTTTAATAACTTGAAAAGTCTGGAAAAAAGGGTCATCACCATTTTTTCGCACTCATCGCGTAAATTTTGAAATTGGGAACATTTGAGAAAATTTGGGAACACTTGTGAGGATAAACGTTGTTTCACAGACTTTCTAAAAATTTGTTAGGTGCCCATGATTGCTCTGCCCAGGGGCAGGGTCATAATCCTGCCATCACCATTGGGAATAGAATAATTTTGTAAAGTATACCTCCTATAAATATGGAAAATCCCTCTAATTTTGGGAGATATTGCAAATTATGGTGGAATTTTTAAATCGCTCATGAAATACGTTAATGATATACTAACCCATGCATTGTCTAAGACTATTTTGCACGGATGTAGTGTGTAGAACATAGAACGTAGACCAATATAGATAATATATAAGAACTCTATGGCAGCAAATGAGGTCAATTTCAACCTCATAAGGCAAAGGTGGGCAAATATTAAGTGGGCCACACATACAAAAGGGCATCAGAATCCATTATTGCAATGTTATAATATAATGCAATCACTGTGATGACATTTTTTTGCTTGTCAAGACATTTGGGGAGAAGTTGGAAGAGATTTTAAAATAAAGTGCCACATTTCCATAAAATAATTTCAAATTATCTCACTTTCTGCCAGTTGTATGCATGTTTCTACTCTACAGTGTAAATGATCTTGTGGGCCACATAGAATCCAGTGGCAGGTGGTAGTTTGCCCACCCCTGCCATAAGGCATAACATGAACAAACACTTTGATGCTTGTAATTACCAATGCAAAAGCAACTGTTATGCGAGCCTCAATGCCATCATTCATGGTCTACCAATGACCTGGAAAAGGCCACTGGGCAGGCACAGAACAACCTGGACAAGAACATTCAAGAATGACTTAGCCCCACACAACATTGGCCTCACTATGGCGTGAAGGCGGGCACAGCAGAGGTTCAGCCAAGGCGGGTTTTTGGAATTAAAACCCTCCCCTTAGTTGGCCGGCCCAAAAATATTTGATAAGATGGGAAGCATATAAGAATATGTAGAAGAACTGTATGATGACAACAGGAAAAAAAGATAAATTACTGAACCACAGTCCAGGCCCAACCATAATAAAAGACGAAGTCAAAGAAGCACTACAGCATATGAAGAACAAGAAATCAGCAGGACCTGATAACATTGTAATTGAAGTGATTAAAAGAACTGGTGAGGCTGGAATCGAAACAGTGACAGAAATGGCAAATATCATATATAAAAGACGGACAAATACTCCATGAAATGTGCCAGTGAGTTTTCATTACAATCCCCAAGAAAACAGGATCTATAAAATGTGAAGATTATAGAAAAATAAGCTTAATTAGTCATGTGACAAAACTCATAATGAGAATTCTCCTGGCCAGAGCAAGAAACAAAATAAAGCCACAAATATTTAATCTAATCTAATCTAATCTAATCTTGAACTTTTATAGCGCCACTTCATAATGCACAGGAGCAACACCAAATCCATATAAATTAAGATCCGGGTCAAATCCAGGATATCTGGCCATACAAACGGGTGACAGTCTATGGTGGATAGGCCAGGTCAAAACGATGGGTTTTTAATCTTGTTCTAAAAATCTGTAATGAATTTGCAATGCGCAAATGCTGAGGCAATGAGTTCCAGAGTTTGGGGGCAGCCACTGAGAAAGCATGAGAACCAAGAACTTTAATGCCAAGAGCATTAATGCAGGTTTATTTAGAAATTTTCTAATACGGTACAAATCACGAAGATGGCAGTGAGCCACATTACAGATGCATTACTCTTAGATCCCATGCAGAAGTGCTTACAGGATGTTTTGCTGCTCTAGAGATTGATACGGAGCATCCGACGATCCGTCTCCACTACAGTCCTTAAGTCGCTGGTCAGTGCTTTAGTGCTGACAAGACTGGACTATGGCAACGCCACCCTCGCAGGGACTCCCAGTTATCTCCTCAACCGTCTTCAGACGGTGCTGAACGCTGCCGCGCGTTTGATTCACCGATCTGGACGGAGCGACCACATAACACCTCTACTGGTAGATCTTTACTGGCTTTCAGTGCCAGAACGTATCAAATACAAGCTGGCGTCACTGGTGTTCCGGTGTCTGAATGGCATGGGCCCAGCGTACCTACAGACAGAACTGCATCGCGTCTCAGATCTCGATGGTCGACAACGTCTGAGATCGGCCTCCACTGCAGCGCTACTCGTCCCACGAATGCGTCTTTCTACCGTTGGTGATCGCGCTTTTCCCGTGGCAGCACCACGGGTCTGGAATGGTTTACCACTGGCCATTCGACTCTCACCATCACTAGATGCGTTTAAGAAGCACTTAAAGACCTGGCTATTTCGAACTAGTTATGACTCTGTTTTGACATTGTAATGTGTTCACGAAGTCTTTATGGATTAGTTACCACAGTAATCTTAACTTTAATAATAATAATAATAATAACTGTCCAAGTATGGGAGAGGGAGAGAACTACTGCAGACGAGGATCTGGTCGAGTGTTTGTTTGCAGAGAAAGTTTTGAAAGAAGGTAACTAGGATCCTAGTAATAAAGTGTTTTGTATACCTGAAAGCAGATTCTAAAGTCCATCCTTTCTTTAATTGGAAGCCAGTGAAGACCCTCACGAACTGGGGTTATATGCTCACGTTTTGGGGTTTTTGAGCTACCTGAGCCAGTGAATTTTGAACTCGTTGGAATTTAGCCAGGTTGGATTTAGAGATGCCAAAGAAGAGAAGGGAGTTGCAGTAATCAAGACGGCTAGACACTAAGGCATTTGCCAAGAGCATTAATGCAGGTTTATTTAGAAATTTTCTAATACGGTACAAATCACGAAGATGGCAGTGAGCCACTTTACAGATGCATTACTCTTAGATCCCATGCAGAAGTGCTTACAGGAATAGTCGAATTCCCAAGTTTAATAGATTTGATAGAGTCAAATTTCTTGAGCTGGGGCTTTGTGCCTAAAAGTAAAAATTCAGTTTTAGCTGGGTTTAAAAGCAATTTATTTGAATCCATCCAGGACTGAATCAGTGGTGGCTGGTGGGTTTAAAAAGTGGGAGTTGCAATGTTAGTGAGAAAAATTTCACTATTAAAATTAGGCTAGGATACTTGGCTCCAATGTGGTCCTATTATGTGGATAGTGATTGTTTTTCCGCAAAATATTGCCTCAGCATGAATATAATTATTCCTAAGTAATCTAGCTAGCTTAAGCTATATTAGGTAACAGTTAAGGATATAGGTATAGGATATAGGTATAGGACCAATTAATAAAAAACCATGAATTATTTAAACAAAAATTAAGAATATATAATAATGGATGTTGAAAGTAGAAACCTTATTTAAGAAGAAAATCCCTCTGTTCTGCCGCCTCAGCTTCATACATTAAAGAACAGAGCCAGTTAAGGCCTGTTGGAAACGCGCCAACACCCTCTCCCGCAGAGAGTTACCCGATATTCGGCCAGAAATGTCTCAGTGTATCGAGAGCCCTGTTCGGTCTCGGTGATTTAAAATGTGTGTGTCCAACAGTCCAGCAACACAGCCACGCCCACTTCCTCAAGGCAAGACTTTGCTGCACTGTAATACTGCATTATGGCCTATGTAGTATATACCGTATATATTCGTGATAAAGTCGAGAAATTTAAGGCCAATTCACAGGTTATATATCCTGACCTCAACTTATACTCGAGGCACTAACTGTTGGGTAAAGTTTCCATACATAGCATGTCGAAAATAATTAATTTAGCTAACTCTGCGTAATTATTTTCAACATACGCTACGGCATCTAAATAAAAGTTGACATCAGTGATTTTAAGATTGGTAATTTATAGGCGCCACATAAATATTAATTAAATATTAGCGCTACATAAATACAAAAAAATTCAAGATTACCGGTAATTAAGATTTTTATATTGTCAAGAATGAGCGAATAGCAGGTTTAAAATTTTCTTAACCTCTCAAGTGGGCGCAACGTCGCTCCGACGTCGTCCACCGCCGTTCACTATTTGGGCGCAACGTCGCTCAGACGTCGTGTAGTTTTGTAGCGTTTCGTTATTTGGGCACAACGGCTGAGACACATCCAATGCTATATATCTCTTTAGTATCTATCCATTCGATAGATGGTAGCTCGATTTTAGCTAGTGTTGCCACCCTAAGCAAGGAAAATAGGCCTTATTCGACCGAGAGTCGGATTATTGGCTTTGAAAAGAGACATTTATAGGGTTTGAAAAGCGATAACTACCCCAAATTTGGTCCGATCTTCAAAATTTTTGAACTATTCTGTTCCTATTACACTTTTCTACAACTTTGTCGCTCACACTAGGGGGGTCACCGCTGAAAATGTTTTGCTATTAAGCTTTTAACAAAATTTTTTTGAGGGGGTCCGATTTTAGGCTGTAGAGTGGACCCTACCCCACAAATTTTTTTTTGGCACGGATGGTTAGAAAGAACAATAAAAATGCTAAACAACGGTGCAAACCTCATCTTTTTAGCTTCTATATAGCCTGAAATATACTGAGATGTTCGCTTTTTCAGATTGAAAAATTTTCGCAAAATGTTCATTTCTCCGAGCAATGAGTTCTGGGGTTTGAAAAGCGATAACTACCCCAAATTTGGTCCGATCTTCAAAATTTTTGAACTATTCTGTTCCAATTATACCCGCCTAGAACTTTGCCGCTCACATTAGGGGGCTCACCACTGAAAACGTTTTGCTATTGAGCTTTGAACAAAATTTTTAAAAAACCTTGGGGAGGGGCCCTATTTTAAGCTGTAGGGTGGACTCCACCCCAAAATTTTCTTTTTGGCACGGATCGTTAGAAAGAACAATAAAAATGCTAAACAACGGCGCAAACCTCATTTTTCTAGCTTCTATATAGCCTGAACTATGGTAAATTTAAAACTTATATGTTTACATTTTCATATAAACGCCTTTACCCAAAATTAATTACCCAGACTGGGGAGGGTTTGTAAAATTTTATTCCCCTGTTAAAGGGTTAATCGTCATGAATCAATCTGGGAATGTCAAAATCATCCAGTTTCTCGATAGTTCAAAGCTAAAACGCAGTTTTTCAATCAAAACAATGGCGCCGCTGCCGCCACATGCCCACTTCGCGTCTGCCATTTTTCCGACTCTCACTATCACCTCAAGAGGGTTCGCCGCGGTGACGTCACTTCGACTTATAGCTGGGTCAATGATTTTAGACACCTTCAAATACCCAAAATCTAGGGGTCGACTTATACTCGGATCGACTTTATCTCGAGTATATACGGTATGCAGCGTGGAAATTGTAGTGTGTCGCAGTTGCTTTGAGACACACAGTTTACAGCACACTGCAGCCGCCGGAGCGCAGTCAAACACTCAAACCTATTAATTTCCATGATTGGGAATTGGCTTGCTGACCAAGCAAAATTCCCTATGAAATTATTATTGTAATTGAGAAATTGTGCAGCGAAAAACTGTTTCACTGGGGGTTGCACAACCCAGCGACATGGTCACCAGCTGTCACAGGACTGAATATGATTGAATGCTTGAGAAATAGTTTCCATTGAAGATTCTGATGAAGACTTATCAAATGAAATAAGAAACTGAGTATCATCTGCAAATAGGTGGTAATCTAGACGATGATCTGAGAGTAATGAACCAAGATGAGTCATGTATAAAGTGAACAAGAAAGGACCAACAACAGAGCCCTCTGGGGATCCCACAATTTAAATAGGCTGATGATGAAAAAGTATCATTTGTGCAGACAGGCTGAGTGCAATGGCTCAAATAAGTAGTGAACCAGTGTAGTACTGAATCAGATAGACCAAACCAATGCTGGAGACGGTGTAAGAGGATGGAATGATCCACAGTATCAAAAGCTGCTGATAGATCAAGAAGTATTAATGCAGTGACCTTGCTGTCTTCCATTGCATTTATGATATGATTGTGGACAGAGAGTAGAGCAGTTTCAGTAGAATGATATTTACAGTATGCCGACTGAAAGTGAAGGAAAAGGTCATTTTTAGACAGATGGGTGTGAATTTGATTTGCAACCACTCTCTCTTGAATCTTTGGCAAAAAGTTCAAGTTGGATATAGGCCGGTAATTTGCTAAGTCATTTCTGCAGAGGAATGATTTCTTTATTAGAGGGTGGACCAAAGCATTAGCAAAAGAAGATGGAAAGCAACCTTCTATTAGTGAAAGATTTATCAAATTCAGAATAACTGGACCAAGAACATCAAAGAATTCTTCAAGTATGTAATTTGACAGTATATCAAGAGAACAATGAGTAGGCGGTGATGAAAAAATCAATTTGTGAAGATTAGAAAGAGTGATAGTTCGAAAGGAACTAAACACAGATGGAGGTGACCGAGGAAGAGAGAACCCAGTTGAAGCAATGCTAAAAAAAATTTCCGAATTTTAGTAATTTTATCCAAAAAATGCATAAGAAATGTATCAGGTAAAGAAGACACAGGAATGTTGTTGTTTGGGAGAGCAGTATCCTTGTAGCAGAAGAACAGTTAAGATTCAGAGAAAAATGGGCTGCAGGAATGCCATATATGTTTAAGGATGCTGAGAGGAGCAAAGGAGGTAAAAAAAAGACTTATACATATATTTTATACATTATGAAAAAGTGTTCGACAATATCAAACACGAGGAACTACCGGTATTCAAAATTCTTAAAGAAACAGGCGTGGAAGAAAAAGAACTACATCTATTCTAAGAGCTTTATTGGAACCAGGAAGCATCAGTAAAAGTTAATGGAAAAACAGGAAATGGATGAAGATTAAAAAAGAAGTCAGACAAGGATGTGGTCTCTCTCCGGACATTTTCAATATTTACACAGAAAAATAATGGAAAACATCAAAGATATAGAAGTAGTCTCATTCAGAGGAATAAACATCAATAATATAAGATTTGCCAATGATACGGCATTAATAGGCGACAGCAAAGATAAACTTCACAGACCAATTGACAAAGTAGTAAAAGAGGCTGGAAACCTAAGATTAAAAATAAATCACAAAAAATCAATGGTAATTGATTATTCTTGAAAGAAACCCCTATCTGCAAAGTATATGTTCAACAACACGAAATTCGACAGGAAAGACATGATGAAGAACAACAAAGTGTTGGTTAAAGCGGGAACCCAAAAAGTTTAGTGGCAACAATAATAACAGGACAAATGGAATTTTTGGTCATGTAATGAGGAAAGATGGAATAGAAAAGTTTGTTGAACAGGAATGATTGAGTGAAAGGGATAGAGGAAGACAGAGGAGAAAATATCTTGACAGTTAATACTATCTACAGGGAGGAAACTATGGAACAATTGAAATCATCCATGCAACAGAAGACAGACGGAAATGGAGGTCCTGCAGAGCACCTAGAAGAAGAAGAATCAAACAATACATCTCTTAACATGTCTTGCAATCATTCCATGACTCTTTTTCTAGTTTCTCATTATGTAAACAATCACGTGTTGCTAGAGGTTTCCTCTAGCTGGTTCTGCCGTGTGAGATTCATTACCTTTGCATATTCACTCTAGCAAAATCTTTATTTGCCCACTAAATTAGACTGAAAACTTTCTATTCTGATGACATAGTCACTATCAAACATTGATTCAATAATAGGATTTACCGTACTCACCACTTTCCAATATAAATGTTTATAATTATATTCCATCTTTGGCCAATTATTTCGGCAATAAGGTACTCCTAATGAGGCTAATTATGTGTTTATTCATTAAACTATTTGTATTGAATAAGTAACATGAAATTCAAAACAAGAGGCTTGTTAGTGAAATCTATGAATTTAATATTTTAAACATACCTGCATGCCCAACTTTTATAATGGCTGCTGGAAGCACTAAAAAATGACTGACTTTGATTTTGAGCAATGTTAGTCCAATGACCTTCATATGTCTTTATTATTCTTTCCCTGGTGTCTGGAACCTTAATTAAACCACATTCAATAATAATAATAATGAAAAAAATTATGTAATGTAATATAACAAGAAACTTACATAGCACCTCTAAGATTTCTACTTCTACACTCTTGGCTTTAGAGCAGCGGTTCCCAACCTTTTTCAAAATTGTACCCATAGCAAAATCTGAACTTCGCGCGTCCCCCCCTAGACCAGTGGCGTGCAGAGGAAAGGCGATGAGGCGCAGTGTGATTCCAGTTGCTCATTATATTTCAGTTCCAGTTTCAGTTCCGTTTTGCAAACTTATTTTTCAGTTTCCGTTTCAGTTTCAGTTTTGTATATTTTTCAGTTTCAGTTTCAGTTGCAGGTATTTTTCAGTTCCAGTTTTTAGTCGTTCTAATAAAAACGCAGACATAGGATGAAAGCCCTACATTTAAATACTGTAGCAACAGTAGCATTACAGCACAATGTTTATTTGACATTTCATATTCATTTTTATTCAACTGGTTATAAGGGCACACAGCCTGAAAGTCTCTACATTACACATGTGAAGTTTAAAGTTAGTAGAAACAAAGTTATTTGTGAATAGGTTTATTTCTAACAGAACATCATACCAGTTACATACATAACTTAAGTAAATAAATTGCTTACATTAATCATTCATTAGAATACATGTACATAAAAAAGAGCATTATTCCAATAGTATGTCCATATGATCAAAGTAGGTCAATCAGCAAAGCAGCGTGTACTCCGTGCAGGCCGTACAGGCTTGGTAGACGAATACCGCCAATTAAGGGATCAAAGAACTACTGTCACTGCGGGGGGCGTGACGTCCTGTTGCCCAGGCCGGCAATAGGTCGAGCGAGCAGTAAACAACTGGACTATTGAGTATGGACCTACATATGGCGTTCTTTTTGGATGAGTCACTTTCGTTTGTCAGTCACTTAAACAATGTGATTCACACCTGTTACTATCAGCTACGCAGGATCCGGGAGATTCGCCGCTACCTGCCATTACCGGACGTGATTAAACTGGTTCGATCCCTCATTCTATCACGAGTGGATTATTGTAACAGTATCTTACTCGGACTTCCTGTCAGCCAGCTAAACCGTCTTCAGATGGTGCTAAATGTTTCAGCACGTCTGATCTTCGGCGCTAGGTGGAATGAGCATGTGACACCGCTATTACGAGACAAACTTCACTGGCTCCGGATTCCGGAGCGTATAGCCTTTAAACGTTGCTGGTTTACATTTAGGACGTTAAATGACCCTTTCTGCCCGAGTACTTAACGGCTCTGGTCTGTAAGCCCAAGTCGTCTGATCGGCGCTCGCAGCTTCGATCAAGCAGCCGTTCTCAATTGGTGGTTCCACCCCCGTCTACGACAGCAAAATTTGGGGATCGGTCTGTTTCGAGGGGCAACCCTTTGCTTTGGAACTCCCTGCCGGCGGACGTGACTAGGGTGACATCTCCTGAACTGTTCACTAGGAACCTTAAAACATATTTATTTAATATCTCCTATTAGGGACATTTGTAAAGTGCTCTTGACTTTAGCCTTCGCTATGCGTATTGCGCTATATGAAATTGTCAGAATTAATTAATTAATTAAATATGGACAATAGATCAACAGCCCGCCTGTCGTGCACACAGCTGCACTGATGCTCGCCTACCATAGGCCTATTCAGATTACTGAAACGATACTGATATGACTCGATTTTTCAGTTTCAGTTGCTTATTTTCCAGTTTCAGTTTTCGTTGCAGTTTTGCGTATTTTCCAGTTCCAGTTCCAGTTCCCGTTAACGGATTTATTATTTATCAGTTAACGGATATTTCAGTTTCAGTTTCAGTTAACGGGAATCACACTGATGAGGCGGTGGCCCCGGGCATACACCAGATAGGGGCATCCAAATGAGAGGTCAAGTATGGGCATATGCTATATGAATTGCAAATTTTAATAATAAATAAAAAATGCAAAAATGGCTGCTGCCATTTTTATTTAACCTAGCAACGTTTTTCTGCTCCTTAATGCTTTTCTCACTTAAAAACCGAAAACATTTTCAATGTGCTGTCCCTATACCGGATAATGCTATATACATTTTTACTTTTTTTTAACAACATGGTGCACGTGCATCAACCAACCAGCCTCTGCATGCCGGTTTACGGAAAACTCGCCCCCAGTAACTCGCCTCCCGAATAAAAAGGTTTTGCGGAAAATTCGCCCCCAGCAACTCGCTCCCTCCCCCCGGTTCGCCAGATCGTTAACAAATGAGGACAAATTGGGTCTCAGTTCAAATTTCAATAACAATATAAATATGCAATTGTCTCGGTCGTTACGGGCACATCGAGCCATTAAGAACTGGCTGAAACTGGTCTAGAGCAGTAGGTCTAACTGCTGACACCACAAGCCATTATGGCTTTGCGTGTTTAGAAACCTACTATATAAAATCGATGCACCGCAACCCCAACTAGAATCAGACGATCGTCGCCCTAGTTAAATATCAGTTCTAATTACTAGGCTTAGTTGATGTTTAGAATGGCAGATTTTGTACAATTGCGGAGAGGAAAACGAAAGTTGGTTACCGGGGGTGAGTTACTGGGGGCGAATTGTCTGGAGGCAAGTTGTACCTGGGTACGAATTTACCGGGGACGAGTTACCGGGGGCAAGTTACTGGGGGCGAGTTGTCTGTATCCCCTGCATGCCACCGTCCTTGGCACATACATCACCCCCGTTGCCAGTGTCCTGCTCACTCATAGTTTTTGGCATTTCTTTGTTTATTTTTTAGTTTTATAAGTTGACATACCGAACATGTCAATGATGTTTTTTAGTCCCCAAGTCTTTTTAATACGATTGGCCAGTTTTAATGCGAAGGCCAGCCGGATGCCAATGCATGCTACATGCGTCTAAGCCATTTCTGTCTCATGTTCACTTTCTTTTTGTCCACCAAAAGAAAGAGACATTTACTGTTCACGATGGCACCTGTCGTTATATCATTTTTCGTTTTTCTTTGCAATTTTTTAAAATTCTTGTTTTTCTTCACGTACCCCTTGGCAGCGGCTCGTGCACCCCTAGGAGTACGCGTACCACCAGTTGACAACCTCTGCTTTAGAGTCACTTGATAAGAAATAACACTTTATAGTCTTTGCAATGTTATTGTGGGTGTAAGAGTTAGGCACGAGTAAGTAGATATAAACCATTTCAGAAAGAGAGAGACAGACAGACAGACAGACAGACAGAGACAGACAGCAGAGAGAGAGACATTGACATCCATACGATCAACAGAGCAAAGCAATTAATGTGAAGTAGTGGAAAATGGTGATGAAAAAAGAAGGCACCTGACCTTGAAGTGCTGTAGAAGCAAGACTTATTTATTTAAACTCAATGCATTCAGAAATTGAAAGCCAATGAAGAGTGGTCAACATTTGATATATAGAACCTGAGATAGTGTAGTAATAGAAGCTTTTGCCACAAGACGACAAGCAGAATTTATTCAGATTGCTAAGTAGAAAGCAGGCTTTTAGGGAGACCAAAGTAAAGTGCATTGCAATAACCTAAATTACTTGCAACAAAGGTATGAACCAACAATTAGGCAGCAGACATAGAGAGCAAAGAGCTAATTACTCTAATCTGTCTAAGCCGGTAGAAGCAGGAATGAGATCTAGTGAGCAAAAGGGTCTTTGAAGGATAATAATAAAAAAATAATAATTATGCACTTCTATAGCACCATTTCTAATACTCAAGGGTATCAATCGATGGTACTTCAAATCCATCCGCAAACGACCAGGTCATTCCAGAGATCAGTCAGAGGGAAACAGAAGACAGACCATGGAGGAAATGCTAATTGGAAGAGATGTGTTTTAAGCCTAGATCCGAAAATGCTCAGTTTATTAGAAAATCTGACAACCAGAGGGAGAGAGTTCCAGATTTTTGGCCCAGAAATAGAAAAAGCTTTCTTACCAATTTCAGTGTTTGTTCTAGGTACATTTAAAAATGAATCAGCAAATCTTGTTGAAAGATACTGTTTCGGATGGTTTATCATAGATTTTAAATATTGAGGTTGGCCAGACTGCAGTATTTTAAAAACAAGGACACCAGTCTTAAATACAATTCTCTGTTCTACCGGCAGCCAGTGTAACTATTGAAGGACAGGTCTAATGTGATCATGTTTAGGAGTTTTTGTAATGAAGGATAAATTACTAACGATGTAAACGTCAAGACTTTTACACAGCTTGAGAACAATATAGAATAATAATAATAATAATAATAATAATAATAATAATAATAATAATAATAATTCATTCATGCAAGTAGGGAGTCTGCAGGAGCATCATAAGCTCCCTCACTGGGGTCTGTGGGAAAACCAGTCACCAATGCATGTGGTTGTATTTGCCACTAAAAAGTGACTAAATCAAGATTGTTGTTGGCCTATTGTTAGTGTCAACTTATTTACAAAATAATGCATAGATTTCCGTCACATATTCCTTTGCATTTAAAAAAAATTATTATTAGAAACAATATTTAATTAATTTTAATGTGAGCCTTGAGCTTGTATACTTGAGTGCACTTTGTCCAAACGAGGGGTAATGTTTGAAAGAATCAACCTAGGTTCATCTTCAACTTCAAATTTAGGCTTTGCTTGTGGACCACCAGGCAGATGGTCGTGGACCACTGGTGGTCTGTGGACAACAGGTTGAAACTTAAATTCTGTAATCTGCACAGTTACTAAAAAATACTGAAGAAGATTTTGGAACATTTGACTAGGCATAAAATTGTTAAAGATTGTCAGCATGGATTTACAAAGGGACGTTCATGCCTGATCACTTTCTGGAGGAGGTTTTTGATAAGCTAGATGAGGGCAAGGCAGTAGACGTAATATATTTAGATTCTGTCAAAGCTTTTGATAAAATGCCCCACATAAGACTGGCTGACAAGCTGAAGTCCTGTGGAATAAGGGGGACAATTCTCAGATGGAAATTGGTTGAATGGAAGAAGATAGAAGGTTGGCATAAGGGGTGGCCATTAGGAATGGGCAAGTGTTATTAGTGGAGTGCCTCAGGATTCAGTGCTTGGACCACTGCTTTTTCTAATATATATAAATGATATCGATGGAGGATTACTACCCAAAATTTCAAAGTTTCCAGATGATACAAAGATGTGCAGAAATATTGACTCTGATGATAATGCCAAAATTTTACAGGAGGATCTAAGGAAATTGTTTCAGTGGTTGTGGACTGGCAGATGCTTTTCAATATTGACAAATGTTTTGCGATGCATTGGGAAATCTAATAATGGTAATGAATATGCTTTAAGAGTAAGGTTCTAATCACAACAGAAAAAGAAAAAGACTTGGGGGTAATCATTCATAGAAGTATGAATCCATCTCAACAATGTATGGAGGCAGAAAAAAAGCAACCGAATGTTGGGAATGATGAAAAGGACAATAGTGAGTTGAGACAAAGAGATAATCATAAAACTACCGATCCTTGGGGTATGCCATAACTAATCTTTTCGTCTGGAATCATTTGGTGGTGCCAGAAAAGGCTGCCTGCAAGTGTGTGTACACTGTACCTGCAGAATGTTAGCGCTCATTTTTATGGACACTTGTGATGTTCTATTGTCTGCATTCTGGATTACCGGTATGTATATTCATGATTTTCGGATAGCGGCGGATTAACTCATAGTAACTACTGGTACTTATGTCGATTTACGAGATTTTAACGGACCATCTGTTCCATGTAACCCAGTTACACATGCGTTTGCTAGGTGTCTGTGCTGACAGACTACCTCACCGTGAGCTGTTCCTCAACGAAGCACACAATGATTATTTTTGAATACGCAATTTATAAACCCTTGACGGTTTCTCTCTTCTCTTGATAATGTCATACGGCTACACACGAGGTCAGCTTCTTGAGCTTCGATCAACGATGTTATGACTTACTGCCTCACAATGTTGCAGACTATCTAATAAATTAACTCTTTCCAACAAGTGACAATTTCATAGGAGTTTTGGACGTGGAAGACGGGCGGGTCGCCCATTTCAAAGATCCATCGATGTCAGACACTCCAGGCGTCAGCGATCACGAACAACAGTCAATGACGTTATGGTGACGATGAAAGACTCACACCCACACCCAATACACGCCCATCACTAATCTATCTAAAGATACAGTGTCACGCCAACCAGTGGAGCCGCCTGCGTGTCGGACTCCTGAATGTACATTCACTTAATTGAAAGAACGAGAACGTCTCTGCTATGTTTAATGAATATGATCTTAATCTCCTAATCTTAATGGAGACGTGGCACAAACCTTTAGACAACGTAGCGATAGGTACGCTACGTGGTGCAGGATATGGAGTGGTGGAGACAGCGTGACTTATAAAGTCCAGTCAATGATTGGATAACGTTCACTACAAGAACCATGGCGGGCTGGCCATAGTCACAAAGCCTGGTATATGCATTGCCAAAATTGACACTAAGCTCAACATGCGATCGATCTTTTGAGCTATTATGCTGCAGAATTCAGGGCAAATCTATACCTTTCGTTTTAGCATCTATCTACAGACCAGGTTCGAGTTGAGCGACGGAGAAATTTTTCACTGAACTCTCGGCACTTCTTGAATTGTCCTTATGGGAAATTTAAATATAATTTAAATAATTAGTTTTTGATAATAGTGTAAATTTGTACTAATTTTAATTAAGTTTTAATTCCTGTATTCGGACGAAGACCGCGTGGTTAGCTGCTTGTAAACAATGGTTCTTATTATGGGTAATCCCTGTACAGTGAAAATTTAGTTTCCATGACTAAAAATAACCCTCATTAGTTTTGATTTCAAGATGCTAAGACTTGGATAAAATGATTAGAATCACAGCGTCCGCTTGAGATCGGGAGTTTTGTTGAAAACCAGCAAGTCTCCAAGGAAGCCATTGGTCAAGTGAGTAGAAATCGCAGTGCCGCCTAAGCCCGGGAGGGTACTTCTAAAACAGCAACACATATTGAAACCAGCAGCTGAGCGGTATTGAGCTAAATAAATCTAGCTTCGCCTGGGGTCTGGCGAATGCTATGCGTTCGACCAACCCCACAACTAAATTTAGGTTCGATGTGCGCAGCTAGCGGAAGTGACGGCGATAGATGCTACGGCCAACGAAGCGACGGTGATGGACAGCAGCAGAGGACCGGATGGGCTGATAGTGACGATGGAGACTGAGGCAGGTGGGATTGCAGTGACAATGGACGGAACGAAGGAGAGGGCAATTGACGGTGGCTGATCGACGTTAGACCGGCCGCATAGACAGGCAGTGATGAATGCAGGCTCTGATAGCGAAGGACAATAGACTCATCTTTGATGGAGGCGTTCAAGACTAAACTTTTACTTAAGACCGACACTTCTTTGACAGTCGAGACGGACAGCGGCAGAGGACTGGGTGGTGGCGGTGACCGACAGACCGAGGGGTGACAGGCAGTTGAAGCGATGGACGGAGTGACAGAAGAAGCGATGGGTGGAGCGTCAGGCAGCCGAGCAGCCCCTATTAGAGGGATGAATGGAGGAAAGGACGATACACAACGGCTGGAAAAGGTGATGGTGAGAGACTGCGCTTCCCTGGTTCGTCCAATGACAGGGCGGCCGACCGGCTGCGTCTGCTTAATAGCCGCATAGTTAATTTTATCACGCGTTAAGAGGTGGCTGCAGACAGCTGTTGCAAAGTCTGCTTATTCCACGGCGCCCGGTTACCAGGGGTGATTGGCAAGTGGCTAAGCCGTAGATGAAGTCACTTACCACCGCTAATGACAATACTGTCTGGTGGGTCCCTAGTTTTTCCTTTTGATGGCAAATGGTAGAAAATACAGACCAAGTCAAGTCTGCTTAAATGCCCATCATAAAAATTGAAACTCTCATAAAATTTGTCAGTCATGTGAATGAGGTGTGGTTTTTGTGGTTTCGTAGCTACTATTGTGGAGCAATAAAGTGAAACAGAGCGAATTGAAAGCTGATTAGTTCTGGAGCCCATTTAAAGTGCTAAATGTTTATTGTTTCATACATGCCGTATTAGAGGCTACTGAATGCATTTCTCAGTGACGCTAGTCATTTTGGCAAACGGAAGTGCATCTAGCTAATGCATCTTAATCCGTGTTACCAGTGTTCTCACTGTGGAGATTGTTGTCATAGTTGGTTACGTTTGGTAAATATTGTTTCGTTAATAAATAAATAAACCAACAATTATCGGAAGCTGCATTTGTGTCTTATAAAGTCGCTGTTGATCGAGTCTCAGTGCATTGTCAGTGAAGGTTGGTCTTGGCTGTGAAGAAAAAGGCCTATCATTTGGTTGCATATGCACCGATGAGGAAAACTCTGAGCCAAGGAAGGAGACAGACACCTGCCTGTCAGGGCGCGGGGAGTCAGTTTGGTGAATAGACACCGTTGAGGACAAGAGTGGACTGCCTTCCATTCAGGCACGGTTAACCCAGCTTTCTGGTGAAAGCGCTGAGGAAACAAATAGACGCCGCTGCCCGTCTAGGAGTGAGTGCAGGAGAAACCAAGTGCACTAATAAGCCGCAACAGAAGAAAGACATCGCTGCCTGTCTTTAAGGGAGCGGAAGTCGGCCACTTTACTGAAATGAAAAGGCATAATACAAAGTTGAAGCTGGTGACCGAGAACGTGTATAAAAGTCGCTTGAGGCGCCGAGACCAAGCAGTGGCCAGCGATAAGAAGACCCAAGTTAAGTGCCTCTCAGAAGGGGCCGGAGCCAGGACGGACAGAGACACATCAGACGAGGAAAATCTGGACCCTGTGTTGAGGGGTGGTCATCTTCAGTAAGCGGCCTGCCCGGCAGCCGCAGACACCTCGTTTGATGGTTGTGAAGTGGAAAGCGAAACAGACGCCGCTGATCAGGCAGAGTTGGCAGCAGATGGCGATCGGAAAACCGAGCGGGCGTTGAGGGCTGCCCGACCGCTGGCCGCGCGATGAGACTTTGAGCCGGGGTCGCCACAATTTACTATGCTAAAAGTAACATAGATCAAACTAAGTTGATGGTCAAGCATTAACTACTAGTCTAAAAAAAGATATATAAGATATAATTCAAATCCTTATCAATCTGATGAAATAATAGAAATTTATATTTGTCACACCCTATATATGTTTAGAAAAAACCTAATTAGAATGATACAATATTCCTTAAATACATTTATTCATTAGTTCAAAAAACTTATCCAGTTTCAGTTACAGGCCAACTTCAAATTCAATCAAAATTTCAAAAACTTTATCAATTACATAGTTTACAGATGAATATAGATCACAGCCCCCCTCTACCTTGGTTGACGAGGAGTGTGTTGAGTCAGTAGATAGTGTCATATAACTTGGCAGCGTTCAATCCTCCAATGAACACTGTCATCAAGACCTGGCCAGAGAACTCTTAGAGCCATCCCTGTGTTTTGTGTTCAGAGGTTTTGGCAAGATATCTTAAGAAAGAAATCCCTTTACGGACACCCTGAAACCACTTGGCGGTCCCCTAGGGGACTGTGGACCCCAGTATGAGAATCACTCCCTAGGTGACACTTCAACATATAGCCTTCATCACTGATGGCATAGCTCTGACAGGTGATCCCCTACTTCTGGCAATTGCCACCTCCTTCACCCCTTTGAGGCTTAACAGGTCAGTTTGTAGAAGAACTAATGGCTAATAAATGCTTAAAAATAAATTGTAAAATTTGAGAAAAATGTAATCAAAAAAGTATACATACACAAAGAGCAGAGAATTAAAAGGAACAACCACCACATGATAAACAATCACTACTCTTTAGCAATGGCCAGATTCAGTAAGGGCGCTACTCGGTAGTCGCTTGCAGGCAATGTGCCTGCCTAACAGTTCCGCTTTTCTTGGAAGCTTTATCCACAAGATGGCTATCTGGCACGAGTCATACGTAGAGTTATGGAGGTAGCTGTCATCTGAACTGAGTTCAGGTTCATAATCAGGTATTTCAACGTCAAACTGAGACGCGACTCGATTGACTCATTCTGGTACAGTGCTGCCATTATGGTTATGGTTCTGGACAACTTCTATAGCGCCATAGCATGGCGAAGGCCAAAGTCAAAAGCGCTGTCAACAACGCTGACAAATCAACATGGAATGGAAGATGTTGGTCTTGAGCAGTGATTCTCAACCTTTATAGTGCCGCGACCCCTTTAACTCAATTCCCCATGGCATGGCGACCCCCAACCGTAAAATTATTTTCGTTCATAATGTGAACAGCTAAAAATAGGCCTAATAATGCTATGACAATTAAAATGTTTGAAATCACTCTGATTCAATTGTCTCCAATGCCTATCCTCGAATGACATTTATATATTTTTAAAACTAGTAACTACCAGCGGGGAAATTTTGTACAATAACAAGTTGTACGCATCAGAAAAGAGACAACCCCATATTTCAGATGGTTTCAAGCAACCCCTGGCAAATTGTCATTCAACCCCCGTTGGGGTCGCGACCCACAGGTTGAGAACCGCTGGTCTTGAGGGAAAGTCCACTCAGATGGTACAAAGAGTTCGCTGCCATGTTGAAATCGGGCAGTGAGCCTTTCAGAAGGCGGTGTTCCGCAAGAAGACATTCCGTCGAAGAGTCAGCGAAAACGCAGAAAGGATGTTGAGGGACCGCATGGATGCTGGGAAAAATTCTCCGCGTGGCAAAAATCAGGCAGCGAATCCTTGAGGGCGGTCATCTGCGAGACAGTAATCCATCGCCGAACTTGACGGGAAATCAACTGAAGATGGAATTCCGCGCGTGAACTGGAACAGTCTTTGCCCTTTGACTCCGTCGGCTGGCTGGTGGCTTAGATAAATGGCGGGCCAACCATGCCGACACGGGCGACTTAAAAATCCAATTCGTTCGGCGCAGAGAACCGCAAAGACTATCGCCGACCGCTTCGAAAACAACAGCTAGATGACAATCCACATGATTAGTGCAAAGAAATAAGTGCAAGACGTCGGTTAAACCGCCAAGAATGGCGATATTCCAGAGCACGTACAGACATGTGCAAGCAGCCAAAATGGCGCTACCGGAAGTATGTGATGTACATGGCGGTCGCTAGTCGGATGCGGTGATTGACAGCGTTGTTGTTACTGTTGGACTTAGCGATTTCGATTTTCGAGGCGGCTAAACCCTTTCAAGGCTCGAGAATATTACTAGCATCTTCTAATTATGACAATCAATTAGGTGGTTTATGAGATCATTATACATGCGTCGGACTTAGCGTGCTTAGTTCACATATCTGCATGCAGCCGTCAATTTGGTCCTGGAGTTGACACTTCTGAAAGTTTCACTGGATTGTTGTTGCTGTGTTGTTGCTACTTTTTGCACTTGCGGAGATTAAAGACTCTCAAGACAGTAGAACCATGTTTCAATCGTACACGCGTGCTGACCTACTTGAACTTGGGTCACTTACTCAAGCGCGGCCCATGGCATCGTTGCGGCGTCGCTTAGATCACCTTTTCTTCAGGCCGCTCTACTGGAGGAGGAGTGGTAGGAGTCAGAGGGCGGGGCAGTGGTGACAGAGACCGATCTCTGTCATAGCCCCATACAAACTGTGACAACCTGCTAGAGTGATACAATCAAAGGCTGAGTCTAAATCTAAAGCCTGGTTGGCACTCTTGTACCCGCAAATGCAACGCCACTCCAATGTACAGGCACGGAAGCTTTGTTTCGGTCTTCAAAACGCACGATCAATTAGCAACAAGCTAGACAGTGTAATTGATCTTCTTGAAGACTATCACCTGAATCTTCTAATTTTGACTGAGATGTGGCATGTAGACTCGGACTGCATCATCATTAGGAGACTCAGGGGTTCGGGTCTGAATGTCATTGAAGCAGCTCGACCCACGACGAATAACACTCGTTGGGATGACACAAATTTCATCAATCACGGAGGCCTGGCCATTATAACGAGATACGGCATTAGCATTACTAAATTGGATACCAAAATCAGGCCGACAACGTTTGAACACTTATGCTGTAAGGTCGAAAGTGGACAGATGCCTATTATACTAGTGACAATCTATCGACCAGGCTCACAGCATGTTTGTGACCTGTTCTTCAAGGAACTCTCCACTTTATTCGAGTCGTTGACTGCCTACAATTGCAAGTTCTACGTTGTTGGTGACCTTAATATACACCAGGAGAGGCCTGCGGATTGTGACAGTCAGAGATTCAACCAGCTCCTGGATACCTTCGACCTGCAACAACATGTAACAGAGCCGACTCACGACTTTGGAGGCTTATTGGATGTGGTCATTGCATCCAGAAACTCGGATACAGATGATGTCTCGGTCAAAGAGTCGGGCCTGTCAGACCATAAATTTGTTCGCTGGATGACTCAGGCGGCGAATCCCCCGCCAGAGTTTAAAAGAGTGGAGCGGAGGAGCTGGAAGCACTTTAATCTTGATAAATTTATCTCGCGGCTTAAGGCGTCAGAGCTCGGTTTCCCAGTCGACCCCGGAAAAACAGCATCCGAGCTGGCAGAGTGCTATCAATTGGTGATAACGAGCATCTTAGATGAACTGGCTCCAGTGACGGTGATGTCAGTCTGTGTTCGGCCTTACCGTCCTTTCTTAGATGAAGAGTGTTGGCAAGTGCGCCGAGGAGCACGTCGAGCAGAACACAGGGTAATGACAGGAGATCTTCGCTCCGCTCGAGTCGTGGCGTTAAACTTCATGTTCCTCCTCCATCCAAGACTGCCAAGTTCGGAGAGAGATCCTTCACTGGGGTAATCCTAACTTGTGGAACTCTCTTCCTGATGAGACCACCATGGCTGATACTCCCGAGCATTTCATCAAGAGATTAAAAACGCATCTGTTTAGGTTGGGTTATAGTTGAGATGTTAAAGGTCTTTTGTTGTGGGCCTCAGCCTTGTTACAGCACTATAGAAATTGTCTAGGAATGAATGAATGAATGAATGAATGATGAATGAGCTTACAGGAGGAATAAAGACACCATCATAGAAGCTGAGGCACGGAAGTCACGGCGCTCTGCTCTCAAATCCAGGAGGAGTCTTGTCAAACTGAAAGGCCAGCAATACTGGTGGCGGTCCTTGCATTCAGTTGAGTCGGACAGTAAGGTGTCATTGGAAACTGCTCAACAAGCTACTAGGAGAGGGTGGCATCGGTGCATGTTCATCCTCCAACTTTAAGGCGGAGGATTTTCATCATTACATTGATGGTAAGATCAACAGCATACGAGGTAGGACGGCCACGGCTGGACTACGGCAACCTACTCCTCGTATGGCGGACCTTCCCTCGCAACGTACTCGGCTCCTACTATTGAAGAAGTTACCGCCATCGTAATGTCGTCTTCGAACAAGTAATGTCACACAGATCCAATGCCGATGTGGCTTCTTAAAGAATCAATTGGGGTGTTGTCGAAGACTGTCAAATTCGGAGAACGTTCATTCTCGCACGGAAATCCCCTCCTCTAGAATTCCTTGCTAGACAGCGTGTCGTCTGTTACTTCCTTTGGAGAGTTTGCTAGCAAACTAAAGACGTATTTATTTAATATCTCGTTTCCACGTTCCTTGTAAAGCACCCTTGACTTTGGCTCATGCTAGGTTACGGCGCTATACAAATTGTCATGAACAATAACTGGCCTCATTTTTGAGGACACTTATGTCGATCTCACTTGAAACCGGAAAATTCCCATCAGCTTGGAAGCACGCCATTGTGATTCCACATCTCAAGTGGCCGGGCCTGGATCAATCGGACGTATCCAACTACAGACCAGTATCCAACGTACCTTTCCTATCGAAGCTATTAGAAAGGATCGTTAACACGTTAACAAACAACTGGTCGCATTTCTGATCTCAAATGGCCTGATGCCAAAAGATCAGTCAGCCTATCGACGGGGCCACTCTACGGAGACAGCTATCCTAAGGATCTTTAGCGACATCATCGATGCAATAACAAACGGGCATATCGCACTTCTATGCCTACTGGATCTCTTCACCCCGTTCGACACGGTGGACCACGAGATTCTGATTTGGCGGCTAGGCATCCTATGGTCTGAAGGGCCTGTCCTTGTCTTGGATCAAGAGCTACCTTGCCAACCGAACACAGTCAGTCTGGTGGAACGATTGCATGTCTGACCGGCGTCATGTCTACCATGGAGTACCGCAAGGGTCGGTTTTAGGCCCTTTGCTTTTCATCTTATATATTGCTGACATCAGACAGATTATAGAAGCCTTTGGTCTGGAATCACATAGTTACGCCGATGACGGACAGATATATTCCTCCTGCTTGCCGTCGGACACCGAATTATTACGGGCGCGAATTACCGAGTGCATATCAGCGATTACTATGTGGATGGTAGCGAATCAACTAGCCTTAAACCCTGGGAAGATGGAATTCCTATGGGTCTGCACTCCCAGAAGGCAGAATCTAATCAGTCGGACTCTGTTCGTAGTAGACGACGTCACTATTGTCCCGTCGCCGATGGTGTGTCTTTTGGGAGTTCTTATAGATGAGACGCTGTCCTTCGAAGCCCACATTAATAGCATGATCCGCTGCTGCCATTACCAACTGCGAAGAATTAAGACGATTTGACAGTATATACCAGCAGGTGCAGCAACACAGCTTGTTCGAGCACTAATACTGTCTAGGATTGGCTATTGTAATGGCATATTATTCGGTCTCCCAGATCGTCAGTTAAATTGCCTACAGTCGGTGCTAAATCTATCTGCTCAGCTGGTCTTTGGAAGCCGCTGGAATGAGCATATTAGCCTCTGTAGAGAGACCGCCTTCACTGGCTTCGAGTTCAGGAACACATTGCTTAAAAGCGCTGCTGGCTCACACACCGAGCTTTACACGACCCCTTCTGTCCTGACTACCTAGCCACGCTGGTACAAAGATCCACGGTGAATGAACGATGATCACAGCTACGGTCTGGAAGTCGGGTCCAGCTGCTTGTCCCTCCTCCACCCAAGACCTCTACGTTCGGTGAAAGATTGGTCACGCGAGGCAATCCGCTCCTATGGAACTCTTTGCCAGATTGCGTGACTAATTCTGACTCTGTCAGGACTTTTAGAAGGAATCTAAAAACACACTTATTTAACATCGGATATAAGTGCCATGTGTCAAAGCGCTTTTGTCTTTAGCCTAAGCTATGTTTACTGCGCTATAAAAATTGTCTAATTAATAATAATACTCTATTTTAAAGTGAAATCCCATATCCGGAAAACAAGAATCAAAGGTCCTTTGACCAGACATGGTTTTAGTACAATTTCTAAAATCAAACTTTCTGGTCTTTTCGGAGACAGAAAAAAATAAATACTGTAACATCTAGATTATAATGCACACGGTTTACTGGGGTACAGATCAAAAGATGTTTATCATAAATATAATGCTCACCCTAAAATTGCTAAACTCAGTAACTATCTACTTGACCACCAGCAGACTTAATCCTTTAAAGAGGTTCACTGTTTTAAAACGGCAGTGGAGAATCATAGCTTACAGGGGAACGCCGTTTTAAAACGGCGCGCTAGATAAGCCTGTGTGTACCGCGGACATAAGATTTTTACATTTATCCAACGCGCCGATTTAGTTACCATCCATTCGATAGGCGGCAGCACCGTTTTCGATATTATTCACTATATATGCAAGATATATTGACTGCGTAACGACCAAGGCTGGAAAATGTATAGGAAAAATCTTCAGCCGGAGGCTAGAAAAATCATAACTACGCCAAATATGGTCCGATCTTCAAAATTTTTGCACTATTCTGTTCCAATTACACTCCTCTAAAACTCTCTCACTCACAGTTGGGGGGTCACCGCTGAAAATTATTTTTTATTGAGCTTTGAAATTTTTTTGTCGGAGATGGTCCGATTTTGGGTGTAGAGTGGACCTTACCCCCCCAAATTTTTTTTGCATGCATGGTTCAAAAGACCAATAAAAATGCTCAACAATGGTGCAAACCGCATCTTTCTAGCTTCTATATAGCCTGAAATATACTGAGTTGTTCGGTTTTTCACATTGAAAATCCGTTCGCGTAATTGTCATTTCAGCGAGCAAAAGGTACTAGGGTATGAAACTTCATAACTACCCCAAATATGGTCCAATCTTCAAACTTTTTGCACTATTCTGTTCCAATTACACTCCTCTAAAACTCTCTCACTAACATTTGGGGGTTTACCGCTGAAGACGTTTTGCTAATGACCTTTGATCAAAATTTGAACAAAATGTTGGGGAGGGGTCCGATTTTAGGGTGTAGAGTGGTCCCTACCCCCAACTTTTTTCTTTTGGCATGGATGGATAGAAAGAGCAATAAAAATGCTCAACAACGGTGCAAACAGCATCTTTCTAGCTTCTATATAGCCTGAAATATAGTCAGTTTATAACGTATATGTTCACGTTTTCATAAGAACGCCTTTTCAAAAAATTAATTCCCCCATGGGGGGATGACTTAACAAATTTAATTCCCACTTTGAAAGGTTAATTATTGTTGACAGAACTTTTGCTCAAAAAGATGGAGGCTATTCAGATACAATTCCAAGCATGCTAGCTGTGCATGTTTATACTGCATAAATATCTTTAATAATAATTAATCTTCAGTTTAAATAAGCTGCCAAGAATTTGTAACATTAGTATTATTACTTAGCATAAAATCTTGAGTATAGTGTGCAGAGCAGTAAAATGTGTACAGCTTTCCGGGATTCATGAAACTTGATTATGTCTTTTGTGCACACTTAAATTTTTACACTCAACAATCTTATAATATGCCATGAAATGTCTGCTTCATATTCAATCGTTAGACTAACAGATTCACTTTCATACCTGTTCCATAATAAGTTCTTTTTTGATAGCTGGGGTATCCAAGACAGCTAGTTGGTCAAGATAATACTGCAGTTCAATTAGTGCAGGTATCTGATCAATCAGTATTTCAGTTAGATAAGGTCTGAGCTACAAAATCAATTACAACATGCTAGAAACAGAAAAACCTAAGTATCTTTAAAATTACAGAAATGAAAGAGGCAATAGCAGCATTTGAAAACAGGCCCGCCGGAACGAATTTTGGTCAAGGGGTGCAGATTTTTTCGAAGTGAAATTTTCTCTTTCAAATCCTTGACAAGCAAAAAAAAGGTCTTCAATGCTAGAATTTACCTTCAAAATAAGCTTGACAAGCAAAAAAAGATCTTCAACACTAGAATTTACCTTCAAAATAGCTTGACAAGCAAAAAAGGTCGTCTGTACACTCTGCACCCCCTGTTTTCAGGATTCAGGGGGTTGCAGAGGGGTGCAGACCATCCTCTTTCCAGGGGGTGCATTGCACCCCCTGAATTTTTCCAGGGGGTGCAGCTGCACCCCCTGCACCTCCACTTCGGGTGTGCCTGTTTGAAAACCATTTTATGACATTAAAATACTCAGTACATCATCACAATATGAGATGATTGGATATAATGAAAAGATTTTGGTGACTGGGTCATGGACTGTATGTCATTAAATATAGGTAGGAAATGTCCACTAGGGTGGAGTGAAAAAAACTTTTTTTGGGAATTTTTAATTCCAATAGTGATCAAAAGTTGCCTATGATAGCGCACAAGTACTGCAAGAAATCTGGCAGTCTCATGTTGACATCTTTTGCCCTCTACCAGACGATTTAAAGACGGATGTAGGGAAAGTATTGGGAAAAAACATTAAAATTGTAATTAAGGAATCCAATACCTAATAAAAGTTGCATAACAACATATAGATAAAAAGTGACAAATATGAGCTTGATATGTATACATCTTCTACCCTCTACCGAGTCAGTTACATTATTAATATGCGAAAGTAAGAATTTTTTATATATCTACAAAGAGTGAACGTGAACACTGAACAACATTAATACTTATTGTAATACGTCTGCTTAAACTATGTAAATTGGTGTGGTCTATTCACTGTAATCACAGATAGCGCTGGACCAAAGTTATATTCAGAATATTCACATTAGTTTGCATTGGAAATGAAATTGTTTAGTAACGAAATCACGCTTTGTTGTGAATGCTGACATTGTCTTCCTAGCTTCAAATTTTGCTCGGACTAATCCGTCTCTTGCATGTTGTCCAACAACCGTCAATGCTGACTCTGTAACGGCCTTAACAGACCTCTCGAAAGCTTGAGTATGGCAAGGAAAGCGAAGGAATTCAATTGCTGATTTGTCGGCATTGTTGAACAACAATTGTTCCAGTTCGTCATCACTTATGACCTTCGTTAGAGGCGGCTCAGTAATTTCACATGACTGCCAATCAATTAATTCCGTATAATCGGATGCATTAAATCGCAGACTAGGAGGTTGAAATATGCGAACTCCTCTGTCTGGCTTCTTGCACGATCGAGCCTTCATTATCCGTCTCAGTCCCAATTCTCGAATTGCTTTTCGCTCATCCATGATCATTGAGAGAAGTAAATTTTCAGGATGAGCATAGAAGGCGTTTCTCTCAATGACCGGATCAACTATCGACTTCAAATCATGAGGCAAATATTGCGATTTGTTAACGAGCATCCACAGATGCTTTGCACCATCTTTGCCGGACGGGTTGCACTTTACTGCAAACCAAACAGGGGCGTAGACCTTCAATACGTACTCTGTGATTGTCGAGAGAGACTTGCTTGGTTCCTTGGTGGCTATGTACAGCCGTAGTAATCTGCTAGCTAGAGTCAACCAACGAGACATTACGAGTTTTCCCGGACTTTGATTCAACAGTGCTTCATCGCATGAACCACTACTGAGAGCTCGACGCATGTCGTACAAGTATCTCTGATCTGTGCTGAGATTCTGCAAAACAGAGTCAGGTAGCACTTGTAAATCGCATTCAAATTCCTTGAACTGAACCATTGGCATATTCTCACATCGTTGAAGTTGTTGTCCAAGTGGGCCTGAAAAACTGCGTGGTCCTGTAGTAATGCCGTCAAGATGCTCGAACAGGTGACGTAGTGGCAGCTCGTTGCCATGCAATAGGCATATGAACCAGTGTAGTGGACGCTTCAGGTGTACTTCTAACAATCGGATGATACCACCCTTATGGCCTGTGTTAACTGCCGTTCCATCGCAACCTATGGCTGCCAATGATTGGATGCTTATCTTTCTTTCTTCTAAAAAATCTGATATGCCCTTCTGTATACACACAGCATTGCCACGCACTGGAGCAATATGTCCCAGATAGTTTGAGTTGGGTTCTTCAATCAGCACTATGTGCTCTTCAAAAACAGTCCAGCGATGCAGCTTACCTCCAACCTCTTTCTGCATTAGGGTCTTGTCTTTTCTGCCATCAAAGTACAAACCACGAAGATTCGTGGTTCTGCTTGCAAACTCTTCACTAAGCCGTTTTCTTTCTCTTCGAAGTTTTGATCGGTCAATAACTTCAGATTTATCGCCAGGTGTTACCATTCCAAAGTCTGTAAGTATGCTTGATGCAATGTCTGCTGCAGCTCTATCAGATATTCCATATCTTTCTGCAGCTTCAAACTGCAAATATTGGACAGTCCGGCGCTTTTCTCCGACTACTTTCAGCCATAATAATTCCGCATTACCGTATATACTCGAGATAAAGTCGATCCGAGTATAAGTCGACCCCTAGATTTTGGGTATATGAAGGTGTCTAAAGCCATTGACCCGGGAATAAGTCGAAGTGACGTCATCGCGGCGAACCCTCTTGAGGTGATAGTGAGAGTCGGAAAAATGGCGGACGCGAAGTGGGCATGTGGCGGCAGCGGCGCCATTGTTTTGATTGAAAAACTGCGTTTTAGCTTTGAACTATCGAGAAACTGAACGATTTAGACATTCCCAGATTGATTCCTGACGATTAAGAAAATTTTAAACCTGCTATTCGCTCATTCTTGACAATATAAAAGTCTTAATTACCGGTAATCTTGAATTTTTTGTATTTATGTAGCGCTAATGTTTAATTAATATTTATGTGGCGCCTATAAATTACCAATCTTAAAAGCGCTGATGTGAACTTTTATTTAGATGCCGTAGCGTATGTTGAAAATAATTACGCAGTTAGCTAAATTAATTATTTTTGACATTCTATGTATGGAAACTTTACCCAACAGTTAGTGCCTCAAGTATAAGTCGAGGTCAGGATATATAACCTGTGAATTGGCCTTAAATTTCTTGACTTTATTACGAATATATACGGTAACTGATAAAAACAATAATTAGCAGGGCATCGTCTTCAACTAGGCCACTGTAGTCGTGCGCGACATATATTTGCAAAATCGTGGCTAATGCACAGTAGTAAAAATAGACTTATGTAATGTCAATATGAAATGTTGCAATCGAAAATGGCTTAAAATCTCAAAAAAATCAATATGGCGTCTTTAAATCGTCCGGTAGAGGGCAGAAGACGTCAACATGAGACTGCCAAATTCCTTGCAGTACTTGTGCGCTATCAAAGGCAACTTTTGATCACTATTGGAATTAAAAATTCCAAAAAAAGTTTTTTTCACTCCACCCTAATGTCCATGCTGACACCATATATAACCTGGATTGAATAAATAAAATATAACAAAGTATACTAAAGTATATACCATAAAATCCCGAGTATAGTGCGCACAGGAGTATAATGCACGTCTTTCTGGGGTGCAGATCAAAAGTTAAATCGATTTTCATGAATATAAGGCACAGTCATAAAACTCTACTTTCGGTAGCATTTTACTTGACTACCAGTAGCTTAATTATTGCTGCCAGAACTGTGAATGTTGCAAATGTCAAGAGATTTGCTGGTAGAAGTTCCTGAGCCTGTGTTTACTGTAATGAATGGGGGGTATCTGTACCCTTGTATTATATTAAACAGAGATTCCACTGTTAGACTCATTAATTATAGGCAGAGTAGGGATACAGTGACACCTGACTTTGTTTAACTGAGCAAAAGTTAAATCGATTTTCATGAATATAAGGCACAGTCATAAAATCACAGCAGTAAAGTTGTTAACACCACCTGCATAGTGGTTCCAAGTTGTCATCTCCCTTTCCTCTCCCTCTCCCTGCAAATACTTTCCTTCTGACAGCAGGCACTTTTAGACTATAATAGACTACCATAAGCTGTCAATAAAAAGTCTTTAATGTGATTCACATTGTCGTCCCTGTCACGCTTTGCCATCTTCTTACAAATTTTCTCTCTCCATTTCTCTCCATCCCTCTCTCTTTCATTAATGCCACCTGCTTTATCATTCAAATGATACACTAAACGCTAAGGAAAGTGCCGATAAAATTAAGTCTTTGGGGAAAATGAAAAAAACTTTAATTTTGGTATTATATGAAAATATGAATATAATACGTACAGTCGTACACATAACTTTATGGAAAATTCTGAGTTTCAAAAGTGCATACTATACACTAAATTTCACGATATATTAAAATAAATCTGGAATGACATCGGCTGCTCAGATCTGGCAGTCAAGTCAAACTGCTAGTGCCTCCTCCTACGTCTAAAACAGCCAAGCTCAGGTACAGGTCAATTACACGGGGCAATCCAGACCTGTGGAACTCACTACCGGACTATGTTGTGAACTCTGACTCTCTCGGACTTTTTCTAAGTACTGCATATACTCACGGATAGGTTGATATCGCAGATAATTCTACCCCATTTTTAGGTAAAAGGTTGAAGTGTTTGTTGTTCACCGAGTGCTTGATGATCAGCGGCACAAGGGAGGGGAGGGAACGGCCAAGGAAGGTACTTGGCCAAAGTATGCCTTAATCGCTATGTGAATCCGATTCCTAAGCAGTGCCTGAGCGGACCTTGGCGTTAGTCACAGCTGTCTAAACTATGGCCCACTAGACAGTGCAGCTTCAGGTAGGTATGCTGTTCCCAGATTTTTAGAAGACAGGAAGATAGTGCAACTTTTCATTGTCATCATTATTATTGTTACCATCACCATCATGTTATCATGCTCTATTTTCAATAGGTTCCTTGCTACAATGGCATCACTTTTGTCTGTCTTGTGTTTTTTTGCTTCCAGGTAGAATATTTGCAGTCAAGCATTTTCACTTTTGGTCTTTCTTGCAGTTTCTTTCCTTCCAATGCTCTTCTAGGTAGAGTCCTGTCATAAAATATGTCCTATCTAATTCCATTGTCTGCATCCAATCATTTTGATAAAGCATCTATTTCCTTCATGCTAAGGGCCTTTCCTTCATTCAAAATCTGTTCAGTCCAACCGGTGTTTTCCATCCGTCTCCAATTCCATATCACACATGCTTCTAATGTCCTCTTGTTCTAAAAACTTCTTCCTCCTAAGCAACAAAATGAGTAAGACAAATTATTGTAACAACTGATAGTCTGATATACTATGCAGTCTGAGGCAGGCTTTTACAATATCTAAGGCATTAACATGATTACTTACAACAAATGGACCTTAACCCCTGTAACTCCATGAAATATTTTTCACATCATTGCCATGGCAGCCATTTAAAAAATAAATATTACTTTCACTGGCAGTTTTAAAAACTACCTGAAACCTAATAAAAAAAAGTAATCAAAAGTACATGGAAATGACTTCCCGTAATTGGCTTTGGTGTTATATAACTCAAAGCATGGAGCTGGACATTAAAGTACATCAGATCTTGGTTGACATCAGCTCACTTTCTCAACCTTGCATATGGTTTGTGAAGAGACCTTACAACAGGGCCTGGTTTGACCTGTGCTGGGCTTTTGCAGATTAAGTATTTGGGCCTCCAAGGATGGAGGATGTAGCTGTAAATACAAAAAATATCCTTTGTGACTGCTGAAGCCCCACATTTATTATTATTATTATTATTATTATTATTATTATTATTATTATTATTCAGACAATTTATATAGCGCCGTACGCATGGCGTCTACCAAAGTCAAAGGCGCTGTACATATTTAGCATTCATAAGAAGTCGCAAGACTTTACAGATGCCTGGTGCCGGCCCTGCCTTGCTACTGTTGCTCTGCATGGCTTTTGGTTGTGTTGACAATATAAGTTCTAAAATTGGGCTAGTAATAAACAATCCAATGTAATCCAGGGCATAATTCATAAATAAATAAAATGTATTAAATAAACTAAACAATAAAAGCAAAGAATATGGCATGGAAATAAATTTAAAGAAAACAAAGACAATGATCATAAGCAAAAAGAGAAACATAAAGCACAAAATTTTAATAGAAAATACTGAATTAGAACAAGTTAAGGAGTACAAATATCTTGGGAATTTATATAACAGAAGATGGTCGATGCGAACGAGACATAAAAGCTAGAATCGCCACGGCCAAGGAAGCATTCTGGAAACAAAAAGAACTCCTAAGGAGAAACTTAGGATTAGCAACAAAGAAGAGAATATTGAGATGTTATGTAACATCTGTGTTCATGTATCCTTGTGAAGGCTGGACAATAACAAAAACTCTGCAAAATAAAATTGATGCATTTGAAATGTGGTGTTTCAGAAGGATGCTAAAATCAGTTGGAAAGATAAAATAACTAATGAAGAATGTTTGAAGTGAATGGAAAACAGAAAGACCCTGATGAAAGAGATTGCTAAAAGGAAAACACAGTATGCTGGATAATGAGAGGATCATGCACACAGCAAGCTCTAAATGTCTTGGAAGGGAAATATGAAGGAAAAGCAACTAAATGACGACCATGAAGAACATGGTTAGACGACATAAAAAGCTGGACTGGCATAGAAAATTATGGGGAAATGAAAAGATTAGCTGAAGACCGAGACAAATGGAGACAAATCGTGACTGCCAACCTTCGAACTGAAGACGGCACACCATGATGATGATGAGTTCATGTCCAAAACAGCTGCCTTATGCTCTGCAGACCCAAAACACAGCCTCAAAAATTGATGACACAACTGATTGTACCAAGCAAATTCCAAACTGACATCATAGGATACAGTTCAGTGCTATCATTGACATCAAACTCACTCTTATAAATCACTAAATGCGGGTTCGTATCTGATCTGCGGTCAGATACGACCCGCATTCTCTGGACACTGTGAACCCAAAATAAAATGGGTGATTGCTCCTTCAGGGCAACAGGTCTGACCAGTTGGAATATCCTTCCATCATCTTTACGGGACAACTTTGTGCACCACCTTCCTCGCATGGTTGAAGTTGAAGATGTATTTTTTGAATGATCAGCTGCAGAGCATTTGTGAATGCTAAGTGCGCCATATAAATGAACTTATCAATCAATCAAACTAAAACTAGATTCACATCCGCTTTAGCCCTCATTTCACATGAGTCATCACTGCTTTCATTCAAAATATCAACTATTTTCTTCTTTTATATTACTGTCCTGCCACCATTTGGATAAGGTACAGCCATAAACTACCCGGTAATGATTTTTGCTCACATTTAACAGAATCTACTCAGTAATGTGGTCCCATCTGGCAAATAAATGATTACTAAATAGATATTTTCAGTATGATGAGGCAATTCTGAAGAAATCGGGGCTGGATCCGTCCGACCTCAACAACTACAGACCGGTATCCAATTTACCTTTTCTCTCTAAGCTGCTGGAGAAACTCGTAAACAAGCGGCTGGTGGGACATCTGTGCGAGAATGGGCCAATACCTACAGAGCAATCTGCCTATCGTCGAGGACACTCTACAGAGACTGCCATTTTAAAAATCCTTAATGACCTGGTGGATGCGACTTCGAACGGACGGGTAGCGCTTCTCTGCCTACTTGATCTTTCGGCAGCGTTTGATACGGTGGATCACCAGATCCTCACCCGGCGACTGGAGATATCTTATGGTCTGGACGGCCTTCCACTTCTATGGATCAAGAGCTATCTAGCTGATAGAACACAGGCAGTTTGGTGGAACAATCAAATGTCTTCGGAGCGTCGAGTCCAACACGGTGTGCCGCAAGGATCAGTCTTAGGCCCCTTGTTATTCATTCTGTATACAGCAGACGTCCATCGCGTCATCAAGGCTTTCGGTCTTACACCGCATAGTTATGCAGACGATGGACAGATCTGCTCGTCATGCTTACCCTCTGAAGTGGAGCGACTACGGATTCGTTTCACTGACTGTATAGCAGCTATTGTTACGTGGACGGAAGAGAATCGGCTCGCACTGAATCCGGCCAAGACTGAATTTTTGTGGATGAGCACCCCCAGGAGAAGGCATTTGCTAAGTCATGCCCCGTTTGTGTGGGAGATGCAGCCATTGCTCCTCCGAGCTTACGTCTTTTGGGAGTGCTCCTAGATGAGACTCTATCCTTTGAAGCGCACGTTAACAATCTGATACGCTCCTGCCACTACCAACTGCGGAGAGTGAGGTCAATTCGACGGTACCTGCCAGTGAGCGCGGCTGTTAAATTAGTGCGGGCCCTGGTACTGACACGAATTGATTACTGTAACGGTGTGCTTCTTGGACTTCCAGATACTAGACTGAACCGCATACAATCAGTGCTGAACCAGGCTGCACGAGTGATTTTCGGCTGTCGCTGGGGTGACCACGTCACTCCTCTCCTTAGAGATCGACTCCACTGGCTCCGTGTGCCACAGCGCATTGTCTACAAGCGCTGTTGGCTTACATTTCGGGCTTTACACGATCCATTCTGTCCTAATTATCTAACTGTACTTGTATGGAGATCGACTGTGATCGAGAGGAGATCGGTTCTTAGGTCCAGTCGGAGAGTGCAGTTGTTGGTCCCTCCCCCGTCCAAGACCCCTAAGTTTGGGGAAAGATCATTCGCGCGGAAGAATCCCGCCCTGTGGAACTCTCTTCCAGACAATGTGACTGGAGCAGTCTCAGCTGAACTTTTCATTAGAAATTTGAAGACATTTATTTAATATTGGATATGAACTGTGTTAAGCGCTTTTGTTGTAGGCCTTGTAGCCTTGTCTACTGTGCTATATAAATTGTCAATAAATAAATAAATAAATTCAGGACAGCCAGTATTTGGATGGACCGCAAAGTTGCAAGACAAGTTAACTTGGGTCTGCCAGTTAAATGGGTCAATATGGTCTGCATAGCGCTTGAGGTCAGTACAATGGCATCAAAGTGCTGTATATAGTAAACATTGCAAACAGACAATCAAAAAAATGGGATGATGGTAAAGATATAACATTCAATTTCTCTATCTGTGTCTGATGTGGACACAAACCCACCCTGAGAAGAATTCCTTTCTTATATGAAATAAGTTCATATTTCATCTTGTACTCAGTAGATACAAGTAATTGCAAAACTGCAATCCAAACCTTCAAAAAAAACATGACAATGTAAAGTTTTGTAATGAATGAATGAAGTTTATTTCCAACTCTACAAAACCTTATAACATTTGAGCATAAACATAGGTCTAAGTCCGTGCTTCCCAAACTTTTCACCTTTGCGGATCACCATAAAATTTTCTTTTTGCACCAGAATCTGGTGCCATTTAAACAAATTTTTTTTGTAATTTGGATTTTAAAAAAAATTTATATCACCTCATATACATCTTAATTTAAATATAACTCTTATAGTTATAGTGCATATCTTATAGAATCTTGTTTTTAAACAGTTTTAAACAATCCTCAAAGGAGAACATATTTAGCTTTTTTCTCATTTTTCTCAACTCACATTGCAGACCAGCAAAGAAACTTTTTTCACACTTTTCTTGACTCATGTTGCAGACTGGCAAAGAAGGGCTCACGGACCGGCACCGGTCCGCAGACCACAGTTTGGGAAGCACTGGTCTAAGTAGTAGGAATAAAATCACTATGAATTCTTAATTATAGCAATTCAGTTGAATAAGGAAAACAAAACATACATTTATCATTAGGGCTGCACCGAATAGGGTTTTTAGCTATTCGGACGAATACGAATAGTCCGTTTCACTATTCGACGAATAACGAATATGAATAGTGTATACGATACCTCTCCCGCTGCAAGTCACCATAATTAGGTCAACAATAGTGCTGTGTGCTATTATAATACTATCACTACGTATAAAGAATTAGTTTTTTTAGCACAAGTTCGCAATATACATTTGTATAGCGCTAGATGGCTAGGAAAATAGAACAAAATGTTATCTCCGGCACTTGATTTAGTTCAATTTACTAAGCTGAAGTATTAAACTATATGAAATTTTTTAATGTCATGTGACCACTATTCGTATTCGTTTTGACCACCACTATTCGAATGAATACGAATAGACTATTCGTCACCCTATTCGGCGCCGAAGCGAATGCGAATAGACTAGTCGGTGCAGCCCTAATTATCATCAAAGAGTGTCTGCATATGAAAATCACACTGAAGTCAGGGAGATCTTTTTATTATGCTCCAGAACAAACTGCTGTACAACCTTCCAATATAATTATCAGGCCACAGCTAAGCAAATCCTATAATTATATTAACTATTTCAAAGCTTCAAAACTAAGTTTATTAGAATAACAAATGATGCACATATAAAATTACTTGCCTGGCCTTCGTGTTTCACAAGGATAGGGCTTTCTGCCAATTCAATTTTTCTCCATGCAGAATCTTCATATTTAAAAATTTCTCCTTAAAAAAATCATCTGCACTCAACCCAGCACAAATCATGAAGATCGTAAAATATGACAATACCCAAGCTCAAATATTAAATATAAACTATAAACATTTTCTGCACTTGCTGTAGTAGATGCAACCACTACTGTGGCGGAATCATAAAAATGAGAGTTAAAATAAATAATAATTAATTAATAATAAAATAAGCTGAGGACCTGTCTATTCTATTCCCTGGATAATTTATGTAATGCTATAGCATAACTAGAGACAAAGTCAAGAGCATTTTACAGAAGATGTTCATAAAAAATGCGAAATACCGTATTATCTCGGGTATAATATGCAGCCGTGTATAATACGAAACCCTGAGTTTCGAAATTTATCATAATGCAAAAATCTTTAAACCTATGTATAATGTGCACCTGAAATTTTGAAAACCATATAATAATAGCTCCCCACTTCTGGTACCATATGTAGCAAATTTACAAATTGCCTCTCCTTATGTATAAAAACCATGTTAACCCGTTCCAGGGGAATTAATTTTTTCAAGTCGTCCCCAATCGGGGTAATTAATTTGGGGGAAAGGCGTTCATGTGAAAATGTGAACATACAAGTTTTAAACTTACTATATTTCAGGCTATATAGAAGCTAGAAAGATGCGGTTTGCACCATTGTTTAGCATTTTTATTGCTCTTTCGAACCATCTGTGCCAAAAAAATTTTGGGGGTAGGGTCCACCCTACAGTCAAAAATAGGACCCCTTCCCAACATATTGGTCAAATTTTGTTCAAAGCCCCATAGCAAAATTTTTCCGTGGTAACCCCCAAACAATGAGCGAGAAAGTTGTAAAGGGGTGTAATTGGAACAGAATAGTGCACAAATTTTGGATATTGGACAAAATTTGGGGTAGTTATGATTTTTCAAACCCTACTACTCATTGCTCGAAGAAATGACAATTTTGCGAACAGATTTTCAATCTGAAAAACCAAACAACTGGGCTATATATCAGGCTATATAGAAGCTAAAAAGATGCGGTTTGCACTGTTGTTTAGCATTTTTATTGCTCTTTCAAACCATCCATGCCAAAAAGGAAAATTTTGGGAGTAGGGTCCACTCTACAGCCGAAAATCAGACCACCTAAAAATTTCAAAGCGCAATAGCAAACATTTTTCAGCAGTGACCCTCAACTGTGAGCGACAAAGTTTTAGGGCGGTGTAATTGGAACATAATAGTGCAAACATTTTGAAGATCGGGCCAAAATTGGCGGAGTTATGATTTTTCAAACCCCAGACTTGAGTCTTTTTCGAGGCATTTCAATGCAAAATCCCAGCATTTGGACGATCAACGGCAAGTTTTCTTGCTTATATAGTCAACAACAGAGAAGAAAGTGCTGCTATCTATCGAATGGATAGTAACTAAATCGAAAAGTTACTCTGGGGCGGTTTAAAACTTCAATGTCCGGGGTACACACATGCTTATGTGGCACGCTATTTATAAACGGCATTCCCCGTTTGGACATGATTTTAGGGCGCCGTTTATAGACGGCGTTAACCGGGAACGGTTTAATAACCTTCCACAACGTTAGCAAAGTATATTAAACGAATCTTCTCTGCTCTAATCTTCTTCTTCTTCTTCAGGTGCTCTGTCCAAAGACAGGTTCCATACTCCATCGTCGCCACTCCTCTCTATCTTGAGCTTTTATCTTCAGGGCTGAATACTTGTTTTTCCCGTAGTGTCGAACATCCACTCCAGCATCAATGTCCTTGGTCGCCCTTTCTGGGGTTTTCCATTCATCTTTCCTTCTAGTACTTCTCTTAGTAGGTTTGATTCTCTCAGAACATGACCTATCCACTTCTTTTGTCTTGTACGAATAGTGTTAATTAGGCTTTTCTTCTCTTCTACCCTCTCCAAGACTTCTTCATTTGATATTTTTTGTTATTTTTTAGTTTTTAATTTTTTTGTTATTTTTGTTATTTTTTCTTTGTTTTGTTCTTTTTTGTTCTTTTTAAATTTATTTATTGTCTATTTTTTTGGTTCTTTTTTTGTTATTTTTTCCGTCTGCTCTAATGTCACAAATAAATGACCCCACTTCTGGTACCATTTCTAGCGGGTTATGGTCAGGGCTAGGCTAGAGTCAGGTTCCTGTCCGAACAACCATTACACTTCACTGGGGTCCGGATAACGGGAAAGTACCATAGCGTTGGTTCTGCGCTTGACTGAAGAGCATTAGACATCATCAACTTTCATTCATTCATTCATTCATAACTGACAACTTATATAGCGCAGTATGCATGACAAAAGGTCAAAATCAAGAGCACTTTACAGCAAATAAAATATCTCAACTGTACGAAATATTAAACAAGTGTGTTTTGAGTCTTCTGGCGAACATTTCAGGAGAAGTCACTTCTGTCACGTTATCCAGCAGTGCGTTCCATAGAGCCGGATTCCCACGAGACACTGAACTCTCCCTGAATATCGCAGTCTTGGCCGGAGGTGGCATGAACAGCCGAGCTCGGCCGCTCAATCAGAGTCGTGAACGCACTTCGGTCGTCGTAGGCATGTGTATCAGCGACGTTAGATATTCCGGGCAGGTGGGATCCCGTAGCATTCGATACGTAAACCAGCATCGTTTGTACCTGATCCTTTGCGGAATCCGCAGCCAGTGGAGCCGGTCTCTCAGTATAGGTGTTACGTGCTCGTTCCACTTGACACCAAAGATCATTCATTATGACGACCGCATTTAGAACTGACTGCAGCTGATTCAACTGACAACCCGGGAGCCCAAGCAGAATACTATTACAATAGTCTAGTCGTGATAAGATGGACGCCCTGACTAGTTGTATTGTAGCATCGATTATGAGGTAGCGACGGATCTTCACGATCTTTCGAAGATGACAGTAGCATGACCTTGTCACGTTGCTAATGTGACCAGTGGGCATCAGTGATTCATCCAGGGTGACTCCCAATAAGCGCAATTCCTTTACTGGGGCAACCTCAGTGCCCTCAATCAAGAACTGGATCCGGGGAATCATGCATACCCTCCTGGGGTGCTGACCCAGAGAAGCTCAGTCTTATCGGGATTCAAGGCTAATCTATTCACTGCAGTCCATTGGTTTACCGCAGAGATACAGTTAAGTATCCTGACCCATAGCCCATCAGTCTCATCAGGTGAGCAGAATCCATATATCTGGCTATAATCCGCGTATGCATGAGACAACAGCCCAGCAGAAGAGATGATGCTTCCTATGCCAGCAACATAGAGGACGAATAGCAACGGGCCAAAGACCGATCCCTGCAGTACCCCGAAGTGCGCCGGATGAGTGGAAGACATGGAGCCATTCCACCAAACCGACTGCGTCCTACCCGTCAGGTAACCGTTCAGCCACGCCAATACTTGTCCGTTGAGGCCATAGGACCTTTCAAGCCGGTGAATGAGAATATCGTGATCGACGGTGTCAAATGCGGCCGAAAGATCCAGTGAGCAGAGGAGGGCGAGTTTGTTTGTTAGCGGTCGCATCAACGATGTCTCCAAAGACCTTCATGATCGCAGTCTCTGTGGAATGGCCACGTCAATAAGCAGACTGGTCCCTTGGCATCAGACAATTCGTGTCTAGATGGGCGACCAGCTGCTTGTTTGCCAGTCTCTCCAGTACTTTGGAGAGAAATGGCAAATTAGAGACTGGCCGATAGCTCTTGACTTCAGCGCAATTTAGTCCAACCCGTTTGTGATGCGGGGGAATGATCGCATGCCTCCAGGTCTCTGGGAATTCGCCACTCTTTAGGGACTTCTCCAGAAGCGTCGATAAGAATGGTGCAAGCACCTCAAGCGAAGCCTTCAGTAGCCACGTCGGCAGCGGGTCACTTGAACAGTGCTTGTTTGGCATTGACCGTATCGTGTCCACAACCTCCGCCTGAGTTGGGGAAGAGAATGCAGTGAGGAGTGGGCCGGAGTAGTGTGAGTAGACTGCGTGCCCAGCACCAGACGTCCTCTCCCGGATTGCACTAATCTTCTCGTCCATATACTGGTGGTACTGCTCAGATGTGAAGTCGAAGGATTGGCTCAGGCCAGTGGCATCTGCCCCAAGTAGGCTGTCAAGGTGTCTCCAGGTACCCTTGGAGTCATTCTTAGAGGAGTCTAATACCCGTCTCCAGTACATACGTCCCTTCCTCCTCACCAGGCGCCTACTTGCTTTAACCCGTTCCCGGGCAATGCCGTCTTAAAACGGCACCCGAATATCATATCCCAAAGTGTAACACCGTCTATAAACGGCGTGCCACATAATGATCGGACATTGCAGTTTTAAACTGCCCCGGGACTCCGGGAGTAACTTTTCGATTTAGTTTACTATCCATTCGATAGATGGCAGCACTTTCTTCGCTGTTGTTGACTATTATAAGCAAGAAAACGCCATTGATCATCCAAATACTGGGATTTTTCATTGAAATGCCTCAAAAAAGACTCAAGTCTGAGGTTTGAAAAATCATTACTCCACCATAACTCAGCCAATTTTGGCCCGATCTTCAAAATATGTGCACTATTATGTTCCAATTACAATGCCCTAAAACTTTCTCGCTCACAGTTTGGAGGTCACCGCTGAAAATTTTTTGCTATTGCGCTTTGAAAACTTTTTGGGGGCAGGGTTCCGATTTTCGGCTGTAGGGTGGACCTACCCCCAAAAATCTTTTTTGGCACGCATGGTTCGAAAGAGCAATAAAAATGCTAAACAACGGTGCAACCCGCATCTTTCTAGCTTCTATATAGCCTGAAATATACTCAGTTGTTCAATTTTTCAGATTGAAAATCTGTTCGCAAAATTGTCATTTCTTCGAGCAATGAGTAATATTGTTTGAAAAATCATAACTGCCCCAAATTTTGTCCAATCTTCAAAATTTTTGCATTTTTCTGTTCCAATTACACCCCTTTATAACTCTCTCGCTCACAGTTTGGGGGTTACCATGGAAAAAAGTTTGCTATGGGGCTTGGAACAAAATTTGACCAAAATGTTGGGGAGAGGTCCTATTTTGGGCTGTAGGGTGGACCCTACCCCAAAAATTTTCTTCTTTGGCATGGATGGTTCGAAAGAGCAATAAAAATGCTAAGCAATGGTGCAAACCGCATCTTTCTAGCTTCTATATAGCCTGAAATATAGTAAGTTTAAAACTTGTATGTTCACAATTTCACATGAACGCCTTTCCCCCAAATTAAATAACCCGATTGGGGACGACTTGAAAAATTAAATCCCCCTGCAACGGGTTAAGGGAAGTGCGCCATGAGTCATATGCTCTAGCTTCTCCTTCTGATCCTTTACAGGTATATCTCCAGTAGACTCTTTCCTTACGGCGAGCCTCACGCCGAGCACGCCTGCAGTCGTCATCATAGTAAGGCCATCATAATCGTCATCATAGTAAGGCCATCATAGTCGTCATCATAGGAAGGCCGACGGGGTCTAACACGCACTGACATTAGCTTCACCGGGGCGAGTTCGTCGAGAATATTCGTTAAATGTTTTTATTGTTATATCTTATCATGAAATATGAGGAATGTAAATGCAAATGCTACATTTTTCTTTTCATATTCTAGTACGCAATCAAAAACCCTTTGAAATGACATATGCAGTGTAAATATTGCTGTGATATTTGACTTCAAACATTTTGGGGAACTGTTGAGGGGTAAATTCTGTGAAAACAACATGGCAGCCAAAGAGTTAAGCTAAATCTGAAAGTACATCTCTTGAAATGACTTGCATCACTTGCCAATGCAAGTTAATTTAGTCTTGGCTACACCTATGGCAGTACATAATTTGTTTTTTCATAATAATTGAATTTCATTATTGGCTGCATGTCCAAGGACTGATTTCTAGCAACTCATAATAACCTAAGTCAAGATCAGTAATGCAAAACTTACCTGACTTCTCTGTTTTCCAAGGGGCAGCTTCTAAGAGTTGAACCAAGAGTAATGGGATGTCATGAATGTTAAGTATACGTTCAGTGCAGGCTAGTGGCAACCTGAAACAGAATATCCTGCACATTAAAGCACTATAGCTAAATATCTCTTTTCTCAGAGTGATGCTTTGATATATAATTTAAAAAATCAAGATATTAAATGAATTGGCACTCTTAACCCCTTAACCGGAAAATTGGCCGCCAAACAGTCCGGATTTGAATCCTGTAGACTATTCAGTCTGGGGAATGCTTCAACAGCTTGTCTACAGACAGAGAATTCGCGATATTGAACATTTGAAAGAAGTTCTGACAGCATGCTGGAACGAAATCAGCCAGGACACTATCAGCCAGACTATTGCACAGTTTCGCAAGCGATTATCATCGGTTATCACAGCAAATGGAGGACAAATTGAACATCACTTAGACTGAAATTTCTTATACATTAATCCGTTCACCGTGCGCGACGACTCAGCCATGCCGGCTGCCATCTTTCTTTATTCATGCGCGACGTGTCTGAACCGTCCTGTGAGTTTCGTAATGCTGTGTAGGAAATTGCTTCAATAAATTGATTTGCTGGGTTAGAATTGATGTATCTTTACCAAATGTTGACTGATTTTCAAACTTATTGATTTATTTTGTTCCACTGATATGCCCCTACAACTTTGCCACTCATCCGAGGTTACCACTAAAAAATGTTTGCTAGGAAGCTTTGAAAATTTTTTGGGAGAAGGGGTGCTATTTTAGGCCATAAAGTGGACCTACCCCCCAATTTCTTTGTTTTGCACAAATGGTTAGAAAGAGAAATAAAAAGGCTAAACAATGGTGTATACCTCATCTTCTTAGCTCTTATATAGCCTGAGATATAGCAAATTAAAAAAAACAGTTTTCATTTTTGAAGAACGTTTCTCCAAAAAATAATTCCCCGGTATGGTGACGGCATCTAAAAATTTAATCCCTGTTGAAGGGGTTTAAAAAATCCTGAAATTTTACAGTTCATTCAATATTAGCTTGAATGCCAAACCTAAATGTGACTAGTCCGGTTTTTTTTGTGCCACCCTGTATAAGCATTTAATTTCTTAAATGATGTACCAATGTTGCAATAGCTGTGACACACTACTTTTGAGGCGTTTTCACCATAAAAGCATAAAATTGAGCATCACATCACTCATAAGTTCCACTTTAGGTGAAATTGGAGACCAAGACAAAATATTGGTTCCATATATATGTTATGCATCTGATGCTAACAGTTGGAAAGCCTTATTAAAGGCTATGTGTCCATCCATACTGTCTGCAGTCCCAATGATATGAAGGGAGAAGAAGGATCGTGTAACTGATTTTTTACTTCTGCATGATGCCTCCAGATTTTTTCCAAGAAGAAAAGTTTTATTGAGCAGCCAAATATTGCTTCTGCAATAGGTACCGTATATATTCGTGATAAAGTCGAGAAATTTAAGGCCAATTCACAGGTTATATATCCTGACCTTGACTTATACTCAAGGCACTAACTGTTGAGTAAAGTTTCCATACATAGCATGTCGAAAATAATTAATTTAGCTAACTCTGCGTAATTATTTTCAACATACGCTACGGCATCTAAATAAAAGTTGACATCAGCGATTTTAAGATTGGTAATTTATAGGCGCCACATAAATATTAATTAAATATTGGCGCTACATAAATATAAAAAATTCAAGATTACCGGTAATTAAGATTTTTATATTGTCAAGAATGAGCGAATAGCAGGTTTAAAATTTTCTTAATCGTCAGGAATCAATCTGGGAATGTCAAAATCGTTCAGTTTCTCGATAGTTCAAAGCTAAAATGCAGTTTTTCAATCAAAACAATGGCGCCGCTGCCGCCACATGCCCACTTCGTGTCTGCCATTGTTCCGACTCTCACTATCACCTCAAGAGGGTTCGCCGCGGTGACGTCACTTCGACTTATAGCCGGGTCAATGACTTTAGACACCTTCAAATACCCAAAATCTAGAGGTCGACTTATACTCGGATCGACTTTATCTTGAGTATATACGGTACTGTTTATTGACTCAACAGTGTTATATTTTATGTCCACTTTGTTTAAAAAGCTACCTTTCCATACATGACATACCGACCATTTATCTACAGGAAATGTATGAGAACATTCAGCTTTTCATACAATGCATTTATAACTCAAGGTACAACTGGAATTAGTCTGTCTCGCCAGGAGGCTATTACTGCACACTGATAAAAGAAACATCTAGTAAATTTTGCAATATCACACCGTAGTCTGATGCCTCCGAAGATCAGGTCAGGTCTTCGTCCTCCAGCTGTGTTCAGCTATTGACTTCTCCATGACATCTCTCCAAAGTTCTATGTCCTTTGCTATTTCTTCCAAAGTCATTCGGTGTCTTCCGTCAGTTTTTCCATTGAGATTCAGCCCTGCCATGTGCAGATTCTCTTCCAAACCGTCCACCCATCGTCTTTTAAGTTAGGTCTTCCTTTAGATTTTCTCCCCTCTGGTTTGTAGTTGAAAATTCGTTTTGGGTTTCTTATTTCTTCCATTCTGAGTATGTGACCAGTCCACTTCATTCTTCTTTTTCTGATAACTTCCACAATGCTCGGTTGCAGTGTTCTCTCTCTAACTTCTTCATTTGTTATATGTTCTTTGTATCCAATCCTTAGTATTCTTCTAAGCCATTTATTTTCTGTTGCTACTAATTTTTTCTCCAGTTCTTTTTTATGGTCCAAAATTCATATCCATAAATTAGTATTGGTATTACACAACTGTTGAGAATTCTTAGTTTTGTTTTCATCCCAATGTCATGTCTTTTGAAAATATTGGTATGTAGCCTGTTGAAGGTTGATCCTGCCATTGCTATTCTTCATTTAATCTCCAAGTCCGAGCCTCCTTTTGCTTCCAATTCACTTCCCAAGTAAATTAAATTCTTCACTATTTCAATTTCTTTTACGTTGTGTGATACTATTGACCATTCCCCAACTGTTTTTGTAATTGGCATAATTTTGGTTTTATTAGTGTTTATTTTTAGTCCAAATTTTCCACTCTCCGTCATTAAGGCCAATGTTAGCTCTACAATCCTTGAGAGGCATTCCGCTATTAGACATGTATTATCAGCATATTCTGCATCATCTATGTTTCCTGGCTTTAGAGATGTTCCCAACCCATTCGTGTTTTCAATCCGTCTCATGATGTAATCTAATATAATGTTGAAGAGTATTGGTGATAGAATACATCCTTGTCTAAATCCTATTTTAATTTTGAACCATTCGGTTTCTTCTACATCAATTCTGATACATGCTAAAACTGTGCTGTATAAATTTTCAATTAGCCTTATTATTTGGGCGTGAATGCCATATTTCCCCAAGAGTTTCCATGCCCCTTCTCTCCAGATTGAGTCATAAGCTTGGGCAAAATCAATGAAGCACATAACCAAATCTTCATTAAATTCTAGTTTTTTCTCAATTAGTTGTCAGAGGATGAAGATTTGGTCAGCGCATCCTCTTCCTTTCCTGAATCCACACTGGTTTTCCCTGAGAGTTTCATCCACTGTGTCATTTATTCTGTTTAACATGACTCTGGTGAAAACTTTCCCTGGTACACTTAAAAAACTGATTCCTCTGGTGTTGTTGCATTCCTTTCTGTCTCCTTTCTTGTGTATTGGTATTATAATTGCTTTTCTCCAGTCAAATGGTGTTTTCTCGGTTTTCCATACTGCTGTTTTGACCCGATTTAGCCACACCAGTGTTTTGGAGAATTTCTGCTGTTATATTGCAGAGTCCTGGGGCTTTGTTTTTTTTCTCATCTGTTTCACTGCCCATTCTATCTCTTCCATTGTGATATCACCTTCTTTCTCTAACTCATCCTCTAATTTAAATCTATCCTCTGATTGATCAATTTCATTAAATGTTTCTTCTGTGTTGTTAGGGTCTTTGCGGTTTAGTATTTAATCAAAATGTTGTTTCCATCTGGCCATGATCCTTTCCTTCTTTGTTAACCCGTTGCATTGCAGAAGGATTTAATTTTTTCAAGTCGTCCCCAATCGGGGTATTTAATTTGGAGGAAAGGCGTTCATGTGAAAATGTGAACATACAAGTTTTAAACTTACTATATTTCAGGCTATATAGAAGCTAGAAAGATGCGGTTTGCACCGTTGTTTAGCATTTGTATTGCTCTTTCGAACCATCCGTGCCAAAGAAGAAAATTTTTGGGGTAGGGTCCACCCTACAGCCCAAAATAAGACCCCTCCCCAACATTTTGGTCAAATTTTGTTCAAAGCCCCATAGCAAAAAATTTTCCGCCGTAACCCCCAAACTGGGAGTGAGAAAGTTGTAAACGGGTGTAAGAAAGTTGTAAAGGGGTGTAAATGGAACAGAATAATGCAAAAATTTTGAAGATTGGACAAAATTTGTGGTAGTTATGATTTTTCAAACCGGTATACTACTCAATGCTCGAAGAAATGACAATTTCGCGAACAGATTTTCAATCTGAAAAACCGAACAACTCAGTATATTTCAGGCTATATAGAAGCTAAAAAGATGCGGTTTGCACTGTTGTTTAGCATTTTTATTGCTCTTTCGAACCATCCATGCCCAAAAAAAATTTTGGGGGTAGGGTCCACTCTACAGCCGAAAATCAGACCACCCCCCAAAAAATTTCAAAGCGCAATAGCCAAAATTTTTCAGCGGTGACCCCCAACTGTGAGCGACAAAGTTTTAGGGTGATGTAATTGGAATATAATAGTGCACAAATTTTGAAGATCGGGCCAGAATTGGCGAAGTTATGATTTTTCAAACCCCAGACTTGAGTCTTTTTCGAGGCATTTCAATGCAAAATCCCAGCATTTGGACGATCAACTGCAAGTTTTCTTGCTTATATAGTCAACAGCGAAGAAAGTGCTGCTAACTATCGAATGGATAGTAACTAAATCGAATAGTCGCTTTTGGGGCGGTTTAAAACTTCAATGTCCGGAGTACACACATGCTTATGTGGCGCGCCGTCTATAAACGGCGCTACCCTTTTGGATATGATTTTCGGGCGCCGTTTATAGACGGTGGTGCCCGGGAATGGGTTAATATTTCTCCATTTCTATCCTTATCTGGTTCAATGCTTATTATCTTTGTGATTGTGCTTCCACTTAGTTTGTTGACATTTGCAAAGAGTTTTTTGCTATCTCCTCTTTTGTAAGCATCTTCCATCTCATTTGCCATCTCTTCCAACATTTTATTCTTATCCCTGATTAATCTTTTCTTTAGCTGTATTCTTAATTCATTTAATTCAGTAGTCTTTTCAGTTCCATCCTTACCAGGATTCATGGCTGCTTCTTTAGATTTTCTTATTTCTGCCTGTAGTTCTTCTGTTTCCTTTGATATCCAGTTCTTTTTCTCAATCTTTCTGTATCCAAGTTCTTCCACTGCCACTTTGCTAATTTCAGTCTTGAAGTTTTCCCATTCTGTCTCTGGATCTTTGTCATCTGTCAGGTTTGTTAGCACCTCAAATCTGTTTTGGATTTTGATCTGAAATTTATTTTGTACATCCATTTCATTTAATTTTTCCGTGTCGAAACGTTTTTTCCTTGGCACTTTTTTCCCACTTAATTTAACTTTTATCTCTGACACAATAAGGTGGTGATCCAAATTAATTTCTGCAGATCTATATACTCTTGCTTTCTCACTGATGTCAACCACTCTTCTCAAGTGATGATATAATCTATCAGGTTTTCAGTTTTGTTATCTGGAGAGGTCCATGTGAATTTCCTACACATTTTTGTATAAATTGAGTGTTGGTTATGCAAAAATTATTGTTGCTGCATAATTCAAGTAATCTGGTGCCATTGTCATTTTCATTCCTTTGGACTCCATGCTTTCCTAAAATGTTTCCCCATACTCCAAAATTATTCCCAACTTTTGCATTGAAATCTCCTAGGAGCAAAATAAGGTCATGTCTTGGTGTTTTGTCTATCAGTTGTTGCAAATTATTGTAGAATTTTTCTTTCTCCTCATCCGAGTCTCCTTCTATGGGTGCATATGCCTCGATTATGGTGAAGTCAACATTCTTGCATCTCATTCGAATTTTAATTAGTCGGTCACTAAGGAAAATCACATCAGTAACCGACTTCGTGAAACATGACTTCAGGGCAATTGCCACTCCATGTTCGTGAATTCCTGTCTCTGTTCCACTGTACCAAATTGTGTATCCATTTATTGTCATTCTCCCACATCCTACCCAATGGTCTTGCTTATGCCACATATCTTGATGTTCAGTCTCCTGAGTTTCTTCGTCAGACAAAATGACTTCCCAGTGCTGTACAGTGTTCGTACGTTCCAAAGTCCTATTCTTTCTTTCTTTTTGGCTGAGATTACATTGCTTTTTGCCACTTTATCTTTATCTAGGATTCTGTATTGGATTTTGCCTCTTCTTTCACTTAACACTGTCGCTAGAGTGCATCGACGATCAGCGCGGACCTTTTTATCCTGGGCGGCGTCCGGGCCAGTATGGTAATCTTTGGTTTGTAATGTCATGTTGATTTGTAGTCTTTTGATGCTACAATACAAATGTGTAATTGCAGTTTTCTTTTTTTTAAACTTACATGAAACAGAAATTTCAAACACATATTCATGCTCGATGTCTAAAATTTGATTAGTTTCTCCAAAAAATTGTAGTCAAAGTCCTTCCAAAGCCTCATGGGTTCATAGGGTGGTGCTGATCTCCGTTGTATAGCCCTCAGCCAGGTGTGCAATACTTTGGGTACAAGACTAGTGCACCATGTAGCGGTTCCCGGAACATTCGGTACCGGAACATTCAATACCGGAGAATTCGGCACCAAAATTTTACTTGAGGAAGATTCGGTACCGGATAATTTGGTACCGGATAAATTGGTACCGGAAAAATTGGTACATGTTCGACATACAAATCAGTAGCCATAACCCTAATTCTAACCAACTAATTCTAAAATCCTAAAACTGTATAAATCAGTAAAATGAATATAATTATCAAAATAGAATACCTACCTAAATTCTACTTAAATATTCTACCTAAATATATTGGGGCATATACACAAGTATAGACACCACCCAAAGCCAGAGGGACCCTGGGACTGGGGAGAAGAGGTGGGGTGGGAGAGGGAGAGCCAGTGCCTAACACATGTAACCGAATTTGCCATCCTGAAAATACCGTTCCCAATGTTCCGGTACCGAATCTTCCATGACCAGTACCAAATTTTCCGGTACCGAATTTTCCGTCCCGAATCTTCCAGTACCAAATCTTCCGGCCACCCATGTAGCAAGTCTGCTTGACTTATAGCAGCTTCTTAACACTGCTCCTCATTTTACCACTGCCCTCTAGCAAGTAAAGCTGAGTTGACTTTAGGGCTCCTGCGGGTCTCAAACCTGTGACCCTCTGCTATATCATCCAACGTTACCACTCTGCTAACTTCCCACCCCTCTGTAGAGGAAGCAAAAAAATTGTTGCTAACTTCCCATCCCTCTGTAGAGGAAGCAAAAAAATTGTTGGCCAGTGCAGCCAGATCAACCAGTGCATTAATAACACACAAGCATTACAAAAAGGCAGTCAAATGATAGAGTACTCACACTGATAAATGGCTTATGACATATGACAAAATGGAGACTGCTTTCATAGCTATATCAAAACTCAATTTCTGATCTTGCATCTCGAGTTCCTACAATTATCATCATTTCATCACAGAAATACTCTCAAGCCACAATAGCCATCAGCAATACAGTAAAGCAGGTTATTTTATTATTTCTCCAAATAGAGTAAAATATACTGGAACATCATGGAGGTATAAGGCAGTAGTTAAATAATTAAGGGGAAGTGCCTCTAAATAAGTAACCATACAGTAAAGCATGGGCTCCCAACCTGTGGTCCATGGACCATTGGGGTCCACAGAAAATTGCCAAAAGGGTCCACAAACAAGACAAGAAAATATTTGGAAATATTCACCAGGTTTCAATATTTGAAAATGTAAACTAAGCACGAATTACTATCTGACAGAATGATTCGTTTGCAGTTCCACAGAAAATCAGTGTTGTAATTTTGTATTGCATGTTCTCAGGAATATCATCTATTAATAATTATCAGACAAAGCCATTAACCTCCTGTTGCCATTCTTCACCGAGTTCGCAGTCCTACTGGAGTCACTTTTCACCTCCAAGAGCCCAATATGGATAACCGGAGATATGAATTTGTACCTGGTGCGTCCGACTGACAAAAACACCCTAAAAATCATCCAGCTTCTCGACATGCTAAACCTATAGCAAATAGTCAGGGAGCCAACACATGATCGTGGGGGCTGCTAGACATAGTTATTTCTCCAGCGGATAAGGACACACAATGTGATGGTGGCTGACACCGGCCTCTCAGATCATAAGCTGGTCCACTGGACACTCCCGACCGCAACCAGAATTCATGACGATTCGTAGGAGGCACTGGGCGCTCTTGGATCAGAGTCAATTTATCAACCGGCTTAAGGATTAAGGAGTCATCGCTTCTCAGTCCTCAAGACCTCATAGAACCTGCTACTGCGACGGATCTGGCCAACCGTTACCACACAGTTATCACTGGAATATTGGATGACTTGGCACTGTTCGTGGAATCGACTGTGCTGATTCGACCACACCGCCCTTATTATGATCAGGACTGCAGACAAGTGAGGCAGAAGGCTTGACGCTTGGAACGGGTTTTCCAGAAGCGGAAGAAGTGCGGGTTCGGGGGAGACGATGTTGCATACAACGCCTGGTGTGAGGATCTTAAAGATACTAGGCATCTTGTTAGGGCGAAGGGTCGCCAATTCTGGAAGAGGTCACTCGAATCAGCAGCTTCGGATTCAGGGCAGACGTGGAAGCACCTGGATAAACTTCTCGGAAACCAGTATCATCGCGACCGTGTGACCATCTAATCAGTCATGCACCATTCGTCATCGACCACTAGCTTTTCTGTACACAACTTCCACCAGCATCTTGAGGACAAGATCACCACCATTCACTGAAGAACGTCAGATGCGGAGCCGGTCGGCTACACCGAGATTACATGATCCTCCCTCACTGAGCTCTTGGCCCCGACGAGGGAGGACGTTATCGCAATCGTCCGGGCATCCCTGAATAAACAGTGCAACATCGACCTCCTTCCAGTATGGCTTCTCAAGGAAGTGATTGACATTCTGGCGCCATTTCTCGAGACGCTTATGACCATGTCTCTGAGAACGGGCGAGTTTCCCTCGTGCTGGAGACATGCAATTGTACATCCACGGCAAAAGCAGGCGGGAGTGACTACAACCGACATCGACAAATATCGCCCAGTTTCCAACCTAACCTTTCTCTCCAAAGTCTTGGGAGAGGTTTGTCAACACGCAAATGGTTGGATATCTAGTAGCGAACGGACTAATGCCAAAGAATTAGTCGGCATACAGACGTGGTCATTCCACAGAGATGGCCGTCCTGCACATCTTCGGTGATATTGTTGATGCGGTATCGAATGATCAGGTCACTCTCTTCTGTCTACTGGACCTTTCAGCAGCCTTCGATACTGTTGATCACGAGACCATGTTCCGATGGCTGGAGCTTTTTTACGGCATCAAGGGTGGAGCCCTCAAGTGGCTGCAAGACTACCTAACCAATCGCATGCAGTCAATATGGTGGAACGGGGCCAAGTCCTCACCGCGCCCTGTTCTCAGTGGCATGCCACAGGGGTCTGTGCTAGGCCCACTCCTGTTTATTCTGTATGTGGCAGACATTGGATGGATTGTCGAGGAGTGCGGGCTAGCTCCTCATGCTTATGTAGATGACGTACAGATCCTGGCCTCTTGCCCTGCCAGGGACACGGAACAACTACGTGACCGCGTCACAGTATGCATAGCCAAAATCAAACTCTGGACTGAGGCAAATCGTCTGGCTCTCAACCCAGCCAAGGCGGAAGTGCTCTGGGTTACCACCCCAAGAAGGACAACATCTAATCAGTCATGCGCCATTCATCATCGAACAGATCCCCATCATTCCATCGGCCGAGGTCCAACTTCTCAAAGTCTTATTAGATGAGTCGCTGTCACTCTGTAACCATATCGGCATTGTCGCTCGCAATTCCTTCTACCAGTTCCGGCGGATTAGAGCGATAAGAAGACACCTACCTGTCTCTGTTGTGACCCAGCTTGTGCGGGCACTGGTGCTCACGAAAATAGACTACTGTAACAGTATACTGGTACTCCTCGGAATGCCAGACTACCAGCTCAATCGTCTACAGATGATGCTGAACGCTTCCGCCCAAGTGATCTTTCAGACCAGGTGGGGTGAGCACGTTACGCCCCAACTTCGGGACAGATTACATTGGCTCTGCATTCCGGAGCGGGTAATCTACAAGAGGTGCTGGTTCACATTTAGAGCACTCTACGACCCGTTCAGCCCAGACTACATATCAGTGCTTCTTTGTAAGCTTCCATCCACAGAAGGTCACTTGCGGCTCCGCTCCTCCAATTGGGTCCAACTGTCGGTGCCTCCTCCCTCGAGAACAGCCAAACTAAGGCAGCGTTCCGTTACTCGAGGGAACCCGGCTCTCTGGAACGCGTTACCAGACAGTGTCTGGTAACGCGACCAACTTGGAAACATTCACTGAGAGACTAAAAACGCACTTGTTCAAACACTCCTTTAGTACAACGTAAAGCACTCTTGACTCTAGCCCGCTAGGAAAATAGCGCTATATAAATCAGCCTATAACTAACTAACTAACTAACCTGCAAACATTATTTGGAGCAGGCGCACTATAAATACCCATGAATGAATGAATGAATGAATATGCATGAAAATACGGTAATTTGACAGAATTTACATTTGTGTCATTATTATATGAATTATTAGGCAATGAATTCCATAACTGCAGAATACTGCAAGAAATTCATCTGTCCCCAGCGTGTTAATTTTGGCAGGAGGTGGAACAAGTAGCTGCAGGCATGCCCAAAGTGGAGGTGCAGGGGGTGCAGCTGCACCCCCTGGAAAAATTCAGGGGGTGCAAAGCATCCCCCGGAAAGAGGATGGTCTGCACCCCCTCTGCATCCCCTGAATCCTGAAAACAGAGAGTGCAGAGGGGGTGCAGAGTGTACAGACAACCTTTTTTGCTTGTCAAGCTATTTTGAAGGTAAATTCTAGCGTTGAAGACCTTTTTTTGCTTGTCAAGGATTTGAAAGAGAAAATTTCACTTCAAAAAAATCTGCACCCCCTGACCAAAATTCCTTCCAGCGGGCCTGAGTAGCTGATCATGAATCTTCTCTAACATCTCAAAAATATATATAAAATAAGCACATCACTCATGTTCTTAAGGACCTTCATTAGGTTAGTGTTCATCTAAGATTTGATTTCAAGATTGTTCTATTGGTTCACAAAGTCCTGCACTACATTCAACCTTCCTATCTCAACTCTCTACTCCAAATTATAAAATGCAGGCTTTCAACTAGACTATTTGACACAATGATACTTCAGATACCTAAAATATGGACTATGCCAGGTAAAGAAGCTTCTTCAGACTCTGCAATTCATTCTTGCTTCTGTGTATGACCATATCACCTCTAGATCAAGACTCAAAACATCAGTTTTCAACTGCCCATTTCTTTAACTGATATCTTGGAATTTGACACTATGGATAGCTAACCAAGTAATTTTTGACAAAACGATTTTCGAGTAAAATATTCGACTCAATGATTTTCTACCAAATGATTTCCGATGAAATAAGTGTTCACCAATTTTGCTGCCCTCAAAACAGGATGCCATTGGATAAAACTATATATTAACATCATAGAAAAGTCAAATCCAGCAGAAAAACCACATAGGCCATAACTTGCTGCCTTTATCAAATTAACTGACATCCTTTCATATCACCAAATGACACAGCTGAGAATGAATTTTAATACATTAATTATGTCCACTCTGTAGCAGGTTCAAAATGTTTAACCCGTTCCCGGGCAACGCCGCCTATAAACGGCGGCAAAAAACCATATCCTAAAGGGTAACACCGTCTTAAAACGGTGCGCCACATAAGCATCGGACATTGCAGTTTTAAACCGCCCCGGGACTCCGGGAGTAACTTTTCGATTTAGTTTACTATCCATTCGATAGATGGCAGCACTTTCTTCGCTGCTACTGACTATATAAGCAAAAGAACTAGTCATTGATCGTCCAAATACTGGGATTTTGCGTTGAAATGCCTTGAAAAATCTCAAGTCTGAGGTTTGAAAAATCATAACTCCGCGAATTTTGGCCCGATCTTCAAAATGTTTGCACTATTATGTTCCAATTACACCGCCCTAAAACTTTCGCGCTCATAGTTGGGAGGTCACCGCTAAAAATCTTTTGCTATTGCGCTTTGAAATTTTTTGGGGGGATGGTTCCGATTTTCGGCTGTAGAGTGGACCTACCCCCAAAATTTTCTTTTTTGGCACGCATGGTTCGAAAGAGCAATAAAAATGCTAAACAACGGTGCAAACCGCATCTTTCTAGCATCTATATAGCCTGAAATATACTGAGTTGTTCGGTTTTTCAGATTGAAAATCTGTCCACAAAATTGTCATTTCTTCGAGCAATGAGTAATATTGTTTGAAAAAGCATAAATACTCCAAATTTTGTCCAATCTTCAAAATTTTTGCATTATTCTGTTCCAATTACACCCCTTTACAATGTTCTCGCTCACAGTTTGGGGGTTACCGCGGAAAAATTTTTGCTATTGGGCTTGGAACAAAATTTGACCAAAATGTTGGGGAGGGGTCCTATTTTGGGCTGTAGAGTGGACCCTACCCCCCAAAAGTTCCTTCTTTGGCACGAATGGTTCGAAAGAGCAATAAAAATGCTAAACAACGGTGCAAACCGCATCTTTATAGCTTCTATGTAGCCTGAAATATAGTAAGTTTAAAACTTGTATGTTCACATTTTCACACGAATGCCTTTCCCCCAAATTAAATACCCCGATTGGGGACGACTTGAAAAAATTAAATCCCCCTGCAACGGGTTAAAACACATATCCCATAAACTCTGGCTACCAACGAAACACTCATACAACCATCACAATTATTAACATCATTTGCATAAAGAAGAAATAGTAAAGATAATGAGACTTATCTAATATTGATATTTAAAGACAGTCATGTCATAACTTCAAAAAACTGTAATTCAAGTTCACAAATAACCTACTTTCAAAGTAGATTTCAAGCAGATGCCTTTCGTTGCACCCATTTCCATTTGAATATTATCATTCTGCCTGCAGCAAAGTCAAAAGATCAATGCAATATTAAACAAGTCATATTAATAGAGAACTAAGAAATTAGTATCATTATTAATATCAAAACAAATTTTTTATAGCACCTTGAACATGGTAAAGCAAAAGTTGAGGGCACTTTAGCAAGCATCACTTGAACTGTCCTGAACATCAAAGAATTGTAATTAATGTTTCCTACTAAGTGTGCTCAGCCATGGCAAATCAGTCTTTATAGGATTTAACATGGGCGACCAGTGGCATCCATGTTTTCATGTTCAAGATGCTTTCAACAACTCAGATTTGAAGCTGGTTCACATTAGAAAGCAAACAGAAAGAATGAATTTGGCCACTTTCTGCAAAGGCTGGAGGATTTAATGATGTTGCCAATGTCATGTGGCATAAAAAGAAGAGACCCAAGAATAGAGCCTTGAAGAGTTGACATGAGGTCATCAAAACAAACCAAATGAGTCCTGTTAGAAAGATAACTGCTGAGAAAAGAAAAAAATGAGTACCGGTATTTAAGCCCATACAATGCTTTGAGGCATTGAATGAGGATGCTGTGGGAAAAATAGTCAAAGCCAAGGAGAGGTCAACTAAACATAGTAGGGAAATTCAACCAATGGCAGTGGTGCTGACAATGTTATAATAGATTTCAAGACTGCTGTTTTATTGCAATGACCTTAACTATGTTATGTAAGTTATTTCTTATATTATATTTGTGTTGACTGATTCCCAGGTCTGGCAAGAGGTTGATGACTGTTAGGTATGAGACAAGCTGTTAATTGACAATCATTTCCAATAACTTAGACAGAAAAGAAACATTGGACACTGGACAGTAGCTGGCAGGCTCTGACTGGTTGAGTACTGATTGCTTAAGCTGCTTTCATGATCCTGGTAATTCACTACTGGACAGATTGGTGGACAGGAGTGTTGCAGGAAGGGTACCAATGTTTTGGTGGAGTCCTTGAGCAGCCATGTAGGGAGTGGGCAGTGTTGTAACTATTGAAATAGTCAATACTATTTAAATACTATTTAAATAGTTCTAAGCTATTTAAGCAACTATTTTAAATAGTTAGTGAACTTACCTATTTAAATACTATTTATAAATAGTTAAGCACCATTTATAAATACTTGATTTTAAATAGTTCTATTATGTTGTCATCTCAACAAAATCGCAGAACTGACAGACTCAGTCAGTGACATAGTGAAAGTGAAACGCAGATTCGTTGTTCCATGCCCTACGCGATGGAATTCATATTACCATGCGGTATTGTTCAAGCTGAAAGTCACTGTTATTAATGCCGATACTGCTGCACCAGTCCAGTCCACGCCTACAGTTAGTACAACTGATGCAGGTGGTGATACCGATTCCAGCGACTTTTTCAGTGACCTCAATGCTGAACACAGTGAACAGGCAGACCAGCCACACTTGTATCTTCAAGACTCATCCAGTAAAACTGGCATGCTAAACAAGCATCCAGCTGTCAAACCAGTTTTCTTGCTCTTCAACTCAACGATTCCATTGAGTGCTCCCGTCGAGAGACTCTTTAGTACTGGGGCTATCATACTCTGAAAGCATAGAAATCGCTTAAGTGACAAAACATTTGAGACACTGCTGCTCCTCAAGATTAATCAAGACTTTTGGTGAATTACCTAACAGGAGACTGTATTACTTATCATGCAGATAACTAGTGACAGTGCTTTTAGATTATAACATTCGCCAGTGAAAAATGATAACAGTTTTCATTTTAACATTGAAAAATTAAATAGTATTTAAATACTATTTAAATAGTTGTGAACTATTGGCTATTGAAAAACTATTTTAAATAGTGTTTAGGCTCAACTATTGGCAATAGTATTTAAATAGTCTAGTCAACTATTGGTCCCAACACTGGGAGTGGGTCAGAGTATCATTGATTGGTCAGGGAGGATATGACAGCAGCCATGAACTCTGTAACATTTGGAACAAGAAACACTGGAATAAAATCGATGATGGGTTCAAGGAACAAGTGGCAGGACCAGTGATGATATAGCATTGCAAATAGTTTCAATCTTCCTGTCAATAAGTTTCAACAGTAAACACTGGTTGATGGCATGACTTAGAACTGTTATCACCAGACAGTCAACACAATTATCAAAACATGTAAAACTCATTGATTGAAGACGAAGTAGTTTATTTCAACTCAGACATTGTTCATCATAGAACATTACAGCATAACGTAATAATGAAACATATTTCACTCATTACAAATCATTATTATAAGAATAAAATTAGTATAAACAGTCAGGTCAGGTTTTTGTCCTCCAGCTGTGTCCAGCTCTTCTCCATCACATCTCTCCAAAGTTCTCTGCCCTTTGCTAGTTCTTCCAAAGTCAGTCGGTGTCTTCCATCAGTTTCTCCATTGAAATTCAGCCCTGCCATGTGCAGATCCTCTTCCAATCCATCTACCCATTGCCTTTTCGATCTTCCTTAGATCTTCTCTCCTCTGGTTTGCAGTTGAAAACTCATTTTGGGTTTCTTATTTCTTCCATTCTGAGTATGTGTCCACTGTCCAGTCCATTTCATTCTACTCATGCTGATTACTTCCATGATGATTGGTTGCAGCGTTCGCTCTCTAACTTCTTCATCTGTAATATGTTTTTTGCATCCAATCCTTAGTATTCTTCTAAGCCATTTATTTTCTGTTGCTATTATTTTTTTCTCCAATTCTTTTTTAATAGTCCAAGATTCACATCCACAGTGTTGGGTAAGTTACTTTTTTTGTATCTAGTTACAGTATGTGTCTATAATTGTCACTCTTGTGTCTTCTCGACTTCTCAGCTGCTTTTGATACTGTAGACCATGCCATGCTTTCCCATTGCCTCGAATTTACCTTCGGGATCTCGGGTCCAGCCCTGGCGTGGTTGCAGGACTACCTGGCAGACCACACACAGTCAGTGTCCTGGGACGGTTCTTTGTCCGCCTCACGCAGGGTACCGAGCTACATACCGCAGGGGTCAGCCCTTGGCCCTCTCCTGTTCGTGCTCTACGTGGCGGATGTCGGGTGGATTATCGAATCGTTCGGTTTATTCTGGCACCTGTGCATTGGCAGGTGTACTCCTCCTGTCGGCCGTCGAAATCCGATCATCTTTTGAAGCGTCTTAAGGTTGCATATGCGAGATCGCGCACTGGGCCACTGTCAACTGACTGGCCCTGAACCCTAAGAAGACCGAGCTCATTTGGTTTAGCACTCTGAGGTGGAAACCTTTGATTGCCCGGACCGACCTTCACCTTGATGAAGCTGATATCCGACCGTCGACGGAGGTGCGCCTGCTTGGAGTACTTTTCGATGAAACATTGTTGTTTGCTAGCTATATCGACAACGTGACCCGTGCGTTCTTCCGGCAACTCCAAAAAAGGCCGTTTTAAAGGGGTTTTCAGATGATTTGTTGCGGGAGCAGGTGCTCAAAATCCCCACCCTTAGCCTTCACACATGCCAACAAGCGCTTCTTCACTGACAGTCTCGACTTGTTGGTCTGGTTGTCAGGCAAAACTCTCCCATATATTCTTCAGCACAGTCTTCAACTTCGTAATGTTCTGTGGCTTTGGCTGATACTTTTGATATCTGTCGAGCATGATTCCCCAGACTTGGAAGTCAAGTGGATTGATATCTGGGATCGAGTTGGGTGGCCAGTCATCTTTCTTGATGAAATCTGGACAATTTTGCTCCAGAAAATCCTGGGTCCTGAGAGCAGAGTGGGCAGGTGCTCCTTCTTGCTGGAATATAAAATCTTCTAACTAATCATGACAGTCCTGCAGGAGATCTGGTAGCAGCTGAGCTGCGTAGCACTCGGTGTTCACTTTGGATTTGTCTGGTACGAAGTGCAGGTGACCCTTACCCTGATGGCACACTCCAGCAGACACCAAGACATGTCTGAAAAACTTTGCCCGCTGCCTCACAAGTCGTTCTGATGACAAATCTCCTTTCCTTCCACACCCCACACTCGCTTGCCTTGACTGTCGACTGGCAGATCAAGGTAGAAGGCCTTTTCGTCAGTGAAAAAGACCTCTTTAAGTTTGGTTACAGTCAAGCGTCGCATCAAACATCTGCAGCGAGACAAGTGCTTGTTCCCGGCTGCGACGTTGTCAATTTTAAAATTTGGGTCTCTTTAGTTTTTTGGCCATATTTTAGCAAACTCTAAAGATGTCAACATGAAATTTGGCAATTACATCAGAAACATTCCCCGGTATATGGCCTATATATTTTATTTAAATCGCTACACATGCGGCCGAGATATTACATGTCAAACAGGGGTCCAGTTTTTACTTTTATACCCTGTAGTATAACTGAGTATATAGATTATGATATGGCAGTACCTTAGTAGTTTTGACATTATAGGTAAAGACATTGAATTATAGTTGCTGGCAGAAAAATAGGTGCTACTTGGAGTTGTTACAGTGTTACAGTTACTGCTTTGTGTTACTGGTAAAACTGGCAGCAGAGCAAAGTGTAAAGACTGGTAGTGAAATGCCACCCTTGGTAGCATGTATGAATTAGCACTGGCAGAAAATATCACACCAGCTCGAAAATTGTGTGTCTGTTCTGCTGACACTATCACATACAATTGTACTATATTAATTATTTTTGATGCAGCACAAGAATCAATATGAACTACTTTCACCTAAATCTGCCTGTTTTAAATCTTCTTCTTTTCTTCCATCATCTATGATGACGATGAGTTTGATACGAGATGACTCCAGGTCTTCCTGTCTCTTGCCATGTGTATTGCTTCTTCTAAGTTCAAATTTTGTTTTCCAACATCTTCTTTTATATTATCTATCCATCTCTTAGCTTGTCTTCCTCTACTTCTGTTTCCCTCAATATGACAGTGCAGAACTCTCAAAGGTAGTCTTTCTTCTCCCATTCTTGTCACATGTCCAAACCACTGCAGTCTTCTCCTTCGGATTTTGTCTATTGCCGTGTCCTTCATATTCGTTCTTTCTCTGATTTCTAGTTGGTGTCAGACAGGGATGCAATTTGTTGCCATATCAATTCATATTACTGCTGGAAGCAATAATACAAATAGCACTAAAGGACAGTAACGCAGGAGTGAGGGTAAGCAGAAAACTGCTAAATAACCTCTGTTCTGCAGATGGCAAGGTGGTTGGGAGAGGTAGTACCTTTTGCTGTATAAGCATGCAGCAACTTGTCCTCACCACTACCAGGGCAGTGAAATGCGCAACACAGATCCTTCATGGATCCTTAGCCTCTTTCTCTGCCAAGAGAGTCCGTGCGTGATGAAGAATCACATCCTTCTTGTGGTGCCACTGTAATTAACAAACACGGCAGATCAAGATTTGACCAGTCTATAAACAGGTCCTGGGTGTGGGCAGCAGCACTACCCAGCGCTACTCACGGTGGAGGAAAATTCTTGATCAATCTCAACGACGTGAGATGTGTGAAGCTAACTGGAGTTACCCAGACAAGGTTCATGTTATTGCGCTTCCCGTCCCCCTGACCAAGGGGACGAAGTATCCAGGGTCATCACCCTCCATTGACCATGAATACAACTTATGGCACTAGGGTTACTGACTCCTCTTCTGATGAATGATGCCCAAAGCCCTTCCCAATACACCACCAAGGTGCACACGGGCAGGGAATGCACCACTCCGAAACAGTCAGTGGGAAGGCCCAACTCTCCTGATCTGAGAGATGGACTCCGTCTTGCTACTTGGAATGTCACCACTCTTTCTGACAGTGGCTACCAGGAAGCCTTAGTCCGTCTACTTCTTTACCACAAAGTCAGCATCGCCGTTATCACTGAAGCCAGGATGCCTGGTTCAGGTGACTACCTAGTGGAAGGCTCTCTTCTACTACATTCCAGAGGCACTCGACATTCTCACGTGTCACCCTCATCATCAGTCCTCCTTTTATTGGCGCACTTCAGTCCTGGCATCCTATCTCAGACCGGATCCTGTGAGCCAGATTATCCCACAAGCACGGTCATTTAACCTCTTCCACGGGTTCGCCGTTGTAAAAACGTCCGCAGAAAATCATAGCCAAACGGCGTTCGCCGTTTATAAACGGTGCACTAGATAAGCGAGTGTGTACCGCGGACATAAAATTTTTACATTAATCCAATGCGGGAATCGATTTAGTTACCATCCATTCGATAGATGGCAGCACTGTTTTCGATAATGCTGAGTATATAGTATATATGCAAGAGATATTGGCTGTGTAACAACCAAGGCTGGAAAATGTATAGGAAAAATCTTCAGCCGGAGGCTAGAAAAATCATAACTACGCCAAATATGGTCTGATCTTCAAAATTTTTGCACTATTCTGTTCCAATTACACCTCCCTACAAAATGTTTTGTTATTGAGCTTTGAAAATTTTTTGTCGGAGATGGTCCGATTTTGGGGTGTAGAGAGGACCCTAACCCCCATTTTTTTTTGCATGGATGATTCGAAAGACCAATAAAAATGCTCAACAATGGTGCAAACCGCATCTTTCTAGCTTCTATATAGCCTGAAATATACTGAGTTGTTCGGTTTTTCACATTGAAAATCCGTTCGCGTAATTGTCATTTCAGCGAGCAATGAAACTAGGGTATGAAACTTCATAACTACCCCAAATATGGTCCGATCTTCAAAATTTTTGCACTATTCTGTTCCAATTACACTCCTATCAACTCTCTCGCTCACATTTGGGGGTTTACCACTGAAGACGTTTTGCTATTGACCTTTGATCAAAATTTGAACAAAATGTTGGGGAGGGGTCCGATTTTGGGGTGTAGAGTGGTCCCTACCCCCAACTTTTTTATTTTGGCACGGATGGATAGAAAGATCAATAAAAATGCTCAACAACGGTGCAAACCGCATCTTTCTAGCTTCTATATAGCCTGAAATATAGTAAGTTTATAACGTATATGTTCACATTTTAATATGAACGCCTTTTCCAAAAATTAATTCCCCCGTAGGGGGATGACTTTAAAAATTTAATTCCCCCTTTAAAAGGTTAACAATCATAGTGGTTTACAAAATCTTGGAGAAGAAATAATTGTAGCAATCAGAGTCCTAAAGAACAACAAAGCTGAAGGAATTGACAATATACCTGCACATATGCTCAAGAATCTGGTTGAAGGGGCAACCAGAGAATTAGTGAGGTTGTCAAGAAATATATTGGACGGGGGAGTGGCCAGAAGACTTCCTTCAAACAGTAAAGGTTCCAATAGAAAAGAAACAGAATGCAGCTGAATGTGGAGACTTTTGAACAATACGCCTGCTTTGTCATTATTATTATTATTATACAACGTAGAGATTTATGTGGCAACTAATACAGTGACTGCGTAGACACATTACAAATTATAAATTACAATAGCTCATGCGAAATAGCCAAGTTCTGAGTCTCTTCTTGAAGGTGTCTGGCGTTAGGAAGAGTTGAACTGAAGAAGGCAGGCGGTTCCATGCCCTTGCAGCAGTCACGGGAAAGGCACGATCGCCTACAGTATGAAGGCGCATCAACGGAACAACCAGAGAAGCGGTTCCAGCAGATCTCAGGCGACGCCGACCTGCCTGATCTGCGACTCGTACTAATTCTGTCGTCAGGTACTCTGGGCCAATACCGTTCAGGCAGCGATAAGCCAGCGTTGCCAACTTAAACTCAATCCGCTCAGGCATTGATAGCCAGTGTAAGTGTAAGTGTAAGTGTGTCATGCTTCGATAATAGTTTTGAAGATCCTTACAAAACGAGTAGAAGCAAAGGCAGAAGCAGTGAAGGGGATCAGTGAAGAACAGTACAGATTCAGGAAAGGCAAAGGTACCAGAGATGCAATAGGAATTCTTAGGGTGCTGGGAGAAAGAAGCATAGAAAGGGGCCTTGAAATCTTGAAATCAGCAAGAGTCAGAATAAATGGCAACTCACCGACTGCTTCCCCACCACCTCAGGAGTTCGTCAGGGTTGCGTCCTAGCCTCAGTCCTCTTCTGTCGCATCATAGATCGCATCATGGAACAATTGCAACTGTCGATCCATGGGTCGCTCGAGGTGACCCATGGGTCACCTCGAGCGACCCATGGACACCGACAACCAGAAGTTTGAAAATATCATTGTAGCTTTCAAACTGCGCCAACTCGTCCGTGAACCTACTCATGACCAAGGAGGCCTACTGGATGTCGTCATATCAACAGAGGAGGGAGCTCCGGATGATGTAGCTGTGGTTGAGTCGGGGTTGTCAGACCACAAGTTAATACATTGGACGATACCGATCCCCCGTCCACATCGGGTGTATATGAGAATATCGCGACGAAGATGGAAACACTTCAACCATGACCAATTCATCGCGCGGCTTCAGGCGTCTGCTCTCTGTCTACCAACCGATCCCGAAAAAACTGTATCCAAGCTGGCAGACTGCTGTCAGTCTGTAATAACAAATATCTTAGACGATCTGGCGCCGGTGACGGAGATGCTGGTTCGTGTCCGACCTCATCGGCCTTTCTATGATAGCAACTGCAGGCAGTCAAGACGAGCAGCCCAGCATTTAGAGAGGGCTTACCGGAAAAAGAAAGGAACAGGCGATGAAGCCCAGGCACGTGAATCCTGGCGTTCTTCTTTAAAGGCAAGTAGGCATCTAGTGAAGCTGAAAGGACGACTAGAAGTAGCCGCTATGCACATAACAGTCTTCCATATATGTCAATCTGTGACATCAATGTTCATTAAGCTTCCACCATTTTAATAGATCAACCGATTCAGAAACTTTACCTCCATTTTTTAAAGCTGGAATTCATCAGCAGAGCTCTTAATTAATAGTGATGGGTTGAAATCGAATTGCTTACCGTATAATCTTGGTATAATACGCACCGATGTATAATATGCACCCCTAGTTTTGAGCAGTGGCGTTTCCACGTGGGGCTGAATGGGGATGCATCCCTCCACCGGACCTTCGGAGTTACTTTTTTTAATTGTGAAAACTTATTTTTGGGTAAAAGTCTAGTCAAACTAACTGGGGATGCCCTTTTTCTGCTTGTCAACCTATTTTTGGGTAAAAATGTAGTAAAATCCCACCTCCCTGGCGGCATATGTTTCCCTTTAGGCAACCCTTTTCTTCTCAACATTCCACTTATAGGCCTAACTCTTGTCACCTAACTCTAACCACCTAACTCTTGTCTACTATATGATGTTCTATTAACTGAATATTCTAGTAAAATATTAACTTTTAATTTGACTGCTTCTCAGGTTTCTTTTTTGTTTATTATTCTATTGTGTATTTAGTCTAAATTTAGTCTTGTGAATATTCTGTGAATTTACTTTGTCTTATTTTAAATTCAATTGATGTCATTTATTGTAATTGATGTCAGACATGCCTATGCCTATGCCTATGTCAAGTTGAGTTGAGTTGAAATAAACCTCAGTTCATTCATTCAAATTAGGGATAAAATTCCCTTTTTTCAGCCTTTTTCGGCAAACTTTATTGATTTTTCCTTCTACTTTCATCCCCCCACCAACTTTCTACGAATTCATTCATCCTCCCATCAAAAAATCCTGGAACCACCACTGGTTTTGAGAGTTATAATAATGCAAAAATTTAGATAGTTAAATATAAAATGCACCCAAAATTTCACCTGTGAAATTTTATTCAGTAACCAGTAGAGAGTGACATGGGGACAACTTTTTATCCCCATATCCACTCCGCACCCAAACATTTCTCCCCGTCCCCGCATTGCCTCTCCCCGTCCCTGCCCCATCCCCGCAGAATTTGTCTACATCCCCGCACCAGCACCAGCCTTTTCCGTCCCCTCACTGTTCCCGCGATAAGCAGTTAACATAAGTTAACAAAAACATTTATCGTAATATGCTACTACGTATTTACATCTAAATTATAACGTTATGTTTTTGACTCTTAAATGGTAATATAGGCCTAAATAGTAGTTCAAGTCCATGAAAATAAAGATTGACGACAGCATCAACACTGAGCTGAGCGCGGCAGTCCTCTATTGTGCAACCTTCTCATAGCCACACATCACTCACTCCATTATACATTTGTAAAGATATTCACTCACTTTTACTTTTCATCCATTTATCGATGTCTCATTTTTTTCATTTATAACTTTGAGTGATAAAAAATAATAGACCACAAGTCCAAGACAACAAAAGTTAAAAGGAACACAGGAAAAGGAAGTGCTAGGCGGTACTTCCGACACATTGCCACGTCAGTCGGCTGCTCTAGTGCCGTGTATTAATACCACCCAAACCTACTTAACAAATAACTTACTTGGTTACTAAATACTCTACATGCATGAAAAAAAGGACGAATGCAGAGCGTCATCAATATTATTATCAACTTGATAATACTGATACCGTTATCGCGGTATTACCATAGTAAATGTCCCCATCCCTGCGGTATTACCGCATGACAAGAACCCATTACCATGGTAATACCGCACATTTTGGCCAAATTGTCCCCATTACCACAGTGATTACCGCGGTTACCTCGGGAAATCTGCTGTAACCGTTACTGTGTCACTCTCTAGTAACCAGGATAATCACAATCGTCTTTCAAATTCTGCTTAAAATTGGAACTGTAGACAAAGTTCCCTCTGCCAGCAGTTGACTTTAAGCCATAACAGGCCTACATCAATTCAATTGTTTAGCTATCAATGACGAAATATCTATTGATAAACCTAGATAATCACAATTTTCTTTCAAATTTTGTTTGAAATTTGAAGTGTGAAGAAAGCTTCCCTCCACTGTTGACCACGTAGGTCCTGAATGCAGTGGCGTCGCTAGGTGGGTGTGGGGGTGCAGACTGCACCGGGTGACACCACCCAGAGGGGTGACACCAAACTGAGAAACTGGAAATGTACAAATTGTATAAAACAGAGTCAACAGACGGAACTTGTTCTACTCAGGTTTCATAGCCAGTGGTGTAGCTACATTGGAGCAAAGTGAAGCAATTGCTGCAGTTGGACCGCCCAGGGTCACTTGTACAAATTGTGCAAAACCGATGAGAAAATTTTTGGGGTGGGGTGGGAAGTAGGCCAGGTATAATAGTTGGTTCTGCAAGACTGCAGCTGATTGGTTGTAACTTTACACGGTTTTTGTATGTCTAAAATGCTCTAAGATTCACCCACAGGCATTTGCAGTTTAAAAATTTTTCCGGGGATTAGTACCATAGCATGACTCAGTGGACTGCGCTGATATAGGCTGGCAGTCTCTATCTCAGGGTCCGAGCAGAAGATCCCCACTGTATCTGCTGCGATGACCCGCACAATATCCATATTTTCTTAGTTTAGCATTTGTGTACACTTCAGTGTATCAGCATCAGATGCAATGGGCGAGGGTGAGCGGCGACGTGGGGAGGGATGGCTTTCAACGTGTCAATGCCACGTGCCCAAATTGAAGGATGATTATGTCTTTCTGTGTTTCTAAAATATGCTAAAATTCACCTACAGGCATTTGTATTTTTTTTAAATTTCCAGGGGTGACACCCCCGGACCCGAGTTAAAAGAGGGAGGGAGAGAATAGAGGGGAAGAGGGAGGAAGAGATTAGGAAGGGAGGGAGGGAGGAGAAGCCGAGTGTTTTGCTCCGGGCGCCATTTTTCCTAGCTATGCCAAAGTTCATAGCCAATTATGTAGGCCTAGTAAAGGAGGCTTAGGAAGATATGGAAGCAGTCCCTTTGTGGAAGTCTGGAGGGGTGACACCACGACTTTACCGGTATTCAGTCAAAATAGTGCAAGACAAAATCACGCCGACAAAACAGCACCAACTACACAGCGCCGGCAAAATAGCTCCAAAAACCCCGACAAAAAAAACCCGATAAACAATAAGACAGAGAACGTCCTGGATCTTATCGAGTACTACCAGTTGCATATGCTCATTCTTTCTGAGACGTGGCATGTAGACTCCGACTCGGCAGCCATCAAGCGGCTGCAAAGCCACGGCCTGTGCGTCGTCGAGGCCGCGCGTCCCATTGCTGAAGACGCCAAGCTAATGGAGATGAACTTCGTGAACCATGGAGGTCTGGCGATCGTCCGTAGACCAGGAATCAACATTGCGAGGCTGAGAACTAACTTAACGCCCTCCACTTTCGAGCATCTGTGCTGCCGGGTTGGAGGGGTGTTTGGACCCTTCATTCTAGTAGCAATCTATCGCCCAGGGTCCCGAAACACGTGTGAGCAGTTTTTTGCAGAATTTGCATCACTCCTTGAGTCGTTGGCGACCTACAAATGCCAGTTCTATGTGGTGGGAGACCTGAACGTCCACCTGGAAAGGCCAGATGACGTGGCCAGTAGGAAACTTCTCCAGATTCTCAATGAGTGTGATCTGGTGCAGCGAGTGACTGAACCGACCCACGTCCTGGGTGGCCTCCTGGATGTAGTCATCGGATCGGGGGACTCAGAACCCTGACGAATCACGTTTGACGAGACTGGGCTGTCTGACCACCTGCTGGTGCGCTGGTCAACATGGACGGTGCGCCTTCCTCCGGAGTACAAGGCAGTTAAGAGGAGGGACTGGAGTGGCTTCAAACGCGATCTGTTCATCACTCGTCTTGAGGAGTCGACGCTTTGCTTGCCGGTCGCTCCTGGAAAGTCTGCCTCTGATCTTGCAGAGTGCTATGACACGGTGATCAATGGCATCCTGGATGACTTGGCACCGGTGGTCGAGAAGACAGTCAGGGTCAGGAATTTCTGCCCGTTTTACGACAATGAGTGCCGTCTGGCGCGTTGGGAGGCGCGGAGAGCTGAGAGGGCCTATGATAGGTCCAGGGGCTCAGCCAACGAGGCTGTGGCCCTTGAGGCCTGGAGGACTACCCTCAAAGCAAGGAGGTCCCTTGTAAGATTGAAAGGTAGGGAATACTGGAAGCAGTTGCTGCTCACCAGGGAGTCCAACTCGAAGGAGATCTGGAAGACGCTGAACGCCCTACTGGGAAAGTGCACTCCTGCGATGGCTTCTTGTCCTGCGTTCAGCCCGGAAGAGTACCATCGGTACATTGATGGAAAGATTGAAGGAATACGGGAGAGGACGGCGTCTGCTGGACCGGCAACATGGCGTTTCGGGCACCGACGGAGGAGGAGGTGCTCCGCATAGTGCGTGCGTCTCCGAATAAACAGTGCTCTGCAGACCCTCTGCCGATGTGGTTGCTAAAGGACTCGGCGGTGGTCCTAGCCCCGTTTCTGAAAGCGCTCATGATCGCCTCCTTAGAGACTTGCGAAGTTCCGTCGAAGTGGAAGCATGCAACGGTCACACCACTACTGAAACAGCCAGGACTTGACCCTCAAGAAACGTCAAACTACCGACCAGTGTCAAACCTGCCATTCCTGTCCAAGCTTCTGGAGAGGATTGTCAGCAAGCGGCTTATCGAATTTTTAGACGCTAACGGACTGATGCCTCGTGATCAATCAGCGTATCGCCGTGGGCATTCCACTGAAACCGCCGTGCTGAGGATATTCAATGACGTTGTGGATGCGGTTGCGAATGGCAGGGTGGCTCTCCTCTGCCTTCTTGACCTCTCCGCTGCGTTTGATACGGTGGATCACCAGATTCTTATCCAGCGGCTGGAGAAATCATACGGCCTCAGAGGTCGGGTCCTCAGCTGGTTCGAGAGCTACCTCAGTGATAGAACGCAATCGGTCCAGTGCGGCGGTCAAACGTCGGAAAAGCGAATTGTTCAGCATGGTGTTCCGCAGGGGTCGGTTCTCGGCCCTCTGCTGTTCATTCTCTTCATAGCGGGTTTGATGAAAATCGCTATCGCGTTCGGACTGACCATGCACGGCTACGCGGATGACATGCAACTGTATTCTTCCTGTCTGCCTGCCGACATGGAAAGACTTAAACTTCGCTTCCTCGATTGCATCATGGCGATCATCATGTGGACGGAGGAGAACCGCTTGGCCCTTAACCCGGCCAAGACCGAGTTCCTGTGGATGTGCACCCCCAGAAGGAAGCATCTCCTAAGCCATTCACCGTTCACGCTGGGTGATGTGACCGTCGTCCCCTCAAAGTGCCTATGACTCCTGGGAGTACTACTCGATGAGACGTTGTCGTTCGAGGAACTTATCGGTAATGTTGCCCACGGCTGCTACTACCACCTACGGAGGATTAGGTCAGTCCGCCGGCATCTTCCGATCAGCGGGGCAGTGCACCTTGTGCGCGCCCTTGTTCTGTCCAGGCTGGACTATTGCAACAGCGTGTTGCTGGGCCTCCCCGATGGAAAGTTGAATCGTCTGCAATCCGTGCTCAATACAGCTGCTCGGGTCGTCTTCAGCAACCCCTGGGGAGCCCATGTGACCCCCCTACTGCGTGATCAGCTGCACTGGCTTCGAGCCCGGGAGCGCATTATCCATAAACGCTGCTGGCTCACCTTCCGAGCGTTAAATGACCCGCACTGTCCACAGTACCTGGCTGAGCTGGTCCTAAGATCAACGTCGAACGCACGGAGGTCGGCACTTCGCTCCGGCCATCGTGTCCTACTGCTCGTTCCGCCTCCGTCACAGACTTTGAAGATCGGGGAAAGGTCCTTCTCTCGCGGGGACCCATTGCATTGGAATGCCTTGCCGACCGCAGTGACTGAGGCCAACTCTGCTGGACTGTTCCTGAGAGAACTAAAGACGCACCTTTTTAGTTTAGGTTATGGTTGACTATGTGTGTGCAGCGCCCCTGTCGTAGGCCTTAACCTAGTGCACGGCGCTATAGAAATTGTCTTGAAATAAATAAATAAATAAATAAAATAGCGCCAACTTAATCGTGCGATGTCGAACAAACAATTGTGCATTATAATAACGGTGAGCGTCATGTGGAGGCGAGTAAAAACAAGTACGTTCAACTCGACTGTCGCCTACGAGCTCTTATTTCAACATATCGAACCAGGCCGTTATTGGAATACCTGCGCAGTGTTTCGTCCAATCTTTCGATTTAGTATGACAAAGCACATGACAGAACACTTATGGAATAAACGGTATATTCGTTATTACATTTATTAACTGGTTTCACATTATTGAATGTTATGAAAGACTTTTTCTAACTTACATTAGTCAAGACGTTCAGTATTTTCTTCTACGTTATTGAATATTATAAAAGGACATTTTTCACAGTTATATTAGCATTGGTGTAATATTACTTGAAAACCTGTTAACCTTTTAAAGGGGGAATTAAATTTTTAAAGTCATCCCGCGTCGGGGAAATTAATTTTTGGAAAAGGCGTTCGTATGAAAACGTGAGCATATACGTTATAAACTTACTAAATTTCAGGCTATATAGAAGCTAGAAAGATGCGGTTTTCACCGTTGTTGAGCATTTTTATTGCTCTTTCTATCCATCCGTGCCAAAAGAAGAAAGTTGGGGGTAGGGACCACTCTACACCCTAAAATCGGACCCCTCCCCAGAATTTTGTTCAAATTTTGATCAAAGGTCAATAGCAAAACGTCTTCAGTGGTAACCCCCCAAATGTGAGCGAGAAAGTTGTAGGGAGGTGTAATTGGAACAGAATAGGGCAAACATTTTGAAGATTGGAGCCAATTTGGGATAGTTTGAATTTTCATACCCTAGTACCCATTGCTCGCTGAAATGACACTTACACGAACGGATTTTCAATGTGAAAAACCAAACAACTCGGTATATTTCAGGCTATATAGAAGCTAGAAAGATGCGGTTTGCACCATTGTTGAGCATTTTTATTGGGCTTTCGAACCATCCATGCAAAAAAATTTTGGGGGTAGGGTCCATTCTACACCCCAAAATCGGACCATCTCCGACAAAAAAATTTCAAAGCTCAATAAAAAAAATTTTCAGCGGTGACCCCCCAACTGTGAGCGGGAAAGTTGTTGGGAGGTGTAATTGGAACAAAATAGTGCAAAAATTTTGAAGATCGGACCATATTCGGCTTAGTTATGGCCATTCTAGCCTCCGGCTGAAGATTTTTCCTGTACATTTTCCAGCCTTGGTCAGTCTACAGTCAATATCCCTTGCATATATAGTCAGTATTATCGAAAACGGTGCTGCCGCCTATCGAATGGATGTGAGCTAACTCGGTTGCCGCGTTGGATTTTTGAAAATCGTGCAGGTCCGCAGTACGCAGTCGCTTATATAGCGCGCCGTTTATAGACGGCTAACCCCGTTTGGTCAAAGTTTTCCGCCGCCGTCTTAAGACGGCTAACCCGAGCAAAAGGTTAAAGTTAAAGTTGAGTTCTCTATTGTTTCTTCGGCACTATTTTGTCGGCGCTCATTTGTCAGCGCCATTTTGTCGGCGCTAATTTGTCGTTGCGATTTTGTCGGCACGATTTTGTCTGCGCTATTTTGTCTTGCAGACTTTTTACGGTACTGGTTTTACCACACTGGGCGACACCAACCATAGCAACACCACTGCCTGAATGGTCTAATGCTACTCCTTAGTATCAGTCTTTCATGAGGTCATACTACAGAATGGCATTGGTCTAATTGTTTAATTAACCTCTTTAGGGGGGAATTAAATTTGACAAGACGTTACCAATCGGGGTAATTAATTTTGAGGAAAAGCGTTCATATGAACTGTGAACATAAACGTTGTAAATTTACTACATCTCAGGCTGAATAGAAGCTAAAGAAATTAGGTTTGCACCGTTGTTTAGCATTTTTATTGCTTTCGAATCATCCGTGAAAAAAATTTTGGGGGGTAGGGTCCACTCTACAGCCTAAAATTGGTCCCTCCCCAAAATTTCGTTCAAAGCTCAATAGCAAAACGTTTTCAGTGGCGACTAGCCTTTTCTGAGTGGCAAAGTTATAGAGGGGCGTAATTGGACAGAATAGTTCAAAAAATTTGAAGATCGGACCCAATTTGGGGTAGTTATCACTTTTTGAACCCTAGAACTCATTGCTCGGAGAAAAAAAATTTTTCGCAAATTTCGCAAGCTGAAAAAAATTACATGTCAGTATATTTCAGGCTATATAGAAGATAAAAAGATGAGGTTTGCACCGTTGTTTAGCATTTTTAGTGTTCTTTCTAACCACCTGTGCCAAAAAATAAATTTTTGGGTAGGGTCCACTCTACAGCCTAAAATCGGACCCCCCTCCCAACAAAGCTCAATTGCACAAAATTTTCAGCGTTGACCCCCTTATGTGAGCAGCAAATTTGTGGAGGGCTGTAATTGGAACAGAATAGTGAAAACATTTTGAAGATCGGACCATATTTGGGGTAGTTAGGATTTTGCGTACCCTAGAATGACACTTTTGCAAAGCCATAATCTGACCCCCTATCGAATAAAACCTATTTTCATAGCTTATAGTGATCACAATCGCTAAAAAAGAGCTACCATCTACCGAATGGATAACAACTAAAGTGACTTATTACATTAGAATGGTTATAAACAGCGAAACCCGTTGCGGAACAGACGCTGAAGTAGCGTGCCGCGTATATGCGGCGACCCCCGTTGACGAACGTTTGACGCACGCTGCGTATATGCGGCGAACCCCTTGAACGGGTTAAAGGCAATTGGTTTTTAACCATTCATAAATCTTGAAGTCAGAAAATTGTAAAAAATAATTATATAGAGCACCTAAAAGTACAATGCGCCAAGAGTGCAAAATAGGTAAAAACCAGTATAGCGTGCATGCTATATACATGAAAACATGGTACATTTAAGTTTAGCTATGTTTATGTACATAAAATTATATGAACATAAAATTTATTTATATGAATAATATGCACCCACAAAATGCACCTATTTTTCAAAAAGAAAAATATGTATTATATGCAAGAAAATACAGTAATTGTTAAACAAGAATTTAACCCTTAAACTGCCACATACTTTGAGTATAATATGCAATTGGAACCGAGTATACTCGGTTCTGGCAGTGTAATCAGTCAATAGTTAAAATAAATTAACAATTGACCAATTAAATAATCTTTCATTTCTACAGCCCTCCTTATTGTGTATTCAGAAGTGAACTCACTGGAAGTTACTGAGATATATCAGTTTGTAATAACAGTAGTCAATTAGATCAACAATCATGTCTTGAGCCAACATACAAGCTTCCTGGTGAAACAGTAATGTCTCAAGCAAATTGACAACAATAGCTTCATGATATAACTGTAGAAAATAAAGCAGCCAAAAAAACTTGTCAAAGTGGTTTAGAGCATTATTGCAACTAAACTCAATCAGTATATAACCAACTCCAACATAAATATTGATAAATATGAATATATAAATATATAAATATATATGTGGACACGTTTACACAGGCAATTTAGTAAGTCTAACTTTTTGTTTCCATGTCTACCGTATTTTCACGCCAAATCGCCGCTTACGCTTAAAAGCCGCTCCACGTTTACAGGCTGCAGAAATCCAGTGGTATGTAAATATTTTCATAGACAAGGCGCACACGAATATAGGCTGCGTGCCCTGATGTTGCAGTATCATTATATATACACGTCCAGTTATTCTCTCTGCCCCCTCTCTCTCCCCCCCTCTCTCTCCTCCCCTCTCTCTCTCTCTCTCTCTCTCTCTCTCTCTCTCTCTCTCTCTCTCTCTCTGCCGTCTGTCTCTGCCATCTGTCTCTGTCTCTCTCTGATGTGTCTCTCTATCTGCCGGATTTATAACTACTGGTAGAATTATTTATGTTAGAGGGCCTCCTGCTATTTGTAAAAATGTTTTTGTATAAGCCGCTTACTATTATAGGCCGCATCAAAGGGCCTCTTCTAGTAAAATCATCTATAAGCTGCGGCGATTTGGCATGGAAATACGGTAACTGTGTCAATCAGAACCTTCGATTTCCATCAACAGTAACATGTCCTTAAAGAGAATTTTGCTGACCTATACCATTCCTAAATCCACCAAATTCAACAAATTAGGCTAATTGCTTTCTGCCTGTTATCAAATTTTTAGCTTATGCTTTTGACATCAGTTGGTTAGACTATTGCAATGCACTTTACAGTAAAACCCCGTTATCCCGCCATATCCGTCCGACGTTCTATTTTGGCGAGGGGCGGGGGTGGCGACATAACGGGGGCAAGTCAATTGAGTAATCCATTACAAAGTATTGTTGAACTGTGTATACACTGTATATATATATATATATCCTTACTTTCTTCCCTGTCTCTCACTCCTCCCTCTCTCCTCTCCATATTATATATATATCCATTCATAACACTGTAGGCTACAGTACGGCATTGTGTAGCCATAAGCAAATGCACCGTTCGGACCAGCAATGTTACAATAATTATTCAAAAGGCGTGTAGGCCTATGGAGTAGGCCTACGAAAGTACTTCTGAATAGTAGCCTGTCTTTGAGAAGTTAAAGCATGGATTCCACTCTTGGCACTCTATACGTTTAACAGCAATAAAATTTATTCCTCTCTTCCTTTGTCTCCTTCTCTCCCTCTACCCCTTCATGTGTCTCTCTCTCAAGGTGTTTTTTAAGGAAAAACTACTAGGGGGCCGGTGAAAAACTTTTAAAATTCCGGATGAAAACTAATTTTGGCACTTCCCGATTTTAGTTTATTAATTGATTGATTGATTGAAATTTTTTATTTCAACTCAACTTATTTCATACATAAGCCCACTTTTACCGTCAGTAGCAATCCAGAATACTGAGCTCCAGTGAAGTAGCGAGGGGCAGCGGGTGCGAACTGCTTTTAGCCTCTTTTTCCTGTTATGACTAGATTTTCCAATCCATCCTTTCTAATTAGATGTCCGAAAAATTCCAACTGTCGCTTTCATATGCTTTTTAGCAATTTTCTTTTTTACACCAAAAGCTTTTAGTACTTCCTCATTGGTTATTTTTTCTGTCCATGGAATTTTTTGCATACGCCTGAGAAACCACATCTCTGCAGATTCATGTTCCCTTTCTGTTGATTTTGTCAATGTCCATGTTTCTGACCCATACATCAGAACTGCCCAAACACATAACTTTGAAGAATTCTGAGCCATGTTGTTGTTGTTGTAATGTGTTTATTTGTGAGGATCTTTCTAAGTTGATTGAAGGTTGTCTTCGCCATTCCTATTCTAGTTTCAACGTCCTTTTCACTTCTTCCATCGCTTGTGAAAATGCTTCTTAGATATTTGAACTTTGTTACCTGTTTTATTTCTATCCCCCTATATATATTGTAGTCTGCACATAGGAATTTCTTTTTTATTATTACCGTGCAGCACGTCTTTTTGTATTTATTCTTACCGGTACTCCTTTCTTTTCACTCTCTTCTCTTAATCTGTCTAATAATCTTTGTAGTTTTCTTTCTGTGTCTGCCATTAGTGTGGTGTCATCTGCGTATCGTTCATTCCTCAGTTAGATTAACACAAGAAGTCGACATTGCACAAGCAAAAATATATGCTAAACAGCGTTAGCCCAATAAAGAAAAACTAGGAATAACCTCTAGGGGGCCTTTTTTATGAAAGGTGGACCGCCATAATTACTGTGGGGGCCAGGAAAACAACTGGGGCGGCCCCGTAGTCTACATGTTAAAAAACACCTTTGGCCATAGGTTATATGACTACTTCAGACTTTTCATACCATGCCTACCAAGAGAGAAAAACTAGGAATAACCTCTAGGGGGGCCTTTTTATGAAAGGGGGGCCGCCATAATTACTGCGGAGGCCAGGAAAACTACTAGGGGGGCCCCGGCCCCGTAGTTAACATGTTAAAAAACACCGTGGTCTCTCTTTATCTCCCTCTCCTGCTCTTGCCTTTCTCTTTAATGTGCCCGCCATTAGCAGTGGACGGCCGCATTACAACGTAAACAATTGCACAGGTGGCCCCTCTCTCTCGGGCGACTCTCTCTACCTTCGTCACTGTCTCTCTCTCACACTCCCTCCCTTCTCCCTCCCTCCCTCTCTCCTCTCCGTCTCTTGCCCCTTGGTTGCGGGCAATTGACTCTGAGGAATTCCGACACCCAGCCACACTGATTTAGGGAGATGGTGTGGACAGAATTCGTCCATTTAATTGTTCCCATTGGCAATTGTTCCCATTGGCAAGCGAGCGGGGGAGGTTTCATGGGTGAAAACATGGCTTTCGTTATACTGTACTTGGCAGTGTACTTAACAGTACCCTGTACAGCATAACGAAAGCCATGCTTTGACAGTGAAATGCACCTGAGTGTGTGGCAATGGCGAGATTAACGAGGTCAAATTACATAGGACCAAACCCAATGCCTTGATGGCGAGAGGCGAGGGTGGCAGCTTTTCGAGGTAGAATGCATGGCAGGAAATCCGTTCCAGACCAACGCGTGGCGAGAGGCGAGTTTGACGGCTTAACGGAGGGCGAGATAGCGAGGTTTTACTGTATTTGGTCTTTCCAAAAGACAGCTTTATATTTTTTATGTACCAAATGTTGGGCTCACCTGTGGAAAAGAGCTCCATGCTATTCCAATACCACCCTCAAAATTTATGCTCAGCATTCTCCATTGTTATCCAATTTCTGATTGAACTGAGCTCAAGCAAAAAATTCTTACCTATGCAGCATTTCAAGGTTAAGCACCTTCTTACAAAATCAAACTTTTCATAATACCTTTTTCCATTACACATTGTCTGTTCCACTCCAGTGACTGTAGAGACGCTCAGATCTCTAGATCACACATCGCTCTCATTCAGTCTCAGGCATTCGAAGTAACTGGACCTACTCTTTGGAATGGGCTGACCTCATTCATGCACAAATCACTTCTTACCTTTTCACAAAGTTCACTGTGAAAACTAGTCTCAATTTTTATTAAGCAACCCCAAAGCCAGGAGAACCTCTCAGTAGACAAAAAAGACACTATACAAATCGTAAAACACATTACATTTAATAGAATCTGTCAACTTAACATATGCACAAATGAACAGTAGTTGATTTTAAAATTTAAAAAAAAACATTTCAATATTTAACACAAGAATGAAACGGTTAAACATATATATATATATATATATATATAGAAAACCCAATTTACAGGGTACACACAATAAGCATACAAAATAAAACACTCGACTCATCACAGAAAATCTTTTGTATATAAGTTGATAATATTGTGCATAAGCCAAGAATTGTTTATGAACTCAAATAGCAGAATTTATTTTTATTTAGCAACTAAAGCTATAAAATAAATCAGTCAATTAATTGTACAGCTCTGTTATAGTCTTAATCTCTAATTTAGGAGTGTCCTGAGAAACCCTGAGAGTTGAGAGGAATTAATGCATAAACAGAAAGCAAAGAAAGATGTTAATGAATGGAAGATTGGAGAGGCAATGCAGAATAACTTCCTTAAGAGTGCTTGTTCTAAAATTTTATAGATAAACGTACATCACGATTTCATTGCTTTATATTTGTGTTTTTTATTTTTGTGAGTTGCTAAAATGGATGGAGTCTTTCTCATTTATTTCATCATAAATGTGTGAATCTGAGAGTTAGGATTTTATAAGAGTCTGACTCTGAAGTCACAATACATTAGATTTATTGAAAATTTTATGTTTCAATGTTCCATGATAAAACTTATTGAGTTAATTTAGGTTTATTTTCAGCTTAGTAATATTAGGCAATGCAATGTGACAAAATATTTGCATAGCGCCTCTTCTCTCAGAAGCGCTCCCGCTGCAATAACTGCATATTAGCAAAGAGATGTTTTAAGTCATTTCAAAAAGAGGGCCATAGAATTAGGAGTTGCTAAGCCACGATTACTGGCGTCAAGAGCATTCCAAAGGATAGGGCCAACTGGTTCAAGACCTCGTTTCAGGAGCAAGGAGATTCGTGCTTGGGGCACTGAGAAGACCATGGGTTGTAAACTGAAGACATGGCCAACCTGGGATATAGCTAAGAGGATGGAGTAGCTCTAAAAGGTAAGATAGTTGCACCAAAAAGAGAGAGTGCAACTGCTCTCAACATATGGAACTCAACTTGAGCAGGATAAGGCAGCCAGTGTAGAACTGACATCATATATTCACTAATGTGATCACGTCTTGTGACACCAGCAATCACCCTGGGTGCCGAACGAAGAACCATCTGGAGTTTATCAAGTCGCACCGATAGAAGACCAGCAAAGAGTGAACCACAGTAGTCAAGCCTTGAGCAAATAAATGCATGAATCAAAGTAGAAGCGGATGGCATGTCTAATGTAAGTTGAATCACTCTAAGCGTGACCTACCGGGCTCTCCATGATCCCACATGTCCGGAATATATTTCCGCTCTACTACGGACCCCGCAGATGACGGATGAGCGCCGACAACTTCGCTCCAGTACTCGATTACTGTTGTATGTCCCTCCTCCGCTCAAGACTGCAAAGCTAGGCGAAAGATCCATCAGTCGAGGGAACCCGCATCTCTAGAACTCTCTCCCTGAATATGTCACCAAGGCCACCTCCTACGAAGTCTTCTCTAAGAACCTCAAGACGCATTTATTTAGTTTTTCGTATGCATGTTGATGTAAAGCACTCTTGTTTTTGACTGTTAGCCATGCTATTGCGCTGCATAAATTGTCCGGGATAGAATAGAATAGAATAAGCTGGCGGAGATGAAAGAAGCAACTGCGACAAAGTGAGTTAATATAATATCATAAAGGTTAGCTCAGAGTCAAGAATTATGCCAAGATCACAGACTGAAGAGGAGATAGGTCATGGAAGGCAGACTGCATAGACAGATGATCAAATTTTGAGAGCTGACCTCGAGTACCAAACCAGATGAGCTGAGTTTTAGCTGGATTAAGTAAAAGACGATTTGAGTGTATCCATGAACAAAGTAAGTCAGAGGTTTCAACAAATTCACAAGCGATCTGTGTTGCATTAGTGGAACTACAGTGTAGAAAGTGAATAGGCCTGAATATCATCAGCGTACATAAGTGTTCTAAAATTATAAGGAGCAAACAGGCGTGCAACATCGTCAGTTTATAGTATGTACAAAAGCGGCCCAAGGACCGAACCCTGAGGGACTCCACATGTGACTGGCACTTCACGGGAGTAGGTAGAACCAAGCGATGCAATCAGGCGGCATTAAGAGAGATAGGATTTCAACCAGGCCAGAGGAACACCAGAGACACCAAATGAGACAGAGAGGTGCTGTAGAAGAATATTGTGGTCAACTGTGTCAAAAGCAGCATTGACATCAAATAGGACAAGGAGAGTGACTTCTGACCGATCAAAAGCCCTATAGAGATCTGAGAGAAAATGCAAGAGAAGCGTTTCAGTGGAGTGTGAGGCACAGAAACCAGACTGGTATTTCGGCAGCAAGTCATTAGCCTCAAGATATGGAAGCAGCTGAAAAGTGACAACCTTCTCAAGGACCTTAAATAAAAAACTGAAGTTTGAGATAGGGCAATATGAAAAGATGGTCCTGGGGTCCATAAGCATACGGAATAGGACGGCCACAGCTGGAACGGCGACCTACTCCCTGTACGGCGGGCCTTCCCTTGCGACGTACTCGGCCCCTACTGTTGAAGAAGTCACAGCCATGGTAATGTCGTCTCCGAATAAGCAGTGTTGCACAGATCCACTGCCGATGTGGCTCCTCAAAGAGTCGATCGGCGTGCTAGCCCCATTTCTGAGAACGCTCATGTCCATCTCACTCGAGACTGGAGAATTTCCATCGGCCTGGAAGCACGCTATCGTGACGCCACATCTCAAGCGACCGGGCCTTGATCAATCGGATGAACCCAACTACAGGCCAGTATCAAACGTTCCTTTCCTATCGAAACTATTGGAGAGGATCGTTAACAAACAGCTGGTCGCATTTCTGATCTCAAATGGTCTGATGCCCAAAGATCAGTCCGCCTATCGGCTGGGCCATTCTACGGAGACAGCTGTCCTAAAGATTTTCAGCGACATTATCGATGCAATAACAAATGGGCGTATGGCACTTCTATGCCTACTCGATCTTTCCGCTGCCTTCGACGTAGTCGACCACGAGATTCTGATTCGTCGCCTCGAGGTATCCTACGGCCTGAAGGGCCTCGCCTTGACCTGGATTAAGAGCTACCTCACCAACCGAACGCAGTCAGTCTGGTGGAACGATTGTATGTCTGACTCGCGTCGGGTCTATCACGGAGTTCGCAAGGGTCCGTCTTAGGCCCTTTGCTCTTCATCCTATACATTGCTGACATCAGACAGATTACAGAAGCCTTCGGTCTGGAGTCACATAGCTACGCTGATGACGGACAGATGTACTCCTCATGCCTGCCTTCCGACACGGCGACTACGCGCGCGAATCACTGATTGCATATCAGCGATTGCTGAGTGGACCGCTGCGAATCGACTCGCTTTAAACCCTGAGAAGACGGAATTCCTATGGCTCTGCACTCCACGAAGGCAGCACCTCATCAGTCGGACCCGTTCGTAGTAGGTGATGCCGCCATCGCCCGTCGTCGACGATACGTCTATTGGGAGTCCAAATAGACGAGATCCTGTCCTTTCGAGCGCATATCAGCAGCATGATCCGCTGCTGTCACCACCAACTGCGAAGGATCAAGACGATTCGACAGTACATACCAGCGCAGGCAGCCTCACAGCTCGTACGGGCACTAATACTGTCAAGGATCGACTACTGCAATAGTCTATTATTCGGTCTTCCGGAGCGTCAGTTAAATCGTTTACAGTCGGTACTAAACCTATCTGCACGGCTAGTCTTTCGAAGCCGCTGGCGCGAGCACGTCACGCCGCTGTTGCGAGACCGCCTTCACTGGCTTCGAGTCCAGGAACGAATCGCTTATAAGTGTTGCTGGCTCACTCATCGAGCTTTATACGATCCCTTCTGCCCCGACTACCTAGCCACGCTGATACAACGATCCACGGTGAACGAGCGACGATCGCAGCTACGGTCTGGAAGTCGGGTCCAGCTGCTCGTCCCTGCTCCATCCAAGACCTCTAAGTTCGGTGAACGATCGGTCAGGCGGGGCAATCCGCTCCTGTGGAACTCTCTGCCAGATCGTGTGACTAATTCTGACTCTGTTGAGACTTTCAGAAGGAACCTAAAAACACACTTATTTAACATCTCATATAAGTGACACACGTGTCAAAGCGCTCTTGTTTTTAGCCTAAGCTATGCTTACTGCGCTATAGAAGTTGTCTGATAATAATAATAATAATAATAAGATTTTCTGCAAACATCACTGGTCAAAAGCATCAGTTTCCTTGTAGACAGGAAGGCAGTTTTGATGATTTCATTTGGCTTTTGATGATTTCATTTGGCTTCTTGATAATGGCCTAAGTATACTGTTGGTTGAGGTGCCCCTTCAAATTCACAGGGTGGTGAAAAAATTGTCTCTCTTCTCCCCTCACCATGGCTCTGTTTGACATTATTAATTGCATTTCACACAATACATTTAAATGCTATCTTTCTCGTGTCACAATGTTCCCTCTAATTTTTGATGGGGCTGCACGGAAAAACATGATGCAACATTTTGGTGAGCGGCATTTTTGAAAGTCATACATCTACTAATGTTAACAACTCTATCACATGCCTTTCTTCAATATGCTAAATTAGACATTTTGCACAGGCATAAGTCTTGTTCCATTATGTCAATGAAAATGTTGTTCAACTTACTTTACATAAATGAGGTTGGTAAAGTGCTACACAAAGGCCCTACGATTTACAAAAACTGCAAATAAAATAAAAGTAGCTTGAAATTTAGAGCAAAAAAGTTACTTAATTTACTTTATTCATTTATTGCTGGATTTCCATGTCTGTCTTTGGGTGCGTGTTCCAATGCTTGTAAACCACATTTAAATCAATAGTGTATCTTGATGAAAGATAGAATTTTATGTGCATCAAATAATTATTATCCAAATGATTTATTTGTAGCCTGTTTCTAGATTTAATTCTAATTGAATTCATTAGGCTAAAGCCACGTTCGCATCTTGCACTCGATGCTTCGAATAACGGGCGTCCGAAGGGAGATGTAAAACAGTATTTGCACCCCTGAAAAAATTGTGAGGTTATGAAAAAAGCAAATTTAAATTACTAAAAAGTAACCTATAGTACCAAGTTAAAATATGAATTTATATAAGAAACCAATGAACTAGCAACCCCTTGGAAAATTCTTTCATATCTTTCGTCAAAAGACCCTGTTTTACACTCCCCTGGAAAAATTTCTGTGGACGCCCATGCTTGGAATGTGCCACAAATGTCCAGCAGAATCGACAGCTCTTTCATGTCTTCATCCTTCATGACATAGGTTATGACGTCAGTGAAAGTTTGAATTGATCCCAACCTTTTGAATTGATCAAACCTTTTCCGTAATCAGAAATTTGAAGTTATCAACACTTTCTTCACAGTTTGGTAATACACTTGAAAATCTTCTTATGAATTTGTTCAAACTGTCTTTGCCAAATTCAAAACTTGAATCCTTTGCAATGGCACAATGGTCAAATGCTTGCCAATCAATTAATTCATCGTCTGGAAATCTGTTTTCAAGGTGGCTACACAACAGTTCAATGAATAAAAGAATTGCAACCTTGTCGACATCACGGTCAATTGAATTAAGAACTTGCTCCACTGCGTCACTCCAATTAAGTGTTTCTCCAAGATACTGCAATCTTATTTTACATATTTTGGCCTTTACAAACTTAAACGCTTCAATAGCAGGCCTACGGAGACTGCACAGCGGTTTGCGGCCAGTGCATGGGAGATTTTCAGCAACTGCATGGCTGCGCAGCCATGCAGCTTAGAGGGAACATTGGTCACAAATTTTAGCAACACGTAAGCCAAATTCCTGTTAACCACTTTACCGTCCATTAAAACTTTAGATGCTGTCACCATGCTGGCCGTTTATTTTTGGAAAACACATTCTTTAAAACTGAATACTCAAATTTACTATATCTCAGGCGATATGAAAGGTAAGAAGATGAGGTATACACCATTGCTTAGTTTTTTATTGCTCTTTCTAACCAACTGCACCCAAAAAAATTGGGGGTAGGGTCCAGTCTACGACCTAAAATAGCATGCCACCCAAAAATGTTTTTTCAAAGCTCACCAGTTAAAATTTTGAGTGGTAACTCCACCTTGGTGAATGACGAAGTTGTAGGAGAATGTCAGTGGAACAAAAGAAATCAAAAAGTTTGAAAATCGGACAACATTTGGTAGAGATATATTACTTCTCACCAGTGATTTTAACAAGAACCAACTCCCAAAGGTTGAGAATAAGGACAAGGACCGACCCCCTCAAGGACGAGGATAAGAACAAGGACCAACCCCAAGGACAAGGACCTGCCCCCAAGGACAAGGCCCTGCCCCCAAGGACAAGGACCTGCCCCCAAGGACAAGGACCTGCCCCCAAGCACAAGGACCACAATGACTGACCTCTAAGGGCAAGGGTCAAGGACAAGGACAAGGACCGACCTCTGTCAGACAAAAAAGTCAGAAAGGAAAAACCCAGACAATTTCAATTCAAATCACAAAATTATAAAAGCAAAAAAAAGAATGTTGTAAAACATAATCTAGTCAACTACAATGTTGTATTTCAAATAAACAAGTGTTTCCAACAGCTGATCAGTCATGCACGCATGATGAGGTCTAATTATGAGATCACCTTGCGAAAACACTCGTTCAACTGGAGCTGACATCGCAGGGCAACAAAGAATTCGGTTAAAGAATCAACTCCTCAACTGGTATTATAAAGGAAACAATGACTACACATTTAAAGTAACTCAAAGCAAGCAAGTAAATATAAATCCACATATTACTCTTACCCTGGAACATAATTATCAGTACAATTAAAAATGGTATACAAGTAATTTGGTCCTTATAAGGATTTTTCAAGGATTAAGTTACAAAGGACCATGACAAGGACCGATCTGCAAAAACGAGGATAAGGATGAGGCCCGAGCCACCAAGGATGAGGATAAGGATGAGGACTGACTCCCCAAGGACGAGGACAAGAACAAAGACTTCAAATTGGTCTTTAAGGATTTCTTAAGGACAAGGGCCAAGACAATGATTAAATCACTGCTTCTCACCCAAACACCCCTTTGTCAAAAGATAAGTCTTAGTGATGAATTATTCAACTCAACTATTCTTTGGGATGGGTGAGGAAAATCAGATTTTTGACGAATTATCAATATATTGATTACATTTACCGAAGGGAATGACACCAAAGCTACGTTTAACATTTTAGCAAAATTTTTCGTCATGGCGGGTTAGCTAGTGGCCGGGAAAGGTGATGGTGAGAATTCTCGCTATGGCCAGTGTGTTGATGGCAACGTTTGGTGAGAATTCTCGTCACGGCCGGCAAAGTGATTAAACCGATATTTATTATCAGAATCTCTATGTCACCAGTTGCAGCTCCTAGACAGTACTTTGTTTCACCCATTCTGTAAAATGAGTGAAGTGCTCTAAACAATTTCCTATTATAAATAACAATAGTAATAATTTTGGAATTCAATTCAAAAATCCTCTGCTCTCTATACCATGGTCAGTTACAATTTCTTTCACTTCATGCAACGTCTGCTCAGGTTTATCTATATAAACAAAAAGTATTTATCTTAAAAAATTAATTCCTCCATAGCTGCAACATTCCAACTCGATATCTGTAACATTCCAACTACGATGACCCTTCAGATAAAATGATTGAATGCAAAATAGAGGATAAATTATGTGAAGAAGGTGATGATATTACACTGGAAGAGATAGAAAGGGCTGTGAAACAGATGAGAAAAAACAAAGCCCCAGGACTCTGCAATATCACAGCAGAAATGCTCCAAAACACTGGTGTGTATACGATCAGATGGCTACATCGGGTCATAAAAGCAGTATGGAAAACCGAGAAAAAACACCATTCGACTGGAGAAAAGCAATTATAATACCAATACACAAGAAAGGAGACAGAAAGGAATGCAACAACGCCAGAGGAATCAGCCTCTTAAGTGTAACAGGGAAAGTTGATTTGTTTGAGTTTGAGGTCTTCCTTGATGTTGTCAATTCACCATTTATTGGTCTTCCTTTTCTTTTTTCACTGTATCTTTGTGTGCAGAGCTTTGTATGGCCATCGGTTGTTTTCCATTCTGCACACATATCCAAACAACGTTAATCTTCCAATCTTTTCCACAATATTCTTTAGCCCGATCTTCATTTCTTATCTTTTGCAATCTGCTCACACCCAGTATTTGTCTCAAACAGCACATTTCTGCCACAATTAGCCATCAGCCTTTTTTATCATCCATGTCTCTGAGCCATATAGTATTTGAAATATTGTTATTATTATTATTATTATTATTATTATTATTATTATTATTATTCAAGCCGACTTACATAGTGCAGTACACAAGAAGAAAGTTCAAAATCAAGAGCGCTATACAGTCCAAATGATTTATGAAAGAAGAATGTTTTGAGTTTCCACAGGAACTGTTCAGAGTCAGTCTCTGTCGTAATATGACTCGGCAATATGTTCCACAAAATAGGGTTCCCATGTGTCATTGATCTCTCGCCGAATACCACAGCATGTGACAGTGGAGGTACAGCCAGCCTGAATTCCCGAGTTGATCTGAGTTGCATCCGCAAGTCAGGGAGCTGCAGTCTGCTAACCAGGGCTGTGAGGTTAGCTGGGAACCCTGGGTCGTGTAGAGCCTGAAACATCAGCACACATCTCTTGTAAGCAACATGCTCAGGTATTTGCAGCCAGTGTTGCTTCCCCTTCAGGTGGGGAGAAATGTGATTCGTGCACACCGCTCTGAAGATCATCCGTGCTGTGGCATTTAGAACGCTTTGAAGGCAGTCAACAAATTGGCGCTGTGGAAGGCCCCAGGGAAGACTATTGCAATAGTCCAATCTGGTGAGGATGAAGGCACGGGCTAAGAGGATACGCGATGAGGAGGGAAGGTAGTGTCGTATCTCTCTGATACGTCTCAGGTGGAAGTAGCAGGTCCTGGCCACTGCGCCGATGGGCGATCAAACGTCAGCGCCCCGCCCAAGAGGACTCCTAGGAGGCGGGCCTCTTTGGAGGGGTGACAGACAAACCGTCGATCAGCAGTGGCGTGGAGTTTAGTTGTTTGATCCTCCTTGGAGTCGCAAACCACAACAACTCAGTCTTCAACGAGTTTAGAGCCAGGTGGCTGGCATCTGTCCACTTTTTCATCTTGCTAATGCATTCGGAAACCCGGACCTACAGATCCTCCATTGTTCCCGGGCTGCAGGACAAGTACCGTACAGCTGGACGTCGTCAGCGTAGGAATGCTCCTCCAACCCGCAGGTCCTGATGATTTCACCGATATCTGCAACACAGAGCACGAACAGCAGGGGCCCGAGTACGGACCCCTGCGGTACTCGCCACAGGACTGGAAGTGGCTTTGACATTTGTCCACCCCAGCAGACAGACTGCATTGTCCCAGCCAGGTAGCTAGTGAGCCAGTAAGTACCCTACCTAGAGCTGTACCGATTAATCGGCAACATTCACAATCGAGCCGATTATTAGGACAATCGGAACAATCGGTAATCGGGCTCCAATCTGGCACCGATACCGATTAATCGTTAATATTCGTATTCGGGAAGATTATTAGGGTAATCAGATTATCAGAACAATCGGTTATGGACTGCCGATTATTTTTTTCTGGGTGCCGTAGGCCCGAGTGAGTGGTGACTGGTGACTGGTGAGTGTCGCCCTCTGGGAGTCTAGACTCCTTGGTTGCTTCCTTTGGGGGTGGTGCTAGCGCCATCTGGGGGTCGGTGGCGGCTGTGAGCTCGTAGAACTGTCGATGGAGGGAGGGACGAGGGAGGGCCGGCTTATCTTGAATCCTTCATTCAAAGTCGGTCGGGGGCAGTTAATGTCAGACCAGATTGCCAGATATGACATCTGTTAACCATCGGTCGGAGACTCAGAGACGATTAGTGTCCGATCTGACTTCGTCGGCATCTCTTCACCCTCGATCGGAGACGATTAGGTCCGATGATCTTATCTGACTTCGTCGTCATTACTCAGACGCACTAGATGATTAGAATATTAGTGTAGCTTAGCTTGTTACAACCTACTAGTCTCAAAAGCTAACTGCCCGTGTCGACGTTTAAAGTTTCAACATTAGCGTCTTTCTGGCCGAGACGTACGTCAGTCAAGATGGGCTTACGTGACAGTGGATGGGGCTGCCACTTTGATTTTAAAACTCGCACGTTGTCGACCGATCTAATACGAATTTCAATTTATACATTAGTGCATACAGTTATAGCAGCTTAATAAGGATCATATACGTTACATATATTTTTGCATCAAATAATAAATAAAATATGTGCGTAAAAATACAAATGTCGAAACAACAGATGAGCTGCATTTGAACAGCACGTGTGGTTTAAAATTTTAATGATTGAATAATTTCATAATCATAACTTCGGATATAAAATTGTAGATTACAATGTGAATAGAGACATCTAAAATTTGTCATAATAAGTATTAATGACAACATCATATTCATTAATGATTCATTAACACACAGTCTGCATTGGCAGGTCTCGAATTGCACCTGCATATCGAAGTCCGAAGACATGTACATTTACGCAGTGGCGGCTCTAGAATTTGGCAAGTGGGGGGCGTTGGGGTGGCAACTTCTAATCATGGAGGCCAACCATTTGTTGTTTAATATATGTAGCATTAAGTATAGGGTCCCAACAGGGGGCACTGGGGGGTCAGGCACTCAATAGGGGGCACGGGCCCCCCTGCCCCCCGCGGTGGAGCCTCCACTGCATTTACGCTGCACCTTTACGGTATATTATTTGACTGCATGATCATTAAAAATACCAGATTTGGAGATTTAGGCAGACAATCGGTATCGGCAAAACAATCGGTTGTCTGACAATCGGAACAATCGGTAATCGGAACAATCGGCAAAATGTGAAATCGGTACAGCTCTAACCCTACCCTTTATTCCATACAAGTGCTCCAGCCACCCAGCCATTATTCCATGATCAACCGTGTCTATATAGTTAAAGATGCGAAGGAGGGCTGTTTCTGTGGAATTACCACACCTATCGCCGGGAAGAGTCCGTTACGCACAGGGTAATTAACAAGTTGCTTGTTAGCTGCCCTCTCCAAGACTTTTGACAAAAAGGATAAGTTGGCCACTGGATGAAAGTTGGCCTCAGCAGGATCCAGATCCGAACATTTGAGATGCGGATGAACATACTCAGTCTTCCAAGCCTGCGGGAAATCACCTGCAGCAAGGGAGGTGTTGAACAGGTTGGTTATGTTGAGTAGGTTGGTTATAAAGGTAGCAAGGACATTGACGGCTTCCTTGAGCAGCCAGACTGGAAGTGGATCCAAAGAGCACGGCTTGTTCAGCGCCGACCATATGAGCGACACAACGTCGGCCTGAGAGAGCTCTTGGAACTCTTCAAGTGAGGCCGATTCGTAATAAGTAAACTCAAGGGAGGTAAAACCAATGGTGCGATCGCACATGGTCGCTATCTTTCGGTCTAGATGTCGATGAAATTCCTCCACTTAAAATGGGAGAGGAGGTTGGAAACCGGAAGCTGATTTCCCAAGAAACAAATATATATTTCGCCAGATCGCCTGCGAATTGACCGTCATTGACTCAAGAGTTTCCCTTCAGAATACGCGTCCTTTGGTTCGAATCAGGCGTCTGCTCTTTCGCAGAGCTGATCTCCAGGCAGCGCAGGCTTCCACCTCTTCAGCGAGGCCTTTCCGTTTTACCTTATGGAAGGCTCTTTCAAGCCGATGGGCCGAATGACAAGCTTGTCTGCACTCCTGATCGTAGTATAATCAATGGGGGCGAAGACGCACATTCGACGTCATCGACGGGGCCAAGTCATCCAGGATGTTTGACATCACCCTGTGGTAGGTTGCTGCCATGTCTGATGCTGTAAATCCTGTGCCAAAATCAGTCACCCAAAGGCATAGTTCAGAGTTCAAAAGTCTATCGATGAAAAGATTCTTATTGAATCAGGACGCCCAGCGTCCTGATTGGCTGATTGACCCCACGGGGAAGGGTCCTGATTGGCTGCACATTGTACGGCACTACTGGTGGGCGCAGTCCCCCGTGCTGGGCCTTAGGGGGGGCGCATCCTTCCATCAGAGAAGGAAGGATGCGCCCCCAGCACCCGTGCGGGGCCGTAGGCCCTACTGGGGGCATAGCTCCTCCAAGTGGGGCCGTAAACCTTAATGGGGCACTGTCTACTGTCAGGGACCAAGCCCCCATGAAAGCCTGTAGGCCTCACTGGGGGCGCATCCCCTGTGGAGACCAAGTCCAGCCACCCGTTGAGATCAAGCCCCTTTGGGGCCGTAAGCCCAAAAGGAGCTGCATGCCCAAAAGAGTCCATAGGCCTCACTGGGGGTGAACCCATCATGGGAGACCAGATTCCCTTTGAAGTCATAGGCCCAAACTGTGGTCGTAGGTTCTGATGTGGTGTACATCACCCTGTGGTAGGGGCAAGACCACCCTGTGAGGCCATAGAAAAATTTTTAAATGATAATCACGCATTCACTTAACGTTTTCAGATTTTAGAAATTTTTATATGTAATAATTTAAACTTTTGCAATAAATCGGGGTAGAAAGTAGCCACTCTCTTCCATCATTTTTGATGAGTTAATAGCTGGTTTAATAAGAAATGACTAGTTTCACTTCAGTAACATGACTTTTGTAAAAATTTGTTGTCCAGTGTAATTATAATCGATGCACCTCTAAACTAGTTTTTAATTTGCAGGTGTGGATCAATGTTGAGCTGAACGGGTAAATGGTAGAGAATTATAATATACAATGAGATTTATAATTCAGTGAAAGATTATTATTTTGTTGATTTATGAAAGAACTTATTTAACAATAAATACTTGAAAAGATGTTGTCAGGGTGATTTTTGAAGAATAAAATTATTAGGGATTTTACTTAGCGATAATCAAAATTCTAGCACGATAGTTTTAGAGGAAGTAGAGATTGAGGAGAGAGGAAAGTTCTTCCAAGCGTAGCCATCTTGATGTGGTTTATATCTTTCGAAAGTATATTTTGTTTCATTAAAATAATTTAAAATACAACACGTCATCTTCCTCATCAGAACTCATATCGTGCGAAGCGCGTCATCGCGACCCGGTTCTCCGGTCATCGGTGACAGATGTTGTTGCAAGAATGGCTGGTGAAAGATCCAGTCGCCATTTTGTATTAAGGTATCCCCCCAGACTATCTGTAGTTCTGTAGTTGCCAAAACCCTAATTTAAAAATTAGTGATAATTTTGTTTTATTATTATTAGAATTATCTAGACAATTTATATAACACCGTACACATGGCATCTACCAAAGTCAAGGGCATTGCACATATTTAACAAATAAATGTGTCTTTAAATTCATCACGAATTGGTCATAGGAGTTCAACACGGTTACACTGTCCAGTAGAGAATTCCACAGCCACGGATTTCCCCCTTACAACCATACGCTCGCCAAACTTTGACGTCTTCACAGGAACCGCCAGAAGAACACGGCTGCTTGAACGTAATTGACGTCTTTCAGTCATCGATTGTCTGTGAAGAAGTGAGGAAAGGTACTCAGGACATGTTGGATCATGAAGTGCACAGAACAACAGCATGCACCGCATGTAAGTAATCCTCTCAGGAACTTTCAGACAGTGTAATTCATTTTTCAGTAGTGGAGTGACATGTTCCCTCTATCTGAGTCTCTATTAGAGATGTTAAATGATAATCCGAAATCCGATTATTGGTTTCCAAAGCGATAACCAATTTTAAAACTGATTTTCCGAATATTGGTTTTTTTAATAACAAAATTTTTATTCCAATTTAAATTTGTTCTACCATAATCACGAGTCACATCCAGTTCCCTTTGTTTTCCCACTATGCAACTGCTCAAAATGCTGGCAACACTGTGATAACTCGTCAGGCGCTGGTGAATAAGTGTCCTAATAGTCCTGTGGCTTCAGTTCTTTTCGGTGCTATATAATTCCTATATATCTATATCTATGTATCTAAGGAGCTAGAAAGAAAAACAAGAATATACAGATTGGCAGAAATTAATTTGGATCACCATCTAATTGTGTCAAAGATAAGTTAAACTAAGCAGGGAAAAAGTGCCATGGAAAAAGCGTTTTGACACGGAAAAATCAAATAAAGTGGATGTACAAAATAAATTTCAAATCAAAATCCAAAACAGATTTGAGGTGCTAACAAACCTGACAGATGATAAAGATCTGAAAATAGAATGGGAAAATTTCAAGACTGAAATTAGAAAAGTGGCAGAGGAAGAACTTGGATACAGAAAGGTAGGGAAAAGGAACTGGATATCTAATGAAACAGAAGAACTGCCGCATAAATAAGAAAACCTAAAGAAGCAGCCATGAATCTTGTTAAGAATGGAATTGAAAAGACTACTGAACTAAATGATTTAAGAATACAACCAAAGAAAAGATTAACCAGGGATAAGAATAAAATGTTGGAAGAGATGGCAAATGAAATGGAAGATGCTTATAAAAGAGATAGCAAAAAACTCTTTGCAAATGTCAATAAACTAAGTAGAAGCACAATCACAAAGACAATAAACATCTAACCAGTTAAGGATAAAAATGGAGAAATATTAATAGCTAAGGAAAGGGTCATGCCCAGATGGAAACAACATTTTGAGAAGATACTAAACCTAGAAGACCCCAACAACACAGAAGAAACATTTAATGAAATTGATCAATCAGAGAATAGATGCAAATTAGACTATGAATTAGGGAAAGAAGACGATATCACAATGGAAGAGATAGAAAGGGCAGTGAAACAGATGAGAAAAAAAAACAAAGTCCCAGGACTCTGCAATATCACAGCAGAAATGCTCCAAAACACTGGTGTGTATACAATCAGATGGCTACATCGGGTCATAACAGCAGTGATTCAATATGAATAAGCTCTAATGTCCATTGTGGCCACAATAAATGCTACAGATTTATTCAAGTATCAACAGCTTAAACCTAAAATCAAGACCCACTGATAAAGCAATGCGAATGAAATAATGTGAATGAAATACTGTAATAAAATTATGGAATCTTAAAAAAAGTGTGCACTGTAACTCACAACAGCATAAAGAGGGAAAATTATATCTTGTTCGTGATCTCCAAGAACAATTTCAGGGAAAATTTTCTTCTTCCAAATTTCAGTTGCTATCAGATCATGAATTAAAGTAGGAACCTGACAAAAAAACATAAACTCACTCTGACTAAAAATTTGAAGCTGCACTGAAATCAAGCAATACATATATTTTACAAACAAATAGACCAGAGGCCACTACAGAAATTTCAAGTTTACTAAGCTGCAGATTTCACTACAGTAGAATTATGATAATGAAGCTTGAGTTTTTCCCTTTAAACATGAATGACAAGTCAAAAGAAATCTAACTTCAAATAGGATTCAAAAAGGCTAATTTAAGTGTGAATGCTCTGGGCATTAAATCAAGGTCATAAACATCTGACTGTCATGCCGTGGCAATAAGACGCAAGTGATAAGTAAGATGCAAGGTTTCATTTTAGAAAAACTATATTAAATTAAATGAAATTACTTAAACATTCTTATGACTACTTTGTACTCTGATTCTTCTACTGTTGTATAGAATTCTCCTTTTCCTTTCCATGTACCGTAGTCTCAGATAGCCCTACTATGTCTCATCAATATCTGTTTATTTCCTGTAAGACCAAAGTTAGTCCTTCAGCATATTTCAGTGTTCTGAAATTCCATGCTCCAATTCCTATGCATTGTGTTCTACCAAATTTTTCTTGGTACTCAGTAGCCGACTTGTCTTTGGTTGTCCTAGAACCCAAACAACCAGCATGGGCCTTGTTCATCCAGGCATTAACCAATCTAACATGATTATTCAAACTAATTGGTGTGTTCATTTTTCTGGTTTTCCATGGCCCCACTTTCACTCAGCACTGTCCAAGACTTCTTGGTATATTGAGCTCACCACAATAGTGACAATACCTGTTAAGCTGGAAATGCACCCTCAACCTGCTAGCCTGTGTGCGAAAATCATCTGCCTCCATCGTCATTGTCCACGATTTTGTTGATCTTCCGCCAATAAAGTCATTGTCTTCTTCGCCTGTAACCCAGGCCAGGGACTGCGTTGTATCCCACAGGACTGGGTCCCTGACAGAACTTAGCTACTCCTGATGCAATACCCACTCCAACTCTAGAAAGTACTGAAATTGAACAGGTCAAAGGCTTTACATATGTAGGAGGAGAAATAATTAATGAAAACTGGAAGTCACTAAGAAGACATTAAATAAAAAATAAAAAGAGAACTACCGGTACATACAATGAGAAGACTGAAATGCATCTGGAATTCTAAAGAAATTAAAATAAACACCAAAATCCAAATCTACAAAACTATAGTCATTCCAAAAATACTATATGGATCAGAAACCTGGATTACTAAATAAGAAGATGAAAAAAGACTATTTGTTGCAAAAATGAGCTGCCTAAGAAGAATTCTTTTGAGTTAATAGACTCTAAAGGCTAAGAAAAAAGATATATGGCAACGAATTGGTCTAAAGTATAAAATCTTAAGAGATTAACATGGTATGGCCAAGTAAACAGGATGAAAGATTCAAGACTTCCCAAAAAAGAACTCTACATGTACAAGGAAGGAAAAAAGGAAGAGGCAGGTCCAGGAAAAAATGAATAGATAATATTAAAGAAGAACTGAATGAGAAACAACTGAAAATCAAAAAAAGGAAGAAATTTGACATTAGGCAGAATGACCTGGAAAAGTCTTCAGGATAGCTATTGTCCTTAATGAATTGGCAGCAATGTTCCTTTAATTTTGTGTAGTCAGAGTGTGCCTGAAATTTCTTGTGTGCAAAATTTTACATGGAAAGTCAACGTTTGTGCACACCGAGAATTTGTCTTAAATCAACATTACCTGTATTTATTTGCTAACAAGTTAATACATCTCAGAACACTCTTATCGGTCAACGATCCACTTTTACAAATTTCCTACCAGTTTAGAATATACACACATGCATTGGTGTTAACTTGGATGAAAAAGTGGTGGGAGGGGGCACAAACTCTATATCTTCCTCTTGTAAGTATATTTAGGTCTTAAGAAATTTATATGCATGCAATCCTCCATACACAGCTCATATCAAAATGACTAGTGTTTTATGAAACTTTTATGCAATTTTAGTCGACAATAAGTTGCAGGGTCACGGCATGTTACAAAGCCGTTGACGTGAATCGCACAGTTCCAGGGCTTTTTTTGTGCCGGAGCAAGGCGGAGCGGCGCTCCGGAAAATCCGGACCGTGTTCTGGAAAATCCGAAGACTGTTTTTTTGCAAAATTAAATTATTAAATAGAAAATTTAGAACCATATCTATCCATCTATACATTTTGTATTGTATTGATTATAATCATTATATATATGTGTGTGTGTATATATATATATATATATATATATATATATATATATATTGGGCATAAAAAAAAAAAAAAAAAAAAAAAAAAAAAATATATATATATATATATATAGAGAGAGAGAGAGAGAGAGAGAGAGAGAGAAGAGAGAGAGAGAGAGAGAGCTATGTGACTACGTCATGTTGACAAGTGACTTCCGACTGTTGCGCTCCGGAAAATATTATTTTACAAAAAAAGCCCTGCACAGTTCCAAAATGTTTGGGCAACCCTTGCCTATGCCACTTTTTAAAATTAACCTCATTTCACAATAACGCAAGGAAGCGTATGCCGACCATTTTGCTCTGAAACTCCAATAACAGGAATCTCGGGATTGGCTCGAAGTGTACCTGGCGGTTAAGTGATTTTGCCATACTCAGGATTTTTAAGACCCGTAATAAAGGTATGTTCCTGGAAAAGTTTTAAAAAAGATAATTTTCAAGAAATTTCAATATTTATTTCTCTTCTTTAATCTTATTTGGCAAAAATATGAATAATTCTGCCTAATATATTTTCCACATTTTTCATTCGAATTGAATCAGAGCTTTTGTTTTGCCATTTATTCAAAACTCAGAAGATTCCTTTCAGCCAATGTTTGCCAGATGGCATAATGCATTTCTTATATTACTTGCTATTAGGCCCTATAGGCCTATTATTAGAGTCGCAACACCTTACACAACCGTTGAAGTGGGCCACAGTTCCAAAATGTTTTGGAACCATTACTCTAATTGATTCCTTCTCTTGTTCTTCAACATATTCATTAAGTTCACAGTTTGCGGCGCTGATTGTCAGACATGTTCCACTTATATCAATCCATTCGATTTGCTAGATCTTGAAACTGTTCACAATCAAGAGCAGCTATGAACTCATAAATGAAGTCGCTGTTCGTTTTCATTTCAAACATAAGCGTAAACTTCTATTAGGTTTCTAGGCACAAGTCCCCCATTTTGAGAGGCTACCATATGGAACGGGAAAGATACAGGGCTCGGCTTCCCACTTTTTCTTCCACATTTACGTCAACGGTTTCAAATCTCTATTGTAAGACATTTCTATTGCTGGCTTTCTGTTCTTTTAATTATATCGATATTTGGAATCGCGTGCTTTGCACAAATCATTAAATAAAAGACCTCTTTTGCCCATAGTCTAGACCAGAAGTTAGTAATTGTATGGAGCCGTTACAAGTTAACAACAAAGGGTGAATCTTTATTAGTAAGTATGTGTATGATAAGCAAGCAATGGAAAAATGTTGTCAAAAATTTGTGCGCTCCATTTTTTCCTCTGTGCGCTTGCTTTGCGACCTCTGAGCATGCGCACATGCGCATAGCTTAGAGGGAACATTGGTTGGCAGAGAGCAATGATGACAATGATGATGACACTGTTGATAAATTAATGCAATATTACAATTCTTCTACAGTAATATAATATTAAAATGGATATTGATGATTGGATAAGTCATATCATATTGATAGTATTCAGTGGCATAAGAAGGGGGAGCGGCATGTTCCAAGGGGTGGCATTTTGATGGTCAAACAAAATTTTTGGGGGGGCAACAAATTTTAAGTGCAAGAGAAAAGATAAATACCCTCCTCCCTCAGAGCGCTGATAAAGAAATGTACTGAATATATGAGCAAGACATGCATATTAGCAACGACTACACTTTATTTGCTAGTCAGACTTTTTAAGTTCAAGAAGTCAGTGCCAATCTTCTGCCCCAGGCGGCGCTGACCCAAGCTATGTCACTGATACTATTACCTTTTCAAAGGTTATAAAAAACTCTTTCACAAATTCATCTTCTTCTTTACTTGCACTAATAACAGCTTGCATGTTAAGCTTCTCAAGATATTCATGTTGTTGACACCATCTAAAAGACAGTATCTACGACAGATTACGTATATGAAATTCATTTAGATTCTAACTGTTCAGTGTTCAATAAACAATCCACAGAGTAGTAGTTGCAATAAAACATAAATAAAATTTGTGGCATGTAATTTGTGGCCTTCCTTTTACTTTCCTCTAACACAATGTTTAAAGGATCACTAAAAAGCAAAAATATTAAAAAGCCTTAACCCCTTCACCTGGCACGACGGCTCAGAGACGTCCACAGTTATCTTTCGTTATTTGGGGGCAACGGCTGGGACACTTCCTGTTAGTTTCATAGTCGTTTGTCAATCGTGCGCGACGTATCAGACACGTCTGATGTTATAAATTGCTTTATTATCTATCCATTCGCTAGATGACACCTGTTTTTTAGCTAGCTTGGCTCTATGCGATAGGGAATATATATTCTTTTGGACCAAGGGGTCAGACCTTAGGCTGCGCTGTGTAGAAAATGGCTTTGAGAAACCGACTTATTCAGGTAAGAATTGATATATCTTTACTAAATGTTGACCGATTTTCAAACTTTTTGATTTATTTTGTTCCACTGACATCCCCCTACAACTTTGCTTGCTAACCAAAGATGGACTACCACTGAAAAATTTTAGCTATGGAGATTTGAAAAAATTTTGGGAAGGGGTTCTATTTTAGGCTGTACAGTGGACCCTACCCCCAAATTTCTTTGTTTTGCACAGATGATTAGAAAGAGGAATAAAAAAGCTAAACAATGATGCATACCTTATCTTCATAGTTCTTATATAGCCGAGATATAGCAAATAAAAAAATTACAGTACTGTATTTTCACGCCAAATCGCCGCGGTTTATAGATGATTTTACAAGAAGAGACCCTTTGAATCGGCCTATAATAGTAAGCGGCCTAAACAAAAACATTTTTACAAATAGCAGGAAGCCCTCTAACATAAATTATTCTACCGATAATTATAAATCTGGCAGAGAGAGAAAGGGAGAGACGCGGCAGAGAGAGAGAGAGAGATGCAGCAGAGAGAGACGTGGTAGAGAGAGAGACATAGACGGCAGAGAGAGATGCAGCAGAGAGAGAGAGCAAGAGAGAGAGAGAGAGAGAGACGGCAGAGAGACACGCGAGAGAGAGACATTGAGGGAGGGTTGTGAACCGGCCTTTAGGACCGTTTAATTAATCCAGCAATTAAGCAAGATTATACAGTATTCTAAACATAATATTCAAGCGGTGGTAGTGCTGAATAATCTCAGTTCCTTATGAGAGTGATTACAATCTAATTAATCATCTGACTTAAAACTTTCCACTCTGACTAATACTACAAACAACCCTAAAACTGGCACTAAGCCTAAACTAATCTTTCTATCCTTTATTCCAAACTCTAAATGCTATACTTCTGTTTTGTTTAAATATAGCCTTACAAAATATATGCAGGCATTTTATGCAGGAAATCAGCTTTGCTTTGCCAAGTTGGCCTTTTAACCCTTTCTACCGTGCGCAACGAACGCAACTTGTCAACCGCCGTCTTTACTAATTTGTGCACGACGAATGCAACTCGTCATGTCAGTTTCGTAGCCGTTCCTGTATTGTGTGGAACGAGAGAGACTCGTCTTATGCTATAAATCACTTTAGTATCTATCTACTCACTAGATGACACCTGTTTTTAGGTAATTCAGCTCTATTGTGCTAGGAAATAGATATTCTTTGGACCGAAAGGTCAAACCTTGGCCTGCACTTGTAGGAAATCGCTTGAATAAAATGACTTGCTGGGTTAGACTTGATGTATCTTCACCAAATGTGGACCGATTTTCAAACTTATTGGTTTATTTTGTTCCACTAACATCCCCTAAAACTTTGCCGCTCACCCGATTGGGGTTACCACCGAAAAATTTTTGCTAAGGAGCTTTGAAAATTTTTTGGGGGAGGGGTGCTATTTTAGCCCATAAAGTGGACCCTACCCTAAAATTTCTTTGTTTGGCACGGATGGTTAGAAAGAAGAGTAAAAAGGCTAAACAATGGCATATACCTCATCTTCTTAGCTCTTATATAGCCTGAGATATAGCAAATTCAAAAATACAGTTTTCATTTTTGAAGAACGTTTCTCCAAAAAATAATTCCCCAGTACGGTGACGGCGTCTAAAATTTAATCCCCGGTAAAGAGGTTAAAGAACATTTATGGCATACTCACTGTTGTAGATTATAAATAACTCAACCCACCAGTCGATGCAAGGACAAAATGTCACCAGACAAAATGTCACGGACAAAATATCACAGACAAAATGGCACGGGGACAAAATGTCACCGGACAAAATGTCACGAGGACAAAATGTCATCCTAACTCTAACCCTAACCCTAAACCGCAGACATTTAGTCCCCGTGACATTTGTCCCCGTGCCATTTTGTCCGTGACATTTCGTCTGGTGACATTTTGTCCGGCCACGCACCAGTCATCCCTTGTAGTTTGATTTGAATTGTTATGTGAGTCGTCGAATAGTCCTTTTAACTGACCAAATGTAGGCCTATACTAAATGTCATCGAGGTCCCTCCGTATAGTACGTACTCACTGAGATTTTGTGTACGGCGAGGTAGGAAGGGTCTCAACTTATTATGTTCATACGCACACATTTATAAATAGCCTACGTAACAATTAGGGGCCGTCCATATAGTACGTAAGCACCGAAGAGAAAAGGGGTTTGAGATTTAGGCGATTTTGGGTACAGAAGCGTACGGGGAGAGAGGGGTCACAACTGAATTTGTATGTACTCACAAATTTCAAATTTATAAATAGATTTATTCACACAAACATTTGAATTGAACACAATTACTCTCTCAAGGTCTCCGTCTCTGTCTCCCTCCCTCCAACTCTCTCTCCCTCCCTCCGTCTCTTTCTCCCTCTCTCTCTCCTTCTCTCTCTCCATCTCACTCTCTTCGTCTCTCCCTCCCTCCCTCCCTCCATCCGCCTCTCTCTCTCTGTCTCTCTCTCGCCCTTCCCGTCTCCCTCTTTCTCCGTTGGGAATAACTGCACGTATAATGATACTGCAACATCCGGGCACGCGTCCTATATTCATGCGCGGCCTATCTATGAAAATGTTTACATGCCACTGGATTTCTGCGGCCTGTAAACGTAGAGCAGCCTATAAACGTAAGCGGCAATTTGGTGTGAAAATACGGTATTCCGTTTTGAAGAACGTTTTTCCGAAAAAGAAATCCCTGGCACGGTGACGGTCGTCTACAAATTTTAATCCCCGATAAAGGGGTCAAAAAGAAGGCAACCCAGCATTACAGAAAGTACCATTTTAAGAGCACATGACAGTATTGCTACATTATCATCATGTCTTTTTCCTTCTGTTATCCCAAGCATATGGGCTTTGGTCAATGGGTCAAAATTCAGCAATTTAGGATGGAAAATTGCAATGGAACACTAGATGTAAGCGATATATCAATTTTTTTAATCTTCCTTAACTTCAAACTTGCAAAATCTGAGATTTCAAAAATATTTTAAAACTGCAAGCCTTCTGTAATATATTAATGAATGCTGTATTAAAGGCTTCAAAAATTTTAATGGTCGGTAAAGGGGTTAATAAAAAAAGGACATTTTGCAAACATGCAAACATGCTAGTGAGGAGTAAGGTTGTTAACGGTTAACCGGCCCTAAGAGCAAGGACCGGTTCTTTTAACCTTGACTGGTTAACTGTAATTTCAATTTGAAAACATCAAAATGCTTTGATGTAGGCTGCAGGACGCCGCCATAGGCGCCGGCAACATCAAAGCGCTTTGAAGTAGCTGCGCCAGACACCGGCATAGCATCGGCAACATCAAAGCGCTTTTATGTAGCAGTGGAGGACGTCAGCCCCAGCGCCGGCAACATCAAAGCGCTTTGATGTAGGCACGACACCAGGCGGCCGCTAACGACCGGTTAACCGGTCTTTTTTAAGTTAACCGGTCCTTTAAAACCAGCGATTTTAACAACCTTAGTGAGGAGTTACAATTTATAAACACCAATGCATCTAAAAATGCTTTGCTCACATGAAAATGAGGCTGTTCAAACAACTGTCAGCTCTGTGTACATGGCAAAAAATAGAGGGAATATTGCTCTCCACATCATCCTTCACCACCAGAAGCTCCTTTTATTTCCCCTGCCTCCCTGCCTCGCTTCCATGACAGAGGAAGAGGTATCCAAACTCCTGCAGTCCTTTCCAAAACAGCAATGCAGCATTGATCTAATATCAGCCTCTCTCCTTAAACAATGTGCCTCTGCTCTTATACCAATCATAAAAAATGATCTTATCTCTTTCCACAGGCATTTTCCCATCCACATCTAAAAATTACTGCTAAAGTCTCTATCCCCTTGTTTGGAATATCTGCCATAGCTCACCACTGGCTTAAGTCTTATCTCAAATCTGAATCTTTTCAACAGAAGTATCGTACGAATAACCTTCTCCCTTATAGAAAGGTGAGAGCGACTCACTTGGCGATGTTTTGGAATATTTAATGGGTGAACTAGTCATTTGTAACAGAATGCGACAGTACTTTAAAGTCTTAAGTAAAACATTTCTATTAACTACATTGTTACAATCACTTCAAATGTTAAAAGTACAGCCGCGACAGTTCCCGACTCTCAACTTCTCTGAAACCAACTCTCACTACCCACTGAAACTGACTGATCGATATCTCTTAGGTTCCTATATTATATCTGAAAGTCATACCCTTTGTATGTCAGTGCCTATGTTCGTGTCTCTCTGTCTACTTGCATTTGCCACGTCAGCAACTGACATTCCAGTACTTAGGTCTGATTCTTCCTCAGCTCACCCATCTGGTGATTCACCACCACAGTTCCAGAATGTCTGTCTGCCTGTCTGTCTGTCTATCTATCTGTCTGTCTGTCTGACTTCTCTGAGGTTGCTATTTATAATCTACCTCAGACAAGCTCTCAAATGATATCTAGCCTATAGTCAGTCAGCTTCTGGCTCTATATAAGTCAACTATTACATTTTCCCTATTTTAAATATAATTCCTTAAAATTTCCTGCTCATAGTCACGCATAGCCAGAGTGCCTGTTGCGATTGCTCTCCATAAAGTTCTATCCTGAGCACACTGGAGTGCTTCAGTGGCTGTTAATCCACAGTCATCACAGATTTGATGAAGCTAGGTGGTTGGTGGTCTTCCTCAAGATCGATGCCAATCAAGGGCATCTGTGACACCATCTCGGACGGATGCAGCCAGGCGGAGTGCGGCAGCGGCAGGTACGGTACTTCAATCGAGTCATGCAACTTGTCCGAAGAGACCGAGACGCCGACGACGGATTTGTCATTGCATAGTCTCCTGGCCAGATCATGAATAAATCTCATCATTGCGTACAAAGTCGAACCATCTAACATTCAAGATCCGACGCTGGGCCTTTGTGTAGAATGCCTCCGTTTTCTGCCAGTCTCGATTGGTCATAATCCAAGTCTCACCACCATAGAGAAGAACTGGGACAACCAGAGAGGTCAGTGGCATCGCTAGGGTTGGTGTCACCCAATGCGGTAAAATCGTGGTGTCACCCCTCCAGACTTCCACCAGGGACCTCTTCCAAATCTTTCTTTACTAGGCCTACATAATCCGCTATGAACATTGGCATAGCAAGGAAAAATGGTGACCGGAGTAACACACTCGCCTTCTCCCCTCCCTTCCTAACCTCTTCCATCCTCTTCTCTACCTCCCCTCCCCCTTTTAACAGGGATCCGAGGTGTCACTCTCCATAAATTTTTTAAAATTACAAATGCCCATAGGTGAATTTTAGTGCATTTTAGAAACACAGAAAGACAGGATCATCCTTCAATTGGAGCGTGAGGCAGTGACATGTTGACAACCATCCCTCCCCACATCGCCGCTCACCCTCACCCAATGCAACTGATGCTAATACACTGAAGCATACACAAATGCCAAACTATGATAATATGGCTATTGTGTGTGTCATCGCAGCAGATGCGGCGGGGATCTTCTGCTTGTCCCCTGAGATAGAGACTGCAGCGCAGTCCACCGAGTCATGCTACGGTACTAATCTTCGAAGAATTTTTTAAAACTACAAATGCCAGTGTGTGAATTTTAGCGCATTTTAGAAACAAAAAAACCATGTAAATTTATAAAAAACCAGTTGCAGTCTTGCAGAACCAGCTATTATACCTGGCCTACTTCCCACCCCACCCCAAAATTTTCTCATCGGTTTTGCACAATTTGTACAAGTGACCCTGGGCGGTCCGACTTCAGCAATTGCTTCACTTTGCTCCAATGTAGCTACACCACCGGCTATGAAACCCGAGTAGAACAAGCTCCGTCTGTTGACTCTGTTTTATACAATTTGAACAATTCCAATTTCTCACTTTTGGTGTCACCCCTCTGGGTCGCGTCACCCAGTGCGGTCCACACCCACTCACTCTCCTCGCGACGCCACTGAAAGAGGTGTACATCTGGAATTTGGTTTTAAGGCTTAAATTTGTTGCCTCCAGATTGTGTCAAGTAGATTGATGGCAGATGAGGCAATACCTAGGTGGCGAAGAGACTCCTCTCGCGAGTTAGCCATACTGTGCATGTTTGAGCCAAGGTAGCCGAATGAATAAACCTGTTTCACGGTTTCTGAGCCAATGGAGATAGGTATCTTGTTGTGACCAAAGCCAAGGTTCTGGGTCTTTGTTTTAGCCCACGAGATGTGAGGCCGGATTTGGGTGCCTTAGTTTCCATCTGCAGTAGGATATCTCGAAGCTTCTCGTGACTTTCATCGAAAAGAGTAGCATCATCGGCTTAATTGAGATCTGTAAATTTGCAATCACCCAATTGAACACCCATTCCTCCGGCGACGACCCAGTTCATGATATAGTCCAAAGCACAGCAAAACAAAGCGGGGTCAAGATACAGTATACACAATGAAACAGTCCCAATAGCCAAAAGCAATGACAGCAACAGAAATAATTGCAAATCTTGCAAAAACTATTGTTTTTTTTGTTACTATGTTCTACAAAAGTTCAATTTGGATAGTCTTGCTTATCAAAATTTATTTTTTTTGTTTTACAAATTTGTGTTCACATTGTCATCATTACATATTATAGGCTATTAATCTAAATGTAACATTTCAAAAACAAGTTAAACATGTCAAAAATAGATAAATAATTGCAGAAGCTAGTGTAAAAGTGGGCCGCCATCACAAAATTTCCCGGGCCGTTTTGCCAGGCCAGTCCAATCCTGTTCGCACCACCTGAGCGGCTTTTTTCTAAGACCAACATCTTCCGTTTCTCATTGATTTCTCAGCGATGTAATGCGCTTGAAAACGCTATTCTGACAGGCGCAATATAAATACTAAATAGTCATTTGGGTAATCTTCCACTTTAGCATCCGAAATTATTTTGTCAAGTTGTACGTTCCAAATTATTCTCAAATTAATTTATAAAGTTGCATAAAGGTACTTAAGCCAAATAAAGCCATATATATGTGTATATATATATATGCATATATATATGCATATATTATATATATATATATATATATATATACTAAAAAGATGCAACGCAAGCTCGCAGTGCAGGATAATACTAAAACCCAATCATTGAATTCATGCTGAACAACGTTTCAATGATGTACATACGCCACCTAGTCAAGCTCTGCGCCACATAACAATTAGGCCTATATGCGTTAAAATCACGCAACTGTGACCATTTGTGACGCTGTACACGTATTTTTTTGTGTGCGTTAAAATTGCGCAACTTCCTCAAGCTACGCCCACCAACGCATCGCGACGTTGTACACATTATGACGCTGCAATGAACAATTGAACATACGCCGTCACAAACGCTTCTTCGAAGTTTCCAATAGCAATGTCGTCTTGATTCACCCACCAACGCATCGCGACGTTGTACACATTATGACGCTGCAACGACGCCGTCAAACGCCGTGTGGCGTTCATTTCGCATCGCCGTGGCGCTGCGAAGCCTCGCTTGGTGAAGCCGTTTCGCGGCGGCGAACTCGCCTAAGGTTCCAGAATGACCAATCAGAACGCTCACCCAGCCAACCAATCAGAACGCTTGAAGGTAACGAATGAGAACGTTGAGAACGCCACACAGCCAACCAATCAGAATGCTTGAAGGTAACAGAGAGACATACAGAGCAAGGATCTTAATATTATAGATATATATTCTGTGTGGTATGTTCAATATTGGTGACGTCTTTTTTGTATATTGACATATTCTGCTAAAATATTGCGAATAATTGAATTATGGCTGAAAGACCGAGAGCGAACACAACTATTGTCGCAGTATTGGATTTAATGGATATACAACAAATAAGGAATGACGATATATGGCGTTTTTAGTCACTCCTGCCACATTTTTCGACATCTGAATCACAGCTGCAATGGTGTGCACACCGGCGTCTTATTAGGAATTCAATGACATGCGTTAATTGTCAGCAACCATGCAGTCTGAATCGCTATGCACAAGGGGTCGATGGTTTTAGATGGTCTTGCAGTGTCTGCAACTTCAAAAAGTCTGCATGAGAAGGTTCTTTTTTTCGAAGAGTCACCTATCCATTTCACAAATCGTCATAATAGTTTATTGCTGGGCTTGCGACATGACGCAGATGCAGATGGCACATGAAGCTGCAGTTGCAAATTCTGGGTTAGTTGTTGATTGGAGCAATTTCTTCTGTGAGCTATGTGAGAAATGGCTAAAAGAAAACTCTTTAGAAATTGGTGGAATAGATGCAAAAGGTGACCCACAAATCGTAGAGATTGACGAATCCAAATATTTCCACAAAAAGTATCACCATGGGCAATGGAGAGAAGGGCACTGGGTGTTCGGCGGTATTGAGAAGGAAAGCGGAAGATGTTTTATGGTTGAAGTACCGGATCGCCGTGAAGACATTTTGTTCCAACTGATAGAAAGACATATACTTCCAGGTTCACATATTGTATCTGACGGGTGGCGCTCTTACGCCAATATCAACCAAATTAACTATGGGATTTACGAACATTCAGTTGTTGTGCATCAGCATCACTTTGTAGATCCTGCTGATGATCAAGTGCACACTCAGAACATTGAGAACACTTGGATGCGTGCCAGGCATAAACTGAAACGACAATTTGGCACGAATTCATTTTTCGTAATCGTTTTCGTGAGGGCGACTTTTTCAATAACTTCGTCGCATGTCTGGCGGAGAATTATAATGAATATGCTTTTAGTCATTCGGTTCTTTCTATATCCTGATTAATATGCTTTTCGACAGTTCGTTCTTTCATCAATATATTGATTAATAAATAATAAATAATAATAATTATGCACTTCTATAGCACCATTTCTAATACTCAAGGGTATCAATCGATGGTACTTCAAATCCATCCGCAAAAGACCAGGTCATTCCAGAGATCAGTCAGAGGGAAACAGCAAGACAGACTATGGAGGAAATGCTAGTTGGAAGAGATGTGTTTTAAGCCTAGATCTGAAAATGCTCAGTTTATTGGAAGATCTGACAACCAGAGGGAGAGAGTTCCAGATTTTTGGCCCAGAAATAGAAAAAAGCTCTCTTACCAATTTCAGTGTTTGTTCTAGGTACATTTAACAATGAATCAGCAAATCTTGTTGAATGATAATGTTTTGGATGGTTTATCATAGATTTTAAATATTGAGGTTGGCCAGACTGTAGAATTTTAAAAACAAGGACACCAGTCTTAAAAACAATTCTTTGTTCTACTGGCAGCCAGTGTAACTTTTGAAGGACAGGTCTAATGTGATCATGTTTGCGAGTTTTGTAATGGCCCGAGCAACAGAATTCTGAATCCTTTGAAGTTTTTGTATATTAGATTTGGCCATACCATTGTAAAGAGAATTGCAATAATCAAGCCTACTGCTGACAAGGGCATTGGCAAGAGGAAACAGAGCAGGTTTCGGCACAAGATCACGAATTCGTCGAATGTCTCTGATTTGAAAATGAGCAGCTCTGCTAACCTTATTTATGTGTTCATTAAAAGACAGATTTTTGTCAAATATTACACCTAGGTTGCGGACAGACTGACTTTGATTAACTGAAATGTTGTCAAATTTAAATGAATGCATGTCCTCAAATTTACTTAAATTAAAAGATGTACCAAGAAGTAAAAATTCGGTTTTTGAAGGGTTTAATGCAAGCTTATTACTAAACATCCAAGACTGAACATTTTTCAGACAAATGGATAAATTTTCTAGTGACGCCGAAGAGGTTTTATCATCAAAGGCAATAAATAACTGTGTATCGTCAGCATAGAAATGATAGTCAGCAGAGAATTGTGAAAGAAGCGATCCAAGGGGCATTGTATATAAGGTGAAAAGGAGAGGGCCTAAAACAGATCCCTGGGGAACACCGAAATCTAATTTAACTGAGTTTGACTGAGCACCATTACATTAAACAGATTGACAGCGATGTTGAAGGTAGGATGTGAACCACTCTAATGCAGTACCTGATATGCCAAACCAATGTTCGAGTCTATGGAGAAGGATTGCATGATCTATGGTGTCAAAAGCCATGAGACAAGTCTAGTAAAATAAGCGCAGTTACCTTGCCATTATCCATAGCAGACAAAATATAATCATGAACAGCCAGGAGAGCAGTTTCAGTTGAATGAAATTTTCGATATGCAGATTGCTTAGGCAATAAAAGATTATGCAATGAAAGATGTACATTTATTCGACTAAGCACAATGCGTTCAACAAGTTTAGATATAAAATTTAAATTTGAGATAGGCCTATAACTAGAAAAATCATTTGGGTCGAGTGTTGGTTTTTTCAGTAATGGGTGGACGAGAGCGCTAGCATAGGTTGATGGAAAGGTACCTGAAGACAGAGATAGGTTAACCAAACGGGTAATTACTGGCCCAAGCACATCAAAACACTGCTTAAGGATATGGGTTGGAATAACGTCCAGTAAACACTGTTTATTCGGCAAAGAGAAAATAATTTGGCGTATTTCAGACAGATTGGTGGGGCGGAATGCTGTGAATATTGGGGGAGGGATTTTTGGCAGTGAGCAGTTGTCTTCTGTGGGGTATGTTGGAAATTTGAGCCTGATGCTAGATATTTTATCTGAGAAAAATTGTAGAAATTTGTCTGATAGCTGTTGAGGTGAATTTGACTGAGGAAGTGTACTTTTCCTTTCTCGATGCAAAAGTTTATTTAAGGAATTCCATAAAGATTTTGGTGAATCTAGATTATCATTTATAAGATTGGAAAAGAACTGGGCTTTGGCATTATTGACTAGCTTACGAACATAGCGACATTGCTTCCTAAACCATTTAAGGTCTGATGGCAGTTTAGAATGACGCCAAGCTCGTTCCAATCTACTTCTACGCTGACGTGCATCAGAAATATCTTTGTTGAACCAGGGTTGTGAAGGCCTATCAGTAACAATTTTGGCTTTCTCAGGGATAAGATCATCCAAAATACTACACAAAACATTTTGAAAAAGATTTGCATATTCTGTTACAGATTCTGTTGTGGAAGTAAATAATGGTGAAGACAGAATTTTCAACTGAAACTGCTCCATGTCTAACAACCTCCAGGGTCTAAATTTGATCGACTTTCTAGAGGAGGGAGCCTTAAATTGAAAGTTCACAGAGCATGATACAGTAAGATGATCAGAGAGATAGGAATCATTATTTGAGACAAAAGAAGCAACTGTGCTATCAGCTCTTGTAATAAGAAGATCAAGTGTATGACCTAGATGGTGAGTTGGGCCAGTGACATGCTGCTTAAGGTCAAAATTATTTAAAAGATTTTTGAACTGCACTGCATGAATGTCTATTAAATCATCAGTATGAATATTAAAATCACCAGAAATTATAAGTTCACCAGGAGAGGAAATGAATGTTTCCAGAATTGATTGAAATTCTGTCATAAAAAGTGCAAAAGATGATGATGGCAGTCTGTAAAAGTTTAGAAAGGAAATTCTTTTGTTACCAGAATCAAGTGCTCCTGCAATGACCTCAAGAGATTGAAAAGGTGCACAAGGAACTGACAGTTGGGTAAAATTTAGAAATTTTTTGTATAGAAAAGCAACTCCGCCACCATTTCCATGCTGCCTTGGATTGCTAAGAAGGGAAAAATCAGGAGGATGTAAATCAGATAAAAATGATGGAGTATCATTTTGGCGCAGCCATGTCTCATTCAAGGCCAGAATATGAAGAGGAAACTCAATTAAGTAATTATGCAATGAAGAAGCCTTGTTTTTAATCGAAGCAATATTAAGATGTCCAAACTTCAAAGATGTTGCAAAAGGGCCGGGGTTTAGCTCAATATCACCCGAGAGTAGCAGAATTAAAAACACATGGACACACCGAGCATTTGACTTATTAACAATGATTCTTGCACGTTTGAAGCGTCTACTTTTATTCAGCAGCATATCGCATCTGCCAAAAAGCAACAACCTAGTGGAAACCGAGAATTTTGCTGATGGAATGAGGTTGAATGAATTAAAACAAGCAATATTTTTAAAGAAACAGCATTCAGAATTCAGAATTCTAATGTCTCCATAATCAAACTCGCATCTTAGACTGGGCCAAGAGATACAAGTTCGCACGAAAGAGAAAAATTGAGCATAGTAACAGTACTATGGATTTCATAGTGTCAATTACAACAGGCAAATATTGATTTAATCAGATTTAAATGAAAGTCAAGGTATGATTCAGCTCAAGCTCAGCGTGAGATGAATAGTGCCAGCCGATGTTAGTTTGGAATAAATTTATGTTTCTAAAAAATAAAAGCCTGCAGTGAGTGACAACACTGTCCACAAAGACCATGAAGTGATCAATAATGGAGGTCAACTAAAATCACTAATTATAAAGTGAAATAGAAATAATAGTCAAAACAAAATACAATGTCGCAAACCACGCAAAACCAATTACAAATTTGAAAGTAAATTTTAAAAATTCGCAAACACTGTATCGAGTAATTTGCAAATAAAATAGATAAAAACGGATAAACATTCGAAAAGCTCCTAGTCTGCGTCACTGCTTCCAATAATACTGTTTACTAATACTGTTTACTAATACTGTGTCTTGTTATAACGTGGTATCAAAATAATTTCGGACGTTAAAGTGAAAGATTACCGTCATTTGGATTTGGATAGCTATTTCAAATTTAAACTAAGCGTTGAAGATAAAGCGCTATATTAATTCGCGAAATTACCGTAATCGGTAATCGTGATCGTAATCGGTCCCCTAATCGTGACCTGTCGAGTTTCAGTCAAGGGTCCCATGGCAATTTAAGTCATCGACACAAATTAATAACCTTGAAAATAACAACAAACCTAACGGATCCAACATCCGGTATATCAAAAGGCGTCAATGAACGTACATAGCCTTCTGCTTCAGCACAAAGCAGGACCTGAAACTCACCACTTGTACCCATGTTGCCAAGCAAAACAACAGATTTGAAAAAAACATCTAGAAATTAATATCCGCTGGAACCATGGAGTTATTATTAGAGGAGACGGCATTACGTCATTTGGCTGAAGCCTACTATTTGGGAAAATTCCCAAACGGCAGCCACATTGGTAGGCTCAAAACATCATCAGCTGAGCAATGGGGGAATAGCTGCGGGAATCTCTTACCAATGTTCTAAGAACTTTATAATAGTATGTATTGAAAATGGAGATTTAGATCAGTGGAGGCTCCAGGATTTGACAAGTGGGGGGGTGGGGAGCCGTTGGGGTGGCAACTTCTAATCATGGGGCCTACCGTTTGTTGTTAGGTATGTAGTATTAAGTATAGGGTCCCAACATGGCGGCCACTGAGGGCCAGGCACTGAATAGGGGACACGAACCCCCTGGGCCCAGTGGCGGCTCCAGGATTTGGCAAGTGGGGGCGTTGGGGTGGCAACTTCTAATCATGGGGACCTACCGCTCAATTGGTGTCTGGTTATATATCCTATTGACGGAAAACTTAGGACAGATGAACTGCCGTTGAGGCGTCCGCCTAAATACCCCGGCAGCTGATATTATCATGCACAAATAGGTGGAAGACCAACTGCTGTCAAAAAATAAGTCTGAATTGCCGTATTTTAAATAATTTTCAATCTCAAATTTGTATATCATGTGAATAAGATTCTGTTTTCGCTGTGTCTACGCTATGATCATGAAGCGATAGAGCGAAGCGCAGCGGTTGTAAGCGTATTAGTTTTGGAGCCAGATAAAGTGTTGAATGCTTATTGCTTAAAATTCATACTTTGACGTATTAAAGGCTCCGATTGTATTCCTCAGCGGCGCTAGTTACTTTGGCGAGCGAGGGGTGCGTCGTTGGTTAACGCGTCTTCGTCCGAGGTTGTCCTTTGGTTAGCATTGATGTCAAAGTTGGTTACGTTTTGTCAATATTGTTTGCTTAATAAATAAATCAGCCAACAATTAACAAAAGCTGCATTTGTGTCGTAGAAAGTAGTGCTGTTACGGTTTCACCTCGAGCAGTCTCGGTCGGTTTCGGTTCGGTTTGGACCGAAAAACCGCGGTTTCGGTTCGGTTCGGCTTTGTAACCCTAGGGTAGGGTTAGGGTTAACCTTAACTGTAACCCTAGGGTTAGCGATAGGTTAACCCTAACCCTATGACCTCTTTTTGCTTTCAGGGATTTTGGAGAGGAAAAATGATACAATTATGACCTCTTTTTGCTTGTCAGGGTTTTTCGAGAGGAAAAAATACAAGAATTACCTTTTTCAGGACTTTAATAAGAAATAAAAAATAAAATGACGTTACGCCATTTTTGAAAATGGAGGGTCGGCCCGTTGTGACGTCATATTTTAGGGGTCCGACGTTGCGTGACGTTGCGTGACGTAGGGGGGGGGTAAAAAAAGTGACAAATTCGCGTGACGTGCAGTTGATGCAATTGCCAATAGGCCTAATTTTAAACTCGTCATGATTTAAAGTGGCTTAGAAGGCATTACTGCATGTGTGAAAGCCACTAGGGGCACTAACAGGGCTTGAACCCGCTCCGTTAGCCTCAGGGATATTTCTAGGATTGTGGATTTGGGGGTGGGAGTGTCTACCTCAATTTTGAAGGTGTCCGGAGCTAATTGGCATTCCACACTAAACTGGCACTGCGCGACACTACTAATGCAGCCATTTTAAAATTGTTTTTACTGATTGGACTATGCTGATTTCAATAATGACGTCAGACTCTGACTCATCACAGAGGCATAGACATGACAGAAGAACAACACTCGTTATTTTAGCGTTTAAAAACTGTGCATTGATTGAACTGCATTCAAAATGCATTAAATGCATTTAATGCATTGAAAAAAGAGATCATAGGGTTAGCGTTAACTCTAACCTAGGGTTAAAACGGAAGAAAACCGTCCAATTTGCATGATCAAAACCGCGGTTTCGGTTCGGTTCGGTTAACCGTAACAGCACTAGTAGAAAGTCGCTGTTGGCGGAGTCTCAACGCATTATCGTCAAACTTGGCTGTGATGAAAAACGCCTAGCCTACATGTGGTCACATTAGTGCCCAGGAGGTCAACTCTGAGCCAAGAAATGAGACAGGAGCCCGCCTGTCGTTTGGCGCGGGGTGCCACCTGGTGATAGAAACGTTGATAAAAAGAGTGGAATGCCGTCCATTCAGGCACGGTGGACGTTGTCGAGGGTGCAGTCGTCAAGGGGACATAGACGCCACTGCCCGTCTAAAACTGAGTGCAGAAGAAGCGAGGCGTGCAAAGAGGCCGCAACAGAGGGTAGACATAGCTACCTGTCTTTAAAGGAGCGGAAGATGAGTACGTTACGGAGAATCGCGCTGTACAAAGTTGAAGCCAGCGACCAAAAACATGTACAGAAATCGCTTTAGGCGCCGAGACCAAGCGATAGGAGGAACCAGTTAAAGCGCCCCTCGGAAGAGGCGGGAGCCAGAATGGAGGGAGAGACTCAGACGATGAGAATCGGGACCCTGTGTTGAGGAGCGGTCATTCTCAGTTTGCGCCTTTTCGGCCTGCCCGGCAGCCGCGGACACCTCGTTTCATGGCTGCGAATTAGAAAGTGAAAGAAACGCCGTCGAAGAGGCAGAGTCGGCGGCGGAAGGCGATCGGGAAACCGAGCGGGCGAAGGGGGTCGTCCGACTACCGGCCGCACGACGAGACCGCGAGCCGGGTTCGCCACAGACACACATGCTTCCGCTCACGGAACGGCGTCTTCAACTTCACTCTGGACACTGCGTCAAGCTAGTCGTCCGCCTCCCTCCAGGACAGAGTAATTCTGGGAGAGGTCCGTCCGTCAAGCGGGGCAATCTTGCACACTGGAACTCATTACCTAGCACTATGGCAAGCGAGTCAAATATTGATCTATTCGCCAATAAATTAAAAACGCACTTTTTAGACATTTCGTTCATGCGTCAAGTGTAAAGCGCTCTTGACTTTAGCGTTTTGCTTTTATTATTGCGCTGTATAAATTGTCTGAATAACAGCATATTGCGGGGACAATTAGAGACGGAGAAGGCTGGTGCGTGGATGGGAACGGAAATTACGGAATGCGTACAAATGCGGAGATGGAGCGGAGATGGAGTGGAGCTGGGGAGAAGCGTGCAATGTGGAGATGCGGTGGGGACTGGGAGAAATGTTTGGGGGTGGGGTGGGGTTGTGGATAAAAAGTTGTCCCCGTGTCACTATCTAGGGCATTCTAGGCCTACTATAGACTGCACAGTAGAAGCAATATCAATCAACATGTTTCATCTAAGATTCTGAACTTATAATAAGGGCTCGTCCACAAGTGACGCAACGTGCCTAGGGGGAGGGGTCTGGACATTTGTTACGAAGTGTGACGAGGGGGAATGGTGCCGTAAATGTGACGCAACGCAACACAATTTTTAAGTGACGACCTTTTTTGGTTGTAAGGGTATTTGGAGAGAGAAAATACAAGGATGACCTTTTTTGCTTGTCAGTATGTTTGAGAGATAAAAAATCGAAGATGAATGACCTTTTTTGCTTGTCAAGATTTTTCGGAAGACGAAAAGGGTGTCGGCCCGTTGTTACGTCATATTTTAGGGGGTCGGACTTTTTGTTACGCAGAGGCGGATCTAGGGTGTTTGGAGCCCGGGGGCAAAGTGTACTTTTGGCGCCCCTAACATTGCTGACGAGCAAAAAAGGTCGTCACATCGTTTTCGGCGCCCCTCAGCTCTTACGGCGACCCTCTTCATATGGTGCTGACGAGCACAAAAAAGTTGTCACACGTGTTTCCTCTTCTTTATTGTGCATTTAAATTACCCAAATACCCAATTTTGGCGCTCCCTCACCTCGGCGCCCGGACATATGTCCCCCCTGCCCCTCGGTCCGCCTCTGTTACGTCGCGTTACGTAGGAGGCGAGGGGGTAAAAAAGTGCCCAAAAAAAAATCGCTTTATGTCATTTATGGACGACCCCTAAAGCGCAAGCCGAGTCAACAAAACATAACAGGCTACTTAATTACTAGCTGTTAACCCGTCAAAAACGACGAGGTCAGAGCTGGAACCAACGGAGAGACATCAGACGAGGGAAATCAGAACCCTATGTTGAGGATCGGCCGTCCTAGTATGCGGCCTGCCCGGCAGCCACGGACAACTCGTCTGATGTCGGTGAACCGGAAAATCGAACAAACGCCGCCGATCGGGCAGAGTCGGCGGCGGATGGCGATCGGGAGACCGAGCGGGCGTTGGGGGCCGCCCGACCGCCGGCCGCGCTACGAGACCGCGAGCCGGGGTCGCCACAATAGGACCACATTGGAACCTAAGTATACCTGCCTAATTTTTAGGGTGAAAAATTTATCATTAACATTGCAACACCCACTTCTTATACCCACCGGCCGCCATTGCCTGGCTGTATACCATAACTGAACCTACGACTACGGTTTGGGCCTAGGATTCCATTGGGATTTTATCTGACACAGGGGATGCGCTCTACAGTGTTACCTACAGCCCCTTTTGGGTATAGGGATAGACCTACGGCTTCTTTTGGGCTTACAGACCCAAAGGGGGTTTGTCTCCCACGGAGGGCTAGGACTTATTCTCCCCCGGGGACTGTGCCCCAGTAGAGCACACAGCTCCTCGGCGGGCTGGGGCTTGGTCTCCCACGCGAGGCTGCGCCCATAGGCGGATTTAGTGTTTAAGATTTGGGTAGGCTAACATAGGGTACTGGGGGAACGAAGCTTCCCAGAAGCTGATGCCATTTTTCTAATTAGGTATCCCATTTTTAATTTGGAGATCACCATGAATTGATGACCATATCAACAAGTTACCACCTATAGTAATAGTTAGTAGTTCTGTTACAATGAACAAGGGCAATTATATTATTTTACAACGCAGCATAGTTTCGACGACTGTCGATGGCTTGGGGTCGATGGTAGTACAACTATCTAATTGCCCATAATATACGTTAAAAATTTTTGACGTCATTCAGATTGAATCATGTGAAATGATGTGATATTAAAGTCTATGGATTGAATGCGTGGCACTGTGCTTTTACATGTAAATAAGTAAGTAACAAAAGAGGCTTAGACAGACCTGGTGTTGATGGAAAAAACAATTTTTGGTGGGATATTAGTTGGGTAGGCTTAAGCCTACCCTAGCCTTTAATAAAATCCGCCTATGCCGTAGTGTTGCACGAAACTCAAATTTTCTACCACGATAAATATCGTCAAAAGTATCGCGATACTCGATATATCGCGATACCAATAAACCCAGCATAATGCATATCAATGATCAATCACACTCGCACACCTTTTCTATGAGGGGCTGTCCATTAATTAGTAATTACGTTAACAAATTGGGAGAGGGATTTGAAAAAGTTTTATTGCGCCTAATCAATCAATGTTAGCAAGCGCATTACAATTAATGACAATTATTATAAGCACAATTAAACAGATGTGTCTTCAAATGTTTACGGAAACCAACGGGCGACTTTATGTTCCGTAGCGCTGGTGGAAGGGCGTTCCAGGCATGGGGTCCAGCGTACGAGAAGGCTCGTTGCCCCATGACTGTCCGAAGACGAGGTTTCTGGTATTGACTGGTAGAGGCTGATCTTAGGCCTGGTCTACCAATGGCGGTTGATGTTGGCTGGAGCAGATCGGCCAGATAGGTAGGACAAAGAGTCAAAGTCAGACAAAGAGACAAAGACAAAGACAAAGAGTTCTGTGCACAGAACATCAGCGTACATAGTTTGTGTTGTATCCGTGACTGGACTGGAAGCCAATGAAGTTCACGAAGCGCCGGAGTGACGTGGTCTCGAGGTTTTAGGTCCAGCACCAGACGTGCAGCAGAATTTTCTACGCGCTGCAGGTCGGCCAGTGTAGACTTTGGAAGGCCGGCAAGAACGGAATTACAACAGTCTAGTCTGGACAGAACAAACGCAGAAACCAGTTGCGAGGCGACTTCTTTGCCAGCGATTCGACAAATCTGGCGTATGCGTCGTATGTGATAGAAGCAGCTCTTGGCTAACTGTCCAACATGTTGCTTCATGGTCAATTCATTGTCAAACAGTACTCCGAGATCTCTGACGACGGAAGAAGGGCGGACAATAGTGCTTTTGAAGTGCCAGGCTGCAATTGGTGTTGGACAGCTTAAGCATGTTAGCATGGGAGCCAAACCATGCAAGCTCAGTCTTGGAAGCATTAAGTTGCAATCGCCGTGAGGAACACCACCCTTGGACCTCTGTGGTGCAATTTTTTAGACGACCAAGAGCAAGACCGACATCTTTAACGTCCACGTGGTCGTAGATCTGCTTATCATCAGCAAATACATGATGGCGAAGATCATGACGTTGAAAAATGAGGGCAAAGTCTTCTGTGTATGTGCTGAAGGCAATCGGTCGCAGAGACGAGCCCTGGGGCACGGAGCACTCGAAAGACAAAGCTGGCGAGGAATCATTCGTCATCATCATCATTAACCGTGGGCTCATCGCCCGTTGGTGTATAATGCCATCTCCACAGTTTTCTGCCATTCTTTCCTGTCCGTCGCTCTGTGACTAAGATCCTGTAAACTGCTTCCACACCATTCTTCAATATCATCACACCATTCCTTGTGTGGTCTCTCTCTCTTATTGGCACCCTCCATTATTCCAAACAATAGAGCTTTGATCTTTCTGTCCTCTTTCTTTCTGCATATGTGTCCGAAAAGTTGGAGTTTCCTTTGTTTTACTCTTTTCAGCATGGTTTGTTTGGGCTGAATTCTCCTGTATAGTTCTTCATTTGTGATTTTTTCGACCCATCCGATTCGTAGTATTTTTCTATAACATTTTCTTTCAAAGGCTTGCATTTTTCTTTCCAAGTCTTTGGTGATGGTCCATATTTCACATCCATATTTTTAGCTGCTGAAGATACAGGTTTCGAGTATTTTCTTTCTTGTTTCAGTGCTTATTGATTTGCTTTTCCAGATCTTATCCATTGCCATCAGTTGATCTAGAGCTCTTGCTGCTCTTCTTGCGACCTCTTGTCTGCAGTCTAAGTCATGTGTCATATTGCTTCCAAGATAGGTGAAGTTTTCTACGTTCTCTACTTCTATTCCATTTACTTTAATTTTTCTTTTGATCTCTTTGTCGCCAAACATCATTGTCTTTGTCTTCTCAATGTTTATCGACAGTCCATAGCGCTCAGCTTCATTGCTCAGTGTCTGTACCGTGTCTTCCAGATCATCTTCATTTCCCTCTAGGATGTCAATATCATCAGCAAACCTAATGTTGTTAAATGAAAGTCCCTGAACTGTTATGCCTTTTACATGTTCTTTGACTTTGTCCATTGCTCTTTCCAGGTCTGTGATGAAAACCATAGGTGATATGTTATCTCCTTGTCTTGTCCCTCTGCTTGTTTTAAACCATTCTCCAAGTTCTTCGCAGATTCGCACTGCTGATCTTGAGTTATTGCTGATGTCTTTTAACAGTCTAACCAAATGTTGGTCCACTCCATATGACTCGAGTACAGCCCAGGTCATTGTTTGATCTATAGTGTCAAATGTCTTTTGGAAATCGATGAAACAGTTGTAGACTTTCTTGTTTTTCCTTCGTGCTTTTTTAGCCAGTAATTTCAATGCTAGTATCTGTTGTGTTGTACTTCGGTCTATTCTAAACCCTGCTTGCTCATCAGCCAAGTATTCTTCCATGTGGGTTTTAAGTCTTTCGTTCAGAATGATCATTAGTACTTTTCCAAGGTGGCTTAGCAATGCTATCGTTCGATAGTTCTTGCATTCTGTCATGCTTCCTTTCTTGTGTATTAGTAATGTAGCGAATTTTAGGGGCACCTCATGTAATGTAAATAGTTTCGAATCGTTCACTAGAGGCGCTTATGTCAAGTAGAGAATTATAAGTAAAACATTAGTGTACCTAAATAAGTAATATTCCTAGAGTAAATAAGGATTAATGAATATCAGTAAAAGAAGGGTAATTATTCTAAATAGAGGCATAAGGTTATTTGATAGATAGCACAAATAATGTAGGTTTCCCAGTAAGGTTAAAGATGTGACTTAAGCACACCACCGTTAAGGAAGGTCCAAGGGGGTTAAGTAAGGCCTTAGGTGATTAGGGGAAAAAGAAGGGACAGAGTGAGCACACGTAAAAGTGAGCACACATAAGAGTGAGTTCTAGAGAGCAGTGGTGGATAGTCATCAGGGTAAGCCTTGATTGGACTATGTGGTAGAATAAGCGATTCCTTTATACGGGATAGCTGATTTACTGCGAAAGCAGGACCCAAGGGGCAGGGTTGTGCCCCATCCAAAGATAAATCTCCGCGGCGCGTTCCATGTTGAGTATGGAGGATAGACACTTCAGGAGGGTGTGAGAAAGGAACGAGCAACACTAGAAAGGGTGCACTGACGCTAGAAAGGAGATACAGGGAGGGTGCACTGACGCTAGAAAGGAGATACAGGGAGGGTGCACTGACGCTAGAAAGGAGATACAAGAAGGGTGCTAGCAGAATAGTGAAGGGTGTGAAGAGTTAGCTAATTCAGAAAGACCTGGCCAAAAAGCTAGGGACCCAATACGTGCCAAGAATACCCCGACAGTGTTTGGACGTGGCATCCTGGAGAAAAGGTCCAATAAGCACTATTATTATTGTAAAACCGGTAGGCTGGTTGAGAGTAGAACTTTGGCGAGAACAGGCCAGTCGCCGGATTGTAACAGAGGGAATCCCAGCATTAGGGGTTTCGTTGCAGTATCAGTATTGATTTTGTCCATTCAGCTGGCATCCTACCTACCTTCCATATCATGTTACATAGTTTGTGCAGTTCGTTTATAATTATTTCGCCACCACATTTGATCATCTCTCCTGTAATCATGTCATTTCCAGGACTCTTATTATTCTTAAGTTTTCTGATCGCCATTTGTACTTCTTCTTTCAGGATGTCGTTGTCTCTGTCACGGTCGAATCAGGGCGGTGATATTTTCTGTAATTCTTCTACAAGTTCCTTCTGTACTGCCGGGTCTGCCTGCGCTTTGTATAGTTCACTGCAATAGTCTGTCCATCTTTGCATGACTTCTTCTTTTCCATTAGCAATTTGTCATCTTTGTCTTTGATGGCCATTTGCTTTGGGTTCCATTTTCTATTTATGTCCCGGGTTAGCTTGTACGCTTCTCTTGTTTTAAACTCACCATGGTACTTTTGGAATGTTTTTCGACTTCCCAGTCTAGATCCGCTGTGTTCTGCGTAACAGGGACACCTCTAGTAGGGTGTGATTCTTCATCACGGAGGAATCATTGAGGTGGCGAAATATCTGCTCGCGTCCAGTGAGGTAAGAACGAAACCAGCTAAGGGGAACTCCGCTGACTCCGAAACGTTCCTCCAGGACACGGAGCAGTATGTCATGATCCACCGTGTCGAAAGCCGAGCTGAGGTCAAGTAGTACAAGTGCAGTGACCTTGCCATCATCTATGGCGCGCACGAGGTCGTTGTGGACTTTAATCACCGCTGTTTCTGTTGAGTGAAATCGCCGATATGCAGATTGATGAACTGGTAAAAGGTGATTGCGCTCAGAAAACTCAGCAAATCGAGCAACGACTGTTCGCTCCACGAGCTTCGACATAAAACTCAAGTTGGAAATTGGTCGAAAAGATTTCAGATTTCCTGGATCCAACGTTCGCTTCTTCAGGCGGGGAAGGGCGATAGCCGATTTGCAGGCATCGGCACAGTTTCCAGTGTCCAAAAAAGTGTTGCACATCAGACTAAGCAGAGGAGCGATGACATCAGCAACCTCACGTAACAGCCAGGTAAGGATCGGATCAAGCGAGCATTGCTTGTTTGGCAACTTTGATAACAGAGCTTTGATCTCAGTTGGTGTTACCGGGTAGAAAGAGAAAGGCGAGGTTTGTCTTTTAATGATCTCCACCTCGGGTGCATTAGATGTCTGACACGAATTCGAGCAATCTTCTCCGTAGAAAAGGTGGCAAAGTCGTTGACCTTGAAGTGTGATACAGAGGTCGGAGGCGGTTTGGCAAGCCGATCGACTTTAGCCCAGATCGCCCGACTGTTTCCTCCGCAGCTTTGAATTTCCCGCGTCCGGTACTGCTTGAACTTGTCTTGAAAAAGTTGCCGGACTATCTTTGAGTGTAGTCGCCAAGCCTCCAGTGTATCAGGCGTCAGGAGGCCTTTCCCTTTCTTTTGTTCATCAAGTCATACTTGATGAACAAAAGAAAGGGAATGGTCTCATCGCTGCAAAAATAATAACCCTCTAAACTTTTTAGGGGGACCCGTCACTGGTCTAAGTGTGGGGAGGTCAAAAGCTTTTGACATAATTATAGTGGTCACTGAAATTTGACAGCTGTTGACAAAAGGAGGGGGTCAAAAATTGCCCAAAAATTGTTGACATAATTAATGGACAGCCCCTAAGAATTGTTTAATTGGTCGAGTGTAGAGTATCCGGGTAGGTAAGTAAGGTAACGGACGGATGTATGTATGGTATGCCTTGCATATTGGCCGAATGCCTATATGGGACTAGTCTAGTATTAGTAGAGATTGGGGATCAGGCCATGGGAATCGTGGACTGCAACGTAGTGTAAATGTAATATATACATACATGGCTATTCAAATTTGTAAGAAGTGAAAGCATTTTCTGCAAATCTGAAAATAATACACCGAAGCAGCTTAGTAGAATGCCGAAATTTGTTGATTTCTTCAATACACTGATGTCACAATGATTTCAAACAGTGTTTATTCTAGGCCTTCTTAGGAGGGGAATTTCCCCCTAAGTTTGAATATTCCCCCCCCCCCAATTTTTTTAGATGTTGGCTGGGGGAATGGAAATTTCCCCCCAAACGTGTGGAAACTCAAACCTTGTCCCCCCCAAACATTTCAAAATCCCCCCAATGTCAAGGGGGCTAGAATAAACACTGATTGCAAACGACAAAATATTTAGAATGAACAGTATAAACGAACAGGCACCAAGCAACATTGGCAGCAGGAGCAAGAAGAACAGTTCATTGAAGGCCTTAATGCTTCGAACACGAAGTACATTTGCTAAATTTTGCTACCTTAACTGAATAAATTAACGTGATGCGGTTATTGCGGTATCGTGATTGATATCGTCACCCTGACGATACTGGTATCGTGGAAAAATATCGTGTAGTAATATCGGGGTATCGTCAGTATCGTGCAACACTCCTATGCTGTCAGCGCTGCCGCCGTTAAGTCCGTCCGTCTCTGAAATAGCCACGCCCGGTGTAGCATATTATAATGAACCCCATATAATAATAACTCCCCCTCATTATTATTATATAAAAAATATCGTGTAGTAATATCGGGGTATCGTCAGTATCGTGCAACACTCCTATGCTGTCAGCGCTGCCGCCGTTAAGTCCGTCCGTCTCTGAAATAGCCACGCCCGGTGTAGCATATTATAATGAACCCCATATAATAATAACTCCCCCTCATTATTATTATATATATATATATCAAAATCCCCCCAATGTCAAGGGGGCTAGAATAAACACTGATTGCAAACGACAAAATATTTAGAATGAACAGTATAAGTCCTCGGGAATGAAGTACTGAGGGCAAAATATATATATATATATATATATATATATATATATATATATATATTAGGGTGTAAATAAAAAAATAAATTTCAGAATTGTGAAAGTCTCAAAAAAATATATATATATATATATATATAAAATAAAGACTCGCCCTCATTATTATATATATATAATAATAACGCTCTCTATATTATAATAACTCACCAGAAGTAGACCTAAAAATTGAAAAAATACCCCCAATTTATAAAAATGTCTCTAAAATGGTTATATGAAATTATAGACCCATTTCCAATCTCCCAGTTTTCCTAAAATTACTGAAAGGGCAATGCTTACCAGAATGTTAAACTACTTTGATGCATTTAATATGCTATCCATTGATCAATATGGTTTCAGCCCTATTTCTCCACTTAAATGCCAATAATGTATTCAATTGATACAAAAACAACAAATTTTGAATCCCACAAGCACACTGTTGGAACAATCCTCGATATAAAAAAGCTTTTGGTGTTCTAGGCCACGATAGCTCAGCTGGCTTCTGAAAAACTAAGGGAGTTATTATAATATAGAGATAGTTATTAATTATTATTAGCCCTATATATATAATAATGATGGGGAGTCATTATTATATAAATAATAATGAGGGGGAGTTATTATTATATGGGAATCATTATAATATGCTATACCGGGTCCTTCAAAGACGCCACGATCTTCAGTAACAATCTTGCATCGTGTCGCCTCCGTCATATACGGGACTGTCTTCGATAAAACTTTAGTTCCGGTTGCCGCCCTCGGTCAATATCTATTTTTAACGTTGCTACCGAACGCCCAGCGTTCGCTGGTTCTCGCTCGGTACGCTAAATTTGTTTACGTCGCAGTCGTCGCTGTCCGAACGCTCGGCGTTCGCTGGTCCGATATACGTTGCCGGTATAGTATATTATAATGACTCCCATATAATAATAACTCCCCCCTCATTATTATATATATAATAATGACTCCCCCATCATTATTATATATATAATAATAACTCTCTTTATATTATAATAACTCCCTTAGTTTTTCAGAAGCCAGCTGAGATACCATGGTCTAGAACACCAAAAGCTTTTTTTATATCGAGGATTGTTCCAATAGTGTGCTTGTGGGATTCAAAATTTGTTGTTTTGGTATCAATTAAATTCGTTATTGGCAATTAAGTGGAGAAATAGGGCTGAAACCATATTGATCAGTGGATAGCATATTAAATGCATCTAAGTAGTTTAACATTCTGGTAAGCATTGTCCTTTCAGGAATTTTAGGAAAACTGGGAAATTGGAAATGGGTCTATAATTTCATATAACCATTTTAGAGACATTTTTATAAATTGGGGTTATTTTTTCGATTTTTAGGCCTACTTCTTCTGGGGAGTTATTATAATATAGAGAGAGTTATTATTATATATATAATAATGAGGTGGGAGTTATTATTATATGGGAGTCATTATAATATGCTACACCGGTTTAAAGCAAAACTCCTGGTCTTAGGCGGACTCTAATCGCTCGACCGAAGGCTCCCGGTGTCTCATTGCCGGATTACTAGGGTTAGAGTACTATATGCTCTTGGTAGAATTTTTGCTAATTTTGCGATAGAACGCCCGGTGTCTTTTCATTGAGGTTTTAGTGTTTTTGTTTTCGTTGGAAAGCGTAAATCCACTGCAGGTTGCTTAACCATGTCTATAGCCATCCTAGCCTCGCGTCCTCGTCCGTTCACAGGGATTTTTAAAAATTGATTAAAATTCGTACAAATTTACATTATAAAAAGCAAATTAGTTAAATTAAATTAGCAACAATAACTAGCAAATTAATACGTGAAACATTTAAGCATTTAATAATAAAAAACAATAAGCAATTGATTAGTAATAATACTCTCGCTTCAGTGGCTGAACGCCACTCCTACTTAGCGAATAAACTACTGGGTTACTAAGTACTCTACATGCAGAAAAGCAAGAACACCGACACAGCGTCATCAATTATTATTATCAGCTTGACAATACTGATACCGTTACGGTGTTACCGTAGTAAATTTCCCCGTCTCTGCGGTATTACCGCACGACAAGAACCCGGTACCGCGGTAAAACCGAACCTTTTTCGACAAACTATCCCCATTGCGGTTCCCTGTCACTTCCTGGACCGTCACTTCCTGGACCGTCACTTCCTGGACCGTCATTGTAAATGGAAGTAAATAGGTATATAGGTAGGTAGGTAGGTAGGTATTTTGGGGGCTGTCCAATGTGTCAACAATTTTTGGGCAGTTTTTGACCCCTCCGCCCAGTGTAGGTGGTAAAAAATAACCGTAACCGTAATCCAACGATTCAAAATTTGAATAGTTCTAGTCTGCGTCACTGGTCCACTGCTTACTCAACCCATTGTAAGGAAGTAAGTAAAATATCTCGAATTTCTATATTATATATTCTAAGTAAGTAATTCTAAGTATTATTGCAGATCACAACGAATTGTATATCATAGTGTATACACTTGTTTACATACACATAACAGATAGAACATTAGGAACGGTCCAGGAAGTGACGGTCCAGGAAGTGACGGGACACCCCCCATTGCCCATGGAGGCGCAGTGTTGGAGTTGTGAAATTTGAGCTGAGGGGTCGAGGTTTTCACTTGTCTGAAATTCACTGAATAACAGAAGCTGCATGTACCCGATATGCAATTGTTGGGAATGTGTCTGGATCAGGGTTATTTCTAGGATTGTGAATTTGGGGGTGTCGGGAAAATCTGGGGGTGTCAGATTAAAAACACGTTATCAAGTCTTAAAAAACTGACAAGCAAAAAAGGATAAAAGTTGGGGGGGTGGCAAACAGTTTGGGGGTGTCGACCTCAAATTGGGGGGCGTTAGGGGGTGTAAAAATATCCCTGGTCTGGAATTATACACTGAACCATTTTGAACGTGGTGTGTATTAAAAATGTCAATAAGTGGTAAGGTTAGCAAATCTTTAAAGTCTTAAAAACTACAACCAACTGCTGGAAGTCAATTAGTGAAAATGTTTGATCTGTGCATTATGTCTTCTGTCTTCTTTGGTGGGCCAGTCGCTTTATCCAATGCTCCTCGTCTGCCTGATTTTAACCAACTAATCGCATATTTCTCTGCATTCCAGAATGTAATAGGGGGACCATTGATCCCAATGATTAATAAGTCATTGACAGATGACACCAACAGCCTGTTTCTCACTGGTGTGATAGAGATTCATCTGACTGAATCCTCTCTCACAGTCAGCAGATGAAAGTGGCAAAACTTTCAAAACAGATATGAGATGATTCAAATTTGTTCCCATTGTAATGCCATCAGTCTTCTTGTACATTGCATACTGTGCAACAGTTTCTGCTGCATCAGTGCAACTTATACCAAACTGCTTACACAAACTTGCAACTTGCCTCTCCCCAAAAAGAGCTTTATCCAATGGGTTTGCTGGCCATGTAGACTTATTCAATCAGGCAGCCAGTGGCGTAACGTGGGGGGCGGGGGGCACTTTGTTGACAGCCCCCCGGGCCCCGGGCGGGGGGGGCCCGAAGAGGGGTCTAAGCTAGGGTTAGGTTAGGGTTAACCATAACCCTAACCCTAGAAATGATGTGCTGACGACCTTTTTTTTGTTCGTCAGATACAAAAGGAAAAAAGGAGGTGATAACGTTTTTTTTAAATTTTGCTTGTCAGCTCGAAACTCTGGGGCCCCCATGGCAAAGATGCCCCCCCGGGCCCCCAAAAGTCACGCTACGCCACTGCAGGCAGCAGCTTCAATTAATTCTGAAGATGGAAAACGCTGACAGATTGTCACACAATGATTGAAGGAACTGACCTTGAAGTTTCTCGAAGCTAGCAGCATCTGTAGCTTTTATCTCAATTTTAACACCTTTGTAGTGCTGGTCTTTTTTTTCAATTCAATTCAAATGGTCTTTTATTTTCACAATACATACACAAATGATACAAATAGAAATATGTCAGGATACATACCTAGTATATTTAATGCAAACTTTAGAAAATTTAACTTTAACTAACTTATACTAAGTACCAAAAAAATAAAAATAAAATGAAAAGAAGCAACAATTGCATAAATAATTTCTTAGTGACACTGTATGTGAAAATAAGGATTACCTAAGGAATCATAGATCCCGAAAGGTGGTATTCCTAGAAAGAATGAGTATAATTAAACTAAATACTAGCAAGTGAGGACAAGATTTTAACAGAAAGGTGGAGTTACCTAAATGATCAATAAAGATTAATAATAATTGGCTAAATGAGGTAAATAAATTAGCTTAAACTGTTGGAATACTTGAGTAAAGACAGGTAGCTGATACTTATTAAATAACAGATTGATACTACTCAATTACAGATTGGTTTTGTAGAAGAAATTTTTAAAGATTTATCTTAAAATGAGATAAGGTCATAATCGATTTTAAATTAGTGGGAAGAGAATTCCAAGTTCTGGGTCCTGAGTATTTTATCATGAATAGTCTAGTGTTGGTGTGAGCATAAGGGATATATAGGTTTATGTTATTTCTAAGTATACTGATAGAGCTATTCTTATACAAATCAAGAAATTTAATGATGTAGTAAATAGTGGGTAAAAGACTGTGAATATATTTAAATATAAAGATAGAAGCTTGATATTTGAAAATATTTACCATTTTAAGAATTTTAAATTTTTTAAATAGATTATTTGTATCCATATATGTACATCCTTTAAATACTAATCTTACCGCTTTGTTCTGTAATATTTGGATTTTATCTATAATAGTCATATAATTATTTCCCCAAATAATATTTACATAAGTTAAGTTAGAGTGAATTAATGTAAAATAGAGGTTATGAAGAGCTCTCGGTTCTAAGTAATTCTTTATGTGTCTTATTATATTCAGATTCTTAGATATTTTATTTGCCAACTGGCCTACATGATCTTTCCAGCTTAATTTTTGATCTAAAATAACACCCAAAAATTTAGAAGATGATGTTTGGTGAATAATTTGGTCATTTATTATTATATTATCAGGAATGAGATAAGGGGATTTATTCTTAGGGTTAAATTTTATAAAATTAGTCTTAGAAAGGTTTAGTTCCAGTTTATTCAACTTAAACCAATTGGATAGTTTTTCCAGCTCTAGATTTATAGTCTTAATTAATTCATTGAGGTTAGTATGGCTAGCTATTACATTGGTATCATATGCAAAAATAATGAATTCAAGGAACGTTGAAACATTTGGAAGGTCGTTTATATATATTAAGAATAGTAGGGGTCCCAAAATGGAACCCTGCGGGACACCAAATTTAACCATTTTATGTTGAGAGTTAAGATTATTTACACATGTATATTGAAACCTATTATCAAGATAATTTTTAAGCCAATTATATGAGAGACCCTTGAACCCATAATAGTTTAATTTTTTTCAGTAAAATATCATGGTTGATAACATCAAATGCTTTAGTGAGGTCTAGAAAAATACCAATGGTGTGAGATTTGGGTTCAAGATTAGCTGAAACTTTATCAATTAAATATTGAATAGGCATATAAGTAGAATTCATAGGCCTAAAACCAAATTGATAGATAGATAACATTTCAAATTTATCAAGATATTTCAAAATTCTATTGAACATTATTTTTTCAAAAACTTTGGAAAATACAGGAAGATTTGATATGGGCCTATAGTTAGATTCAAGTGATCTATTTCCCGATTTGAAAATTGGGGTTACTTTGGCAATTTTTAATTCATTTGGAAAGAATCCAGATCTAAAAGATGAGTTAATAATATCAGAAAGGATATCCACTAAATAATCCGCACATTTAATAATAATCTTTTGATTAATGTCATCATATCCTGAAGAGTTCTTATATTTAAGGTTATTTATAGTATATAACACTTCAAATGGTGTAGTTGGGAAAATTTGAAATGTTTTATTATTAGGATTATTGATTAGTGTATCTTCAATTTTGGAATTCACTTTGGGTGCATGAATTTGGTTTGCTATTTTCTCACCAATTTCAGAAAAGAAATTATTAAATTTATCAGGTACCCGATCAGACGGTTCATAGCTATTATTTTGGTCATCTGAACTTTTAAGCGATATATCTGAAATATTTTGTTCATTACTATTAAGAATACTATTTATCACTTTCCACATTTCGGAATTAGAATTTTGACATTTTTGAAGCTTATTGGAGTAATAAGTTTTCTGGGCCAGAATTTTTATGGATTTGAATTTATTATTAAATTTATTAAAATTACTTTTATTGGCCGGGGTAGGATCACTTAGATATTTTGTATATAGTTTCGATTTTGTTTTCATAGATTTATATAAAGCAGGTGTCATCCAAGGTTTTTTGAATTTGTTAGCTAGCATAGAGATTTTGATTGGAAATGCTTCGTTATAATTAGTACAAAATATATTTATATATTTATATATATATTTATATATATATATTTATATATTATTTATACTTTCTGAAAATGTTCCCAAAATTTACTCCTTGTTGTCACAATGCCTTTTTCTTTGTCACCATAAACACTGCCTTCCTCATTTTCAACATCTTGGCCTGCTTCACAATATTTTACCTCTTTCAATCGCTGAAGCTTATTTATGGTGTCATCAATATGGCTAGCAGCAGTCAATTTAGTGGCTTCCTGGCTCTGCAGATACAACGACAGCTGTTTAAGGCATCGCAAAGCATCCTTCAGCAAGCAGGTCTCACAAAAAGCCAAGGTTTAATTTTTTAGCAGTCCCTGGTATTTGCTATTGAATGCATAGTAAGTAAGCAAGTCGAAACTGAGAGAATTGTTATAATTTTAATCAAGTTCGGGAATTATTATAATTCATTCTGAATTTCAGAAGCAGCAAATGTTTGGCCAATAGCTGGGGGGTTTTGGAGTCGACCACCCCAAACATAATTTTAAGAAAGAGCTGGGGGGTGCAAAGTTAGCTGTGGGGGTTCAACCCCCCTAACCCCAGCAGTCAGTCTGCTGGAAAGGACAAACGTCGTCCCCGCGCCGGGTCCTCAGCGGAGTGCCGCAGGGGTCGGTTTTAGGACCCCTGCTCTTCATTCTTTATGTCGCAGAGATTAGCGACATAGTCAGGTCCTGCGGTTTGGAGGCGCACCCCAATAAACACCAAACGTTGGGCCATTGCAGGGCCGACGCGTGTAAGTGCGGGCCACATGGCGATATTGGCCGAAGACCCGCCAACAGATTTATGCCCACAATGGGCCAATGAAGCTGGCCCAGCCGCGCCAGTCGCCGCAATGCTTACGGCGTAGTAATACGCACTATAGTTCCGGTGCACTATTTTAGCTGCTTAATCAAGTGTAAATCAACAAATAACGCATAATATTATCATAAAGTTATAATTAATTACACTTATATTAATTATAAATTAAATTAGTGCATCCTTGTTTTGAATAACACTTAATCATAACTTTTAGAAGTTTTTGTAATTCAAATAAATGTTACTGCGGTACTGATATATGGCCGCGATCTGCTGCTCTCGTTAAACGCTGTGAAGTGAGTTGAATTTATTTTTGTAACAAGTTCATTTTTAAAACAAATCTTGTAATTCAATTGTCTGCACTTAATGTGTGAGTGGTGAACTTTGCAATTTGAGGCTTCCCTATGAAACTTGACTTGGCTCTTAAAACACTGTAATGCGCTGTTGCGCCGCCATGTGATGGTATATGTAGCACGTACGCGGTCTATAATTATAATTGTGGAGGGGTGGGCGGAAACTGGCGATTAGAACCCACTGCTTACTGTTACACCTGTAATTCTCTGGTTTCTCTATTCACTGTTGTGTATAAAAGTGTAAGCATCTAGTATCGGAAAGTCGTGTCAATGTGTTCATTCATTCATTAATTCTTGGACGATTTCTATAGCGCTGTAACAAAGCTGAGGCCCACAACAAAAGCGCTTTAACATCTCAACTATACCCCAACCCAAACATATGCGTTTTTAAGCTCTTAATAAAGTGCTCAGGAGTATTAGCCGTGGTGACATCGTCAGGAAGAGAGTTCCACAAAACGGGGTTACCACGTGTAAAGGATCTCTCTCCAAACTTAGTAGTCTTAGAGTGAGAAGGAACCTGAAGTTTGACCCCACGACTCGAACGGAGTGACAATCTCCTATCACTGCACTGCGGTCTCTTTACAACAGAGGCGAGATACTCTGGACAGTACGGGTCCGTGTTGCTGATATGTGTGAACTTGCATAAGAATATGACATGCTTATGATACTTATGTACAGCCAGTTGGTGCAAAATATTGTGAAATGGGTTCAAAATTTAAAATGTTGGCCTATAGTATAACAGCATTGAATGTCAGCTGGTCCAACAGATGCATTATGCAAATATAAGGAATTGTTTTAATAGATGCAATTAGCATGTTCTCCAGTTTGTTAACGGTAATTTTAAAAGCATTTTACTATTCTTTCTTTTATAGAAACTCATATAGAGAACAAGAAACACAAACAGCACTTTTTTAGTGCAAGAGTGGTGGACAGATGGAATGAACTGGATGAGGGGATAGTAACGGCTACAACTGTGAATGGGTTCAAAATAAACCTCAGTAGTTTAGGATATTATATTGGACAGGAACAACAGTGGTTCTCACACAGGGCAGTCCCTAGCGAACCACTTTAAACCTTGTTATATTATTATTATATATATTATTATATTATATTAAATCAACATGCTGTCCAGTACTGTTGTGGATGTGTTGTTCCAGCATTTCCTACCTCTGAAGAGTACTGCATGATTTTTGCAAAATTAAATCGAATTGATTCCAAAATTGAGATATTGTCGCGGAGTGTCACTATACTTGTCAACAGAGGTGGAAAAAGAGGCAGCAGCTTGGATGTTCCCACTATGCCTGAAGGAATGAAACTGCCAGCCGATGCAGTCAAAGATTTGAAGGATGCAGCATCTTTTGTCAAGCAGAATGAGCAAGCTGGACAAGGCTTGGTTAGATGGTGTTAATTTTATTAACTGGTACAGTAAGATCCATGTTGAGTGTGCCCCCACATTTCATCTCTGATGTTTATTTCTGAATAAATATTCAGATGTTTATCTCTTAATGGGCCTTCTGTTACCCTATTTGAGCCATTTAAATATGCAAAATTCGGCTTATGTCAATGATGTGCTCTGCCGAGAACATTGAACATGCCAGTAGGGCCCAAAATTTATACTTTAGCCAATGCTATCATGTATTGGATGTGTGTGTACCGGTACATTATATGTAGCCTACCTAGTAAAATACGACGTACTTTATGAAGGTTTAACTGGAACTGTTTAGGCAAGATACTTGTCAACGTTTGGAGCGACAACTATCACCGATACAGTTAATGGTATGATGAAGGCGATTATGATGAACGAATTGTCCTGCCAATTCAACTGGGCTGGAAACAGAGGAAAGCACAGCTTCCAAGCACTGGGATTGTCACCTTCCATATGTGGTATATGCACTCTTTATTTTGTTTGCAGATTTCAGGTCACAGTGGTTGTGTTTGTATATATTTGATAAGAGTTTGAGTCATTGCAATAGATTGCTTTTTTTCACAATACGTCTTCAAAACAGCTGTTACAGACAAACTTTATTTATTGACACTGACTGTAATGGGCTTAAAACAATACAAAGTGATTTGCAGTTATGTGTAGGAAGTTGGTTAAACTAACAGACTATGCACCATAATGATTCCAGAGCAGCAAGCTAGAAGTCCAATTACACCAAACTCTTGATCAGTACGTTAATAATAATAATAATAATAATAATAATAATAATAATAATAATAATAATAATAATAATAATAATAATAATAATAATAATAATAAAGCATGTATTATTACTGCTCACCCAAATATATGCTGATGTCAGGCTTCATATTAAATTGACCAGTGCCAATATTTAGGTGTTATGTCTTTTGTTGTAATTGCTTGTACTGTGCAGCTCCTTCAGTTACTGTCGAGACCATGGATAGTGTTGCTGCAATAGTGCAGGCTTCTAGTGACTTGTAAATACATTGACCAACTTGCTTGAGATACCAATCGTTAGCAGCTGTGGCTGGTATGAGCTAATGCAGACGCATCTTCTTAGAGAAACTCAGAGCAGATTAGCATGTTTGACCATAGGTATACATCATCTAGAATGCAACTTTAGGGTGAATATTACATGAGGTATTATTGAGAGAAAAATTATATATTTGTATTTCAAATCAACAGTATTTGATGTCTCAATACTGTTGTCAAATCCGCAGATGCTGTGCGAATTAACGAACAAACGAGAGATACCGTCAACAGGCTGGCTGAAGATAAAATTAAGGTCTGGTTGAGACAGGCTCGGGACAGAGATGGTGGTCGGAAACGTTTTCTGACTGCTGCTGCAAAGCAGTCATCTGATAAAAGACGTTTTGAACAACTTCCCTCAGACCAGGAGTCTGACAACAGTGTCAAATCTGATAACTGACCTACAGCTTCTGTTAAAACAATGTCACATATTTAAATTACGATATAGTGAAGAAATTGTTAAAGAACTGGTCATTTTATTCAAATTAGTTGTTCTTTTGGACTTTCAATTTGACTAGTTTTCATTGCTTTTTGGCAGACATTGTAGCCTTTTGTACTGTGCAGTAGAGCTGGGTCGATTACGATTATTTTTTCCGATTACGATTACGATTATTTTCGATTATTTTTCACGATTACGATTTCGATTACGGTTACGGTTTTTTAAATAATCGCGATTTCGATTTCGATTATTTCACAGTACCTTTAGAAACTGGCTTTCCCGCCATATTTTACAGTATTCGGCAATCCTCTGTGTATCGATGTTCAGTTGGTCTTCAACAGGGATATTTCTACACCCCTAACACCCCCCAACACCCCCAATTTGAGGTCGACACCCCCTAAAATTTGGTGATGTGACAATGATATGCATACAGAATGCATATTTATTTATTTATTTATTTATTTATTGACACTTTATATAGCGCAGTAGACAAGGCTAAGGCCTACAACAAGAGCGCTTAACACAGTTCATATCCAATATTAAATAAATGTGTCTTCAAATTTCTAATGAAAAGTCCAGCTGAGACTGCTCCAGTCACATTGTCTGGAAGAGTTCCACAGGGCGGGATTCCCCCGCGCGAATGATCTTTCCCCAAACTTAGGGGTCTTGGACGGGGGAGGGACCAACAACTGCACTCTCCGACTGGACCTAAGAACCGATCTCCTCTCGATCACAGTCGATCTTCGTACAAGCACAGTTAGATAATCAGGACAGAGTGGAACGTGTAAAGCCCGAAACGTAAGCCAACAGCGCTTGTAGACAATGCGCTGTGGAACACGGATCCAGTGGAATCGATCTCTAAGGAGAGGAGTGATTAGCCCTGAACACCCCCAAACAGGCCCATTCAGAGGGGGGCTAGGATGGCCATTCGGCCCGGGCCTCCATCATTTTGGGGGCCTCCCTTTGTTTCTTTGTCTAGAATTCTGGGAGAGCTAGAAAGCTAGATAGCTACTACTAGAAGGGGCCTCAAAATTTGGTGATGACCTTTTTGCTTGTTGATAATTTTGGGATTTTGGGAGAGCTAGGAAGGTATTCTGCGGTCCTCAAAATTGGTGATTACCTTTTTTCGCTTGTCAAAATTTTAATTGTTGGGAAAGCTAGGAGAGGCCTCGAAATTCCAACTGGCCTGGACCTCCTTCAGCCTCTGAAGAGGCCTGCCACCAAATGGAGAAATAGACCCCACAACTTTATTCTCGGATGACTGTTTTTGCTTGTCAGACTTTTTGTGAGTCTCTATAACGTTTTTTTGCTTGTCAGCCTTTTTCGGTAGAGACTTCCAAATTTCGACACTCCCAGATTTTCCCGACACCCCAAATTCACAATCCTACAATCCTAGAAATAAACACACCCCAGATTTTCCCGACACCCCACCCCAATTCACAATCCTAGAAATAACCCTGGTCTTCAAGTCTTCAATCTCCTTAAAGGATCGAGCCTGGGTGGCAAGACCGACATCGTCAGCGTATCCAAACTTCCTACTGATGGTACCAGGTAGGCCTAAGTCGTTTGTAGGCCTATAGGCCTACAAATTGAATAACGTGGGGGCTAGAACTGGACCCTATGGTAGACCGTTTCGTCGACGTCTCCAGGAGCTGACATCTCCCAAGTGAACTAAGAACCGTCTGTCAGAGATGAGTAATTCCACAAGTTGACAGAACCAGGGTGGCAAATTGAGCGAGAGTTTGTACATTAAACCCGCATGCCACACCGCATCGAAAGCTGCTGTCAAATCCAGAAAGATGGTACCTGTCTTTAGACGCTGTTGAAACCATTTTCAATGAAAATCTGATAATCAACGGTAAATTGATCTTTCTTTGAATCGGAAATATTGTATAATATCACTTACGGGAATAATCGAAAAATAATCGCGATTTCGATTATTTTTTCGACGATTATCGATTATTTCGATTTATTTAATAATCGTGTCGATTACGATTACGATTTTTTTCAAAAATCGCGATTTCGATTTCGATTAATCGACCCACCCCTACTGTGCAGTCTGCAGCTGACCCCATGCACGCCCGCACATTGAGGCAAGAGATTACACTTGCCCTCCTGGAAAATGCAAATACCAATATTTCACACTAAAATTTGAAAACCTTGATAAAATACTAACTGTGACTATTGTGTTAAAATGTTTTTCCCCTCCTGGAAAAATTTATGTTGCATAACCGTGATCATTGTGTTTTGCTCCTCCTGGCGAAAATTCTGCGGGCGCCCATGGCTGTAACCAATTAGTAAGCAAATTTAATATCTGTTAAAGAGATTTAGGAGATTTCATTGTCGTTTTTGGCTTGTATTTTTTTATAATATCTATACCAGTAAATCAGTTGAGGCTGTAGATGGCAATCAATAATTTTCATATATTTTTGTTGTCAGATCTGATCAATAATTGATATTGGCTGTTAAAATGTTGTACCACTTACGTGAAAGTGCCGTTAGCATTATTTTTGTTCAAAAATTGTCACAGCAATTATGTTGATACACGTATCACAATCAGTGTTTATTCTAGCCATCTTGACATTTGGGGATTTAGAAATGTTTGGGGGATTTAGAAATGTTTGGGGAAGGTCTGAGTCTCAAAAACCTTGACAAGCAAAAAGAAGATCATCCATCCTTCCTAATATCCTTTACCCTTCTCAAGTTCTCATTTACCCTTCTCAAATGCCCTGGCAACCAAATAAATTGTCATCTTTACATTTTGCCCTCTCAAAAAAAGCCCCATCCTCACACTTTTGGGGAAATTATAAAACTTTGGATGGGGAATTCCCCGAGAAGGCCTAGAATAAACACTATCACAATTGATCATCGATCTTGCATTGTAAGTTGTATGCTGACTATGTTTGTCATTGATTTTTTTAAAAATTAATATGTTATGTTTTAGAAGTGAAGGGTGTGAGAGTTTATATATGGTAGGATGGTGCAGTATTATATGCTGGCCCACTGAAGGACCATTGAAGGCCGGATACAGATACGAACTGAGGGCCCTTTGATGGCCGGGCATGTAGGGCCTTTATAGGACCAATTTGCAAAATCTATGAGGGCCCACTGCAGATATAAATTAAGGGCCCTTTGAGGGCCCGACATGCAGGGCCTTTATAGGGCCAATTTGCAAAATCTATGAGGGCCCAATGCAGATATGAACTGAGGGCCCTTTGATGGCCCGACATGTAGGGCCTTTATAGGACCAATTTGCAAAATCTTTGAGGGCCCAATGCAGAAAAATAGCAATTATCGACATTGGCCCCTCAAAAAAAAATTCATTGGCCGTATGATAGGGCCAACAAACTGTGTTGATTGGGACGCTTACGCGGATGATGTGCAAATTTACTCTTTTTGCCTCCCCTCTGACACCGAGGGACTCCGTGCTCACATCTCTGACTGCGTCACCAGGATCAAAAAGTGGACTGACGTGAATCGTTTTGCGCTAAATCGCAAGACAGAACTATTGTGGCTCGCGACTCCGAGGAGGGGACACCTGATCAGTTGCGCCCCGTTCCTGATCGACGGAGAGCACGTCCTTCCATCCTCCGATGTACGCCTCTTGAGAGTCCACTTCGACGCATCGCTCACGTTTGACGTTCATATTGGAAACGTCTCTCGGTCCTGCTATTACCAGCTGCGGCGGATCAGAGGGATTCGCCGTCACCTACCAACCTCGGCTGCGACTCTCCTAGTCCGTGCTTTCATTATCAATCGGGTCAATTATTGCAACAGTATTCTCTGGGGCCTGCCCGACTACCAGCTCAATCGGCTGCAGATGGTTCTTAATACCTCTGCCCGGATTATCTTCGGGGTTCGAAGGGGAGAGCACATCTCCCCTTTTCTGAAAGAGAAGCTACATTGGCTTCGCATCCCGGAGCGTGTTGCCTACAAGAGGTGCATCCTCACGTTCCGCGCCCTGCACGATCCAGCTTTCCCGGACTACCTGGCGTCGCTGGTCCTAAGACCATCGTCTACTGACAGGCGTGTGCAACTGAGATCCAGTCGAGACGTCAGACTGGTCGTTCCTCCTCCGTCTCGAACGGCAAAATTCGGCGAGAGGTCGTTCAAGTGCGGAAACCCTATTCTCTGGAATGCATTACCCGGCCATGTGACTAGAGAGTCCAATCTTGAATCGTTCGCAAGGAAACTTAAAACGTATTTCTTCGAGACATCGTATTAGTGTAAAGCGCTCTAGCCTTTGACTTTTCGTTCATGATTTTGCGCTATATAAATTGACTTTCTAACCTAACCTAACCTAACCCCCTCCCGGCAACTCCAACCCTGTGGAGGCGTTATCCCTGGAGTCGAAATTACGTCATTTCTAGCCCAGGCTGCGTGAAGCCAGTAGCGCGCAGGCTAAAAATAATACCTCCGTGGTTAGCGGCCAGTGTGGTTAACTCGGACGAATTCCGGAGTAGTGTTAAGTCTGAGTTATATTATTCCTTTTTAAAACTTATCCGTGGAAATTCAGCTGGATCGCACCGTATGTGTAACATTTCATCGGTAAGGGTCCAATATAAATACTGCTTAAATAGTTGTGTAATATGTTACATCGTTAATCGCTGGCGATTACATTTTGCTGTTATGGGTCGCTTTAAGTAATTCCATTACCCTTAATGTGTAGGTCTTTATGGCATGTATAAGACAGCATTGGGGCTGTCCATTAATTATGTCAACAATTTTGGGTAATTTTTGACCCATCCCCCTTTGTCAACAAATGTCAACTTTCAGTTAACCCCCCATAAATATGTCAAAAACTTTTGACCCTCTCCCAAGATCACTTAGATCAGTGACAGGTCCCAATAACAAGGTTAATATTTTTGCGGTGATGACCATTTTTTCCATTTTTTGCTCATCGAGTGTCAAAATGTGGTGGTGATTATCTTTATGTCATGCTTTTTTCCATTGTAATAAGTAGTATTGCATGAAATTTCCTATTTTTTTGATTATTTGTAAAAAGTGAAATTGTTGACGTCAACTTCTCTTCACTCCCCTCCCCGTCAACTACTGTCAAACTTTTTCAAAACCCCTCCTTCCTAAATTATTGACGTAATTAATGGACAGCCCCGTTTGTCTTCCGTCCTCCTGTGGCGTCTTCCTAACGCGTATAACTATAATCAACTCAGATGTATTGTAACTTCATGTATTGATTATTAATGTTCGTATCCAGGACGCAACTGAGAGTGAGAGTGTTCGACTGTGTGAGAGCGACTGACGCTGAAACTAACTATTCTATAGAATATATAATCTAAGACTATAGCAGCTACGCTATTTGTTGAGGCGTGGCTTGCAAGTGTCCAATCACGCCACATCTCTTCCCATTAATTAGGCTCATTATCTAATTAAGAAAAATAATATTTTATATGTGTTCTGTTAAAACTTTATCAGTCATCTAAAACAGAAATTTAAAATGTTAACTATTTATATCTAGATGGCTTTCTGACAGTACGGCCAGATCTAGTCTTATACGGTTCAGCTCCTCTAGTAGTTATTTGTTGTTCCCTAGGTGGCGCTGGGATTGCCTCAGTTGTATGAGATGATGGTTTATTCGCAGCGCTGGTGGAGTGTTGATCTTCATGCACCAGTGATTTGTACGGTGGTCTCGAACGGCTGTCTCTTCTTCCCCTTGTATTGATGGTAGTCCTTGTCCTTCACTTTCCTCCTGGAAAATGACAGAGGGTTCCAAGGAGAACCTGACATGCCGGGAGCTTCTTCGCTTGATCGTGCCGTCGTCCAGCCGAAGTTGATACGATCGATGTGGAAGGACGTCTGTAACTTCCGCTTTCTTCCAGTGGTCGTCGGTCGGTCGTACTTTTACGCGACAAGTGTCTCCCTTCTGTAGCTTCCGTCGGTTGTGCGCGTTTTTGTCGTAGTAAGCGGCTTGCTTCAATTTTGATCTTTCTAATGCCTGCTGCACCTTGGCAGCAGAAGGAGTATCCAGTAGTTTACTGCTGATAGGCAATTTTGTGCGCGTTCGACGTCCAAACATAATTTGCGCGGGGCTTAGACCCAATCTCTCGGAAGGACAATTTCTCCACTCCATTAAGGAAATGTATGGGTCTAAATTTTCCTCTAAAGCTTTCTTCATCAGCTTCTTAGCCATTTTAACTGCTGACGTGGCGTGATTGGACACTTGCAAGCCACGCCTCAACCAATAGCGTAGCTGCTATAGTCTTAGATTATATATTCTATAGAATAGTTAGTTTCAGCGTCAGTCGCTCTCACACAGTCGAACACTCTCACTCTCAGTTGCGTCCTGGATATGAACATTAATAATTAATATATGAAGTTATAATACATCTGAGTTGATTATAGTTATAGGCGTTAGGAAGACGCCACAGTGTAGTGGTGAAAAGCTATTTTATTTCTCAGTCTAGCCTTGCTGTAAATACCAAATCCTATTCTCCATGGCTCAACTGATGATGATTTGAGTCAACAAATGTGGCTGCCGTCTGGGAATTTCACAGCTAGTCGGCTGGAGGCAAAATGATGTAATGCCGTCTCCAGGGATAATACCTCCATGCCATTACCTACCGCGATTACCGCGGGAAATCCGAGGTAACCATTAACGTGTCACTCACTAGTGCAGGGCATAGATGTAAAAAACGTTTTTTTATGTTTTTTTTATTTTTTCTTAAAAAACATGTTTTTAATGTTTTTAAAGTTCCTTATTTTTTTTATTTTTTGTATCTTAGTGCCTGCATATCAATTTCTAAAGGGGTATGTTTTAGTAATTAGTGTCTTTGGGCGATGGTAGTCAGTGTCGATAATCGGCTTCCAACGTTTGAAGCTGGAACACTGACTTCCTTCGCAGAAATCCAAGGAATTCTTCATGCGGGAATAATTACAGTGCTAAGGTGTCATCGGCTGCAGTGAGGCATGTGAGGACGGGTAGTTGAATCAGTTGATCGTTCGAAATGTTGGGGCGGTCATCTGATAGAAGCCATCTGTGACCCGGTCACTTCGTGGGTCGAAGGTGTTTCAGCTTTCATTGAGTCTCTCATGAGAATGTTCTCCAAGTTTCGAGATGGGGTCAAAGGTTGTAGAACGTCTATAATCGGCAATTAGGCATACATTTTCCTAAGTTCTACTGTGTGGCATCCCTAGTCGAATGCTCAGCTATTGGATAGGGAGGTGCGGCTTCTAGATGTTCAAGTGTTCTACACGTCACAATAGTAGGCCTATTGGATACTTTTAAAAATTATATTTAATTGCGTAACTTTCGAATCTGTTTTAAAAACAATGCCTAGGGATAGAGTACCTGAATGGAACTATGTCACAATAATGGCCAATGTTTTTTATGTTTTTTATTTTTTAATAAAAACATGTTTTTTCATGTTTTTTTATTTTAAAATTTATGTTTTTGACATCTATGGTGCAGGGTACATTATGCATAGGAAAAGTGCACTAAAGTACATGAGATATAAGGTACATTCTGGGGCGCATTTAAGCGTACATTTAAAGGTACATAATATCGTACATTTAAGAGCACTAGGAAGAGCAGAATAAGAGGATACCAGAAGGACGCGTATTTGAAGTGCATATTAAGTGAAACCCTATTAGGCAGCGTTTTAGAGGCACCCGAGATTAGAGATGAACAGGCACTCAAAGATTAGGACGAAGCGCAGCGCACCTCAGTAAAGAGTACATCCGAGAGAGCGTGGAGGTGACGTTGAGGCACATTGTCGTGCGGGTAGTAATAATCGAAATATAGGACAGTGGCGGCTCTAGGATTTGGCAAGTGGGGGGCCGTTGGGGTGGCAACTTCTAATCATGGGGGGCAACCATTTGTTGTTTTATGTATGTAGCATTAAGTATAGGGTCCCAACTGGAAGGGGCCACTGGGGGGCCAGGCACTCAATAGGGGGCACGGGTCCCCTGCCCCTTAGGTGGAGCTGCCACTGATATAGGAGCACCTTGCCAATTCCCCTAACTACCAGTGGCGTAGCGAGGCAAAGTGCCGCCCGGGCGAGAAAAAAGTGCCACTTCCGAACTCGAAAATTCCTGACAAGCAAAAAAGAACGTTTTAAACTTTCTTAAATTTCCTGATTCCTGACAAGCAAAAAAAACAAAAACCAAACGTGATCAACTTCCCTAAATTTCCTGCAAGCAAAAAAAACTTAGGCCTCTCAACTACCCTAAATTTCCTGACAGCCAAAAAAAATTTAAAAGCTCAAAAATACCGCCCATAGAGCAAGTGTCGCCCGGGGCGGTTCGTCCCCACTGCCCCTCGCTATGCCACAGCTTAGGCCTACTACAATGGAAATCATAGCAAAAAGCTAAGTCGAACGACCACGAGCCTTGCATAAAGCCATCCCCTTCCTGTAGCGGACCGGGCAGTCGCCGTCCAGGAAAGATAGCCGTCGCTTTATGCTGATCAGAGCTTTGTTTGTAAAAAAATATTTTCTGGAACGAGGCAAGATTTCTATTTTACGCCCCAAAATTTCTAAATTTCGGTGATAAACTTTTTAAAAAGTCGTCACAGAAGTTTTCAAATCCGTATAAAACACTCCATAATTTTCCGAACGATGGCTTTTTTTAGTCGTCACAGCTATTTTTTTTAAAAATACCAGTCTTCCGATTTTCCGGAACGCCGTTCATATTTTCCGGAACGCCGTTCCGCCTCGTTCCGGCACAAAAAGCACTGATGTTGATGATACTCAAATTCTCATCTCTTTTGATCAATCTTCTTCAAACTCATCACTTGAGACTCTATCCACTGCCTTCACTAATATTAAGTCATGGATGGATTCAAATAAGTTTCTTTTGAATTAATCAAAAACTGAGTTCTTGCTATTAGGTACTCCAGCTCAATTGGCCAAATTTGAATCTCTGAAATCTGTAGTTCCAGGAGATTCCACTGTTGTCCCTAGAAGTACTTCTGCTCACAACCTTGGTGTGATATTTGACTTCCCTCTCTTTTAGTAACCAAATCACCAAAGTTCTGCCATATTTCACCCATACTGAAGACACTACACTGGCTTAAAATATCCGAACGTATACAGTACAAGATAATAACGATTACTTACAGTTCACTTCATTCGTCAAAACCGGTTTACCTTCGTAAACTCTTAACGCCTCAGCCTCCCCGACCTACACGATCATCATCTCATCTCACACTTTCACGCCCGTTAAATCAGTCATCACTAAAAATCTGCAACCGCGCTTTCTCATACTCCGCACTAGAACTTTGGAACTCAATTCCAGCCTCCCTCCGCAGCCTACGACATGGTCAAACAATAAGCTCCGAATCCTCATTTCCTTTAATTCCTTCACTGTCTCCTCAAACCTTTAGGTCTAAACTTAAAACCTTCCTATTCGAAAAGTCATTTCCCCCATAGCAACAACAACCTGACCCGCCGCCTCATAGATGCACTGACCTTTGCCCTGCCGACAAACCACCCTGGCTATAGCTATTTCAAGAAAGATTAAGCGCATAAGAATAAGCAGCTACTGCTGTGCTGCTTTCCGGGGCGCTGTAGAAGTTTACGAGATTTTACTTTACTTTACTTTACTTTTACTAGTCACATAAATTCAGTCTGCAGAATTTCTCATTATCATATTCTGGACATCTGTCGCATCAGACATCTCCCTAAACCTGTTCTTATTCAGTTAGCCAATGCATTATAAAGGATATCAAAGAAAAGGAAATGTGAAAGAAATTGGGAGTAGCTTCTTTGGATGAAAATCCGTTCTCTTTTCAAGATATTTGCAGGGTAAACATTTTTTGACACACACCCAATGCAAACTGGCGTCCCTTTCTAATTCCACAGAGTCATTGACTCTAGCTTGTGATATTTTAAAGTCTATGGGGCGGAGCATCACTGTTATCGAATATCGACTTATCGTCGCGTTAAATATAGTATTATGGTAGCAACATGTTTAGACTTTAGAAGGTATTTTGTGCTAAAATGAATTTTCGCCATCGTTTGATGAGCAATCAAGCTGTTGCTTAAGTCCAACTTTGCTGCAAATTTTGCAAGCAATTTCAGATAAATAAAAGACACGTCATTAGTGACAAAGTTTTAGAGTAAATAACACATTTTAAAATGTCAAAGGAATTGGGAGTAGCTCCTTTGGATGAAAATCCGTTCTCTTTCAAGAAATTTATCAAAACAAATGTAGGTAGAAGCGAATTAGAATCTGTAAGTGGTGGCGGAAGAAGTCAAATTGCGGCAGGTCCAATCGATTTCCGTAATCAAAATGGTAATTGCATTGTTCATTTTGAAGTTAATTATGCGCTATGCTTTTTAATACGGTAGCAGGTCATGTAAACATTTTGCTCATATGAAAGCTCCACGGTATAAACTAGGAGTAAACCTGGCGTTTATTATTATTATTATTATTATTATTATTATTATTATTATTATCTGACAATTTATATAGCCCTATAACAAGGCCTAAGCCTAAATCAAGAGTGCTTCACAATATAAGGTTAGCAGTCAAACGACGCATTGAACAAATGTGCCTTTAGATTCTTTACGAACTGTTCGTTGGTTTTCGAGTTAGTGACAAAGTCTGCATCCCCAATTGTTTTTTGGCCAAAATAATGTCTTTACTGGTGTGACGGGCTCTGAGTGTTTGGTGGCGTGGAATGAGAATCTGGCAAGTGTTTTCTGGTAAAAGTAGCCGATCGCACCGCTGGTACATTGACAGCGGAAATTGTGGTTTTGCCTGGTAAGCACATAATGTCTGATGCTTGGCCTGCATACATTTGCGCTTACTCCAAATATTCGTAATGACATATACACTCACTCTGTGGTATTCCATCAAGCTAATTTGTTGATTTTAATATTCGTAATGACATATACACTCACTCTGTGGTACTCCATCAAGCTAATTTGTTGATCCTAATGACGACGAAGTTCATACATAAAACATCGATAATATATAATCTCTGGATGAGGGCCAAAAGGAAGCTTTACAAACAGTTTGGAACTAGTAGAACTATATATATATCAATTGGAAAGTTCATAAAAGAGACAAATTGATTGCGGAAATTGGTGCAGAATTGAATTTCCAACAAACTAGTATATAACAATAATATGGAATTATGACGTCAGATCGAAAGGACAAGTCAAGAAAAGGCTGTAAATAGCTTTTTCAGGTGGTTGATCTTGAGACTTATGAACGGCACTGTATATATATATATATATATACATATATATATATATATATATATATATATATATATATATATATATATATATATATATATAAGATTATTTACTGTGGTATATGGTGTACATATTGTATCAACAGCAGTACATGGATATATGTAAATAAAGTTTAATAGTAAACTGACAGGCTAGGGAAATTGATTGTGTGCATTTAAAACAAATATCTTCTAATTTGATAGTGTAATCGGAAGGAATTATAAGCATTTATAATTGATATGTGAATTTTTTAAATTCAGATCCGGTCAATTGTCTTTGATACAATTGTAGTTTTGATTTTTTCAGTACATCCAACTCTTGGAGGGTCTTGTGAAAATCCATTCAGCTATAAAAAATTTTGGCAGTCATATGAAGAATCTAAGGAGCAAATTAGCAGTGTAACCTGTGGGACTTTGACTAATGACCTTCTGGATTTTGATCAAGGTTATTGTGTAAATGATCAAAAACTGTCAGGTAACCAAACATTCCCTTCTGTTAACTTGACTTGCCTTTCTGACATAGGGATTGATGGTACCTGTGGCAAAAATGACAGCAGTGATCGTCATCCATATTATTACGACTCTTTGGAGATTTGTTTACCTAAAGGACATGATGACACATGTTCAGTTTCAACTGATTGCTACAAATTGCTAATAAATTCTGGAGAAGACAAAAATTCTGTTGTTGCTGATTTTGTATCAGATTCAGATTTAGATATTTTCAACTCAACAGCCAATACAGCATGCACTGTTAAGGATGAGCATCTTGGATTTGATGATGCATTGATTGCATTTAAGGAGAACAGACCTTTATTGTTTATTCAAGTAAGATTTAAACTTATTAATTTAATTGCATGTGACTTTGATTCCATTAAGTTCTAGTGATAATTTTTACTTTTAAAGTGTTTGGTGCTTCCTGCATCAAACTCTGCTCTTTTGATATTATAGCTCTAAAAGATATGAATTGTTAATGCAATTGCTGCTTAAAGTATATACAGTTGCTTCTTTGTTAGAATCTTTTCTGCAAGGAAACACTCTTTTAGTTTTTCTCTGCTAGTGTGCAAAGTGATATTATGAATTTTAATTTTTGGGGTTCAGATCTGCATCCAATTGATATTTAAATATTTGGTTGCTTGATTTGAACCCCTTTAGTGATACTAATTGACTTGAGGTAAGATCATCATCATCATCATCATTAACCGTGGGCTCATCGCCCGTTGGTGTATAATGCCATCTCCACAGTTTTCTGCCATTCTTTCCTGTCCGTTGCTCTGTGACTAAGATCCTGTAAACTGCTTCCACACCATTCTTCAATATCATCACACCATTCCTTGTGTGGTCTCCCTCTCTTATTGGCACCCTCCATTATTCCAAACATTAGAGCTTTGATCTTTCTGTCCTCTTTCATTCTGCATATGTGTCCGAAAAGTTGGAGTTTTCTTTGTTTTACTCTTTCCAGCATGGTTTGTTTGGGCTGAATTCTCCTGTATAGTTCTTCATTTGTGATTTTTTCGACCCATCCGATTCGTAGTATTTTTCTATAACATTTTCTTTCAAAGGCTAGTATTTTTCTTTCCAGGTCTTTGGTGATGGTCCATGTTTCGCATCCATATTTTTAGCTGCTGAAGATACAGGTTTCGAGTATTTTCTTTTTTGTTTCAGTGCTTATTGATTTGCTTTTCCAGATCTTATCCATTGCCATCAGTTGATCTAGAGCTCTTGCTGCTCTTCTTGCGACCTCTTGTCTGCAGTCTAAGTCATGTGTCATATTGCTTCCAAGATAGGTGAAGTTTTCTCGTTCTCTACTTCTATTCCATTTACTTTAATTTTTCTTTTGATCTCTTTGTCGCTTAAACACCATTGTCTTTGTCTTCTCAATGTTTATTGACAGTCCATAGCGCTCAGCTTCATTGCTCAGTATCTGTACCGTGTTTTCCAGATCATCTTCATTTCCTCTAGGATGTCAATATCATCAGCAAACCTAAGGTTGTTAAATGAAAGTCCCTGAACTGTTATGCCTTTTACATGTTCTTTGACTTTGTCCATTGCTCTTTCAGGTCTGTGATGAAAACCATAGGTGATATGTTATCTCCTTGTCTTGTCCCTCTGCTTGTTTTAAACCATTCTCCAAGTTCTCCGCAGATTCGCACTGCTGATCTTGAGTTATTGCTGATGTCTTTTAACAGTCTAACCAAATTTTGGTCCACTCCATATGACTCGAAAGTACAGCCCAGGTTATTGTTTGATCTATGGTGTCAAATGCCTTTTGGAAATCGATGAAACAGTTGTAGACTTTCTTGTTTTTCCTTCGTGCTTTTTCAGCCAGTAATTTCAATGCTAGTATCTGTTGCGTTGTACTTGGTCTATTCTAAACCCTGCTTGCTCATCAGCCAAGTATTCTTCCATGTGGGTTTTAAGTCTTTTCGTTCAGAATGATCATTAGTACTTTTCCAAGGTGGCTTAGCAATGCTATCGTTCGATAGTTCTTGCATTCCATCATGCTTCCTTTCTTGTGTATTAGTATCAGTATTGATTTTGTCCATTCAGCTGGCATCCTACCTACCTTCCATATCATGTTACATAGTTTGTGCAGTTCGTTTATAATTATTTCGCCACCACATTTGATCATCTCTCCTGTAATCATGTCATTTCCAGGACTCTTATTATTCTTAAGTTTTCTGATCGCCATTTCTACTTCTTCTTTCAGGATGTTGTTGTCTCTGTCACAGTCGAAGCAGGGCGGTGATATTTTCTGTAATTCTTCTACAAGTTCCTTTTGTACTGCCGGGTCTGCCTGCGCCTTGTATAGTTCACTGCAATAGTCTGTCCATCTTTGCATGACTTCTTATTTTTCCATTAGCAATTTGTCATCTTTGTCTTTGATGGCCATTTGTTTTGGATTCCATTTTCTATTTATGTCCCGGGTTAGCTTGTATGCTTCTCTTGTTTTAAACTCACCATGGTACTTTTGGATAATCTTGCACTGGTCTTCAAGCCAATTATTTTTGTCTGTTCTTGCAGCCTTCTTAACTTCATTACATTTTAATCTATACTCTTTTTCAGCTGCATCAGATAAATCACGTCTAACTTTTAGGGCCCTCTTCTCAACCACAAGCTTGAGGGTTGCTTCTGTAATCCATTTCTTATTGATTTTCTCCTTTTCTGGTACTGTTTCTTCAAAAGCTTCTCGTATCACTCCTGCTATCCCGTCAGCTCTCTTATCAATATCTTGCTCTTCCATCTGGCTCCATGGCGCATTTCTGATCTTAAATTCTAGTCTTTCTTGGTAAGATTTTGAGGTAAGATGGTACGTGCATAACTGCAAAGTTTCATGTTACTTATTTTTCATCCTCCCAGCCTCTTATCCTCTCAGCATGGAACAGCAACAGAAACAACAACAATTGATGATATGTTGATACCACTTTTCTGTGGGCTGGAATTATGAGCCAAACATAGGAATGTCCCAAAGTTCATTAAATTTAGCAGAATTTGTACTGATCAGTGATTACCGTACTTTAGCACATATAATACGAACCCGTCTCTGGATAACATGCGCCCACATGTAATATATGAAATTTAATTTTTATGTAATAAAGTTCTTACATTATGCACTAGAGATAAATAAATAATGACTAAACTAAAGTTGCAATAATGTGCAAGCTACAGTATTCTAGAGTCTAGATTCTGTTGTTTCTATGAAGTCGAATTTTTTTCGAGCACTCAGAGCACCCCATCACCTTTTGTTAATTCACTCTGCACTTGGTTGTTAGTTGTTGTGCTCGGATATAATTAATTATCTAATGCACATGCTGTTAGCGAACAAAACTCTTTGAAATTCCCTGTTTCCATGCATTGTTGAAATTCAGTGTGGACAAGACATAATAATGTCGTCTATTTCAACTGTTATAATTATTAGTCTGCAGCTTTGTTTTAAAATTCTATTTTTGAAATAAGAATTTATAATTAAAGTGCCTACACATGAACATAGATAGTGTAAAATCAGGCAATGATAAAATGTGAAAAACGTTATTGTGAATTCAATGCAGATTTTACAGAGAAACTTATGCTTTTGCCTAGTTGTAGTCGTAAACTGTTTTGTTTAATCTGCGGATTTTGTGTGGTTCTTTGATGAAATTTGATGTAATTCTGGATCAACACTACATGACCACACATTCAGACAAATGTTCAGTATCTAGTCGGCTTGAAGTTTCAAAGAAATCTTCATAGATAAGAAAATAACCTTGTTGCAGTTATGACTTTGTGCCCAGATGTAGATAAACTGGCATCTGAAATTCAGTATAACTGATTATGAGAAACAGTTACAATCACGGATGGCCGGGAATCGACTGAAGCTCAACGAGGACAAGACCCAGCTCATCTGGCTAGGGTCGCGTCAACAGCTACAAAAGGTCTCGGTCACGGCAATGCGCCTTCCTAGCGCCACCACCGGCACCGAGTGCACCACCATGGTTAACATCTTAGGAGTGCTCATTGACAGCCAACTGTAGATGGCCACCGCCGTTAGTCAAAAGTCAGGCTTCCAGTTGCACCAACTGCGAGTGGTCAGGAAGTCGCTGACCCCTGAAGCGAGCAGGATGCTAGTCCAGGCCTTTATTAACAGCAGATTGGACTACTGCTACAGTGTCCTCTACGGTGTTAGCGACTACCTGCTGCAAAGGCTTCAAAGTGTCCAGAACGCGGCGGCACACCTGGTGATGCAGACAGAGAAGTTTGACCACATCTCACCTGTTTCCGGTCCACCAGCACGTGAAGTTCAAGGTGGGGACGATCGCATTCAAGGCCCAGCACAACCTGGCACCACCGTACCTGTGCAAAATTTTCTGTCCAATTGCCATGCTTTCTGGCTGCAAGGGCCTATGCTCTGCTGCAACCGGCACAATAGTTGCCTCTCGGATGCGGACAAAATACGGAGACTGCAGCCTGGCTATTGCTGGACCAACCTTCTGCAATGCCCTCCTGATGCCACTGCGCCTCGCTTGCTCTGAGCAGTCAGTATTTTCGTTCAGAAAGAAGCTGAAAACTCTTCTGAAAACTCTTGTTTAATAGCTAGCCAACACTGACTGACATTAGCACATTTGCTGCACTGCGAACTTGCATTTATAATTATAAATGTTCGTAGTAATAATAATAATAATAATTGTAAATGAATTAGATTAACAGTGGTTTCCAAAATTGATTTAAAATTATTGTTGAATGAACATTTGAATTTGAACTGAAAATGACTGCTTTTATAGTTTTCAGATATTGGTTTCTGAAAGTTAAAAATGATATAATATATATATATATATATATATATATATATATATATATATATATATATATATATATATAATGGATTTAGAGTTTGGCGCTTATCTATGGCTGCCTTGCATGCGTTTTGTGCATGCCACGTTTCGTCGTCGTTCGACGCAATTTCTGATGCTCCGTGTGTGAATCTTGCGCCGGAGTTGAGGATTTCTTAGAGTCCGTCGGTTTTCAGAGGAGTTTTGGCTGTCCTCTACTGTTTCGCGTCGTTTCGGAAGCCTCGAGTCGGTCTCACAGCCTGTGCAGGACATCGCCATGTTGGCTATTGTTATAGCGCCATGCGATGATCGACGGTCGTTCCAGGCTTCGCTCGAGCATTCATCTTCGCGAGGACGGCGTTCCGCTCTTCGGTTCCGACGTGTCTCGTGCTGTCCTCTACCTTTCCACGTCGTCCTGGAAGTTCAAGTCAGTCGCCGTCCGTCGGGTGTGCGCCAAAGTGAGCCGCATCGGCTGCTGCGTGAAAATTCAGCGGATTTGCGGTTGGCTGTCGTTTCTGGGCTTCGCTGGATTTTCCATCTTCGTCGTATTTGCCGATTTCGACGACGGAACTATCTTCTTGCAGAAGACCGCTTCTTCAGGAACTTTTCCGGTGGTTATATCCGTACGGAGAAACTCCTACTACCAACTCGCGGACTTTCAACATCATCTTCCGCTACTCGTTGGCATGTCAATGGGGCTACAGTTTTCCTTGAAGGACCGCTTCTAAAGGACTTTGCACCAGACTTCTTCACGGCAGCAAAGTTCTTTCCATCATCACAGTGGATTTTAACATCGCCACCTTCTGACCTTCATTGACATGTCAGCGGTGTCAAAGCGCTTTTGATTTTGGATTTTAAATCATGCGTACAGCGCTATATAAATTGTCCTGATAATAATAATAATAATAACGCATCTTTTACAATTTTATAAACATTTAGATTCCCTGTGTATCAAATAGATTTTTTATTATAAAAACCAGCATCAGAATCATCTACAGAGTGTCTATGAAAAAACCCCAGCAGAAAACTATGATTTCTTAAAAATTCCTAAATATATTTATATCAAAATTGCCATACGTGTACAGAACATATTTCCCCACCTTTCTGCTTTGCATGTAAGGTGACCATATTGTGAGATATCAAAGTCAAACTTCAATTTTTACTACTTGGTCGCAGCATGACAGGCCTAAATATCTAGCTTCACATAAATTTGGTTTCTTGTCAATTGTAAGTTGTCGATTTCTTCTTGCAGTTCTATGTCATCTGTGAATCTCAGGTTGTTCACCATCTCTCCATTGATCCTGACTCCTTTTCTCTCTTTACAGCCATTATCCTTTCTAGATATATAAAACCGCAAAGGCAGCAGTGTAAGAATAGGACATGAACTATGAGACTGGTTCAAGCAAAAAGAGTGAAGAAAACAAGGAGACCCGGTCGCAACCATAGACTTCATGGATTTATATAGCACTTTCAAAAGTAGTACCACAGTGGCTGATTATTTTTTGGCACTTAGTATATCTTAAAATAGCCATGGAAGCAGTGAATGGTCAGCCAGGCAATGATTGAAATATCCATAGGGCAGTGAGACTAGGTTGTTATAGCTATGAAGGAAATTATTTTAGAAACAGGAAGGATTTAAGTGATTATGATATGATGTTCTACTAATTGCTTGGCTCTTATTTATTTTTATATAAATTTTTGTTTAATATTCAGCAACTTCTGTGATATTTCATCCTATATATATGAAATTTATAACTTGTTTCAATGGAGTTCCTTCAACCAGCATTGACTCCCATATGGGCTCATAAGTCATAAGCTTTCTCTTGTAACTATCAGGCCTGCAAAGAGAAATTCTGGGCCCCTGTGCAGGAACAGTCACAGGGCCCTAAAAATTTGAAAGTTTATAATTTGTAGAAAGTTCCTAAAAATGTACATTATTCCTGGCCCTTGGAGTTTGAATCAAGTGTAAAAAAATAGTGATGACCTTTTTTACTTGTCAGGCTTTTCAGGACGTTAAAGTAAGTATGGCAGATGGGCCCCCAAAGCATAATAAATGGCACTATTCCATGAGATAACATTTTGCTGACCCGCCCGAGCCCCCTACAGATCGCCAGGCCCCTGTGCTTTTGCCCCCTCTCAGCAGCCATGGTAGCTATTAGTTTATTGTATTTTATTTATAAGTATTTTTATCAGATTTTTCACTTTTGCTATGAATTAGTTCTTTTATGGTCTTGTTTTGACATTGACTGATTCCTCTGAGCATTGTGAAGTTGTATGAAATTCCACCATAGAGGCTGTCAATTAGATTGCAGTTAGAATAAATTTTCTTTAAAAAATAGCTGGAAATATTTAGAGACTTCTGGAGCAGCTGGTCCATTTTCCTTTTTAAACAAGGCTTTGACATTTTCCTTGGGATGATCTGTTTTTAAAGCATTTATTGCAGTAAGATTGCTTCCTAATCTTAATTTTAGCCATAAGTGTGTTACAACTGGAAGCCTAAATAGACATTTTTAATGCATTTTCAAATGAAAATTTGTTTATTTTAAAATGTAGCAACTGCAAGAAGAGAATCGAGAATTAAGGCAGCAGTTATTGAAGACTCGTGCAGTTGCATGCAGAGAATCTGCCAGGTAGAGAATTATATGTAAGAGCCATATTAGCTTTAATTTTAAGAACTAACAGTATTGTTATTGTAATGAATTGTGCAAAAATTAAAATACATCATCTAAGATCATACATCATCTTGATGTATGAATCTCACATAAATATTTATATGTATTTCCAAATATGCTTAATTATTATGCATATCTAAGAAATATATAGCATGACTGATCTGGTAAACTCGTCATATTTGCTGCTTGATAGCATATGTTAACCCGTTCCCGGGCAATGCCGTCTTAAAACGGCGCCCGAAAATCATATCCCAAAGTGTAACACCGTCTATAAACGGTGCGCCACATAAGCATCGGACATTGCAGTTTTAAACCGCCCCGGGACTCCGGGAGTAACTTTTCGATTTAGTTTACTATCCATTCGATAGATGGCAGCACTTTCTTCGCTGTTGTTGACTATTATAAGCAAGAAAACTCCATTTATCGTCCAAATACTGGGATTTTGCATTGAAATGCCTCGAAAAGACTAAAGTCTGAGGTTTGAAAAATCATAACTCCGCCAATTTTGGTCCGATCTTCAAAATTTTTGCACTATTATGTTCCAATTACACCGCCCTAAAACTTTCTCGCTCAAAGTTGGGAGGTCACCGCTGAAAAGTTTTTGCTATTGCGCTTTGAAATTTTTTTGGGGGGAAGGTTCCGATTTTCGGCTGTAAGGTGGACCTACCCCCAAAAATTTCTTTTTTGGCACGCATGGTTCGAAAGAGCAATAAAAATGCTAAACAACGGTGCAACCCGCATCTTTCTAGCTTCTATATAGCCTGAAATATACTCAGTTGTTCGGTTTTTCAGATTGAAAATCTGTTCGCAAAATTGTCATTTCTTCGAGCAATGAGTAATATTGTTTGAAAAATCATAACTGCCCCAAATTTTGTCCAATCTTCAAAATTTGTGCACTATTCTGTTCCAATTACACCCCTTTATAACTCTCTCGCTCACAGTTTGGGGGTTGCCGTGGAAAAAATTTTGCTATGGGGCTTGGAACAAAATTTGACCAAAATGTTGGGGAGGGTCCTATTTTGGGCTGTAGGGTGGACCCTACCCCAAAATTTTCTTCTTTGGCACGGATGGTTCGAAAGAGCAATAAAAATGCTAAGCAACGGTGCAAACCGCATCTTTCTAGCTTCTATATAGCCCGAAATATAGTAAGTTTAAAACTTGTATGTTCACAATTTCACATGAACGCCTTTCCCCCAAATTAAATACCCCGATTGGGGACGACTTGAAAAAATTAAATTCCCCTGCAACGGGTTAAGCAAAGTTGATTAGCCTATGCAATGAAAGCATTATTATTATGCATTTCAATCAATCATGAAACTTCTTTAGTATCGTTTTAATAATGGCTTATTTATCAAATGATGGTCAAATGATGGTCACTTAGCCCTTTAACCCGTTCCCGGGCAACACCGTCTTAAGACGGCGCCAGAAAATCATATTCAAACGGGTAATGCCGTTTATAAACGTTGGTCACGGCGCGCCACATAAGGATGTGTGTACTCCGGACAGTGAAGTTTTAAACCGCAAAAAAGCGACTATTCGATTTATTTACTAGCCATTCGATAGATGGCAGCACTTTCTTCGCTGTTGTTGACTATAATATAAGCCAGAAAACTTGCAGAAGATCGTCCAACTTACCGTTGATTTTGCATTGAAATGCCTCGAAAAAGACTCAAGTCTGGAGTTTGAAAAATCATAACTCTGTCAATTTTGGCCCGATCTTCAACATTTTTGCATTATTCTGTTCCAATTACATCCCTTTACAATGGTCACGCCCACAGTTTGGGGGTTACCGCGGAAAATTTTTTGCTATTGGGCTTGGAACAAAATTTGACCAAAATGTTGGGGAGGGTCCTATTTTGGGCTGTAGGGTGGACCCTACCCCCCCAAATTTTCTTTTTTGGCACGCATGGTTCGAAAGAGCAATAAAAATGCTAAACAACGGTGCAAACCGCATCTTTCTAGCTTCTATATAGCCTGAAATATACGAAGTTCGGTTTTTCAGATTGAAAATCTGTTCGCAAAATTGTCATTTCTTCGAGCAATGAGTAATGTTTGAAAAAGCATAACTGCTCCAAATTTTGTCCAATCTTCGAAATTTTTGCATTATTCTGTTCCAATTACATCCCTTTACAATGGTCTCGCTCACAGTTTGGGGGTTACCGTGGAAAAATTTTTCGCTATTCTGCTTGGAACAAAATTTGACCAAAATGTTGGGAAGGGTCCTATTTTGGGCTGTAGGGTGGACTCTACCCCCCAAAATTTTCTTTTTTGGCACGCATGGTTCGAAAGAGCAATAAAAATGCTAAACAACGGTGCAAACCGCATCTTTCTAGCTTCTATATGGCCTGAAATATAGTAAGTTTAAAACTTGTATGTTCACATTTTCACATGAACGCCTTTTCCCCAAATTAAATACCCCGATTGGGGACGACTTGAAAAAATTAAATCCCCCTGCAATGGGTTAAAGGGAGAATTAAATTTTTAAAGTCATTCTCTCACAGAGGAATTAATTTTGGGAAAAGGCGTTCATATTAAAACGTGAACATATACATTATAAACTTACTATATTTCAGGCTATATAGAAGCTAGAAAGATGTGGTTTGCACCGTTGTTGAGCATTTTTATTGCTCTTTCTATCCATCCGTGCCAAAAGAAGAAAGTTGGGGGTAGGGACCACTCTACACCCTAAAATCGGACCCCTTTCCAGAATTTTGTTCAAATTTTGATCAAAGGTCAATAGCAAAACGTCTTCAGTGGTAACCCCCCAAATGTGAGCGAGAAAGTTGTAGGGAGGTGTAATTGGAACAGAATAGGGCAAACATTTTGAAGATTGGAGCCAATTTGGGATAGTTTGAATTTTCATACCCTAGTACCCATTGCTCGCTGAAATGACACTTACACGAACGGATTTTCAATGTGAAAAACCGAACAACTCAGTATATTTCAGGCTATATAAAAGCTAGAAAGATGTGGTTTGCACCATTGTTGAGCCTTTTTATTGGTCTTTCGAACCAGCCGTGCAAAAAAATTTTGGGGGCAGGGTCCACTCTACACCACAAAATCGGACCATTTCCAAAAAAATTTTTAAAGCTCAATAAAAAATAATCTTCAGCAGTGACACCCCAACTGTGAACGAGAGAGTTTTAGAGATATGTAATTGGAACAGAATAGTGCAAAAATTTTGAAGATCTGACCATATTTGGCATAGTTAAGATTTTTCTAGCCTCCGGCTGAAGATTTTTTCTATACATTTCCCAGCCTTGGTCATTACACAGTCATTATCCTTTGCTTATATAGGCAAAAATATCGAAAACGGTGCTGCCACCTATCGAATGGATGGTAACTAAATCAATTGGCGCGTTGGATAGATGTAAAAATCTTATGTCCGTGGTACACACATGCTTATTAGGGTGGAGTGAAAAAAACTTTTTTTTGGAATTTTTAATTCCAGTAGTGATCAAAAGTTGCCTATGATAGCACACAAGTACTGCAAGAAATCTGGCAGTCTCATGTTGACATCTTCTGCCCTCTACCAGACGATTTAAAGACGTTTTAGCTTTGAACTATCGAGAAACTGAACGATTTTGACATTCCCAGATTGATTCCTGACGATTAAGAAAATTTTAAACCTGCTATTCGCTCATTCTTGACAATATAAAAGTCTTAATTACCGGTAATCTTGAATTTTTTTGTATTTATGTAGCTCCAATATTTAATTAATAGTTATGTGGCGCCTATAAATTACCAATCTTAAAAGCGCTGATGTGAACTTTTATTTAGATGCCGTAGCGTGTGTTGAAAATAATTACGCAGTTAGCTAAATTAATTATTTTTGACATTCTATGTATGGAAACTTTACCCAACAGTTAGTGCCTCAAGTATAAGTCGAGGTCAGGATATATAACCTGTGAATTGGCCTTAAATTTCTCGACTTTATCACGAATATATACGGTAACTGATAAAAACAATAATTAGCAGGGCATCGTCTTCAACTAGGCCACTGTAGTCGTGCGCGACGTATATTTGCAAAATCGTGGCTAATGCACAGTAGTAAAAATAGACTTATGTAATGTCAATATGAAATGTTGCAATCGAAAATGGCTTAAAATCTCAAAAAAATCAATATGGCGTCTTTAAATCGTCCGGTAGAGGGCAGAAGACGTCAACATGAGACTGCCAAATTCCTTGCAGTACTTGTGCGCTATCAAAGGCAACTTTTGATCACTATTGGAATTAAAAATTCCAAAAAAAGTTTTTTTCACTCCACCCTAATGCTTATCCGGCGTGCCGTTTTAAAACGGAGTACCCCCGTAAGCTATGATTTTCCGGCGTGGTTTATAAACGGCGAAGCCCTGGAAGAGGTTAAGAGTGAAAATCATTTAATCATTTAATCATAAATTTATAGATCATGTCCATAATAGGTCATGGTTTGACTATCAAAAGGGTAAGCTGGATAGTAAGTAGTATTACTGTTTTATATGTCAAATACCGGTAAGTTAATTGCCACAGCATAGTTAAACAGAAAGAGTAGAATTGATAAATACACAGATTAATGAAAATCACAACACAAAATGGCTGTTAAGTAAATGAAGTTAGATAAACTGAGGTGATTGCAAACAAACTTAATCCTTCCATGCTTTTGCAGTCTTAAGATATATCTAAGGTAAAAATATTTATTGTTTCCATGTTATATATTTGAAGTTGACAACATTTACAAACCAGCAACTAGATCTATGTGGCTCAAAAGTGTGGTATTTGGTCAAGAGTCTTTCTCAGTTGACAATGCAGATAATAATTATTGCACTTCTATATAATACCCAAGGGTATCAATCGATGGTACTTCAAATCCATTCACAAAAGACCAGGTCATTCCAGAGATCAGTCAGAGGGAAACAGCAAGACAGACTATATGGAGGAAATGCTAATTGGAAGAGTTGTGTTTAAGCCTAGATCTGAAAATACTGAGTTTATTGGCAGATCTGACAACCAGAGGGAGAGAGTTCCAGATTTTTGGCCCAGAAATAGAAAAAGCTCTCTTACCAATTTCAGTGTTTGTTCTAGGTACATTTAACCCCCTCACCGGGTTCCCCGAGCCTAGCTCGTCCAACGTCATTTATCCGTATTTGGGATCCGCGAGCTAGGCTCGCACGATGTATCACAGACGTGATGTATCACAGACGTTTTATGCTGCAGATCGCTTTATTTATTTATTGACAATTTACATAGCGCAGTAGACAAGGCTAAGGCCTACAACAACAGAGCTTAACAGTTTGTATCCAATATTTTAAAAAATAAATGTGTCTTTACTATCCATCTATTTGCTAGATAGCACCTATTTTTCAGCTATATTACATCCTTGAAAGAGAGAATATATATTCTTTGGAGCGAGGGTCAGACCAATAACTTACAGAATTTGACTTTTTCGGGTTAGAATTGATCTATCTTTACCAAATGTTGACCGATTTACAAACTTTTTGTTTATTTTGTTCCTTTGACATCCCCCTACAACTTTGCCACTGACCAAAGTGGGGTTACTGCTGAAAAATTTTAGCTACAGAGCTTCAAAAAAATTTTCTGGAGAGGTTTTATTTCAGGCCGTAGAGTGGACCTTACCCCTAATTTTTTGGCATGGATGGCTAGAAAGAGGAATAAAAAAGCTAAACAATGGTGCATACCTCATCTTCTTAGCTCTTATATAGCCTGAGATATAGCAAATTTTAAAATATATATATAGAAAATTTTCAATCTTCGAAACTTTCCCTAAATTCACCGATAACACTTATGTTCAAACATATGGGTCATCAGGTTAGAATTGTTAGATCTTTACCAAATGTTGACTGATTTTCAAAATTTTTGATTTATTTTCTTCCTCTACATCCTGCTACAACTTTGCTGCTGACCAAAGTGGGGTTACTGCTGAAAAATTTTAGCTACGGAGCTTAGAAACAAATTTTTTGGAGGGGGCTTTATTTTAGGCCATAGAGTGGACCCTACCTCCAAATTTTTTTGTTTTGTATGGATGGTTAGAAAGAGGAATAAAAAAGCTAAACAATGGTGTTTACATCATGTTCTTAGCTCTTATATAGCCTGAGATAAAGCAAATTTAAAAAGTTACAGTTTTCATTTCTGAAGAACGTTTTTCCAAAAATTAAATTCCTAGTACGGTGACGGCATCTGAAAATTTAATCTCCAGTTAAGGGGCTAACAATGAATCAGCAAATCTTGTTGAATGATAATGTTTGGATGGTTTAACATAGATTTTAAATATTGAGGTTGGCCAGACTGCAGTATTTTAAAAACAGGACTCCAGTCTTAAATACAATTCTCTTTGCTACCGGCACAGCCAGTGTAACTTTTGAAGGACAGGTCTAATGTGATCATGTTTATGAGTTTTTGTAATGGCCCAGGCCACAGAATTCTGAATCCCTTGAAGCTTTTGTATATTAGATTTGGCCATACCATTGTAAAGGGAATTGCAATAATCAAGTGTATTGCTGACAAGGGCATTGGCAAGAGGAATCAGAGCCGGTTTTGGCACAAGATCACGAATTCATCAAATATCTCTGATTGGCAAATGAGCAGCTCTGCTGACCTTATTTATGTGATCATTAAAAGACAGGTTTTTGTCAAATATTACACCTAGTTTATAGAGAGACTGGCTATGATTAACTGAAATGTTGTCAAATTTAAAGGAATGTATGTCTTGAAATTATTTATGTGATCACTAAAAGACAGGTTTTTGTCAATTATTACACCTAGGTTGCAGACAGACTGACTTTGATTAACTGAAATGTTGTCAAATTTAAAGGAATGTATGTCTTCAAATTTACTTAATTTAAAAGACGTACCAAGAAGTAAAACCTCAGTTTTTGAAGGTTTAATGCAAGCTTATTACTAAACATCCCAGACTGAACATATTTCAGACAAATGGATAAATTTTCTAGTGACCCAGAAGAGGTTTTATCATCAAAGGCAATGAATAACTGTGTATCGTCAGCGTAGGAATGATAATTAGCTAAGAATTGTGAAAGAAGCGATCCAGTTACAATAAACAAGCAGATAGCAAGGGTGACTATATTCTTACTGATTCCAATCCACGGACCAAGAGAATTGCTATCCTTCCGGATTGGCAAAGCAGTCTATCTGTGTCCTTTGTATAGAACTTCAACATGCATATCACAATTAATAACAATATTGATAATCTAATAATTAATTAAGCTGAATGACAGTAGAATACTATTATATCAAAGCTTAAGGTACACATGCAGCAAATTTAAATACCCTGATTTAAAGGGATGATTTTTCTCATAAATTTGATATTTTGGGTCAGGTAGCTGTCGGCAATGTTCCCTCTAATTTTTTTTGGTGTGCGCGGAAAAGTAAAGTGCCTGAGTGGTGCATTTTCATGCCTGAGCACCTGAATTTTTGGCACAGATATTACTAAAGACAACATCGAAATCAGTGTTATATGAAACTGAAAGTTATGCTTATTCAATGTAGCCTACCCATAAGTGTTATTATTATAATATCACTATAATACTGAAAGTCTCTAATGTTAAAATACTTGTTTACTGTTTATGGTAATGTAAACTATTAGTCACTGTTTAACCTTAGAGTTTCTCACGTCTGTCTTTCTTTAACGACCATTCCGAGTACACTTTGTCAAGATCAATCTGTGCCTCTGAATTCTGGTAAGATCTGATTTGCATCAGCATATCCAAATGCTCAGTTTGCAACCGATTGCGAGATTTGGTCTTGATGGCATTCATCAGGCTGAAACCTCGCTCGCAATCGGCGCTTGACGCTTGGAATGTTGCGCAAATATCTAGCAGTCTTATCGTTAACTTTACGTTTCGGCGTCAGTTTTTTACAGTAAATATATGAATAAACGAAAAAACGAGACCTATCTGTTTAGTTCTTTTCAGTACTAACTGCAAATACTCTCATTCAGACATTCAGGCTAGCAGAACACACTGAGAGACGCTGCTCTGAGAAACATCTCAAGAATCTCAGCTAGGCAATTGGCCAACTTTCAAGGGTGTGGGTCTGCGGGGAAACCGGGTACATCTCAGTTGCTCCCCGACTGTGCTGGAGCGTTGCAGCCAGCCAGATGTGTTGATAGATACCCAACAGACCTATAGTGGCATCAGACGGAATGCTGTGTGCATGCAGTTCCCGTCTGCTCGCCTGCTGCTTGTCATTTGACACTCGTCTAATGTCGCTTGACCTACACTGTATATGCTACATCCAGTATTCACTCTCCAGACTAAAGTCCGAAGTCCAACGGCTTGATTTCCAAAATATGTAGTACACCATGCTGTGATATTAAAAAATCACCGTGGAGGTTAGAAACTGCTGCGTGGCATTATTTTTTGCCTGTGCGGCCGCGCAGCTTAGAGGGAACATTGGCTGTGGGTATCTTGAGGGATAACCATCCTACACGTGAAACTCTGGCAGCAACTCCATAAATGTTATATTCAGTGAGATAAGACATTGAAAGCTAAGGTAGTTAGTGCTTTTGGGTGCTTTGGCGCTTAAAGGGTATGGGTGCGTTTTGGTGCTTTGAGAGTATGGGCGCGTTTGGGCGCTTTGTTGCTTAAAGGGTTAAGTCTTTGGACCATTTCCCAGTTTTATAAATCTCTTGGCATATCTGTACTATTTCTCATATTGCTTCTTCCCTCAGACTTTTAACCCTTAGCCGGGGTAATTAAATTTTACAAGACGTTACCAATCGGGGTAAATAATTTTTGGGAAAAGCGTTCATATGAACTGTGAACATGTACGTTTTAAACTTGCCATAATTCTGGTTATATAGAAGCTACAAAGATGCGGTTTGCACCGTTGTTTAGCATTTTCTTTGCACTTTCCATCCATCCGTGCCAAAAAAAAATTTTGGGGGTTTGGCCCACTCTACAGCCCAAAATTGGACCCCCTCCCAAAAAATTTGTTATGGGGGCAATAGCAAAAATTTTTCAGTGATGACCCCTCTAGGTTCAGCGGCAAAGTTGGAGGTGGGTGTCTTGGGAACAGATAGCTTCAAAAATTTTGAAGATCGGACCCAATTTGGTGGATTTATTAGGTTTTTACACCAAGCTCCAGTTGATCGACGAATTGAATTTTTAGCGTGAATTTGGAAATCTGAAACACACAAGGTAACAGGCTATATAGAAGCTAGAAAGATGTGGTTTACATCATTCGTTAGCATTTTTATTGTACTTACCATCCATTCGTGCCGAAAAAGAAATTTCGGGGGTTGGGCCCCCCTACGGGCCAAAATATAAACCCCCCCAAAAAATTTACTTCAATGGTCAATAAAAATTTTTTCAGAGATGACCCTCATATGTTCAGTGGCAAAGTTGGAGGTGGGTGTCTTGGGAACAGATAGCTTCAAAAATTTTGAAGATCGGACCCAATTTGGTGGATTTATTAGGTTTTTACACCAAGCTCCAGTTGATCGACGAATTGCATTTTTAGCGTGAATTTGGAAATCTGAAACACACAAGGTAACAGGCTATATAGAAGCTAGAAAGATGTGGTTTACATCATTCTTTAGCATTTTTATTGTACTTACCATCCATTCGTGCCGAAAAAGAAATTTCGGGGGTTGGGCCCCCCTACGGGCCAAAATATGAACCCCCCAAAAAATTTACTTCAATGGTCAATAAAAATTTTTTTCAGAGATGACCCTCATATGTTCAGTGGCAACGTTGGAGGTGGGTGTCTTGGGAACAGATAGCTTCAAAAATTTTGAAGATCGGACCCAATTTGGTGGATTTATTAGGTTTTTACACCAAGCTCCAGTTGATCGATTTAATTGCATTTTTAGCGTGAATTTGGAAATCTGAAACACACAAGGTAACAGGCTATATAGAAGCTAGAAAGATGTGGTTTACATCATTCTTTAGCATTTTTATTGTACTTACCATCCATTCGTGCCGAAAAAGAAATTTCGGGGGTTGGGCCCCTACGGGCCAAAATATGAACCCCAAAAAATTTACTTCAATGGTCAATAAAAATTTTTTTTAGAGATGACCCTCATATGTTCAGTGGCAACGTTGGAGGTGGGTGTCTTGGGAACAGATAGCTTCAAAAATTTTGAAGATCGGACCCAATTTGGTGGATTTATTAGGTTTCTTACGGTAGAAGTGACGTGACGTGCATCCTTTGCAGAAGTGAGAATTTCTCAAAAATCTGGAAATCTGACAAATAAAACCAAACATAGTCATAAACATGACATAAACTTACATAAATACATACATACATACATACATATGTACATACAAAAACAAATGAAAATTAGACTATGGCACATTGCATTCGTAACATGCTTCCTCTCAGCACATTTTGGCGGCCCTGAAAAGGACCATTTAGTGGGCGGCCCTGAAAAGGACCATTTCGGCGACGCACTCGGGTGATACAATACCTATGGTACTAGTAATTCAGCTTGGTGTGAAATATTTTAAAGCACGGTTCGATGCATAGAGGAACATCGCAATCTGGACAGTGATACCGAGTATCCTTCCTCAAAGCTTTCCCCTTATCATTTTTTTGGCTAGAGCAGACTCTGCACCGACGTTGAGGTTGTTTGTTCCCCTCGGTCGATGGAATCGACTCGGGGAAATGGCGAGCAGTCAACCGCAGCGGGTTGGCATCATCAAGGGATGGTCGCCCGGGTTGCTGGCGGGATTGTTCGGGCTTATGGTGAGCTTCCAGCAACCGTTCGACCAGTCTAATCCTGAATTGTAGATGACCCATCTTCTCACCCGGATTGTCTTTCTTGTACAAGATGTACGCATTGAGGACCATCTGGCTGAGAAGATGAGTGAACTGCTTTTTATACCAGATCTTGATCCGCTTACGCTCAGTGGGATACGAGGTCAACATTTGGTCCGCGCGGTCTACACCACCCATGTTGTTGTTGTAACTTACAACAACAACAGGTTTTTGCACTTTGACACCACGGTGTGTTTCAACCGTGGTCATAGCACTGTCGTGCATTGTCGAAAGCATGCAAACCTCGCGCTTGTCCATCCATTTCATGGCCATAAGGTCGTGGCAAAAACATGCCACCGTTCCCCCCTTCTTGACTTTTTTATCAAGTCCAGATGGCAAGTTTTTCCTGTTTCTCCTCACCGTACCAACAGCATCGGTATTTTGGGACCGAAGATGTCGGTACAGAACAGGCGAGGAGTACCAATTGTCCATGAAAATGGTATATCCTTTACCAAGTAAATCCTTTGCCAGGGTCAAGACCAATTTGGAGGAGATCAAATTATCCGGGGAGTCAACTAATTCCATACTAGACCCAGTATGGATTAGTGCATTCCAAATGTACCCTGTGCTACATTCGCACAGGGCATAGGACTTTATTCCAAACCTGGCTCTCTTGAGGGGAATGTATTGCTTGAATGCCAGGCGACCCTTCCACAGCATCAGTGATTCATCAATTGCTATATCCTGTTCCGGAATATAGACTGAACTAAATTGTTGAATCACTGAATCATAGAAGGGTCTTATTTTGGCAAAGGATTTATCGCCTTTACTTGGATATGTACTGGGCAGAGTCACATTGTTGACAAAATGCAAGCACTGTGTCAACAATTTGTACCTCCTCTCACTCATAATTTTGGCCACATAAGGTGTTTGAAATAGAGGTTTTTTGGTCCAGTACATTTCCAAGGTCGGCTTGTGAAGAATTCCTTGGTAAAGTATCAAGGACAAGAAAACTAGCAGTTCATCGACATCTACATCCCCCCAGTGCCTAATTCTAGCTCTGGATTTCAAGGGGGCCTGCTGCAGTTGCTCTGCTCGCCTGTTAGTCTCCAGTACAATCATCTCTAACATTGAAGTAGTTAGAAATAGTCTCAAGTACTGCAAGACATCTTTAGTGTCTGATATGACTGCATTCCTACCAGGGGTACCTGTAAAAGCAAGTCTGACAGGAATGCGTCTGGGAGTATCACCCCAAGCAAAATTACTAGTATCAGAGGATACTGTACCACCGTTGTCGTCGTCGCTGCCTTCGCTGTCGTCGTTGTCGGCGATTACCAGATCGTCAGCTTCAGCCTCCGAGTCATCCACATCAGACTCACTGTCGTAGACGTCTGAATCGTCCGACTCTTCCAGCAGGCGGCGCACTTCAGCGCAAGACAGAGTTGGCCCACGCTTCCTCGAAGCCATCTTCACCTTGACCAAGGACAAAATGAATGCTGGTCAAAATCCGACCCCTCGGTCACTTAAAATATATTCTTTTCGCTTATAGAGGCCACACTAGCTAAAAGAGAGCTGCCATCTTGCGAATGGATAATAACTAAAGCGATATTCCATTGAAGAACGTTTATAGACGTCGCTGCCCGTTCGTGAATAGCCTTTGAAGTGGCGCAACGTTTATAAACGTCGCTGCCCGTTTCATTACCACTTCCTGCCGACGTTTATAAACGTCGCTGCCCGTTAAAGGGTTAAGCATTGCTGCCAGTATTTAATCAATTCTTACTGCCTTGTTTTTTGGTTCTTTTATTGCCTCCACTATTTCCTTCTTAACAGTTCAGGTCCTTTGTCTTACACATCTTCTTTTGGTTCTAATGGAATTTCTTCTGGTCTTCTCTCTTTGTTATATAATTCTTCAATATGTTATCTCCATCTTTTCATGACTTCTTTTCTATTCTTCAATAAAAACCCTTCTTTATAACTGATCATCTTATTTGGTCTTCCTCTTTTTTCTTTCTTGTTGAGTTTTTTCACTTTGTCATATACTTTCTTTTTGCTGTGTACAATTTTTCTAGTTCCCTGCATTGCTGCTTCCACCATACTTTGCAGCTTTGTGTGTTTCTTTTCTCAGTTCATTGTCAAGCCTTTTATATCTCTAGCCTGATCTGACTGCTTTTTCCATTTTCTTATTCCATTTTCTCTATCATTTCTTTGTGATCCAAGGTTTTCTAGAGTCTTCAGTTCCTTTGACTTTTGTAGGACAATGTCTAGTTCAGGGTTGTCCAACTCGCGGCCCGTGGGCCACAATCCGGCCCGCGGATGGCTTCAATCTGGCCCGCCGAGGCCTTTCAAAATTTTAATAAATCAATCAGTCTTTTCATTGCTTCAGAATTTTAGTGTACATATTAATAATCTCATACAAAAGTAACTGGCGCTAAGGTAGGTTGCGCTATACTATTCCTGAACTCTCTTGTGTGTTAATGTCCCATTTGAAGCTGATCAAAATGGTGTTCCAGATTCATTGCAACTGAAGCTCATTGACTTTCACAACAATAGTGACTTGAAAGCCGAATTTATTCATAACGACTTACTAACTTTTTACAAGCGAGATGTTCCTGAAGAAACATTCCGAAACATAGTGACTCTAGCTTTAAAAACATTGTGTCTATTTGGTAGCACTCACTTTTGCAAACAGATGATTTCTAGAATGAAGAACATTAAGACTAAACAGAGGTCACTTCTTCTGGATGAGCACTTATGTGGAATTATAAGAATTGCTGTGTAGACAGGAGGTGCCAATATTGAGCATTTGTATCGACAAAAACAATGTCAGATTTAACATTAACCTCTTCTATGCAAGCCTGTAAGACTAAGTATTCGACAAGCTGCCTAATATTGTACGAGTATGACTGCAACAATGTAACATTTTAACTACAACCAGTCGATTAAACTTTAAGAATGTTAATTGAAAATTGTTATTCTTGTGATGGAATGTAATACATTGCGATTTCTTCTATAGTGGCCCCCAGACCAGGTTCAAAATTGGAATCTGGCCCTCCGCTTGAAAAGTTTGGACAACCCTGGTCTAGTTGTTCATATATTCTTTCAATTTCTTCTTCTTCATGGGCCATATTTGGCATATAAACTTGTATAATGGGTCTGCTTTTAATGTTACAGTGACAATTCTTTTTTCAATCTTTCACACTTCCTGTTGCATCTTTTGTAACATGTAACAAAATATTTGTATAGCGCCTCTTCTGAAAGATCACTCAGAAGCGCTCCCACAGCAAATTACTGTATATTGACAAAGAGATAAGTTTTAAGTCGTTTCAAAAAGAGGGCCATAGAATTAGGAGTTGCTAAGCCACGCATACTGGCGTCAAGAGCATTCCAAAGGATAGGGCCAACTGATTCAAAACCTCGCTTCAGGAACATGGAAGTTCGTGCTTGGGGCACACTGAGAAGACCATTGGTTGTGGACCGAAGACATGGCCAACCAGGGATAGAGCTAAGGGGATGGAGTAGCTCTGAAAGGTAAGATGGAGTGGCACCATAAAGAGAGAGTGCAACCGCTCTCAACATACGAAACTCAACTCGAGCAGGATAAGGCAGCCAGTGTAAAATAGACGTCATATAATCACTAATGTGATCGCGTCTTGTGACACCAGCAATCACCCTGGCTTTTATCAAAGATGTTGCTACTTTTTGTCCTTCTATTGCTCTTGTGTGTATTATTTGCACGTTTTCACTTGTGAAATTGCCTTCTTCTTTCCTTTTTACCTCATTCAATTCCAGTATTGATATGTTATCCTTCTTCACATCTCTTATGGCCAATATTCCCTCTACGCTGTGAATCCCTGAAATTTGGTATTTTGCACACAAAGATAATCGGTTGCGCATGGGTATTTATCAAACTTTGCGCAACTGTGATTTGCAATAATGTTAATAATGTAATGTTCAACAATCTGTGCCGTTTGTAAGTTTGTCTGTACTCTGCGGGCGCTAAAAATTTGAGTTATGGCAGTCGCTCGGCGATCTTGTTTAAATTTGTTTATCATATTAAAACTGCTATGCGATAATACAACGACCTTGACAAAGTTTCTTTCTATTTTATGTTTCTGTCGCGTGATCAATCTGAAAGAAAACGTTAGCCTTTTTCGAATGATCGCTAATTAAATCTGCCAAAGTGATTTTGCATTGAGCATTTAAAAGAATGTCTAAGCGTAAAACCGAAGACTCCTTAAACAACATGCCAAAGAAAGGAAGGAACAACATGCCAAAGAAAGGAAATTTTGAATTAGAATGGCCAACAAGCTGCTTCCAAGTCTGCAGTCAGCCTACTGCGCCTCACACTCGACCGAGACAGCGGTCCTGAAGGTAATCGCAGATATTCTACGTGAACTCGACACCGGAAAGGTAGCGGCATTGATTCTACTAGACCTGACTTCAGCGTTCGATACTGTCGACCACGGCACTCTGCTGAAGAGGCTGGAAATAACTTACGGAGTTGGTGGCACCGCACTTGCATGGTTCTCATCATACCTTAACCAGTGCACTTGCTCTGTACGCTGTGCCAACTCAACATTGGAGAATTACCCAGTCACGAATGGGGTCCCTCAAGGTTCGGTCCTCGGACCCATCCTCTTTGCATTATCCCTGGTCGATCTACTCGACATAGTTCGCAAGCATGATCTGCAGGCACACCTATATGCAGATGATACCCAAGTATATGAGAGTTCTCACTCAGCTCTTACCCAACAACTCCAATCACGAATTACGAACTGTGTCGCAGAAATGACAAAATGGCTGGGCTCAAATCGTCTTCAGCTCAATACTGCGAAGACAGAAATCTTATGGATGGCAGCCGGAAGACAGCAGCACCTGCTCCAATCCACTTTGGTCTGGATTAATGGTCACGATATCCATCCAAGCCCCTGTGTCAGAAATCTCGGCATCTATATCGATAATACCGCCACGACGAGGCAACACGTGACACGCACCGTCGCCAGCTGCTTTGCAGCACTGCGGTTAATTCGCAGCATACGAAAATATGTCTCTCTGAATGCCCTGAAGACTTTGATCAGTGCCTTAGTAATCACTAAACTTGACTATGGTAACGCCACCTTAGCAGGGCTTCCAAAACACCTCCTCGACAGACTCCAGAGCGTACTTCATGCGGCTGCACGCCTGATCCATCGATCAAGGAAGTATGACCACATCACACCACTGTTGATCGACCTACACTGGCTCTCAGTCCCCGAGCGAATAAAGTATAAGTTGGCAACCCTCGTCTATCGGTGCCTGCATGACATCGATCCCTCCTATCTCCGGTGCGAACTCCAGAGATCGGCAGACACAGACAGTAGAAGGCATCTGCGATCTGGCTCCACTCAAGCACTCCTCGTGCCGCGCACATGCCTTGCCACTGCCGGCGACCGTGCCTTCCCGGTTACCACAGCGAAAGCCTGGAATCGTCTTCCAGTCTGTGTTCAATCATCACCTTCTCTGGACATATTTAAGAAGCGACTGAAGACTTGGCTGTTCGAGATGAGCTATTCTGTTAAATCCTGACCTATATTATTCATGTACTTTGTAATGTGTTCAAGTAGTCCTTCTAGGATGATTCACCACATAAATCCTAACTTTCAATAAATAAATATAAATAAACATCTTGCACAATTGAAACCGAAGAGTGTGACCACAACCGAAAGTCCGTCTTATTGGGTGATATATTTAGCTGCTTGGAAACCATAGGTGTGATAGGTATAAGACTTTAAAAGAGTACGCAATGTAGTACATAGTTTAGCAAGTATTTAATCGACACATTAAACTCTTGAACAGTCCCTTTAGCCCAGTGGTTCTTAACCTTTTTACGATTACGTACCCCTGAAACAAGTATAAGAAAACGAAGTACCCCCTACCAGTGTACCTTATCCCAGGACAAAAGTTTGTGTTCTGCAATATATTGAAAATAATTATAAACCACAAAAAACATCTGCCACAGATTGTGCTCATGCCAGAAAGTGGGATTTTTCTTTAGAATTTCTAATTTAGTACACAAATTTCCACACTACTTGTATAGTATACAGGATAAATCGTAGTAAAAGTCTTTAAACAGACCTTATTTCCGGATTTTTCAGTACCCCCACAATGTTCTTCAAGTACCCCAAGGGGTACAAGTACCCCCGGTTAAGAAACACTGCTTTAGCCAAACATGTTAAACCGGAAGAAGTCCTTAAGTAAGTAAGTCAGTAAACACAATATCGTTGTATCCCAACATACCCCCTCAACAATATAAAAACCCCTAAGTGTTCAGCAAGTTCAATGAATACCAATGTTCTTAACAAATTTACTAAGTTTAACTGCCTCTAAAGGTTTAGTAAGAGCATCAGCAGTCATTTCCTCACTAGAACAATATTTAACATTAATATCTCCAGAATGAAACAGTTCCCTAATAAAATGGTATTTAACATCAATGTGTTTGGATCTTGAACTTAATTTTTCATTTTCCAACCACCTGATACAGTTCAAATTGTCCTCAAAAATAATTATGGGTTTTGAAACATCCTGATTAACGTCCCGTAGTAGTCTTTTAATCCAGAGTGCTTCTTGAACTGCTTCTGCTATATATTCCATTTACTTCCAATTGCTGTCTTTCCTTGAGGTATTTAGATAGAGTCCAAGTCTGATTATTCCGTAGTGACTCCATTTCTTTATCCATTGCTTTAATCCATTCCTCAGAATTTTCACACGATAATGCTTCTTTAACAGTCTTTGGTTCCACTTGATTAATTATTACCTTATATGCAGTTTCAACTTTCAATCAATCTTTCTGGAGCTTTCTCTTTATTGATTCGTTCTGAACGTCTTAATGGAATATGTTCGTGTTGTCTTTCTGGAATAATTCCATCAGATCTTTCTATTTCTGCTGTGTTCTGTATTTCCAGTTCAACGCCTGTTGAATAATTATCTTCATTCAATGTCTGAATTTCTTCCTTATAAGATTCTGTGTCTTTTGGTTCTGCAAGGTTTGTGATGTCAATTTCTTTAATATGTGGATTCCCTTCAATAAAAATAGCATCCTTACTGATGTATATACTCTGTCTGTATTTTTGTCCAATAGACGGTAGCCTTTAGTTCCTTCAGGATATCTGACAAAAATGAGCTTTCTTGCCTTATCATCTAATTTTTGTCTTCTTTCGGCAGGTATTGCCAATTTGCCATATAAGCTGTACATCCAAATGGCTTCATATAACCTAAATATGGTTTCTTTCCTGTCCACATTTCATAAGAAGTCTTTGTGTTGTCTTTTGTAGGCAATCGATTCTGCATATGATTTGCAGTGTTCAATGCTTCTCCCCAATGCTTTTCTGGCATTTCTGTATTTATAAGCATAACTCCTTGTCATTTCTGTTAAGTACCTGCTTTTCCTTTCTGCACATCCATTCTGTTCCGGTGTATAAGGATTTGTATATTCTGCTTGAATTCCTTCCTCTTTCAGAAATTTGTGAAGTTCTTTTCCAACGTATTCACCTCCACGATCTGACCTGATTTTCTTTGGCGTTTTCTGAAATTTAGTCTGTACATACCTTACATATTCTTAAATTCTGTTAGGCGCTTCTGATTTCTGTTTCAACAAATACACTTTGCAGTATTTACTGTAGTCGTCAGTCATCGTCATGAAATACCTTGCACCTCCTGGAGTAGTTGTCTGTATAGGTCCACAGACATCTGTATGTATTAGGTCAAGTTTTTCTGTAGTTCTTGATTCTGACTTTCTTGGAAGAGATTTCTTTGTCATCTTTGCCTCGATACAGCTTTCGCATCTTTCGACTACTTGACAATTTTCTACATGAACATTAACAGCTAGTTCCTCTGTTTCTAGTCGTCTTATGGGATTTTTAGTCTCTATGCCCAAGTCGTCGATGCCACACATGGATGCATTCTTTATGTTGATCATCTGTAACCCTTAAAGCTTGCTGTATTTCTGTTCTCAAAACATAAAGTCTATTGAGATCGGCTGCAGTTATGACTGTCTTACCTCCAAAAGTTATCTTGCATTGTCTGTCTGTAAAATGTACTTCAAAACCTTTCTTTATTAACATTCTTACTGAAATGAGATTTCCCTTTAATTCTGGCACGAATAAAACTCCTGAGATTTTTACTTTCTCTGTTGTTCCTTTATCTGTAATGTACTGAATGAAACCTTCACCAATGCCTTTTGTTTCTAATTTTCTCCCATCTGCAACAACAATATATTTCTTGTAATTTCTATCAATCTTCGTGAAGAAATTTAGTTCACTACACATGTGTGATGTAGCTCCTGAGTCTACATACCAATTGTGTTCCACATTGTTGTGAGATGCAATGAGCATTGTAAAAGAAAAAGTTTCTTCTTTATCGTCATGAAAACTGTCTGAAACATCTGCAACTTAGATGCAATGTGCATTGTAAAAGAAAAAGTTTCTTCTTTATCGTCATGAAAACTGTCTGAAACATCTGCAACTGTTCTTGCTTGATAGTGTCTGTTTGGATTCTTCTTTTTCCATTCTATGTATTTGTGACACTCCCTTTTCATATGATTTCTTCCTTTACAAAAATAGCAGATAATTTGTGTTTCAGGTCTTTGATTTTGATTCTCCTTTATGACTTTTAATACCTTCTGTTGATCTGAGGTACTTTTCGTCAAATTCTCTTCCTTTCTTCTCGTAAATTCTTCAAGTAATTTGCTCTTTACTAGTTCTTTAGTTAGATCAGCCTCAGTTCTGGTTTCTAATGCTGTTATTAACCTTTTAAAGGGGGAATTAAATTTTTAAAGTCATCCCGCGTCGGGGGAATTAATTTTTGGAAAAGGCGTTCGTATGAAAACGTGAACATATACGTTATAAACTTACTAAATTTCAGGCTATATAGAAGCTAGAAAGATGCGGTTTGCATCGTTGTTGAGCATTTTTATTGCTCTTTCTATCCATCCGTGCCAAAAGAAAAAAGTTGGGGGTAGGGACCACTCTACACCCCAAAATCGGACCCCTCCCCAACATTTTGTTCAAATTTTGATCAAAGGTCAATAGCAAAACGTCTTCAGCGGTAAACCCCCAAATGTGAGTGATAGAGTTCTAGAGGAGTGTAATTGGAACAGAATGGTGCAAAAATTTTGAAGATCGGACCATATTTGGGGTAGTTATGGAGTTTCATACCCAAGTACCAATTGCTTGCTGAAATGACAATTACGCGAACGGATTTTCAATGTGAAAAACCGAACAACTCGGTATATTTCAGGCTATATAGAAGCTAGAAAGATGCGGTTTGCACCATTGTTGAGCATTTTTATTGGGCTTTTGAACCATCCGTGCAAAAAAAAATTTGGGGGGTAGGGTCCACTCTACACCCCAAAATCGGACCATCTCCGACAAAAAATTTTCAAAGCTCAATAAAAAAAATTTTCAGCGGTGACCCCCCAACTGTGAGCGGGAAAGTTGTTGGGAGGTGTAATTGGAACAGAATAGTGCAAAAAGTTTGAAGATCGGACCATATTCGGCGTAGTTATGGCCATTCTAGCCTCCGGCTGAAGATTTTTCCTATACATTTTCCAGCCTTGGTCAGTCTACAGTCAATATCCCTTGCATATATAGTCGTATTATCGAAAACGGTGCTGCCGCCTATCGAATGGATGTGAGCTAACTCGGTCCCCGCGTTGGATTTTTGAAAATCGTGCAGGTCCACAGTACGCAGTCGCTTATATAGCGCGCCGTTTATAGACGGCTAACCCCGTTTGGTCAAAGTTTTCCGCCGCCATCTTAAAACGGCTAACCTGAGGAAAAGGTTAAGGTATTGAAACTATCCAGCAAACTGCTTAAGAGAAAAGCAACTGTAAGTGGTTTGGCGATTTCTTCTCCTAGATTAGTTAGTTGATCAATGATATCTTCCATCTCCGTAATGTGAGTTTCGATATTGCCTTCTTCTGAGAATTTATGTGAACAAAGTTTCTTTAGTAATGATACCTTATTCGACAGTGTTGATTTCTTGTGATACTTCCTGATTGCTTGCTACATTCCTTTTGCTGTAGTTTCTTTCTTTATAAGGTGTAGCTGATTATCCTCTAATGAGAGACCGATGGTAGCCCGTGCTTTGTTGTCCTTATTTCTCCATTCTTCTGTAATATCTGTTGGCGACTCTTCTTCAACTACTTTCCATAAATCGTCCTTTATTAGCAATAACTCGACTTTAAATTTTCAGAATTGATAATTGTTATCGTTAAGTTTCGCTATGAGAATTCGATTGCTCATACTGCATTCCGCCATCTTTTATTTCTTATTCCGTATGCCTGTATGCCCGTATGCTTGGCAGAGCAATCCTCGACTGTTCGAAGTGTCTGAATTTTAATCCTTTTTGTGTTGTCCGAATACTTTATTTATCGCAAAAATGTATGTACTTGCCCGTATTCTGGGCCCGTAACCTATAAGACTTTAAAAGAGTACGCAATGTAGTACATAGTTTAGCAATATTTAATCGACACATTAAACTCTTGAACAGTCCCTTTAGCCGAACATGTTAAACCGGAAGAAGAAGTCCTTAAGTAAGTAAGTCAGTAAACACAATATCATTGTATCCCAACAATAGGCCCTATGTAAAATCTGCGCAGAAGCTAAGTTGAGTGATAAATGGACCATAGGAAAAAAATGTAGCGACTATAAAAACGACTATTTGAAACGGCATTGCACTCATACTGCACACCGTGAAGCCGTAAGGAAGCTGAAGAACCTTCAGAAAGGTCCACTGCAAAAATGCTAACCGATTCGGAGAAAAAGAACTGAGAAAGGAAATGAAATTGAGGCAAAAGTCAAGTCCAGAAGCGATAAAGGCGTTACTGAAGATTATTGTGTGCGCTGTTAAAACAGTTTAAATGATCCACAAATGCGTTGCAAAAGTAGAGGTATTACCAGATGCTTAGTGCAGTAAGAATTATGCCTATGAATTCCTGAAATATATCAGTTCCACCATATATAGCTGGTTTCAATTTGTAGTTGGTGTTATTACCATCTTAGTGCATTATTAAATGACTTCTGTGCCATCCAATGACTTTGAACAAATTAGGCTACAATCATTCTAATACTTAATTAGATGATTTGCAGTTTGGATGCTAATTTCCATTGCCTCACAATGATTAATAAGGTCATACCGTTTAGAGTCTTATTAAGCACTTGAATATTATTGAAATTTACATTTGTATGATGTTCTGATGCTACCTTAAAAATTTCAGACAGTGTCCAGTATTCTGCCACAATCGTTTTTAGTCTCAATAATTGTAATTTCTTGATGTCTTTCTTTCTGTGATTATGCATGTTGGTGGAAAACAAATTTATTCGTAACACATTATAAATTTATTATGTTTTCAACCTATCAAGTTATCATCTATTAAGTGAATAATGATATCTTGGTATTTGGTACTTGTACAGACTGTACAGTTGTAATTTGTCTTTGACATGGTCCAAAATAACCTTGTTCACTGCTCAGTGCTCACAGGGACTGGACCACAAGTTATTTATGCTCACGAGGGTCTATTTTTGCTCACGCAGGGTCATTCCTTAGGGGGAACATTGCTTATGACTCTGAACAATTTTCCAGGCCTGTTTAATGTTCTTATATTCCAAGTATCTTCTCTTGTACTCTCTTTCATTTGTTCATTTCCGTGTTTGTAGTTGTGTACAAGGATTTCATTGGTTGATGACTGAGGAAGTCCTGTTCCATCCCCTGTCAGATGCAACACTCCACGAGTTGATTCAGCGAGTCCAATTTACATGTATCTTGTTGCCATGATGTGTTTGGAATTTACCGGTAATTTCGTGATGAGTTTGGAATTTTATTTCATGGAGCTTTCAAGGGAATGTTGCCTTCCTTGACATTTATTTAGAGTTGTCTTTTTCTAGGGTGGTTGCCTTCCAGGACTCTGCAGGCATGCCCTGCCTGGATTTGAAATCAGAGTTTTCCTTCTCCTAAATCCCATGCAGTTTAACCTAGTTGGGTGGGCACATACTTCCTAGGTGACACCTCATAAAGGTACTGCTGAGATCTTGTCTGTTGAGAGGCTATGTACTGGCACAAAGGGTTTATGAACTCAGCCTTTGTTTTTGCTCTGTGCAAGGCTATCCACTGGTCTTATATAAGGCACTAGACACTTCATACATACTTTGTGTCAAGCCACAGCACCACCCTTTGCAATTATATTTCAGTTGTTTGAATTGCCATCAATTTGTACCATTAACGTTATTGAATCTTTTTTATACCCAATGGAAAACATTTGGATGTGTTTCTAGGGCAAAGCAATTGTTGAAAGATACTGATAGTGCTCACAAATATGAAATAGATGAAACTGCTGCTTTAGAAAAAATGATTCAGCAAGTTGAGGGAAATCTTCAAGCTACTTTGGTAAAATTTGACATTGGTTTCTTTAAGAATGCTTAAAATTATACTTTCACTTTGTATAATTTTTGTAATTCTATTTTTTTAGATTTTGTTTTTAAGTCATTCTCAAGAGCACAAATTGCATCTTAAGAAGTGTAATTACTGAGATGTTATTGGACAAATTTGCAATGCTTAGAATATTTAATTGTTTATTCTATTTTATTTTATATTTTTTGGGCCAATAGTTGCTCATTACCACATAATAATCCATTGTTAATTTTTAATCGTTTACTTTGATTAATAATTAGTTCAAATTCCTCATCTCTAATAAATAGTAATTTTAATTGACATTTGTGCATGTTAGACATAAGTATAATTTATTGTTGCACCATAACAAGTTTATTTTTGACTATTAATTGATCTAGATATTCTCATACAGTGATTGAATGAGTTCTAGTACAGATCTTCTAGAATGTTCTTGAGTATGCTGGGGAATTTCTGTGACCTAGTTTTATGGGTATATAAAGCAAAGAAATCACATCAGAAAACAGTTTTGACCAATTCTTGGCACAGCTGCCGTAGTTTTGTGCACATTACCTGCAAGCTATAGGATTTTTTACAAACAAAAGCGCCAGGTGTGGGCAATACAGAGGTGTGGGCAACCTAGATTAAATTCCACAGAAATTGTGTCATGCCACAGCTCTTTCCACTGCAACTCCTCATACCCTTCCCACCCATTTCCTTCCCCAATCCTTCCCCAATTACCTATACTTGTGGTGCTAAACAGGAAAATGAACTACAGAAGGCATTTTTGATTGGCATGGTTGAGTCTCTTTGGTGGAAGCAAGCCCCAACAAAGGCCCCCCCTGTGAAAAGGCAGGTGGGTTGTGACAGGTGGTCTGTTCGGCTGTCATGAGCAGCTGACTGACTCCAAGCAGCTGACCAGTCCTGGGCCGCTAACACCTGCATTGTGGTATACAAAGAAAGTACAAGTAAGCTTGCTTTCACCAAAGAGAATCAAACCATATATGATGAAATACTCGTAACTGTAGGTTGGTACACCATAGATGACAGTTTAAAGAATATGGCCAGGCATGAGGAGGGAAATTTTTTTAATGTTTTAAATGCAAATGCACCTTTCTCTTTGACCTTGGGTGTGCCACGGTGCTAGCTACATAAATTATCCAGTATTATAAATGTATTCCACTATTTACCTTGATGTTTAAACATTACTTACTTATTTAATTCATTCGTCAACAGAATAGCTAATTTTTGTTCGAGAGAAGGCAGTTTGTGATGTGGTATCCGTTTAAAATGTTGCAAACATGCAAATCAAATATAATAAGTTTTTTCACATATATGACTGAATACAGATTATTAATTTAATGTTAAGACCATGGCTGCATCTGCTTTAAAAAATGCAAATTTGATTCAGAGTGCCAAATTTTTAATGACAAGAGGACAAACAAATTTTATTTTGTCAACGTGAATATGAAGCCTATGGTAGCCGGACTTTTGGTCATAGGACTTTTGGTCAAAGCTACTCTCAAACATGCCTGTAAATTTTCTTTGGATAGACTTGATCTCAATTATTGTCAGGGACGTCATTTGGGGGGGCAGGGGAGGCATTTCCCCCCTGATTTTTAGGGAAATTTTTTTTTGCCAATGTTTGTGTTATTTAGGTTTTTACATACCAATTGGCTGGCTAAATAGGTAAAAATACACTGGAAAGCTAAAAAGGTCAGCAGCCCCTAAAGGAGTGCTTGATGTCGAGTAATCTGAAGTAACTAATCGTAAAAAATGACTGACAAGCGAAAAAAAGGTCAACTTTTTCGCAAACTTGTCAGGTCGAAAGTGTTTTGCCCCCCCTGAAAAACAGTGAAATGACGTCTCTGATTATTGTGTGTAGTATTGTCATTTTTGAAAAGCCTTGCATGCATAAATAAGTGCTGGCAAAGAGAAATAACATGGGTGCTGCTTGTTTTATTAAGGTCGTAGGACTTTTGGTCATAGGACACTTGGTCATAGGACACTTGGTCATAAGGACTTTTGGCCATACGGACTTTGGGTCATAGGACACTTGATCATAGGACAATTGGTCTAGCCATTTGGTCATACGGACTTTTGGTCTTAGGGACTTTTGTTCATAGCCATTTGGTCATACTGTAAGGACTTTTGCTCATACAGACTTTTGGTCATACGTGAGACGCCTAATTGCAGTTCAAACGCTATACTGGCAAACCGCCAACTCCTATTTTATTGGTCACAATTACCGACTCAGAATTTCAAAATCTAAACAGGCAACCCGCCAACTTGTTAGCCATTGCATTTTTATCTTTTAATTAGATATGTTTTTCTTTTGATGTTGTTAGTAACTTAGTTACCATAGCATTTTTTTATCACTTACATAATATTATATATAAGACGGCATGCAGTTAATTTAGCCGTAGCATTTTTATCTTGCATTTAGACTTGTTAGCCAAGACTTGTTAGCCATTGCAATTTTATCTTTTACTTTAACATGTTTTTCGTTTGATGTTGTTAGTTGACTTTCGACTCGGTCACACTTTTCGCTTCATGCTTCTACGATTAAAGACTAATGTATCAAAAGTTATATCTTTAATATATTAGGTTTCAATAAAAGTTTCTCACGTTTGACCATCTCACGCATGACCAAAAGTCCGTATAAGCAAAAGTCCTTATGATCAAATGGACAATACCAAAAGTCCCTATGACCAAAAGTCCGTGTGACCAAATGGCTATGACCAACTGTCCTATGAGCAAGTGTCCTATAACCAAAGTCCGTATGACCAAAAGTCCTTATGACCAACTGTCCTGTGACCAAGTGTCCTATGACCAAAAGTCCGTACACCTTTATTAATTGGGGAAATGTTTCTTTTGGAAGTTGCTCATAGAAATCTTTAAATATTTAGCAAAAAAATTAAATTTTCGCGGGCCAACTAAAATCAGCCAGCGGGCCAAGGTTTTGACATCCCTGGTTAAGATTATTTGTGATGAAGAACTTATAATTCTAAAGCCGAATGTTACTATACCTAGAACATGATCGGCAAACATCAAACTGTTCATCAAATCATGTTCCAATCAAGAACAAGTCATTGGACAAAATGCTAGAACATTTCCAACATATTTAATATACTGTATTGGAGAGCATTTGGCTGAATAAAATCAGGTAGGAAAACAGCCAAAATTCCCCTCCCCCATCTTGCTTGGTGGCTAGTTGAACAGCTAGTTGAACATACTATAGTTGTGAGTGAAAGTCAGATGCACCAGCCATAGTATAGAAGAGGCTACAGACTCATCATAGATCCTCTTGCTGAAGAGGTGATAGGCTGATCGTAGAGGCCAATAACCTATAAAACTAATTGTTTGCTTGACGGTCCATAAATTTGTACCAAGACACGGCCAATGTCCAGTCTGACCAAAGGTTCTCGTTAATTTTTGTTAATGAGCAAAAAACGCCTTGTCATATTCCGAGCACTTTGAGCTTAAATAAAACACTACAATAAAAAATAATTAAATAGTTTTACCGCTTTGACTTTGCAGTATGTCAAATGGATATTTTCCATAGCATTTTGCGGCAATGAAAATTATTTCAGTGTAATATGTGTAATTTGTTAGTCATCATCATCACCATCATAGTTGCTTTCTGCCAGCTCATTAGCCAAAATAGCTAGACATGAAACTTCTCCATTTATATCCTCATTTCATGTCCTTTCATAACCTCATATTCTCCATGCACTGGTCAGGACTTCAAGGTATACCGAGGTGGCCGCAACATTCCATTAAATTGGATATCCGCTTTCAGCAGCCTCACCTGCGCTCGAAGATCTTCTGCTTTGATTCCATCATTGTCTTCTGGTATGGTTGGTCCATATCACCTTATTCCATATTATTCTGTGCAATCCCAGGAGGTTTCCCTACCCAGGACTTCCCCCGTCCACCACCTGGGGGATGCACCTTTACACCGTTGTACCCCAGCATGGGATTAGTGGATTAGTGATAATTTGATAAACATGGCATTTTTTAAATCTAATCTTAAACTGCTATAGTGCCGCTTCATAATGCACAGGAGCATCAACCGATGGCACACCAAATCCAAATAATTAAAGATCCTGGTCAAATCCAGGGTATCCGGCCAGGCAAAACGGGTGACAATTTATGGTGGATAGGCCAGGTCAAAAATGTGGGTTTTTAATCTTTTTCTAAAAATCTGTAATGAATTTGCAATGCGCAAAGGCTGAGGCAATGAGTTCCAGAGTTTGGGGGCGGCCACTGAGATAGCACGAGAACCAAGAACTGTCCAAGTATGGGAGAGGGAGAGAACTATTGCAGACGAGGATCTGGTTGAGTGTTTGTTTGCAGAGAAAGTTTTGAAAGAAGGTAACTAGGATCCTTGTAGTAAAGTGTTTTGTATACCTGAAGACAGATTTTAGTCTATCCTAAATTTTCTTAAATTGGAAGCCAATGAAGACCCTTACGAACTGGGGTTATATGCTTACGTTTTGGGTTTTTGAAACCACCCGAGCCAATGAATTTTGAACTCGTTGGAGTTTAGCCAGGTTGGATTTAGAGATGCCAAAGAAGAGAAGGGAGTTGCAGTAATCAAGACGGCTAGACACTAGGCATTTGCCAAGAGCATTAATGCAGATTTATTTAGAAAATTCCTAATACGGTACAAATCAGGAAGATGGTAGTGAGCTACTTTACAGATGCTATTTGTATGATTTGTGAAAGAAAGCGTGTAATCAAAAATAACTCCCAGATCCCGTGCAGAAGTGCTTACAGGAATAGTTGAATACCCAAGCTTAACAGAGTTTATAGAGTAAAATTTCTTGAGCTGAGGCTTTGTGTCTAAAAGTAAAAATGCAGTTTTAGCTGGGTTTAAAAGCAATTTATTTGAATCCATCCAGGACTGAATATGAGAGAATGCTTGAGAAATAGTTTCCAATGAAGCTTCTGCTGAAGACTTATCAAATGAAATAATAATCTGAGTAGCATCTGCATATAGGTGGTAATCTAGGTCAGTGGTTCCCAAACTGTGGTCCGCGGACCGAAGGGAGTCCGTGGACTGGAGGATATGGCGGGGGTCCGCGAGAGCCTCCCAAAATATTCAGTAGCACTTCATATAGTTTTAGCATTAACAGTCTTTGTGCTCAAATTATGTGTGCTGGTCAAGTCACCAATAACATTAATAAAAATTTATATAAATCATAAGACATAATATACTAAAGCTACATAATAATATTCTAGATATAGGCCTATAGTAACACCGCCAGCCGGAGTATAATATTAGCGGGAAAAGAGGAAATGGAAGTCTCGCGAGAGGGCCCGCCAGACGACTTCAGTTTATTTTATTGAAGTCTGTATGAAGAATGCGATGTCCAGACAAATCGCGGACGACAAAATATCGGAGACAAAATAGCGGGGACAAATCGCGGAGACAAAATAGCGCGAAGCAAGAAACGATAGAGAGCACAACTTTCAAAGCCAAGTATTTGGTTGATAGGAAATACAAGTGCTGGGATTGCCGGGGCAGTTGGGGGGGTGGGTTGTACACCCCAGCTAACTTTGCAACCATCACAAAACTCGCATAGCAGGTACATGCAGTCTCTGCCCTCTTTTGAATTTCAGTCCGCAAACCCCTTTTCCCTTAGCTCAAATTACACAACGATACTGATTATCTTTAACAAGTCATAGCCGAGTAGTTATTCGATAGGAAAAATGATACTGAATATCCTTCACATGACTTAGCCGAAGCAAGAAACGATAGAGAGCACAGCTTTCAATATAACATGTTTATTAAAATTAATACAACTACAAAGCTAATCAAAGAGACGTAGAAGCATATACTAAACTGTTAAAAATGTCTCTTCATATCAATTAATAACGTCGCTCCAATCCTATCGCACGATTACGTCGGCGCTATTTTGTCGCGTTTTTTTCGCTATTTTGTCGCAGTTTTTTCTCTATTTTGTCGTGCACTATTTTGTCGCCCGCGATTTAGTTATGTACCTAAGAATGCTATTTATAACATATTTTGTCTCATTAAAGAAATATTTCGCTCCATACTGTGCTTAGTCAGTTACCAGCCGCCTGGCCCTGTAGAAATAAAGAAGAAATTAAAGGCGTGCCAGAACTTTCTTTTCATATATTTCTGACACACAAATTCCCCTGCATGGCCGCCACCAGACCACCTAGAGCTGCATCTATTAATCATAAACAAAGACCACCAGACCTCAGCAACAACCATAAAAAATAGTCAAGTACACAGCATCACACACACTATTCAGAGTTATAGAGGTTAGGCCATAATAACTAACAGATGAAATTAGAATTTTTAAACCAGTAAAGAACACATCAACAACGGTACGCGGACTATTGACCACTGGACGATTGACCATAAGACGATTGACCATAAGACGATTGACCATAGGACGATTGACCACTGGACGTTTGACCACGGCGGACTTTTGACCACTGGACGTTTGACCACAGCGGACTTTTGACCACTGGACGATTGACCACTGGACGATTGACCACAGCGGACTTTTGACCACTGGACGATTGACCACAGCCATGAGTGTCAGGCTTAGCACGCTGTCTACACCAAACCAATGCTGGATATGGTGTAAGAGGATGGAATGATCCACAGTATCAAAAGGTGCCGATAGATCAAGAAGTATTAATGCGGTGACCTTGCCGCCTTCCATTGCATTTATGATGTGATCGTGGACAGAGAGCAGAGCAGTTTCAGTAGAATGATGTTTGCGGTATGCTGACTGAAAGTGAAGGAAAAGATCATTTGAAGACATGGGCATGAATTTGATTTGAAACCACTCTCTTGAGAATCTTTGACAGAAAGTTTAAGTTGGATATAGGCCGGTAATTTGCTAAATCATTTGGGCAGAGGGATGATTTCTTTATAAGAGGGTGGACCACAGCATTAGCAAAAGAAGACGGAAAGGAACCTTCTGTTAGTGACAGATTTATCAGTTTCAGAATAACTGGACCAAGGACATCAAAGCATTCTTTCTTTGAGTATGTAATTTGGCAGTATATCAAGAGAACAATGAGTAGGCAGTGATGAAAAAAAATCAATTTGTGAAGATCAGAAAGAGTGATGGATTGAAAGGAACTAAACACAGGTGGCAGTGAGCCAGGAAGAGAGAACCCAGTTGAAGCAACACTAGAAAATTTTTCCCGAATTTTAGCAATTTTATCCGAAAAGTGCCTAAGAAATGTGTCAGGTAAGGAAGACACAGGAATGTTTGGGAGAGCAGTATCCTTGTCCTTGTGTAGGATTTTATGCAGTGATTGCCAGAGTGACCGAGGATTTGAGGAACTTTCAAGGACAAAGTTGGTCAGAAATATTGATTTGGCTGAAGAGACAAGTTTGCGAACAAGCTGACACTGCTTCCTAAACTTTACCTTATCTTAGGGCAAACGAGAAAACCCAGCGCCTTTCTAGCTGACTATGATGGCATCTGGCATCTGCAATATTAGAATCGAACCAAGGCTTGGTGGGTCGAGCAGCAACCATTTTTGTTTTTTCAGGAATTAGCTTATTCAGAGCGCTGAGTAATACTGACGATAATTGGTCCGTTAATTCAGAAACCGTGCTTGAAAGGTTCATATGTAATGCAGACGATAGGATGTGATTTTTTAAAGCCTGTATACCGGTATCAAGTTTGGACCAAGGGCGAAAATTAACTTTAGTATAAATTGGTGGTTCCTTATGAGGGAATGCTATGGAGGCTGATAGAGCTCATACCGTAACTCACCGTGGTTCGTTCAGGAAACCTCTGCAGTGCAGACCACGGTCCACCATTTGAGTAGCCCTGCTATAAAATGTAGTATGTCATAATAATATTAATGGTTTTGTGGCGTTTTTCCCTTTATCCCCTGTGGTTAGGATGGCCTTGATAATCTGGGAGGAAGACAATTTCTTCGGACTCCAATTAAGGTAATCAGGGAGTTATAAAGAGTTTTTATTGGGATGGGAGAAGCGTCCTCGACATTACTAGGTCCCTGCCCTGGTATATATGAACAGCCTTGCTTGAGAACTTATGACACATATAAATCGTTTTCTTGATAGTTTAGAGCAGAATAATGTTTCTTTATTAACGACAACTCAGAACTTAAAGACAGGTAATCAAATCTATAATGCCTGCTGATGCCGTGGCATCTACTGCTAAGTGGACCAAACAGCGCAGAGCATACCGACGACTGATAAGTCTGAAGAGAGAGGTCTTCTGGTGTAGTAAGGTAGAGCATGAGCGTACTTCACCAGGTCGGCTTTGGCAATCGATTGATGCACTCACGGGATGTGGCTGCGCGCCTTTACCTGATAGACTCACGGCCAGTGATTTTTCCGCTTTTTTCAGCAAAAAGGTGTCCACCGTATTGATGGCCACTTCGGAATGTGAGCCTCCTTGTTTCACTCCGGCTCTGTCTAGTTGTTCCTTAGGCGGTTTTCGCGATCTCTCGGTGAAAGAAGTAACCACGAAGTTACGTGCCTTGCCTGACAAGTGCTGCACCAGTGATCCTTTTCCGACACGCCTTCTTCGTGAGTGTTCCAACATCCTGGCGCCGTTTATTACCGAGCTCATGAATCGTTCGCTACAACTGGGTGAGGTTCTGCAGTCGTTTAAGGCCGCTTTCGTGACACCGCGGATTAAGAAACCGGGTCTCGATGCCTCTGATGTTGGCTCTTACAGACTGATCTTTAATTTGTCTGTTTTGTCGATGCTACTTGAGCGCTTCGTCTCTAGGTAGCTCATTGACCATCTTGCAGTTTCTGGTCCCCTTCCTGAACTACAGTCTGCCTATCGTGCTTTCCATTTTACTGAAACGGCTGTTCTTAAAATCACTTCCGATATACTTTGTGAACTTGATCAGGGTAAGTTTGCCCTCCTTGTCCTTCTTGACCTCACGGCCGCATTTGATACTGTAGACCATTCCATCCTACTGTGTCGTCTTAACATCTCTTATGGCATTAATCACGTGGCACTCAGATGGTTTTCCTCTTATCTTGACCACCGCACGCAATTTGTCCACTGTCCTCACTCCAGGACCCTTCCCTCTCGGGTGACCTGTGGCGTTCCGCAGGGCTCGGTCCTAGGTCCCATTTTATTTACCTTGTATGTGGCCGATCTTATACATATCATCCTCAAACATGGGCTTTATGGACATCTTTACGTGGATGACACTCAGATCTATGGTGGCTGTTGGCCATCTGAAACGCATCTGCTTCTCGAGCGTCTCACCCGGTGCTTGGATGAGCTGTCAGTCTGGCTTAAGTCTAATAGGCTTCAGCTTAATGTCTCTAAGTCTGAGGTGCTCTGGTTCGCCACCGAGAGGCAACAACACCTCAACAACACCTGTTGCCGCGTGACTGTCAAGATCCACGATCTCGAGCTTCACCCGGCTGCCTCAGTGCGGAATTTGGGCATTTACCTTGATAGTGCGGCGACCCTGAAGCTTCATGTATCCAAGACTGTCGCCAGCTGTTTCTCCACTTCATTTGATTAGGAGTCAGCGTCGGTTTGTCTCTCAAGCTGTCCTTAAGACGTTGGTTGTTGCTCTGGTACTGACTAGGTTGGACTATGGCAACGCTGTTCTTGCAGGGTCACCTGCCTATTCTCTTGACCGTTTGCAGTCAGTTTTGAATAGTGCCGCTCGTCTCATCTTTCGTTCTGCCCGATATGATCATGTCACCCCGCTTCTTATGGATCTTCATTGGCTCTCGGCGCCTGAGCGCATTACGTTCAAGCTATCAACCCTTGTATATCGCTGCTTTCACGGGTTGGGTCCGAACTATCTTGCATCTGAGTTTCGCAGAGTTTCTGACCTCGCTGGCCGCAAGCAACTTAGATCGTCAACGACATCGTTGCTTATCGTTCTGAGAACGTGTCTTGTCACCGTCGGAGATCATGCCTTCCCGGTGGCTGCTGCGCGTACTTGGAACTCGCTCCCTGCCGACATACGTGAGTCGCCGTCGTTGGATATTTTCAGGAATCGACTGAAGTCCTGGCTTTTTAAGACTAGTTACTTGGTTAATTCTGTTTAAAGTGTTCGTGCAGTCTTTTGACGAGTTACCACTCTAATCTTGACGTTCTCTTACTTACTTACTTCTCTTGCCTGGCAACTCATCAGGCGGAGGCAAGATCCATTCGTGCGTAGTGTAACTATGACACAAGTCCAATTAAAATCCGAAGTAACAACATCCGTTTGAATTACACTAACGAATGAACATGACAATCCTGCATTATAGAATACATGTCAATTATGTATACAAGGTGAAATTAATCCTAACTAACACTAAATGGCGATGATAAGTTCGCGGTTTAACCCTTTCGCCCCTACGGCTCCTTTGCATCCATTCTCTGTCCCCGAGGCTCCTGGATAAAATTATGGGGTTGTTTAGGGCTCTCACATAAACTCAAATATCTTGCAATTGCACCCCAAGTTGTCAAGTGCTAAAACAATTTGATGCCATTATTTCAGTACTAACATTGGAATGTTAAATGCAATTCTTACTTAGGCCTATTTGATTTTTGTTGTCATTATTTTGTTTCCGGTATTTGTTAACATAAACATAATTGTCCATCATATTGTATCTTTTTTTCACAGGTAAATATAATTAACAAATAAAATATCACTTTGTTAGAGTTTCTTTTGCATTCAGGCCAGTGATGCTGCAGATGCAATGCTGTCCAGTAAGAGACTCAGAATGCGCTACAGTAGCAGTGCCGGTGGTCATATTGATTTAATATTAGCATGCTGGCGCTGCTTTAGTTCACATTTTCCTACAGAATACTAACTAAGTTAACCAATAACCATTAATAATTCCTTATGCCTGGGGTTCTGTCGTCTGAGTTCACAGTTAGGAAGTATATCCTGTAACTCCAGAAAGTAGATTCGTACTACCGACTTGTTAAATTCTAGACTGCAGTACACTTGATGTAATTTTTTTGAGAGTATGCTATTAGAGATTGCAATCCCAGGCCAATTTTTAAATCTCGGGATTCAGGATTGAATGGCCTAGGATCCCAACCGCTTTCCTTATTTCAAATTAGGCCGTGTTTTACGGATTGTTCGACTGCTTATGTTGTGTTCTTGCTTTGATCGAATTATGTATACTGATTATACTAGCTTGTATGAATGATATCTCTATCAGTACAGCAAAACATTTTTATGTTAACTAAACAACCAAAACGACAATCCAGTTCAGCTAGTCTCTCTAGTCTACTCTTAAGTCTATTATAAAGCTATAACAAGTTTGGAGCATCAGTTGAAACTTAGTTAACAGGTGTTCAGGCTCTAATAGTTCCAACTCCAAGTGCAGTTTTAATTTTGACATTGCTTGGTCTCTAAGTGGACATGGAGTCCTTTCGTTGAGCCTCCTACTGTTTTGATTACAGATTTACATATCTTGCACTAGGCACGTTGACCATCACGTTCGTGCTTGAAATATTCCCATGCTCCTTCACTTTTATGAAATGCAAATTCTTTCCTCACTTTATTTGTCATTTCACAATTCACTTACACCGAAAATCAAGAATTATATCGAAAATTTATGATAATTCAACCATAAACGACACGTGTACAGTGTGACGTCATAGAGATGTACGCCATAGAGATAGTGAGTATAGAGTATAGTCAAAGTAGAGTTAGCATTATAATTATGCAAATAACACAACTCATGTAATAATGTAAGTAAGAATATAGCCCCCAGTACTGATCCCGTTATGTTGGCAGATCCCGCGATGATAATCCCGGGATTACAGGATCGGAAAAAAGAACGGGATCCCAGGGTTCGGGATCCCGGGATTGCAATCTCTATATGCTATATTGGAATACAAAATTTTTAAATATAAAATGTGAAGACATGTTTAAAAAGCAGAAATCTGTTGTATGTAGGTGTGTATGCATGAAGTCAATTTTCATACAAGGCATTTATTTATTATTTTTATTATTATTTCATACAGATCATTGCAATGACAGATCAGACAGAACCATCTGAACCAATGAATAAGCAGCGAAAAATTGCAGATTTCTTTCAGTCAAACCTGGACTCTCAAATTGCAGACCATCAGTAGCAGGCGCCCATTGTTGACGATAGGCTTTTTACAAATGAAAACGCTTATGAAAGCTTTCCACTGCCAATAGTTTTGTCAGTAGATTGTACATCAGATCCCAAAGTCATTGTGTCACTGCCAAGTTGTGATGGTGACGTAGAAGTACAATTTTTTTTCAACGGACCCAAGAGATATAAGGTCATGTTATAAATAAACTGAAGAACAGGGAAAATGTTGCAGAATTAAAAATTAGACAGTGTCTTGAACCCTAATCCTGTCATTATATAACCAAATTGAATCAAGTTTGCTCGAGTCTGGACTGATTTTCTGGCCTGACCGAAGTCAGTAGTAGCGTTGCTAAGAATGGCACTTGGCCGTGTCATATTGTGGCGTCGCCATGAATAGTGCAATGGCTGTGTAGTTACTGCGCTGTATGATTGATCGAAGTTGGTAGTAGCATCACTATGAATGGCACTTGGCTGTGTCATATAGTGGTGTCACCACGAATAGCGCAATGGCTGTGTAGTTACTGCATTGTATGCACTGGCCAAACCGGGAAGCTCTGACGGCAGAGCTGCAGACTGTCCTGGGCCTTAAACTCCAGACAGCGGAGCTGGGCTCAACCTTATTTGATCGTTCCGGAATGCGAGCAAAAGCTCAGTATGATTGAACTCCTGTAGTTTCGAGGAGCTCCCTTATAAGATTTCTGGAGATGGCTAATAAAAGGTGTGTCAAAGTTCATCCTTATGATTGTTCAAAACTCAGTAAAGAGAGGAGTCATCTGCCGAACACTTGAAACCAGGGTGCGATTTGTGACCTGGAGCAGTGGGGGGGGGATACGTCGAGCTTGGAGGGGATGTAGTTGTTGGGGAAGTGTAGCAGTGGGGGGATGTAGCAGTAGGGGGATGCAGTTGGGCAGTGGGGGGAATTCTCCCTTCCCCCCTACAAATCGTGCCCTGCTTGAAACATAAGTTCTGTTGACTTTTTGCACAACAGTGCACAGATTGTCGTCAGAGATCCGATGGTTCAATTATTTAAGAATGTTAAATCTCTGGTATCGTCTGTTTTCGTAGTGTGAGTGCAAGGGCGCCACCTACCGAATAATCTGTGAAACGCTAATATACAAAATCGTCACAGTATTAATGATAGTAGTGATTGTGACAGTAACAGTGATAATTCATAAAGTGCTATTTCAAATTTTATTTAGCAAAGAGCAATTAATGCAGAAAATTCAGTAATGAAATTGAAACAAGAAATAAAGACACTTAAGGTAACAGCCTGTACTTGGCAATCTTTTTCTATCAATTGTGTTTTATAAATTTATGAAAGTTATATTGTATTATGTATGTTCGATTTAATAATGTTTTGGGAAAATATGTACTATAATTAATGGCTTTTGTTTTCTCAGTTTTATTTGTAAAAAATTTCTTTAGGGAAAGAATACATTGGCCTGAGAGTTTGAGAGTTCACAGGCCTAATAAAATGCCTTCACAATATCTGGCCTATGGGGTACTCGAACTTTTCTGAAGCCAGTCCACATTTTGTCTTCCATCATTCGTGAGGGTCCATAGTTACAAGGGAAGTCCTATGTGTAGTAGGTGTAGTAGGCAACTACAAGTAACTACGGCTTCTCTTTGTAGACTGTTATAAGTGCACCAAGGCAACAGATAAAAATGAAGAAATCCCTAAATGCATGTAATACATTTTAGACTTATTACAAGATATTGGCAATTTCTCAACCTGACAATGTTATCAAGGTTATTAGTTCTTGTAGCAGGGTAAGGAGCAGAGTAAGTAAAGTTTTCCCATGCCCGGATTTGGCTGCTGATCTCCAGTCACTTAGTCATACAGCAATGCTGGTGGCATACACCATTAACCTTAGAGTATTATTATTATTATTATTATTATTATTATTATTATTAAAGTTAAGATTATTGTGGTGACTAATCCGGAAGGACTACATGAACACTGATCACATTACAGTGTCAAAACAGAATGATAGCTAGTTCGAAATAGCCAGTTTTTAAGCGCTTCTTAAACGTATCTAGTGATGGTGAGAGTTGAATGGCCACTGATAGACCATTCTAGACCCATGCTGCCGCCACAGGAAATTTGCGATCACCCATGGTAGAGAGACGCATTCGCGGGACGAGTAGCGCTGCAGTGGAGGCCGATCTCAGACGTTTGTCGACCATCGAGATCTGTCGACCATCGAGACACGATGCAGTTCTATCTTTAGGTATGCCGGGCCCATGCCATGCAGACACCAGAACACCAGCAACGCCAGTTTGTATTTGATACGTTCTGGCACTGAAAGCTACTGTAGGTCTACCAGTAGAGGTGTTATGTGATCACTCCGTTCAGGTCAGTGAATCAAACGCGCAGCAACATTCATCACCGTCTGAGGATGGTTGAGGAGATAACTAGGAGTCCCTGTGAGGGTGGCATTGCCATAGTCCAGTTTTGTCAGCACTAAAGCACTGACCAGCGACTTAAGGACTGTAGTGGAGATGGATCGTCGGCATCCAGCAACGGTATTTGCCACATGTTGTTTCATCGATACAGTACGGTCTAAGTAGATGCCTAGATTCCGCACCGAGGTAGTCGGCTACAGCTCAAGATCGTCAATACAAACACATGCCGTAGATAGGAGGTGCTGCTGCCGGTCAGTAGCGATCCATAGGACTTCTGTCTTGGCAGCATTAAGCTGGAGTCGATTGGATCTCAGCCAGTTTGTCATCTCTGCGATGCACAGTGTCACACATTGCTGCAGTTGGGTGGCAGTGGGCATGCAGCTCCCATAAATCCATGTGTCATCAGCGTAGAGATGAGCCCGTAGTTCGTATTTTTGAGCTATGCCAACCAATTCAGCCACATAGAAAGCGAAGAGGATGGGTCCAAGGACCGACCCCTATGGGACTCCACGATTGACTGAAGAAGGCGGCATCAAGGATGTGGTGCATCGTACGAATTGAGTTCTTTGATCTGGATAAGATGAGAACCACTGCAGGGCTGAGTTGCGGATCCCGTAGGATGCTGACAGCCTCCAATAGTGTAGCATGATCTACCGTGTCAAATGCGGCGGTGAGGTCTAATAGTACCAGCACTGCCACTTTACCAGCATCTAGCTCCCGTAAGATGTCCATGGTGACCTTCAGAACCGCTGTTTCAGTGGAGTGGAATGCACGATAAGCCGACTGCAGTTCTGGTAGCAGGTCATATGACGAAAGATAGTCAGTAAGTTGATGCAATACCAGACATTCTAGCAGCTTCGAAAGTACTGATAGATTAGAAATCGGTCTGTATGATTTAACATCTGTAGCGTCCAAGTTGGACTTCTTGATACGTGTGATAATGAAGTCTCACTTAAAGGTTGACGGCACTATCCCAGTGGCCAACGAGCGATTGAAAAGCTCTGTGATATATGGTGCCAGTATGTCTGAACACTCCTTAAGTTGCCGAGTTGGTAGTAGATCACTAGAGCAGTTCTTATCTGGTATGCTTATCTGGTAGAGCATGTATGCCAGCAATCACGTAATCGATTGTCAGAGTCCGGAAAGAGTTGAGTGAACAGTGAGGTGCCGCGGAGGAGAATATAGGCGGTTCATGTATCGACATGGCCGACCATATTCCCCCGACCTTCTCAGTGAGATACTCAGCAAAGTGCCCTGCAGTGATCGTGTTGGGCACTGGCGTCCGAGTAGAGTGTCTAGAGACTGCCAGAGACGATGAGGGGCAGACTGTTCAGAGTTCACTTTGGTGGCTCCAGAAGGTTTCCCGTTTTTGACGGAGAAGTTGTCTATAGACTGCATTGCGCGTTCCATGTGGAGGCCGCAGCAGCAGCATGTAATGTAATGTGGCATTTGTATAGCGCCTCTTCTATTTCTACTCAGAGGCGCTCCTGGCATTGGAGTCGCTGAGTAAAGTAGTGATACTTTAGCTTTTGCATTGAGCAGAGCGAGGAAGTAAGTACCGGTAGTGATTCCCAAATGGATGAATGAAGCATTATCCAGATGGGCCCGGCGCGCATAACGCTGTGCCATTCACAATGATTTTTTAGCATCTCGACATTCCTCATCGTACTGAGGGTCAGAGGAGCGGCGCTGGCAAGGTACTGTTTTCGTCGGAATCAACCTGTCCAGGATGTTGGTAATCTTACAGTTATAAAGGTTTGCCATCCTCCACTTTCATCATTGACCACGCTTCAGGATGGCAGAGTGGAGAGAGCGCAAGTTCCCTCCGAAAAGTAATAGAGTCCAGCTTGCCCCATGTTTGTCGAGTGGATGAGGCGTAGACCGGGCAGGACCGAGTAAGCGGTGTGTTCCATAACAACAGGTGATGGTCTGAGAGTCCTACGTCGGCCACATTCACATGTGGCGATGAAATATCTTTGTGGAATGCAACAACGTCTAACATGCCGCCCTCAGCATGCATCGATTCCGTGTTGTTGTAGGTTATATTATAAGAATTTAAAAGGTCATTCAGTTGACGACTTGCTGCGTCATTGTCTCAGTCAAGTCGCACATTTCAAATCTCCCACCACGTAGATTGGATTGGTAAGCAACGCCAGATTCCCCCAGCAAGTTGGACAATTCCGCGAAGAAGAGTTGAACAACAGCAGATGATCTAGGTCTGTATATTACGACCAGCACGCAAGACAGTTCGGAGAAAACTCGTGCACAAATGAATTTGAAGGTCTGGACTTTCCTCAGAATGTCGACCCTTAACCAAGCGTATCCTAGGAGCAGCACAGATGACTACACCAGCCATGATTGGTGGTTAGACGTTCACTATCGCCAGGAGAGAGTGGATGTGCCTGTTCCACTACCTGAAATCCATCAGAGAGAAGGCGGCCGATCCAGGCAGAATTCGGGTCGTGCCAAGTCTCACACAGACTTATAACCCGGATCTGTTGACCTCAACAAACCTCTAGCAGATCATCCAGCTTATTGGTCAACGAGCGAATGTTTAGAGTAGGTTGCCAGTGAAACATCTGGACCCGTGCTTTATTTTTCAGAGAAGGCTGCTCCTCAATTTGATGTTATAACTGCCCTCTAGCGAGTAAGGCTGGGTCAACATTAGGGGCTCCTATGGGAGTTGAACCCGTTCCGTCAGCATTCCTGCCCAACATGTAACCACTTTTGTCATCTTCCCGACCTGGGGTAGAGAGCCCCTGTTGCAGAAACTATGAGCAATGTTAGAAATAGACGGTGAGCTCTGGTGCATATTTTAAAGACTTTAATTATAATTTATTACTGAGTAACCAAAAGCTGTAATAAATCAGGAGCAGTACAAAGATGAAAACATCAATGTATGATTGTAATAACAACAGTAAGTAAGTAAGCTAATATTTATATTAATAACTGGATTTTAAGGGATCTAGTAGGGGTGTTAAAAGCCACTGAAATTCAGGTTCAACATTTTTCAGTCACATATTCAAAGAGCTGTGGTGGTCCACTAGAACCAGTCTTCCAGTCCGGACTGTGGACCACAGGCCATAGTTTGAGTACTGCTGTATTAATCCAAAGCATATTGAATTGAATAACTATAAATGAATAGCTCTTTTATGTATTTTTAAAGAGTTTTTCCAATTCACTTGTGGTTGAAAATGAAATGCTGAAGAGTGAAAACTGCGATTCATTGAAAGAGAAGTCAACATTTGCAGCAGAGCAGATAACAGCCGCCATTACCAATGCAGAACAGCTTTTGAAGTAAATTATATATCGGTCCGCGACAACTGGGTACCGCTGATTGGGCCCCGGACAACTGGGCCCGCCAACTGGGTAACGGGACATCTGGGTAACGGGACATCTGGGCCCCGCACTATTGAACTCGACTTATGCCTAATAATAAATGAGGGTTGTTGTAAAACTTCAGGTGGTCTGTCTTCTTTTAGCCTGTCATCGGCTACAAATTGAGTACAAATTCTTAATGGGAGGAGGTGCTGTTTCTTTGATCGTAAATACAACCTATAGTTACTACAGGCTTATATGGACTTAAGATTAAGAAGCACTGAGCCTTCGCTGTATTCCTGCAGACATTTATGATGTTAAAGCATAAAACCGGCAAACCAAAATAGTCGTTGCCTATTCCATTCATCAACACCATTCTCTCTTTCTCTATTGTACGGGGCCCAGATGTCCCGTTACCCAGATGTCCCGTTACCCAGATGTCCCGTTACCCAGTTGGCGGGCCCAGTTGTCCGGGACCCAATCGGCGTTACCCAGTTGTCCTAACCCGTTATATATAGCTGCCAATTCATTTCTTAACAAAAATTCATTATACACTGCTTATGCAGAGTACTTGACTTGTAGCTATCACTTTTTTGTCTCTTAAAGTTTTCAAAGAATTATCAATAGTGCTGTGCTTTAATCGCGATTAATGATCATTTGACGCATTAAACTGTTAATCACGATTAATTTTTAATCACAATTACAAAATTATTCGCATCATAGTTAATATCTAGGTGCATTGTTTCTTTATTTCAATATACCGATAATTACTACTGTGGTGCCAGAATAATGTTGAAGAAAATGTGATTAATCATGATTAATTATTTTAAAATCACAATTAATTATTTTAATCGCACGATTACCGTTAGTCGTGATTAAATAAATTAATAGTTGAACAGCACGAATTATTAACAATTCCTTTTTGTTTGTTATTATAACTGTTCCAGACAACTGCTAAGTGGTGTTGATAATTTGAAGATGGTTGCCAAAGTTCTCTCATCAGTGGACCAAATCAAAGACATTCCACTAGATGAAGTGACTGATCAATAATCTAGTTGCTATATTATCTCAGGTATAAAACACGCAAATTTTTTCCTTAAAAATCGTTGCAAAGACGGGGTACATTATGCATGGGATTAAATTTTTCTGCACTTTTCAGCCAAACACTACTCACTTGTGCAGACCATTGGATCATTGATGCACCAGCTGGAATGATCATTTAATAAAATTGTACATTATTTTAACTTCTGCAACTTGGATTTTGTTAGTTAATTCTATTACTTAAATTTTTAAAATTTAATGTTTATGTAGCATTAATTGTGACCATTTGCAATGAAAGAAGTGATGCAAAACTGTTTATTTCATACCATTGATATGTGCTGCATAAATAAGTTTGTGAACATTTTAAAATCCCTTAAATTCTCAGTCATGATCATTCAAATTATTGCAAATGCCTGTCTATCTCACTGGCTTTAAGGTAAGGTAAAGGTGAGGTAAACTAGCCATTTATGTTGCGCCTGTTCAGTTGCTGTTAACAAGTGCATTACAATGTCCAAAAATAGACAATCCTTGGCACGTACAAAACACGTGCTGGCAGCCATATACATGTAGACGCCAAACTGGATTCGGAGTTGTATTGTCAGTCTTGTGTGGTTGCTGCTCAGCGGTGGCAGAGGACGACGCCGACTTCAGAATGAGATGGTGAAATTGCTCTCATTGAGACTTGCGACCATGTTGGCTGTATTATTATTATTATTATTACCAGACAATTTCTTCAGCACAATAGACAAGACTAAGGTTCAAGACAAGAGTGCTTAACAAGTGGAGTCAAAACCTATCTTAAATAAATATGTTTTTAGGTTCTTGCAGAATGATTCGGCTGAGGTTGCCTCAGTCACGATATCAGGTAACTCGTTCCATAGGATCGGGTTAGCCTTGGAAATCCTTGGATGTTGCCCATCGCTAATGCAATGTTGCACAAGCGGTTCAGGAAAGAAAGCCTTCTAATAGCTCCAGCCAATCACGTCAAGCAATATTTTTATTTCAACACTGGGGAAACCCCGTAGTATTACCTTATACTGTGTTTTAAAATGGCAGATATAAATTGCATAAAGTTAATGTGGCGAAATTCCCAAATACTTTAGGATAGTTAATTTGAAATTTGGCCTTTAGCGACGAAAAACTGGGTCCCCACCCGGTCTGGCGTAGCCTGGCTTGTGAGAAGACAACATTTGAAGGATTTTTATGACTTTATTCGAAAACATCAAACAAAACGTCTTAAGGTTCACTTATCGATGAAAGCAGAAGTCAATGCAACGAAACGTCAAACTAAGAAGCGCAATATCACGAAGAATTCGGTGAGTTACAATTATAAATGGTGCGACGAAGACCTATTTCCATGCAACGAAATATTAATCTAAAGAGCACGAAACTGCAAGGAACTGGTGAGTTACAACCGCAAATGGTGCGACGAAGAATGTACTCCAATACAACAAAATGATAATCTAGTGAGCACGACACTACAAGGAATTGGTGAGTTACAACCGTAAATGGTGCGACGAAGAATGTACTCCGTTGAACCGCTCATCAAGAACGTCTTATCATCATCTATGACGAAAGTCAAAAGAACTTCGAATTCTAGTTATGAACGACGAACGTCTATGATGTGACGAAGTATGTGCTTAGCTGAACTACATATCAAAAACGTCTTATCAACCTTATGGTGAATGTCAAGAACACTTACGGAACCTAGAGAACAGGATCACCTTAACTGCGAGAAGGAACCTTGCGCTTCGCGTAGTCGAAAACGGAGTACCAACGTCTACAGTTAACCTTCCTAGCGTTAACGACGAGTTGCGGTCGTTGGAGAATTCTGAAACTAATAGCGTTAACGACGAGTTGCGGTCGTCTGTTGTCTACGTCTCCAGTGGAGCAGGTGCAGCTGCAGGAGCATGAGGTGACCACCCACTTAATTGTTTTGGCCCAACCAAATGGAGCCGCGGTCTGTGTCACACGAGGTATTCTTAGTGGACACTCTGAGCCAATTATTGGCATTCCAATATCCAATGCCCTTCGGCCAAAGGAGCAAACCATTGTTCTCCGTTGAATAGTGTGACATATGGGACGGTCCTTCGGAAGCAATGTAAGAATGCACGGAACGCTTTCTGCATGGAAAAGTGCCAGAGAATGTAACCTCAAGAAGGTTAAGCAGCACAAAACAAAAATCAAACTTACGCAAAACAAACCCTATGTAGGCTGATCCGCGAGAGCGTGTGCTCTATACCGGTTAGGCCCGACGACCGTCACTCTGATGAGAGTGCTTTTTGCTTCGATGGAAGTGATATCCGGTTAGGCCCGGCGACCGTCACTCTGATGAGAGTGCTTTTTTCTTCGATGGAAGCGTATAGAGCTCTGATGAGAGCGTAGCAGCCGAGGCTGGCGTTCTGCAAGCGATGGCTCGCAGGAGTCCGTAAAGAACTGAACTAACTGAGCGCGTTCTCGTGTTTATATAGCCTCTGGAACGGAGCAGCAGAGGAAAGGGAGGCTTCAGCCAATGAGAAAGCGACAGTGATCGGAGGTACGGGACCTTGCCCAATGGCGGCGATACTATCAAAGATTTGATCACGTGAGCAAGGCTAGACGCGCTCCGATTGGCCATAATGCTAAATGTCCATTGGCATTTCAACAACAAATATCTAAACAATTAATGCGAAATGAATCTTAAATATGACAAAATCGGAGTCAGAAAGTCGTGGGCTTTCGACTGATAGTTTATACGAGCCTTAAAGTGGCCTAGAAGCCGAAATTCGAGAAATCTGATTTTAGCAAAACCACGCGAACACCGACGGCGCAAATGTGGCCATAACTTCTTGAATAATCGTCATAAAAACCTTATTTACATATACGATTACATAATAATAAACCGTGCATTAGGGTGGCCCAAAAAGGCAAAGTATAAGATAGAGACCAGGGCACCATTTTATTTTGTACCTTTTACCAACTGTAGTACTAGGTACAAATTTCAGGATCTTATTTTATCTGGAAGGGAGTGCTCAATGACCCACAAGTTTGACCATTGTACAAATTTCATAAATATTCTGTTACATTTGCCTGCTTACTGATTTAGACATTATGCAGTAAATGGACGAAGGTGTGTAATATTCCATGTTCAGGAAACATGTTTGACTGTTGTCAGCAATAAATTTACAAAGTGCAATCATTATATTGGCGTGCTATAATAATAAAATTGTTGCAGTTTTACAGAAACAGTATCTAATATTACATAACGTGCCTACAATCAATGGCTTCAACCCACTGTTGTGAAATGATATTTCTTATTGGTACCAGGAACTTGGATCCACTAGTGAAACTACGGTACATCAGCTTCCAACCCTGAGACAAGTGCTGTAGCGTTCTATTACCGTCTAGAAGAAGTCAAGTCTGTGTGTGCTTAATGCTAGTCACTTTACAGTTGATGAGCCTCTCAGTTTAGTCCAAAGCCACTGTTTCAGTTGATGGCAAGGAAAAGCTGGTGTGCGATATGAGCAAGGAGCCCGGAGAGCGGAAAGTATGAAGTGATCCAGCCATTCTGAAAGAAAGAGTTGTCCTTGGAGACTTCACTACAACTCGGATATCATACCAGCTATCAGCAGAGGACTTAACAGCTGTGGAAGCAGCATTTATCAGAGTTGCAAATAAACTGTGATTAGTGCAATGTGTCTTCCATTCTCCAGCTGTATAACAATGAATGCACTCTATTTTGTGATGCCATTCATTTGCAGATACCACCTGTTCCACACGACCATTTTCACACTCAAAGTCAAGTCATCATAGACACACTTTTAGACCCAATAAAAATTGAGGGAATGATAATATGGGAAATCTGTTTGCATGGAAAGAAAATATAGCTACTGGACAGTTTTCAGAATAAAAGTTACCACCCTGAAATAAAGAGAAAGGTTTCTTTTGGAGAGCTAAACATTGAATATCAGGAAAGGTGCAAAGTGTTTCTTCAGTTTTTGTGACACTGCATGAAGTACAGTTTTGTCAATAGACAAAGTTCTGCTCCTGTTTTGTAAAATAATACTAGTAGTGAATAGGTTCAAGAAGTTTCAGCCTCCTAGCTTTGATATTTCTGAAGTTATAGAGCTCTGAAGTTGTTAGAAATTTAAGTGGCTGTCGCGAAACGCCAAAAAACGGCCGACCCTAGGTACTATGAACGTGAATATCTTAAAAACTACTCAAGATAGTAGGCTAACATTTTGCAGATTTTCATATGTATGTTTGAGGAACATTTGTGTTAAATTTCATAATTTTTTGAGATGGCCGATCTGTTGAATTGTCACAGAATGACTCAAAACGGAACGTTTTTGAATCTTTGTGGTCATTGAGCACTGCCTTCCAGTTGGAATAAACAGCTGAAATTGCATCAGAATACTACAATTACCTAATGGAACAAAAGTAGAGGGTGCCCAGATCTTTAGCTTTAACTTTGTTTTTCCCCATGCAACTGTGAACCACCCTACCGTGCATTGTCCTATACGACTGGATTTGTGCAGAAATTTCAAGTATGCACATAGCGCACAAAAGAGGAGTATGCAACCGGCGCATGGCCGTGTTATAAGCGTGATCACAAATCTTTCAAAGGTCTCGAAATATGTGGTCCAGAAGCTTCAAAGTCACTTTCGCTTGAGGGCAGAATTATTTCTGATCGTATTTGAGGGATTTCATAGGCGGATGGCTAATATTAATTCAAAAAGAAGTGTTTTGAAATCATAATGTATAAGAGCGTCTCGGAAAAACCCCGTAGGAGCGCGGCCATGACACCCGTAGATTAGCGTAGCCGCGTATTAGGGTATCCAGTGTTTACCAACAAGGTCCGGTTGCTCCGCCCACTGGTGGGCAGAAAGTTTCCAGAAACCATAGAAACCATTGTTGTCTATTAATAGACGCCAATGGCAGAAGCAGATTTCTTGTCCACCAGCATAGATACTGGCTAAGTTGGTGGGCATAGAGAGTGTTTTGGATACTCTCATATAAGTATTACGAAAGAATGCAAATTCTCCACATCAACTAGAACCAAAGCTGAAGGTTAAATCATTTTGATAACAAATTCCAAAAATGATCTCTACGTTAACGATGGAGATATAATGCCTTCACTTAGAAGACAGAAACCAGAGGGGAAATGTAACCACTCTTTAACTCTAAGGCACAGATTTCTTTAATTTCACCGTTTACAAGGTTCCTCATCAGCATCAAACACAGAGGCGGATTTACCACGGTACCAGGTGGTGCATCGGTACCGGGCCTCCCTTCAAAATACAAATTTAGGGGCCTCCCTTTTCTAAAAATAATAATATTTTAAAGACTTTTAATTATTAGTTTCTTTAAAGTAATTTATTTTCGGAGATATACATGAATGTTGTATCGTTAGACGTTAGTAGTGTTTGGACATGGATTAGTAATACACTGTAATTTAGTTTTGAAATGGAATTTAATGCATGCTCCATGAGTCTATGTTAAGAAAGCCTATATATATATATATATATATATACAATATACATATATATACATATTATACACACACATATATATACATATAGCCCGGTTTAGCTGACCTCAATTAATGGTATGGCTCATAATGGCTGGACTCTGACCGAGTGACCGGCGGTTGTACCGGGCCACCGGCGGTCGTAGACGCCCGGCCTCTTGCATCGTTATACAGATTAGGGGTACTGCATGACTCAACCTGATTGCCTGTACAGTGTGTCTCGACGGTCAATTCTTACCATGGTACCACCGGTCAAGAAGCGCGGGAAATGGGAGGAGTATGTGTATTTGTATGCCTCCGTACCTTTGGAATGGCAATGCATAGTTGCATACAGACTAACGCCATCACTCATTTGTCTTACCGTAAAATTCGTAACACCGTGACGGTGACCTTTTTGGCAAACGATTACAAATCTTAGTTATACTTAGTGATTTTTTTCTAGAAAAAAGGTAACGGAACTCATCTTCGTGGATGATTAAATTCATAAGAAATAAGTTCAGATAACACTTAAATAAATTAAATTAATTTATACGTCATAACACGTGGAATATAGACGACAGGTCGACCGTGCCCCAGTTCTTGTACACTGACTGCACGACTGCAAATTCAATGCAAGTTTATTTGAGTTGAAGTTAATGGCATTTAATTGTTTCATTTTTCTATGACGTTTGTTGTATTGTTACTTCTTTAATTTAAGCAGCGTTTATTCTAGCCACCTTGACATGGGGGGATTTTGAAATGTTTGGAGGGACAAGGTTTGACATCTCAAAAGTCTTGACGAGCAAAAAACAAAAAAAAACAAAAAAGGTCATCTGCCCGTTTTCCATTCTTAAACACTCTGTGATAAACTTCCATATTTTTCCCCTCTCCAAAAAATAAAAAATCCCCCGTCGCCACACTTTTATTTTTTTGGAGGGGGGAGAATTTCCATCTCCCCAAGCAACATAAATTTTTTGAGGGGGGTTTAATTTTGGGGGAATCCCCCAAAAGGGCCTAGAATAAACACTGTCTTTAAGTGACCACGATGGCGCCGGGGGGCCTCCATGGAAATATTTGCACCGGGCCTCCAAAATGTAAATCCGCCTCTGATCAAACAGATCTTTCTATTATAAATATGGATTTCAAAATATTCCTCAAATTCTAGAATTATATTTCTATATCAGACCGTTGCTACGAAATAACAAGATTGCCCAAACAGCAACATGTTCAAGTATCATTGGCAGCTAGGTTGAAATTTTAAAAATATTTTTTGGAGGGGCTGTATTAGGCACGGTTGGACCCTCATCATTCCAATTTCTTACATTGTGCATGGATGGTTTGATTGAGGAATAAAAATGCAAAACATCAATTGCAATTTGACAAAAGCCACAATTACGTGACTATACGCAAACACTGTATTTCTCAATGCCGGATTTTAAGTACAGTACCAGTGATTGATACCCTTCGGTATTAGAAACCTATTGATACCCTTCGGTATTAGAAACCTATTGATACCCTTCGGTATTAGAAATGGTGATATAAGCTACGGGGTTTTACGTCGATATTTGAGTAAGTGAAATGCACAATAAAGAAGAATGCCCCCTCGGAAGCCCGACCCACACCTCAAAGTGGTGAGGGGGTGGCAACGACCAAGTAGGGGATTGCCTGCTAGGGCTATGCCATCAAGGGTGAAAGTGCTTGCACTCAAGTACCTCCTTGGGCGCTACGCGAGGTGGACAGGCCTAGCAGGAACCCCGAAAACGGTCGGCTAACGTGGGCTCCGGCACACTCAAACACATGCACCCATATACATAGCAAACCAAGTCCTCGTCGGCAGGCATGTGAAACTGGCCAGGCATGCAGGTTGGCAGGCAAAAGGCGCAGTACGGCACCAAGCCAGAAACCGGCTAGCCAACTAGTGACGGAGATGAAGCCTGTTAGATCCGTCGTGAAAATACGCAGGTAAAACCAGTTGAAATGAGAATGATAATGACGACAATGAATCAGAACGATAAGAGCGTAAACGGGTCCTCCCAGGTGGGAGGGGTCGCGCCTGGCAAGGGAGCATGTGGGGACTCCCGGGTCACAATCAAGCGAAACCCCCATGAAGTGGAAGCTTTGAACATATCAAAGCAGACGGTAACTATAGGCACATGGAATGTGCGAACTCTGTGGCAGACGGGACAGCTACAGATACTGACAAAGGTAATGGAATCATACAGATATGAGTTGGTTGGGATCTCTGAGGTAAGATGGACTGGAAGTGGGAATGCGATGGGAGGCAGGTTTCTGTACTCTGGAGAGGAATCCAGGCACGAGAAAGGAATTGGCCTTCTGATGAACGCCCGAGCACAAAGAGCACTAATGTGGTACGATCCAGTGTCACCAAGGATCATTGTGGCAAGGTTCGAGGCATACCCACGAAAAATCACAGCCGTACAAGTTTATGCTCCAACCAGCGATGCTAATGAAGAGGAGATAGAAGATTTCTATCAACAGCTGGAAGACACTATGAAAGAAATCCCACCTCGAGACGTGAAAGTTTTGATGGGCGACTGGAATGCAAAAGTTGGGGGAGACTCCGTCGGCTGGACCCATGTCATGGGCCAATATGGTATCGGCAAACGCAACGAAAGAGGCATGAGACTACTCCAATTTGCACAAGAACATAATCTTTTTGTAGCGAATACAAAAAACCCTGGAAGACACAGCCGGATGTGGACATGGGAATCAGCAGATGGACAGACCAAAAACATGATCGACTATGTTCTGGTAGACAGTAGGTTCAAAGAACATATACACAAGTGCAGGAGTTTCCCTGGGGCCGACGTTGGATCAGACCACCAATTGGTTCTTTGCAACATACAGATGGCACTAGACCACGCCAGGAAGAGTAATTGTACGAAACCCAAAAGGTACAATCTGGAGAAGTTGAAGGACCCAGTGGAACAGCAGACATACGAAGAAGAGGTAACAAGACGGCTACTGACGGAGAACCCGAACATTCAGGCTCACCAAAAGATAAGACTTGCTGTATGCGGAGCAGCAGACAATCTGCTGACGAAAAATAGAACAACTAAAAAACCATGGATTGGATCAGATACTATGAAACTTGTTGAGGAAAGAGGCAACGCAAAAAGACTCAAACACCAGTCACCTGAGAAGGAGAAACTATACCGTGACCTATGCAGGCAAGTCAAGAAAAGCGCTAGGCGCGATAAAAGAAGATGGCTGGAAGAGTCCTGTGAGGAGGTGCAGAGGCACATGCACAACTCACATCTCAGGGAAGCATTCAAATTGATAGAAAAAAATAGCAGGGGATTGGAAAACAACACCAAGGACAATTAACAACGAAGATGGAACTCCGTTAAGGACCGACGAAGAAATTGACAAGCGATGGACAGACTACGCCCAACACTTGTATGGATACAAGGGAACAGGTGACCACGAATCACTGGAGAATCTCAAGGCAAGAACAGGATACCCGGATGGTGACTGTGATGATACAATCCTCCGCTCCGAAGTAGAAGCAGCCATTAGCAGGTTGAAGAATGGGAAAAGTCCTGGAGTGGATGGAGTTGCAGCGGAGATGTTGAAAGCAGGTGGAGAAGACCTAATTAGAGAGCTTCATCAAGCATGCCGCAGCGTGTGGGAGACTGAAGAGTGGCCAGAAGAATGGGCTCAATCAGTACTAGTGATGATACCGAAGGGAGGAAACCCCAAGGAGTGCTCAAACTATAGGTCAATTGCCATGATATCACACCCTAGCAAAGTATTGCTGTCGATCCTTTTGCAACGACTAAGAGCAAAGGTAGAATGCCACCTATCTGAAGAGCAGGCAGGATTCAGAAGTGGCAGGAGCACCACCCATCAAATCCTGACACTAAGACTGCTGATCGAACAAGCCAGGGAATATGGAAAATGCATCTATAATTGCTTCGTGGATTACACCAAAGCATTTGACTCGGTCTGGCATGAGGGGCTATGGGCGACGCTGGTGAGCTATGGTGTGGACGGTAAGCTGCTGAGGATCATCCAAAGCCTGTATAAATCGGCGATGGCTGCAGTCAGGGTCAACGGAAAAATCGGAAACTGGTTCAGGCCGACAGTGGGCTCATGACAGGGTGACCCAATATCACCACTGCTATTCTTACTCATGCTAGAGCGAGCAATGGAGAGACTAGAAGAGGAAGAGGAGGGAGGAATAAACATCCAGAGGAAGACGCTGAAAGATTTGCGATTTGCTGACGACGTCGATCTCATGTCCTTCACGCAAAGTGGACTACAAAAGATGTTGAATACATTAAATGAAGAGAGTAAAAGGTTAGGTCTCGAAATCAACGTCAAAAAGACAAAAGTCATGGTGGCAGGTAGAGTGGAGGAGCCGGTGGTAATCACCTTAGACAGCACCCAGTTGGAAACGGTCGAGCAGTTTGTATATCTGGGAAGCTTGGTGCGTGCAGATGGGAATTGTAGTCAGGAGATTAGGAGGAGGATTGGTCTGGCCAGCTCAGCATTGGGTCGCCTTGGCAAACTATGGAGCTCTGGAAAGATCTCCCTCAAGACAAAGCTCCAACTTTTACGAGTCTGTGTCTTCTCTGTGCTCCTTTATGGAGGCGAGACTTGGACACTGAAAAAGGATGACTGCAGGCGACTCCTGGCTTTTAAATGCGATGCTACCGACGGCTTCTTAAGATATGGTGGGAATGAAAATCACGAATAAAGAAGTAAGGAGAAGAATCAGGATCGACAGTGATGTGATAAACACAATCAAAGAAAGGAAGCTCCAGATGTTTGGTCATGTCAGTCGCATGGAGGAGAAGAGAATTCTGAACGTTGCAATGGAGGGAACAATGGAGGGAACACGCCCTCCTGGAAGGCCCAGAAGACGATGGTTCGACGACATCAGAGAGTGGACGGGATTAAATCTTGGAGAGGCAATACATGCGGCACAAGACCGCGAAAATTGGAAAAGAATCGTTCAGCATGCTACTGGTCTCGACGGTTCCTGAGGGGACTATGAGCTGATGATGATGATGATGATGATGATGATGACAATAAAGAAGAAACACGTGTGACGACCTTTTTGCTTGTCAGCTCTATATGAAGAGGGGCGCCGTAAGAGCCGAGGGGCGCCGAAAACGATGTGACGACCTTTTTTTGCTTCTTAGCTAAGTTAGGTACGCCAATGTACAGGGACAAAGATCCGCCTCTGAGTGACTCTGTGTGGTGACTGTGGTCCGACCGTTGCTATTTCTCCAATCCAACTACGCCACTGATTTATATAGCGCTTTGAGGGGCGCAAAAATGGGACCACTTATTCTTAGGCGCTTAGCCTATCTTAAAATTGCTTTGGAAAAGCCTAATTAAGCTCCTAAGAATAAGCAGCTACTGTTGTATTACATAAAGGCGCTATATAGGCTAAATTCACAAGATTTTACTCACTTGCTTAGGCTACTTACCCGTTTGAGATATTTCATCTTTGACTTTGTCATTTCAGCTTTCTGATAGATTATTTGGATTGGTTTTTCTTCAATATCGGTGTCTTAATATCTGCGAAAGTCATTTCCGACAGACTGAGTCGACATTCTTTTTGTTTTCAAGAATTCGATGAACATATAAGTTGAGTTGAAATAAACAAATTTCAATCAATTTCAATCAAAACATACTTCGGTATATTTTTCCATGATTTATCGTATTGTAATCAGCATGCTTTCTTACTTACCATAGAATGTGAATTTAGCTTATATAGTATATAGCCTATTTAGACTATACAGCGCCTTTATGTAATACAACAGTAGCTTGCTTATTCTTAGGAGCTTAGGCTTTTCCATAGCAATTTTAAGATAGGCTAAGCGCCTAAGAATAAGTGGTTCATTTTTGCACCTCTCAAAGCGCTATATAAATCAGTGGCGTAGTTGCATTGGAGCAATAGCACCGGTCGGTCACGGGGGTTTTGACAGTAGTTGTTCAGCGAGAGAGAATGTCTTCCGTTCTAAAGCTGATCGACGCATGTCCGACCGGCTGGGGTGCGAACCGTGCGATCGTATGCCGGGCGACGCGGCACCTTCGGAACAGCCGACCGTGGAAACAATTTCAGACGAAGAGGAGCTTGATCCATCCGGTTTTTGCAGCGAACTGTTCAACAAACGCTCGGCATGCAGATGGATTGGCGTCTGATGCTCGGAACTCTGAATCTTCTTCTGCTGAAAGCTAGAATGGAAGGATCTTAGACTAAATCTAAAATATAGACTTTATACTTTTATAGGAGTATCCAGAACCAGGGATGTAACATTTCCGGAAAAATAGAAAGACCGGAATTATTCCGGAAATTTCCGTGAAAGTTGCAGAAACTTTCTAGCATACATATTGTTAGAGCTAAACATAAAGCAGTGGACAAAAGTAATTACCACAGACCCCACAGCTAAGAATACGACGTTTTATTAAATTTTTTGGCTCATATCAGTAAAAACGCAATTATTCAATGAACTGCCAAAATCTGTTACCAAGCTGCCTTAGCAACTAACTAACCATTCATTATAAAAAATTAACAATGTCTTATAAGTTGACCATGATATGAAATATCATGAGTTAAATGCTGTGGAATTACTTATCTAATCTAATCTAATCTAAAACTTCTATAGTGTCACTTCATAATGCACAGGAGCATCAACCGATGGCACACCAAATCCAAATAATTAAAGATCCAGGTCAAATCCAGGTATCTCGGCCAGGCAAACGTGTCTATGGTGGATAGGCCAGGTCAAAAAGATGTATTTTTAATCTTTGTCTAAAATTCTGTATTGAATTTGCAATGCGCACATGTTGAGGCAATGAGTTCCAGAGTTTGGGACAGCCACTGAAAAGGCACGAGAACCAAGAACTGTCCGAGTATGGGAGAGGGAGAGAACTATTGCAGACGAGGATCTAGCTTATTCGTTAACAAATGACTAACAATTGAATAGTAATACACTTTCAAATATAATATTATCAATCTTAGAATCACACATTTGTAATGGCCTCATGTAGTCTGCTTTTCTGCGACTTCCGACTCGGACATTATATAGCGCTACAAACTGACAGTTGTTAACTTGTTAAACAATTGCCCAACAAATGAATAGTAATAATGATAATAATAATAATAGATAGCAGTAATAGTAATAAATAATAATAAACAATAATAATAATAATAATCAACTTTTCCTCCAGAATTATTCCGGAAAAGTACCGCTATTTTTCCGGAAATATCCGGAATAATTCCAGAGGAAATTGCCGGAAACTTCCGAGCTCACAACCCTATCGAGAACAATCTCCATGGTCACTGAATTATGCCCACCAGCAAGAAATCTGCTTCTGCCATTGGTGTCTATTAATAGACAACAATGGTTTCTATGGTTTCTGCCCACCAGTCTGTGGCAAAGTTATATATATATATATATATATATATATATATATATATATATATATATATATATATGGCGTATATCTTCTCCCGGGATTCCAATAAATATTAAATATTCGGGGACCCGCTTCGGGCACTGTTTGCTAAGAGTGATGCTTCGGTTAGTCAGAAGGGGAAAACCTTAGAGAGAAAATCACCACTACAATAAATTTTTACGTGGGTCTCTGCCCTGGTATTTGAGCAGCTCGCTTGTGAACAGAAGACAACTCATTTCTTTCGGTCATAAACGTTTTATTATATGCAAAGAATAAAAGAATCTTAGTTAGATCGTCAGCAATGATAGAGAGCGTTTCTGTATAGGGCTTCTAGGAGAGTTCAATGTCACTTAAGGGGGTTTAATAGTCACTGAGGGAGTCGCGTTCCAAGGTATGCGCGGTGCGTACCGGTGTAGCATATTATAATGACTCTCATATAATAATAACTCCCCCTCTCATTATTATATGTATAATAAAGACTCCCCTCATTATTATATATATAATAACTCTCTCTATATTATAATAACTCCCAGAAGAAGAAGTAGGCCTAAAAAATTGAAAAAGTAACCCCAATTTATAAAAATATCTCTAAAATGGTTATATGAAATTATAGACCCATTTCCAATCTCCCAGTTTTCCTAAAATTCCTGAAAGGGCAATGCTTACCAGAATGTTAAACTACTTAGATGCATTTAATATGCTATCCACTGATCAACATGGTTTCAGCCCTATTTCTCCACTTAAATGCCAATAATGAATTTAATTGATACCAAAACAACAAATTTTGAATCCCACAAGCACACTATTGGAACAATCCTCGATATAAAAAAGCTTTTGGTGTTCTAGACCATGGTATCTCAGCTGGTTTCTGAAAAACTAAGGGAGTTATTATAATATAGAGAGAGTTATTATTATATATATAATAATGATGGGGGGAGTCATTATTATATATATAATAATGAGGGGGAGTTATTATTATATGGGAGTCATTATAATATACTATACCCCGGCGGAAAATCTTCCCGTGTATCCCCGAGGAGGGTAATCAGGCGACGTAGGGGTCGCTCGAGGCGTAGGCTCTGCAGCGGTCGTCCTCCTGTCACGATGTCGGGAGACGAAGTCGAACGTGTAGAGGATCTGCAGCGGTCGTCGCCTCGTCACGAAGACGGGAGACGAAGTCGATCGAAGCGAGGGCACTTTGACGGCAAAGTGACCAACTGTCGGAGGCGAGTCTCGTCGGAGAGACGGCGAACTGCGGCGGAGGATACCAGGCGCGGCGTCCACCAGTCGAGGCTGTAACAGGATCGTCGTACCCCAGGCGCAGGAAATAACCTCTCCAGATGCACACTCGTAGGCTCTCTCCAAACACGAGAGCAAGCTCAAGTGCTGTCTTGTCTGGGCGAGGTCAACGAGGGAACACCCTCTTTGCCAAGAGTAAAAACTCAGGTGTTGACCTGCCTTCTATTCTTTTTTCCATCCTCTCGAGGGCCGTAGGGTGACGATACTTAAGACCCTAGGTCCTTGCTTAAAACGGGTGTACAAAACACACTTAACAAATCATGCGGCATTTAGTAATGAAAGATGCCATTCACTTAAAACTTGAAAGGCAAGTCACTTCGAATATACAACACAATACAGATATTGAATTATGATCGATAGTTCAATAACTTAATTATAGTAATTAATCAAAGTATTGATCGCTGAAATCGTATTAGACAACGGTGAAACGCTTGTGGCGCCACCTTGCGAATAAACACGAAATCCACACACACGTATAGCCACGACGTATAGAAATACGTCTCGCTAGAAAAAGGTTTACAGAAAGTCGCAAGCAAAAGAACGGCATTCGGAAACGAATGACGCTTATTACTTAATGATCTAAGATGCAATAGTTTCAACTTCTTAATACTAGATACGTAATGTAATGAGCTATTTATATTGCACCTACCCAGTAAACATTCCACTGTAGGACCACTTCTTCTGTAGGCATCCCTAGTGGTCTTCTAGTGGCATTCCACTAGTGGTCCACTGACTTTTTGCACCATGGAATTACTAGCGGACCACCAGCGGCAGCCGATTACAAGCCGTCAGAGGTCTCCTAGCGGTGTTCTAGTGGCTCCCAACCCCTTATATACTACCCATAGCATTCCCACCACCTTATCCCACCAGAGGCGTCATTGGGGGGGGGGGGCTGGGGGGCCGTGGCCCCCATGGAAATGAAAATATTAATTTATAATGTATTAATGTGCAAAAATTGCAAACATTGCCAAAAAATATATAAAAATTGCAAATTTTCCAACACTGGACCTAAATTTGCCTAAATTGCTCAAAATTTGCCCCAAAATGCCTAAAAATTGCCCAAAATTTGTATTTAAAAAAAAACTGTCTCGCCCCTCCCCAAGAAAAGTGTGAAATGACGCCACTGTATCCCACCATATTCGACCTTATCCCTTATCCTTACCCCTTTATCTCACCTATACAACAACTGCAACTAATGTTTCAACAAATGACCTGCTCACAACTCAATTCTGCCCAAAACTGCAGACCAAAAAATTTGACCAAGTATGGAAATCTGCATGGCTTCAAAATGAAATTATTAATATTTGCAGTGGATTTACATATAGGCAAGACATCGAGAACCAAGGCATACAGCAAAACAACAGGCCTGAAGTTAAAATAATAAGTGTTTTAAGCCAAACACGGTAACACAAAGCTAACATTCAATCAAACCTACTGCGGGCACTATAACCGACAACTTAAACATAAAGAAGACACTGAATACATACTGTTTGTATAAACTGTCACCAATAAAATACTGTCCAATAAAAACTAAAAAATGTTCAACTGCACGGATTTATATAAAAGTAGAATGAATTAACGCAGCAGCATCAGAAATCGGAATTAGTCATTTTGTTCTGGCTCTTCCACCACGGAAATCATTTTCGCCTTCTTCATTCTGTTCATTTTACCCCCACACTGATCCATTGCTCCGTGAAGATACCACTGAATGTCCACTTTGATGTCATCGGCAGCCGATTTGGTTTTCAAGTTGAGTCTCACTGCTTCTACAATGCATTATACACACACACACACATATATATATATATATACACATACACACATACTTGTAATATGCGGCATAACAATACAATGCCATACTTTATATTACAACAGCAGTCCAATAGGCATATAGTATCAAATTAAATTATTCACAGTCATTGCAAGCCTATATATAGGGACTAATATGTGCCAGGGAATTTGGCTGAATTTCGAAAAATGTAGCCATTTAATGACAGGATACACACAAATGACAGCAGAAATTTTTAATGGATGACAGCAATTGTTTGAATGGGAAATGCCCGTAACTTCAAGAGTTTTGGTTTCTTTAACAAATTCCTCCAAGTACTTCTCAACATCCAATGGTTTCTGCTTTCCCTGGAAGATCCCAATCACAAAAGGACTGTCGCGGACAGATGAACCAAATAATTCTTTGTTGTGAATCCTTCCAAGTATGGGCCATAATTGAGTGTTTGAACTCTTAAATACAGATAACCCATCCACATTTACCTGTAGCTCCACTGCCACATCACCAGTGCAACCTCTTTGTGAAAATGTTTTACAATGCCCTGTTGAATTCCGAAATGGTAGTATTCACCACATGCAACTGAAACAACTTTTGTACAAACTGCTTGTGTAGTCTTAAGGAACGTTCTTGCATCTTTCGGCAGTGATTCTAAGTGCTTACGTAAAATTAACAATAGCCTTGACAAGGCTATATGCGTTATGTTGCAACTAACTGCCCAATAGCGTAGTTCTCTATGCAACTCTTCAGAGCTAATGTCTGGTTCTAACCTTTCTTCTATGTCGTTTGACCTAATGACATCTGACACCAGAATGATCAGAATGCAAATATGTATCTCCTGACTCGTACTCTGATGTTGAGTATGGGTACTCTGTGCTGCTGTCATCACTCACGTTATCTTCGTCACCATTACCATCATCAGCATCAGCTTTGTTGACAGCAGCACGTTCAACAACAGCATAGTCACTCAAATGACTCTGGTTTGAGCTATAGTTAATACTACTGGGTATAAATGCTGCAGAACTGCTACTCTTCAAATTATCAGAACTAGTATCAGCAGTTATGAATTCAAAGTAATGTTGAACCTCTTCATTGACTTTACACTTGCGTGACCACCGACTTGACATATTCCTAACATCAACATAATTTTATTGCATTTTTGACTTTTCACATGGTGAAATTTATATTTATAAACTGGTATGCACATTTAAATTCATCTTACCACTTTATGAAGTTTTTGCTTTTAAACAGACAAACTGCACCACAAACTTGGTATCCAAGTATAGGATGATTACTCTACTGATGCATGATGCGATGAAGTATTGGGATAAATAAATTCATTGTATTTTGTAAGAAAAGATTGATATACAGCTTATTAAGTTTCAGGTGTGGTTTTTGCAATCTGAGCAAACAAGCTGCATATGAAGTGGTCGAAGTAAGAGCATGCATTACAAAGAATGTAACAATGTTGTGCACTGCTATAACTGGCAAATAACCATTTCAAACACATAACTTAACATGTGCGGCTACTATTCTATTTTTTTATAATACAGATTGGTTATAAACTACTATGGCCAATTAAATGATTATAAAAGCAGTATGATTATACACATTGTGTTCTGGCAATGGTACAGAGAATTAGGCCTGATATATTATTTTTTACAATTATAGGGTTAGTAATTTGGGGCAATTTTCAAACCACTTGTGCATGAAAATCAGGGGTGAATTCGACTCATATCAACTATGGGAGACGCCCAGAGCGGTTAAGAAGTGAAATTAGCTGCTTTACCTCAAACTAGCCGCTATAGAAGCTCTCCTATACATGCTGCGCACGTGTGGTCTCGGTTGACGCATTATAATCTCAAACTGAAATCGCACACGGGTTTCAATCGATAGCCTAAGTACGTTGGAATAAATGGATGTCCGATAACCAATTTCGCTAATTTGAAATAAATTACTTGCGACCAATCACGAATGCTTCGTGCCCTAGATAGCAGTGTTTATTCTAGCCCCCTTGACATTGGGGGGATTTTGAAATGTTTGGGGGGGTCAAGGTTTGAGTTTCCACACGTTTGGGGGGAAATTTCCATTCCCCCAGCCAACAACTAAAAAAATTTGGGGGGGGGGAATATTCAAACTTAGGGGGAAATTCCCCCCCCCCCTAAGAAGCAGCGATGCCAGTGCTGGGCTTTTTTCCCCAGATCTGGGCTTTTCGGACCTCGTCTGGGGAGCTGGGCTTTTTTGGCGGAATCTGGGCTTTTTTAAAAAGTTCTTGAAAATGCATTTGTTTTTGTGAATCTGAGTCATTTCTGTTGAGCCGTTGTCTCATGACACTTGTCTGAGCTCGTCTCAAGTTCTCAAGTCTCAACTGTCTATCCAGTAATTACTCCAGTTGTACTCCCGCTCTGTGACCTTACTGACCTAACTGACGTTGACACGTCGGTTGGACCTGTCACCTGCAGGGCTGCAGACCTCCAGGCCTGCAGGGCCTTAATGGAGGAGGGCCTTAATGGAGTGTGGCTATAAGTAACGGGTCACATACCGGTTTGCTGAATTTTTGTATCGGATTACCTGATGAATGTAGTGATGACCTGATGATCTAGTTTATTGTATCTGCTGCTGTTGGGCAGTGGTGACTGCTCCTGACACTGTGCTACCGAGTACCGACTCTAGTTCGGGGGTGGGGGTGGGGCGAAGACAGGGACGAGGCGGGAATGATTAGGACTTAACTGTTCCAGTCTCCAGACTCCCGTGTTACCTAGCCCTAACCCAAACTGCCAATAGCAATGCATTATGAAGATTGAACATTTTACACATGGATGATGTGATGTAACTGATGTTACATGAATACATGATATTATGTCACTGACAGTCTGACACTTTTTCAATTTCCCAGAGTTCGTTTCTAACTTTCTCGTATGATTATATTACGCTGTTATTCGAATATTTCAGTTTAATTTAGTCTATAATTTTGAATGTTAAATAAATACATAGACCGACAGTACATTTTTAATGATTTTTATAATTATAGCAGTGAGTCCTAGTGACGAAAGATTAGAGCAGTGGTTCCCAAACGGTGGTACGCGTACCCCCAGGGGTACAAAATGGACTTCCTAAGGGGTACGCGGCGGAAAGTGGAAAGTCAGTGGGATTCTTATGCACTGATGTTTGATAGTAACAAATTTCACAATATTTGCAAAAGTTCTAAAAAAATTGTGATTGGATTTGATTTTCTCAAACTGCAGTGACAGATGTAGACCTTTTGGACTCCTCTAACCCGTCACTCCTCGCTATAAGTTTAAAGTTAAACCTTAACCTTGTGGTATTGGACTCTTCCTTGGTCAGCGCGGCAAATTCAAAAATCGCCCTGTGTGGATCAAAGACGCAGCCAAGATTCTCGAAACTAGCTGATGAGATGCAACCTCATCCATCTCATTGATTCGTTTTATTGTTTTCACTTGACCGATAGGTTATGCAAATTTAACTTTTAATGCTACAAGTACGATATTTTTATCCTAATAAGCTTTAATAAAACCTAATAGGTCTAGTAACTAGCTAATGATTATGGCTAATGCAGTCCGATTGCATGTAGGTTTGAAGACATTATTAAATTTCATGATTCAGATACCATGACCATTTTTAAAAATCGAAAGTGTGCTTCCTTAAATTTACTTTGAAAATGAGGGGTACACGGATTTTCGAAAAATGTCTGAAGGGGTACGCCGACCGAAAAAGTTTGGGAACCACTGGATTAGAGCTTTAGAGCCTGATTTGCAAATCTGGGCTTTTCTGGGCTTTTTTGAAGACGCCATCTGGGCTTTTTTCAAAAAGTTGACTGGCATCACTGCTAAGAAGGCCTAGAATAAACACTGCCTAGATAGGGATCCCGTGAATATTATATGCTGTGCAGATATAACACCCAAAGCAAAGTATAATGTAAATATATATAAGCTAAATGTCTAAACAGTCATGCATACTCAATATACTACCAAATTTATGAATATAGTTTAAAATACCTTTATTTTGAAACACTTTTAAACACTTGCGAACAATTAACTTCGATCGCTGTTTGCGCGCTCACATAAAACATAGAGATATATTCATAACATTCTATGCTGGTGGCCGGCCGCTGTGGATCCTCCAGCGGCGGGTGAGCAGCAGTGTCAGATGACGATAATCCTCCGTCGGTCCACTGGAGGAATGCCACTAGAAGACAGAGGAGCCAGAGATGTGCGGATCCAACAATTTTGGGACCGCGGATAATCCGGCTTCGCCAGGTTTAGATCCGCGGAGGATCCGCATCCGCGCGAATATCCAATATCAGGAGCCGCGGAGGATCCGCATCCGCAGATAGTAAATAAATTCGGTCTTTTACTAACACCCCTCCCATGGTTTCAGCAAGCCTAGGGCCTATCCTAATGTATTTCAATAAGCAGTAAAATTATGTACCTAGGTCCGAGACTCATTGCACAAATAGTCGTAAGAAAGGAGACGCTACATGTAAAGCATAACATAGATTTTTTTTAAATATAAAATAAAAGTTATTCAAAAATGTTCATATATGAATACCGTGTGGAGTGCACAACTGCACACCTCAAACAGTCCACAGCGAATTCAGGCAAAAAATTGGTTACTTAATAACCAATTAGACGCTCGAAATTCGAAAATAGGGCGCCTACCTCTTCAAAGGAGAACGGACATTCTCCCCAGGACATTCCATGATTCCACCCCCGGCATTATCCCTCCTGGTACACTAGATGAAATGAAACCCCAGACATAATCACCCATTTGTTTACTCAATGGCCTTTGACGAAATCGACTGACACTGAAAGAGAATTCGTGTCGCTATCACTATTGAATTGGTCTCAATTGAAATCTTCTTTAATTCACATCTGAAATCCTTTCTACTCCCCGGTCTTTAAATGTTGCACCCATTCACTTGGGGATTAGGACTACGTGCCGGGGGGTTAAGTGACGATGATTAAGTGACTGGGGATTTGGAAAATGACTTGGAAAATGATGGAATCCGAGTCGGGTTGACTGGACTTTGAAGTTTGAACTTGTCGGAAGCTGTCTCCCGTCCGTTATTCTGATCTCTTATGTAAACCTCTTAACTTAGCGTTTCTGTTGATCAAAGAGATAATTGGCACTTTGGTCATCTACAACCATGCAATAGTCATAAAATTCAGGGCGTAATTTGAAAAGGTAGCAAATAGTTATGCGCAATGTGTATGTATTTGTGTGTCTGTGTGTGCGTGTTGCCAGTTTTCAGGATCCGAGGATACTCCGCCTCCGCCAGCTTTTTTAATACTTGGGTCCGCCAAGGTCCGCGGATCCTTAAAATCCTTGCGGACCCGGCTCCGCGGACGGATCAATCCGCGATCCGCACATCTCTGAGAGGAGCTCTAGTGGCAAGCCGAGCGAGGACTTCTACTAGAAGAAGAGGCTTGCCACTAGAGCTCCTCTAGAAGCATGTTTATTGGGTAATCAATCAATGTTAGCAAGCGCATTACAATTAATGTCAATTATGTCAAATATTATATGCACAATTAAACAGATGTGTCTTCAAATGTTTACGGAAAGCGACGGGCGACTTTATGCTCCGTAGCGATGGTGGAAGGGCGTTCCAGGCATGTGGTCCAGCGTACGAGAAGCAGAGATGTGGGGATCGCGGATTGATCCATCTGGCGAATGAAGAGAGAACGTTCGTAGTACAACAGCAACGCTTTACTTAATTGAAACAAGAAACGTGAAAGAGGTGTACTAATTGGCGAAAGGAACGTTAGGCCTAAAATTTTGTCACAGACACACACACACACACACACACACACATATATATATATATATATATATATATATATATATATATATATATATATATATATATATATATATATACAGCTTTAGTGCGCGGAGCAACCAATGAAGTATAATAATAGTAATAATTCATTGGGAGCAACCGGACTGTGTTGGTAAACACTGGATACCCCTATAGTAAGTAAGTAAGTAAAATCTCGTTAATTTCTAAAGCGCTTTCAAAAGATGCACCGAAGTAGCTCCTTATTCCTATGCGCTTTATCTCAAATGAAGTAGCTATAGCCAAAGGTGGGTCATTCGTGCCGGGTCATTTAATCAAAAGGGTGGATTGGCAGGACGCTACAGCTATGGAGGAAATGATTTTATAAAGAGAAATGATTTTAGTTTAGAATGAAAAACATGAGGAGATTTTGCAAGAAGGGGAGAAAATTGTGACTCAGAGTTTGTTATTTGGCTTTGATGTAGACAGAGAATGGATATTGGAATTGAGTCGCAAAGTTCCGGTGCAGCGTATGAAAAAGCACGATTGAAAATTTTGAGAGATGATTGATTCAGAGGTCGAAGGAGAGTTACATGAGAAGAAGATCTAGAATAGATCCAGGTTGTTGTGGAATTATCAGATGTCTTAAGTAGACAGGTTTTGATGTATGAAGTGAATTATAAGTCATCGATATTATTTTATATTCAATGTGGAGGTGGGTCGATTAATCGAAATCGTAATCGAAATCGCGATTTTTGATATCGGTCTTGCCACCCAGGCTCGATCCTTTAAGGAGAATGAAGACCAGGGTTATTTCTAGGATTGTGAATTGGGGTGGGGTGTCGGGAAAATCTGGGCTGTGTTTATTTCTAGGATTGTAGAATTGTGAATTTAGGGGTGTCGGGAAAATCTGGGGGTGTCGAAATTTGGAAGTCTCTACCAAAAAAGTCTGACAAGCAAAAAAACCTTATAGAGACTCAAAAAAGTCTGACAAGCAAAAAAAGTCATCCGAGGATAAAAGTTGTAGGGTGTATTTCTCCATTTGGGGCAGGCCCCTTCAGAGGCTGCAGGAGGCCCAGGCCAGTTGGAATTTCGAGGCCTCTCCTAGCCTTCCCAACAATTAAAATTTTGACAAGCGAAAAAAGGTAATCACCAATTTTGAGGACCGTAGAATACCTTCCTAGCTTTCCCAAAATCCCAAAATTGTCGACAAGCAAAAAGGTCATCACCAATTTTGAGGACCGCAGAATACCTTCCTGTAAAGATAAGCATATAGGCTATATTAGAACGTATATTAGAGTGTCACCTTGACAACGGCTAAACCAGGACTGATAAGCAATAGCAAGCAGTGGTAACATTAGCTATAGAGAGTCACTATAATGTTTCTTATTGGACGGTGGGCGTGGTCTCAATGCTGTCAGTCCTAGACCACGTGACATCTTATTTTGTCCATTTAGATGCCTACAATAATTAATTAACTAACAGTGCTAAACAATACTAAATAATGTCAGCATAATATCAGCCTAAATGCATAATGGTTAATCAGTCAAAGGCTGTTATGCTTTAAGTCTATCTATATCTAATTGGCTTTATGATCTTGCGCCCCGAGCGAGTTTTATAGGGTTGTTGCATTGGCTCTGGGTTCGCCCTCCTCTGTTGTTCTTCAGTCGATGGTGGACCTGGTGGTTGAGGAGCGTGTGCTGGTTGGAACGTAGCAACAGCGCCATCTGGGGAATCTGACTGGCGCGACTGTAGTTCGTCGTCTATTCGTATAGAGGCTTCGCTCGAGAAGGTGACGTGCCTCGACGTCCTGCGACGGATTGAAGAATCAGGAAACTGGACGTTAAAGGAACGGAAAGGGAGGACTTCCTTGACTTCAGCCTTTCGCCAGAATTTGTTCTTTGGGTCTCTCACACGCACTGTTTGTCCTTCTTTAAACGCAGGCTTCCCCTTTGCCTGTCTGTCATAGTCAAATTTCTGTTTTATCTTTGCATTTTCTAGCGCAGTTTTAGTAGACGCAGTGGTGGGAGTTGAAAACAATTTGTCGCAGATTGGTAGTTTCGTGCGAGTTCGTCTTCCGAAGAGTATCTGGGCAGACGACAAACCAAGTTGCTCTGAAGGTGTATTACGGAAATCGAGTAGCGCTAGATAAGGATCACTATTTTCTTCTAGTGCTGTTACGGTTTCACCTCGAGCAGTCTCGGTCGGTTTCGGTTCGGTTTGGACCGAAAAACCGCGGTTTCGGTTCGGTTCGGTTTTTTAACCCTAGGGTAGGGTTAGGGTTAACCTTAACTGTAACCCTAGGGTTAGCGATAGGTTAACCCTATCCCTATGACCTCTTTTTGCTTTCAGGGATTTTGGAGAGGAAAAATGATACAATTATGACCTCTTTTTGCTTGTCAGGGTTTTTCGAGAGGAAAAAATACAAGAATTACCTTTTTGAGGACTTTAATAAGAAATAAAAAATAAAATGACGTTACGCGATTTTTGAAAATGGAGGGTCGGCCCGTTGTGACGTCATATTTTAGGGGGTCCAACGTTGCGTGACGTTGCGTGACGTAGGGGGGGGGGTCAAAAAAGTGACAAATTCGCGTGACGTGCAGTTGATGCAATTGCCAATAGGCCTAATTTTAAACTCGTCATGATTTAAAGTGGCTTAGAAGGCATTACTGCACGTGTGAAAGCCACTAGGGGCACTAACAGGGCTTGAACCCGCTCCGTTAGCCTCAGGGATATTTCTAGGATTGTGGATTTGGGGGTGGGAGTGTCTACCTCAATTTTGAAGGTGTCCGGAGCTAATTGGCATTCCACACTAAACTGGCATTGCGCGACACTACTAATGCAGCCATTTTAAAATTGTTTTTACTGATTGGACTATGCTGATTTCAATAATGACGTCAGACTCTGACTCATCACAGAGGCATAGACATGACAGAAGAACAACACTCGTTATTTTAGCGTTTAAAAACTGTGCATTGATTGAACTGCATTCAAAATGCATTAAATGCATTTAATGCATTGAAAAAAGAGATCATAGGGTTAGCGTTAACCCTAACCTAGGGTTAAAACGGAAGAAACCCGTCCAATTTGCATGGTCAAAACCGCGGTTTCGGTTCGGTTCGGTTTTGACCGAAAAACCGCGGTTTCGGTTCGGTTCGGTTAACCGTAACAGCACTATTTTCTTCTCGTGCTTTTTTCATGATTCTCTTCACGGTAGACTCTGCTTTTCCATTACTTTGAGGATAATTTGGCGAGGAAGTGACATGCTCAAATTCGTATTTGTCAGCGAAACGTTTAAATTCTGCTGACTTGAATGGGCTGTTGTCGCTGTAGATTTTATCAGGCAGACCATGGCGACAAAGGTGCTGACGAATACAGTTGATAATGTCAGTTGTCTGCTTCGAGAAAAGACGATCTACTTCCACGAAATTTGAGAACTGGTCCACTAATAATAGGTAGTCTCGCCCTTCAAAGGTGAAAATGTCACAAGCGAGAATTTGCCAGGGTCGGTCTGGAGCCGGGTGGGGTAGCAGAGGTTCTTTTTGCACCGAGTCTTTGTGCTTCTGGCAGACATGGCAAGTCTCGACCAAACGTTTAATTTCCGCACACATACCGGGCCAAAACACGGCCTCCCTCGCACGTCTGACACATTCATTCACCCCAAGATGTGATTGATGTATTCTTCTTAGTATCTCCTTCCGTGCGGGGATCGGAACGATCAAGCGATCTGCTTTGAAAACTAAGTCTCGACTGACACTGAGTTCGTCGGAAAAGGTCGCGTAAGGTCGAAGGTCTTGAGGAGGGTCATGAATTCTCTCAGGGAAATCTCTGAGAATTTGATCCTTGAGACGCAGATAATTCGGATCTTCCGCTGCAGCTGTGATTAATTTCAAAGTAGAGTCCGTAGCGACCATTCTAACATCTGCCATTTGCTCTGCTTCAACGGTTTGAAGTAATGCGATCTGCTCTGTAAATTCAGTTCCCACAGCTTTGGGGTCACATGCTCTGCTGAGCGAGTCAGGCAAAATTAGATCCCTCCCCCTGCGAAATCTTAGATCTATGTCATATGCTTGGAGCCTTAGTAACATTTTCTGTAGTCTTTTTGGCGTCGAAGCCAAAGATTTCTTGAAAATTGCCAATAATGGTCGATGGTCGGTCTCACAGATTGTTCGACGTCCATAACAATAGTAATGCCAACGCTCAAACGCAAAAACAATTGAAAGAGCTTCTTTTTCGCATTGTGCGAAATTATTCCTTTCAGATTCAGTCAAAGAACGACTAGCAAATTCTACAGGCTTTCCACATTGAATTAGCACCGCTCCTAAACCGAAAGAGCTTGAGTCTGATTGAATCAAAATTGGTTTCCTACCGTCGTAGTAGCTTAAAACAGGTGCAGATTTGATCATCGTCTTCAATTTGTTGAAGGCCTCAGTGTGTCTGTCGCTCCACAGAAATTCATTTTCTGATTTCAAGAGTTCACGCAGCACAGCAGTGGTTTCGCTGAAATTCGGACAGAATCGCGCTAGATAAGTTGCAACACCGAGAAAACGTTGTACTGCCGCTCTATCTTCCGGAATGGCATAATTCTCGATGGCGGCAATCTTTGATGCTGAAGGTTTAATTCCGTCCTTCGTCAATTCGTGACCCATGAAAACTATGACGTCACGATGCAATTTCAGCTTCTCTAAATTTAATTTAATATTCTTTTCTCTGCAACGGTGAAGTAGCGCAAGAAGATTTTCATCGTGATTCTTACAGGCTTCTTCGTCACTGTCGCCAGAACCTGTTATTAAAATATCATCCGCTATGCAGTGAATTTCTTTCAGTCCTGATAGCGATGCATTAATTCGCGCCTGAAAAATCTCTGATGACGTCGATAATCCATAGGGAACCCTCAGGTACCGGAAGCGGCCAAAAGGGGTCTCAAACGTACATAAATAGCTGGACTCTTCATCGAGCATCAGATGATTAAATGCATTTTGACAGTCAACTGTTGAAAAGACTTTGACACCAGACAGTTGAGGTAATACATCGTCCAAAGTCGGCATATAGAAAATACTGCGGATCAAGGCAGGATTTAGTGTGCGAGTTGGATCAACGCATAGACGCAATTTTCCATTAGTCTTCATAGTCACGACTAGTGCTGACACCCAGCGAGTTGGTTCAGTAACTGCTATTATTATTTGGTCTCTAACCATTTTCTGTAGCTCGGCTTCAACGCGGTCTTTAAGAGCAACTGCGATTCGGCGGAGAGGCAGTTGAACGGGTCGGAAGGATGGGTCGAGCTCCAAATGAACGGGTCCTTCCATGAGTCCAAGTTTACCATCAAATAAATCTCCGAATTGCGCCAGAACATCAGCTTGAGATAATGTTCGGTTTTTTGGCAGAGTGACGACAGACGGCGACAATGGTTCAATAGCACAAGTGGACGACGATGGTTCTATGACGCGAGTGGACGACGAGGGTTCTATAGCGCATATATTTTCGTCAACGATGCGCAGCAAATCCATTTCCCTGCAGGCAGATATGCTGAGGATTGGGTTGTCATGAAGTGTGATGTAGACTTCGCTGCTTAATCACTTTTTTGTCGTTGGATGAGTAAGGACGACGTCGATCATTCCGGCGGTATATAACTCGACGCCGTTGAACATCTTCAAAGTGGCGCGCGCTGGACGTAGTGTTGGTCTTGGCGATAGGCTTTCGTAGACGAATTTTGGAATCGTCGTGACAGTAGAGCCGCAGTCCATAAGAAAACGCTTATTGTTCACCAAGATGTGCGTATAAATTCTCCCTCCAGAGTCAGTGGAGTTAAGAACGAGTATCGATTCGAAATCGTCTGTTGGCTGTCTCACGCTAGCAGTGGAAGCGCTGCTTTGACATACAGCCGCATAGTGACTTTTCTTGCCACAAGTTCGACAGACGGCGTTAGAGGCAGGACAGTTGAAGCGTCCGCGGTCATGAGATCGACCACATGAGTTGCGCGATAGAGACATACCTCCTTCCGGGCGATGATGACGTTGGTTTCGTCGCTGACTCTGATCTCGAGCATCGCGTCGTCGAAAATCAGTTTTCCCTCCGCCATCGCGCTGCTGACGTCTGCCGTTTCCGCGTCCGTGAGGCGTAGAATCTCGTCTGAGGACGTTCACTTCTTCAGGCGACGTCATCGCTTTGAAGCGACGCGAAGTTGTCTCTTGCGCTCTGCAGATGTCTATGGCTTTCTCCAAGTCTAGATCTTTCGTGCCTAGAAGTTTCTTTCGCGTGACGTCATCGTTGATCCCAATGACGATTCTGTCACGGATCATTGACTGTTCCGCGTCCCCGAAGCTGCACGAGCGAACCAATCTCCGTAAGTCGGCGATGTAGCGATCGACTCACCCGGCGTCTGCTTTCTGCAATGAAAGACGTAGCGCTCGTAGACTTCACTGACGTCACCGACGCAATGGCGCTTGAAGGCATCGAGAAGCGACGTAGTGCTCGTTCTCTCAGCATCCGTGAGAGACATAGTTTCGTACACGCAGTAGGCGTCCGTGCCTACACTGGCGAGTAGAATGGCAGCCTGGCAGTCCGGTGCTTCCTGGTCGATTTTAGCAGCCTTACAATAGTTATTCGATTGGCCGTGAAAACGTTTAAATTCACTTGCAAGGTTCGACGCTTGCAAGTTCAGCTTGGCAGGAAGCGGAATCTGAGATGGCTCAGATGGTGTAGCCATTACGATACGATCAGTGTTCGATACGATCAGTGTTCGATACGATCAGTGTTCGAAATTGTAGCCTATCGATATGCTTAACTTTGGCTAGTTTTACTCACGCACTGACACCATGTAAAGATAAGCATATATATTAGAAGAGTGTCACCTTGACAACGGCTAAACCAGGACTGATAAGCAATAGCAAGCAGTGGTAACATTAGCTATAGAGAGTCACTATAATGTTCCTTATTGGACGGTGGGCGTGGTCTCAATGCTGTCAGTCCTAGACCACGTGACATAGCTTTCCCAAAATCCCAATATTGTCGACAAGCAAAAAAGGTCATCACCAAATTGTGAGGCCCCTTCTAGTATAGCTATCTAGCTTTCTAGCTCTCCCAGAATTCTAGACAAGGAAACAAAGGGAGGCCCCCAAATGATGGAGGCCCGGCCCGCAGAGATGTGCGGATCGCGGATGGATCCGTCCGCGGAGCCGGGTCCGCAAGGATTTTAAGGATCCTCGGACCTTGGCGGATCCAAGTATTAAAAAAGCTGGCGGAGGCGGAGTATCCGCGGATCCTGAAAACTGGCAACACGCACACACAGACACACAAATACTTACACATTGTGCATAGCTATTTGCTACCTTTTCAAATTACGCCCTGAATTTTATGACTATTGCATGGTTGTAGATGACCAAAGTGTCAATTATCTCTTTGATCAACAGAAACGCTAAGTTAGGAGGTTTACATAAGAGATCGGAATAACTGACGGGAGACAGTTTCCGACAAGTTCAAACTTCAGAGTCCAGTCAACCCGACTCGGATTCCATCATTTTCCAAGTCATCTAATCCCCAGTCACTTAATCTTCGTCACTGTTAATTAACTCCCCGGCACGTAGGCCTAATCCCCAAGTGAATGGGTGCAACATTTAAAGACCGGTGACTAGAAAGGATTTCAAATGTGAAGTAAAGAAGATTTCAATTGAGACCAATTCAACAGTGATAGCGACACGAATTCTCTTTCAGTGTCAGTCGATTTCGTCAAAGGCCATTGAGTAAACAAAGGGGTGATTATGTCGGGGGTTTCATTTCATCTAGTGTACCAGGAGGGATAATGCCGGGGGTGGAATCATGGAATGTCCTGGGGAGAATGTCCGTTCTCATTTGAAGAGGTAGGCGCCCTATTTTCGAATTTCGAGCGTCTAATTGGTTATTAATCTTTTTTTGGCAAAAGTTTTTTAAAACAAAAAACCTTACAATCAATTTTTATGTGATATGGGTGTCCATTTGAGCATGTAATTGAAGTATATTTGTTCATAATTGATTATCAGACCAAATATGGGCATGTTCCCATATGGGAACGTTGCCGGATGAGTGCAATGTCCCCATATGGGAACATGCCATTATTTATTGTATTATATGAAACAATTATGTCAATCGCTGTACATGTAATCAAGTCTTATGGCTCGTAATGTTTTAAGGCAGCCTGTAGATGCAACTTTCTGCATAAAAAGAACAGAAATTACTGTAAAACACGATCAGCAATTGTGAATCAAGTGTACAATCTAACGCACTGATTGTAAATCAAGGACGTGAGTGATACATTTCAAAGCACGCTGTTCCTTTATCACAGTGCAGACGAGGATCACATTTAGCACACTTTTTGTCCATGTATTTCATTGACACATGCCATAACGTCTCTGAGAACAACTCATTCTGTGAAGCCCAACTCCCTCAAAATGTAAACTATCCGGTAGGCCAGGACATGGACCTCCACCAACCTGGCGCCCTGGCTCACCAAGTTCGGTCTTCAGCAAACACAGTGCAATTTCATGAAGAAAGGTAAAATGATCAAGCTTCTGTCCTGCAACACTGCAGTGCAATCTCCATGCTACCACAACATACACATTGACTACATTCAGAACCAGTGGTCACCACCACTTCTTTCCCCGAATGGTTGGTCTGTAGGCTGCGAGTAGTCGGTACATAAAGTCGACGCCTTCCACCCTCATTGTATCGCTTCTCTACATGTGGCTGTGTTGACAGCAACTTATGGGCTGCCTTTGACGTGGCGTTTTACAGAGAGGACAGGCTTATGGGTATGACAGGTGCTTGCAACATTTACCACAGCATTAACAAGTAATTTTGTGACAAAAACTTTCCTATTGCAACAGTATTCAAAGCTTCATCTGGCAGACTTTGTCTTCATTGTGCTTGATGGTACGAGATGTTGTTTTGCATCACCAATTCTGTTGTGTCTCACAGTTCCTGATGCGCGAACACCTCTTTCAGACAATGTCTCCAAAGATTTTTGTGAAAGATACTGGCTTTTCTCCACTTTGCCCAATAATGTTGGCTCTTTTCTTTGTTCGCACAGGAGAGTCTTCTGTTTAACTCTCACTACTCTCTGTTTCTTTTACTTCTGTTTCAAGTACTCCGTCTGTTTCAAAGGCAACTTCATTTTTCAGATCTTCCAGAACATTTTCCAAGTCGCTGTCAACTCCTCGATCTCCATCTGCTGGTCAGTGGCGGCTCCACGTGGAGGCCCGGAGGCCCGTGCCCCCTTATTGAATGCCTGGCCCCCAGTGGTCCCCTGTTGGGACCCTATGATTACTAATACATATCTGACAACAAATATCTGGCCCCAGTGCATAGAAGTTTCCAACCCAACGCCCCCCCCCCCACTTGCCAAATCCTGGAGTCGCCACTGATCCTGGCTGAAGTACCACAATGGCTACAGGGTTGCAAACTGAGCTGACAGCCTCTATAGCTTCTCCTGTAGTGGAAACCTTGAATGCTTTTCTCCTTATGCCGTAACGTGTCCATCCCTGCGCAAGTGATGTAAAACCACATTTATGCAGTCATCCGGCAACGTTCCCATATGGGAACATAAAGGTTAACATGCACATTATGTGCAAAAATGCAAACTTGTAACAAAAAGTATCAGTTTATCAAGCACTGCTATTGCAAAACTGAAAGAATACTCAAAAAACACCTTCAAAACATGCCTGGCCTTTCAGGAACACTCTTTGACGAAATGTATGAAATTACTTGACAGAAATTCTAATGGCTCGAGGCTTATTCTTCAAAAATGTACACAGTTACAATTAATATTACTAACTTTGGTGTCCACTTTATTATCACTCACATGTAACTCTTTTAAATAATCTACTTTGTGGTAATTAAATATTTGAGTAAGTCATCAATTTCTTGCAGTGTTTGTCAATGTTCCCATATGGGAACGTTGCCAAAAAAGGTTAAGTAACCAATTTGTTGCCTGAATTCGCTATGTACTGTTTGAGGTGTACAGTTGTGCACTCCACACGGAATTCATATATGAACGTTTTTGAATAACTTTTATTTTATATTTAAAAAAATCTATGTTATGCTTTACATGTAGCGTCTCCTTTCTTACGACTATTTGTGCAATGAGTCTCGGACCTAGGTACATAATTTTACTGCTTATTGAAATACATTAGGATAGGCCTTAGGCTTGCTGAAACTATGGGAGGGGTGTTAGTAAAAGACCGAATTTATTTACTATCTGCGGATGCGGATCCTCCGCGGCTCCTGATATTGGATATTCGCGCGGATGCGGATCATCCGCGGATCTAAACCTGGCGAAGCCGGATTATCCGCGGTCCCAAAATTGTTGGATCCGCACATCTCTGGGCCCGGGCCGAATGGCCCTCCTGGCCCCCCTCTGAATGGGCCTGTTTGAGGGTGTTCAGGGCTAATCAATATGCATTCTGTATGCATACCATTGTCACATTACCAAATTTTAGGGGGTGTCGACCTCAAATTGGGGTGTTGGGGGGTGTTAGGGGTGTAGAAATATCCCTGTTGAAGACCAACTGAACATCGATACACAGAGGATTGAGAATACTGTAAAACATGGCGGGAAAGCCAGTTTCTAAAGGTACTGTGAAATAATCGAAATCGAAATCGCGATTATATAAAAAACCGTAATCGTAATCGAAATCGTAATCGTGAAAAATAATCGAAAATAATCGTAATCGGAAAAAATAATCGTAATCGACCCAGATCTAATTTAATATGCGTTCTGCTATTTTGAGCCAGTGGAAAGATTTGAGTAATGGTGTAATGTGGCAAAATTTAGGCGATTTAGTTACTGCACGAGCTAAGGCATTTTGAAACGATTGGAGTTTACATAAGGAAGCCTTTGAAAGATTATGAAACAGTGAGTTGCAGTAGTCTTACCTAGAGTGAACTATTGGAGTGGCAGTAGTGGAAGCAGTTTTAATATTAAGGTAGGGACGAAGGCGACGTAGATCACGAATGTGAGCATAACAGCATAATAGTATGCAATGACTTTCTTTTGCGTCACGCATAAGATCTTCCAAAGGAAGGCTACATTCTTGTTGGAATCTTATCGCTTTTCACTTCTAGAACCATAGAATATTTCTTGTAAAATGAAATTCTATGATATATATATATATATATATATATATATATATATATATATATATATATATATATATAACCTCGTTTTTTTCGAGTTATGGCTGGTGTCGCCATTTCATTTTGTTGCTTAGTTATATCTGTATAATGTGAATTCGCTTTTATCAAATTTTAGCGATTAGACTGATAGTTATATTTAAAAAAATATTTTCTGACGTTATTTATGCAGATGTGAATGATGAAATAAACAGTGGTGCTGAATAGTAGCGAGCCTAAGCCAGTCCAGTATGACAGAGAACGGTTGTAGTTTGGAAGACTGTCATACAAATTTATTCGCCTTGGTGAGAGTCTATATTTGCATTTTGGAAACGGCGCACACATAGTAGACATAAATATTGTATAAATATGTAAATTTTAGGTTGGATGCTAAAAGTCAAGGATTCCAGTACTTCGGTAGAGTAAACATCGTTTCATTCTGTACTTTTGCACCCAGCGTTTGCCATTACGATTCGTTTTTAAGGCGTTTCGCTACCAGGGCGCTTAACCCGAACGTAGGTGTTTCATCGCTCCCATCTCGTTACCCGGAAATGACTGGAAAATTATAAAATTTGAGTTGTTATAAGATAATGAGGTAAAGCTGCCTTCAGTATAAACAACTCTGATTTTATTAGCAAGCTAATATACGCAAAGCTTATATGTTGGCAGTAAAATTTGTAGTGCTGTTACGGTTAACCGAAACCGCGGTTTTGACCATGCAAATTTGGACGTTTTTTTTCTTAGAGAATAGTAAATACAATGCATGATTATGCGCGACTTTAAGTCACCTTCTTTTCTCAGTTGATGCATTTGCCAATAATTTTAAACTCGGCATGATTTAAAGTGGCTTAGGAGCAGGGCGCGATTTGCGGGGGAGTAAGGGGGGAATCTTCCCCCCACTGCCCAACTGCATCCCCCCTACTGCTACATCTCCCACCACTACATCCCCCCACTGCTACAGTTTCCAACAACTACATCGCCCCTAAGCTCGACATATTCTTCCTCACTGCTCCAGGTCACAAATCGCACCCTGCTTAAGAGGCATTACTTAGGAGGCATTACTGCCTGTGTGAAAGCCACTGGGGCACTAACGGGGCTTGAACCCGCTCCATTAGCCTGACGCAACATCACGTAACTCACTCTGCAATCTCGCTACATAAGAGTGGGGGCGGAAGATGGCAGAGAGGGTTACGCGCTGGACCGTCAGGCTGACGGAACGGGTTCAATCCCCCATTAGTGCCCCAGTGGCTTTCACACAGGCAGTAATGCCTCCTAAGTCACTTTAAATCATGCTAAGTTACATAAAATGTACATCACTTTCTCACAGGCAGTGCTAAGCAGGAGCCTCATTGACCCACCACAGCAGCAGCAATACAAAATAAAGGGTCTAATACAGATCGGCCAGGATATTTCTAGGAAGAATTGACATTTTTATGCAGGCAGTGAACCTCAGGAAATTATCATATTGTAGAGTTCTTTGCTTGTAAAATGCTGTGTCGAAGGTGAAATATTCAAATGATTTTTGTCGAAAATGTGAATAACTGAATAACAAATGTACGCACTTGATTCAAAGAGAATAGCTAAATCATTAAGAAATTGACAAGAATACATTCTTGCACTAAGTTTGATCAATTCTATCTGAAGTCATACTTAATAGAAGGACTATACACTGTATGTGCAGATAGCCAACTGCAGTTGACACCTAAAATTAAGCTTAATTACCACAGAGTTAAGGCAACTAAAATTCAAGTACGGCATTTAGCAGTATCATCTTCTACGCTGACTATAAAGAAATTTCATATTAAACTGGCACTGTGCGACACTACTAATGAAGCCATTTTATAATTATTTTTACCACGGAGGAATTGTTTTTACTGATTTCAATAATGATGTCAGACTGACTTATCATAGAGACATAGACATGACAGAAGAACAACGCTTTCGTTATTTTTGACGCTTAAAAGCTGTGCATTGATTGAACTGCATTGAAGTGCATTAATGATTCTATAGTGATATTCAAAGAACTGAACCGAAACTGCAGTTTTTCAGTTAAAACCGAACCGAAACCGACTGAGGCTGCACGAGGTGAAACCATAAAAACTCTAAAAATTTGGTACGGGTATCCATGGTAGCATGACCGTTATGTCAAACTCCCTGCTTGTCACTGCAATTAATGACTCTATCATTAGTTGTAGCAACTTGAGGAGTTTTACATAGTGGTGTAGATGGTCTATAATTTATTGCAGCGACCGGAAAGGGAGTGGTTATTTAGTTGGGTGCAGAGATAAGAGACCACAATGTAGATTATGCAAATTTGGGTACTTGGGTACCTGTTTAAAATTTGTGATCCATAAGAAAGACAAGTCTTTTTCATTTTGGCAATAACTCTGTCAGACTTAGACCAAGTTTGATAAAACTTGACAGTGTTGTAGTTTAGGGAATTTCCAAAATATTTGTATACAGAATGCTCACCACATGTATTATTTGTAACAACTGTATTTTAAGAAACAAATAAATGTAATTGGACATTTACATGGTTTACATTTAGCAGCAGTGACCATAGTAAGTGGCTGGTGGAAAGCATCGGCAGTAGCACATCACGGCTCAATGAAGACGAGACTGGTGCAGCCCACTTTAAATACAGCAGTGGAAACCATTACGGACTTGCTGAGCATTCATCATATCATCATTGGCAAGCTCTATTGGAGAGCGTAGTCTTATCTACAGATTGTTTCCAGTGTTCCTTGTTCTGGCCGACTTTCAAGCTGCATTTAGTCCCAAGTTTTGTGGCATGAGGTCTGCTTTGACTTTTCTCGTCCAGGTTGTTTTTGGTCGCTCGACTGGTCTTTTCCACGTTTTTGGTGGGCTGTCTATGATTGCTTATAGAGCTGTTGTGTGGTCCATGATGGGCGGAGAACGTGCCACATGTCCAAAGAGCTGGAGCCATCTCTTTCTGATCATCAGTGAGATACATTCCTCTCCAGTTCGATGGTATACCTCATTGTTTGTCGTGTGTGCGGTGTATGGTATTCTGAGTTTCCTCAGACCCCACATGTGGAGTGTATCCAGCTTCTGTTCCAGGGTTGCTGAGAGTCAGTCTTGTTAACAAGCATCTAAGGCACAAGACCAAGCACAAGGCCAAGCACCTAAGGCACAAAACCAAGCACAAGACCAAGTATGCAACATTCAAGACCAAGTACAAGTCCAAGAACTCACAGTCCAAGACCAAAGGCAAGCACTTTACATTCAAACACAAGTACAAGCAAGCACAAGTACATGTTCAAATAAACAACCTTTTCGCTTAGGTTCTAAATTACCGCACCTTTCAACTAACATTGTCAGCAACAGAATCGGATAAAACTTAAACCTTGTAAGTTTTCACAATACTTCTAAATAATGCACACAAAGTTTGTACCATTTGTAGTAGCTACAACTACAATAGTCAATACAGATCAGTAATACTGACCCAAAGTCTTTTACTTATTTACTCTCTGGCCTTTGCATATAATTAATACACATGCTAATGCTTTAATTTGCAAAATTGGTAACTTTGTTATTAAATGTACTTGCAGGCCTCAACCCTCAAGGCCAAGTACAAGTCCAAGTACCCAATCCTCAATGCCAACTACAAGCACAAGTACTCAGTGGTGGTTCCACCATGTTGATGACTGGGATGCATCCCCCCACCGGGGTTGCAGATGACCTTTTTTGCTTGTCAACCTATTTTCAAGTGAATTTTAAAAAAAATTAGTGGAAAATACTGCAAATGACCTTCTTTTTCTTGCTTGTTGGCCTTTTTTTGGCAAGGTTTCTTAGCATTTAATGAGCAAAACACTACTGACAATTACCTTTTTCTATTTTTTCTTGTTTTTCTACTTCACTTTGCTTCCCTCCACCAACTTCCGATAAATTGTTTTCATCCCCCACCAAGAATTCCTGGAACTACCGCTGCAAGTACTCAACCTTCAATGTGAAACACAAGCACTTGCTTTTTGGTACTTAAGCACAATACAAGTCCAAGCACAAGGCCAAGCACTAACAACACTGCTGAGAGTGTTCATGTTTCAGCACCATAGAGCAGTACTGGTATGATGTAAACTTTACATAGGTGTATTTTTGTATTTTGGTTCTCTATATGTTTATCATAAGTGAGAAGAAGGATTTTCTAGCAATCTCGATCCTCCTCAGCACTCTGTTTCACTGGTTCCAGCATTGTCCAAGCAAGAGCCCAGATATGTGGATGCTTTGACCACCTCGACTTCGTTCCCGGCGATGGTTGCTTTTGACAGGTGTGAGGTCTGTGATTAGAATTTTGGTCTTGTGCCAATTTACTTCAAGCCCTGGAGGGTGCATTTCTTCAGCCATTGAGCACATACATGCAAAACAGTTTCTCAGTTGAAATGTCACCTTTCTTGACTGCAGTTGGAGTGTAAAGTCTATCATTCTGTAGGTTAACTGGTGGTGCCACTGTGAAGACCTTCTCTTCAATGAAAAATATGTAGTCAACTTATGCTGATTGATGAGAAGTTGTCCAACAGCTTCTTTTATTGCATCAAACAAGCTAGGCAATTGGCTGCAGTCAAGTTTTGCATACATAGCTTCTTCAGACGCTGCAAATACATATCATCATGAATAGGGTGCCGAACAGAAGTCTTAGGGATGCTTGCCTCTCTGCAGATTTTCTGGGTAGTGCAATGTGTTTGTGGTGCATCATCCTGACTAAGCACCAAGTTGAAGACAGTGCTGGTATTGCTATTGGTATGCATGCTGAGTTGTTGGCTGCTCTCTTATCACCGGTTTGTAGTGCCAGTTTCTCTAACTTTCCTCATGTGTTGGAAATACCCTCAACTACTTAGTTACATTGCTGCAGAGTTTTATCATGGTATGTCAAAATTTGACAAAGTTGTTGCCAAAATAAAAAGGATTTGTTTTTTTATGGGTCACAGTGTACATAGAGCACATATTTATAAGCTACAATCAAAGCATTTGTATCATCTATTTTGTTATAATGTAATGTAATTACCCTGAATATTTGTATGACACTTCTTCTGAAGAATCACCCAGAAGCGCTTCTGCTGTTATTACTACATGCTGATAATAAAGAGATGAGTAAGTCATTTTAAAAAGACCATCAGCAGTTGCTAAATTACATATACAGTGCAACCTTGGGACCTAATAAAGTGTGTTTATATTATAGGTGGAGCCAGCTTATAAATGAAACTAAGCCTATTTCAGCAAATTCAACAGAAAAATTTCATAACAGCCCTGTAACTCAAAATAAATTTATCTTATGCTTCTGTAGAATATGCTAGAAGCTTAAACATTGCAAGCAATTTATCGAGCTAACAGTTGGTTTATATAATGACTTAAAGAATGACAGTTTACAGCAGAGGTCAATTCACCTACAGGTGCACAGTGTACTGTAGCTGTTAATGTGCGCTGCTGCAGGTTGTTCTCTGCTGAATTCTTTAATCCTGCCCACCAGATGCAAACAATTACTGTACAGCAATGGAGGTTAGATTAGGTGGGAGACAGGATGTCAGGGTGTAAGATAATATCTATGTTGTACATTAATGAATCTATGAACTTTATGGAGTTTCAATGCTGGACTGTGGATGTGCTTATAAGTGAATTCAAAATAGCCTGTTTCACTGCAAGTGATCACAATGAAACCCTTGCTTGTAGTTGAATTGTGCTTATGTGGCTAGTGCTTATTTGCCTAGTTGACTTCTGTTGAATAAGCTTAGTATCTGATGTGGACCAGATGCTAACTGTGCTAATAAGCTATTTGTGCTCGTATCTGATGTGCTTATAAGTAGATTGCACTGTACTGGGGTCAAAGCATTCCATAGGATAAGGCCAACTGACTGAAACCTCATTTCAGGAATAAGGAGGTATGTGCTTGGGATACACTGAGAAGACCTTGATTTGTTAACTGAGAACATGGCTGACCGGGGATAGAGCTAAGAGGAGGGATAAGATCTGACAGAAATGATGGAGCAGTGCCAATCAGAGAAATTGCAACAGCTCTATAAACTTAACTCGGGCAGGATATGGCAGCAAATGTAGTCCCAGCATTTTACAATCATTAATGTGATCACATCTTGTGACACCAGCAATCATCCTGGCTGCCAAATGAAGAACCATCTGGAATTTACCAAGTCACACCAATGGAAGACCAGGAAAAAGTGAATCACAGTAGTCAAGCCTGGAGCAAATAAAAGCATGAATCAGATGGCATGTGTAATGTATGCCGAATAACTCTGAGCTGTCACCTATGATAGAAACAGCTGTGACAAATTGAGTTAATATGTATCATAAAGGTTAACTCGGGTTTCAGAATTATGCCAAAATCAAGGACAGAAGAGGAGAAAGGGCGGTCAGGGAAGACAGACTGCAAAGACAGGTGGTCGATTTTCGAGATCTGACCTCTTGTACCAAACCAGATGAGCTGAGTTTTAGCTGGATTAAGTAGAAGATGATTTTAGTTAAGCATGAGCAAAATAATTAAAAGGCTTCAACAAATTCGTGAGTGATCTGCAGTACATTAGCAGGACTGGGGTGTGAATTGGCCTAAATATCATCAGCGTACATATGCTCTTTAAAGTTATAATGAGGAAGCAGGCATGCAACATTGGCTATATAAAGTGTATGCAAAAGAGGTCCAGTGACTAAGCCCTGAGGACTCCACATGTGACTGGCACTTCACAGAAGTAGGTAGAACCAAGCAAGACAATCCTATGACATTCAGAGGTATAGAATTTCACCCATTCAAAGGGAACAACAGGGAGACCAAAAGAAACAGAGAGGCACTCTAGAAGAATATCATGGTAACAGTTTGCCAGTTTTTTGAAGTATTTTCTATGTATTAGAGATATGTGGGTACAGCGAAATGCCTATCCTTACCCATACCCGCGGGTACAGGTACGGGTACAAGGACCTGTACCTGTATCCGTTCCTAGAGACTATAGAGAGGCAACAACATTAATTAGTTAGTTATGGGCTAACTTGTATAGTGCTATTGTCATATGAGGCTAGGGTCAAGAGCGCTTTACATGGTACTGAATGAGAGTCCGAACAAGTGTGTTTTAAGTCACTTCGTAAAAGTTTCTAGATTAATTAATTTTTGAAGTATTTTATGTATGTATTACATAATTGATTAATTAATGTATTAATGCAGTGCTGTCCAATGCGCGGCCTGCGGGACGATTTTAGATGGCCTGCCTCAGCCTGACCAATTTTTTTGCATTTTATGTACAAATCAATGTAATGGCAACTTTTCATAATAATTTTAATAACGATTTCTTCATAAGCAGTTATCACGTAAACTAGTATGTAAGTATGAACAGAATCATATATGGCCGCCTAGCGGTAATTTGTGCCTATTCTGATGAAAGAAATCAGTGTTTTTGAAGTAAAACTGGACTTATTCAGTCAGATCAACCAGTCAAATTTTATATACTTTCCTGCACTTTCCAAAGCTGAAAAGATTTTCCAGATCTGGTCAGAAGTGAACAGTTCCACAAAATCTTAGAAAAGTTGAAATTGGATTTCTCTGCTCATTTCATAGACATTTGCAGTCTGACTCCTCTTCTGCATTTTATTGAAAATCCATTCATGTGTGACTTTCCTATCATAACCGAAAAAATGAAGTTATTCCGCGGAGACGAAGGTGAATTGCAGCATGAAGTAGTTGAAATGCAGCACAATACGGCTCTTCGTGAGAAACACGAGAATACCTCGTCAACTGAGTTTTGGATGGCATTCGTGTCTTCTGGTGAATTTCCACTCCTTTCAAAATGTTGTAAAAAAGTCTTAACAATGTTTGTACCTACGTCTGTGAAGCTGCGTTTTCTGCGATGGCTAACATCAAGTCAAGAAAAGAAACTCATTGACGGACGAACATTTAGAAAACCTCTTGAGGGCGGCTGTTGTATCTTATGAACCTCAAGTGAGGAACATTTCAAATACTATGCAAAGTCAAATTTCTCACTGAAACATGCTTGAATTTATTTTGCCACTGAACTAATACAATACACATAAACAGACGCTGACTCATAATAAATGTTTTCCATTTAAATATAGACAATTTTTTGTATTGTCTTTATAGGTGTTGCAATTAAATTAAACTAAATTTTCCGCTGCAGCCTGCAGCTCTGAGAAAGTTTTTAAAGTGGCCCGTGTTGTCAAAAAGGTTGGACAGCACTGTATTAATGAAAGCAGAGTACATTTTAAAACATGTCACATGTTGACAAGAATTTTTTCAAAAGAGGCATGTGTTTAGATTAAGACAGATCTAGGACTTACGAATCAGGGTAATCCACTTGGCAAATAGTAGGCCTAGGTTCTTTCTGAGGAACTGGACTACTGATTGATAACATTGTGTTATACAGCTAGTCAGCTAACCTAAGCTTTCATGAATGTCCACATGGACTAGAAAACTCGATGGGCCTGTTTAAAATATTTAGTAGATATAGTTTAGCTATGAGCTGGCATTAGAGCCGAAGTTAAACAACAAAACGATTTATCAAGGAACATTATCACTGCAGTACGCCATTACAATGATTTTACGTTTGATTATGTTTTCTACTTTACTGATGATGTCTGATAACGTCATTTGTATTCCCTTTATGCTTTCAGTAAGTATAATGCATGCAGTGGCATATAACTGTCTGACAAACAGAATGCAATATACAAGTTACACTAGTACACTTTACTCAGTGATGGGCAACTAACTAAAAACATTAGTTAAACTATAACTAAATTTAAGCTAAAAATAAGTAGTGAAACTTTTAGTTGCAAACTAACTTTCTAAAATAGTTAACTAAACTAAAAAATATAGTTAAACTTTTTGCAACTAATTTTATAATTATTTCCTAGGTATCAGGTATGTTCATAAAAACATAGACGATGCTCGCAACATGAATATATCATTCAATGAACCATTGAAATCATTAATTAATTATTGTCTTTTTAATATTTAAGTCTTGGTCTAAACTGCAGGAACACAAGTTTGTCAAGTTTGTTTGGAAAAAATGACCCATAAAAGAATAGATTGAAGAGGGACTGTTATTGAGAATTCGGGACACCAACTAAAAAGTTTTAGTTAAACTATTTAGTTACTAACTAAAATTTTTCAGTTAAACTATCATTTTAACTAAACTATATTTAATTAAACTATGGAGGTAACTAAAAAAATTTAGTTAAACTTTTATTTAGCAACTAATTAGTTAACTAGTTGCCCATCACTGACTTTATTCGATAATATTTTTTCTATTACTGCATTGTTAATTTGCTATAGTAGTGAGAAATGAAAATGTTTTACGGGTAACAATGGGTGTACCCGTAGCGCTATACCTGTACCTGTAAGATGTGTACCCTACCCTACATGTACCCGTACCCGCGGGTACGGGTTTGGGTAGGGTATATCCATAGGCGGCGATCATGAGGGTGTTGGGGGTATATGGACACCCCACTTTTCAGCCAAGGGGTGTCCAATAACAGCAGGACACCCCCACATAAACGCTTAAATTTTAGCATAAATGCGTAGAGTTTCTTAAAGTTTGGTCACTTAGATAACAAATGAAGTAGAGAACATAACCTGGACTACTTGAGGATCAAGGAAGCAGTGACGCAGACTATAATTATTCAAATTTTGGATCGTTGGATTTTGCTTAAAATTTTTAAACTTTCGCTATTGAGTCACTCAGGTCCCATTTCATGGGAGGTCATGACTCGGGACACCCCCAAGTTTTGTGGCAGATTGCCGCCTATGGGTATATCCGCAGGTACGGGTATACCAGCACATCTCTAATATTAATGTATATGTTTAATGGCTGTACTTACAGAGTGCTTGTAAATTAATTAATACCACTTCTTGTAAGGATTTATAAACTATGTCCGATGAAAAGAAATGCTAGCAAATTTAGTCTTGCATGGGTAAATTTTGCAAACCACTAAATTAGGCTTGCTATTTGGTTACAAGATCACAAATACTTTGTGTTGGTAGTTTATATAGGCAGTCTGAGCATTACTTAAATAGTGCAATGCTTGCAGCATTGGTACAGAAAATGTTTTAAAGGGATTGCATGAATTTTTTTCAGCGTTAAGATTTATAAATTTGCAGTTGACCTGGAATCCAATTAAATCTTAGCAAAGGCTTCCTAATATGGAGTTGCAAATAGTTTCATGATCTTGTCTTTGTGCAGCTAGTTGTCACATTCATCATCATCTTTGATCCAGGTAATTTATAGATAACCATCTTAATTTACTATTCATGCCAATGACCTATGTACACGGCAATAAATCAGCTTGAGGGTATGCTTTCGTTCTATTTTCTTGAATGTGTAATAATTGATATGTTATAGAAATTTGCAGGATATTTTCCTAGTTTATTGATACCTAATTCATTTTATCACTGGTTTTTCAGACTGATCTTACGGGTATCAAGTGGCAGAGGCTGAGTTCTCAGACTGATTTATGCACTTTTGATCCAACTGAAGATCCTGTCCTCATTTCATATTCAAAGTGCATTCAGTCAGATATATTATGTGTATGGAGACGTCAACCACGAACTGAGAAACCTAATGACCAAATATTGTCTAACCCAAAGGAGCTATGGATCTTTTGGTATGGTCAAGATCCTCCTGTCAACCTTGCAAGTCTTATTTCTACAGAACTTAGTGGTATGTCATTATAATTCTTATTTTAGTGTCATTCCTTGCCAACTGGATCAATATTTCAAAAGTTTGCTGATTGTTATCTAACATTTAATTTCGCTTCACTTCAACACATTCTTTTTCTTACACTGAGTCGGACATGTCCCTCTTCTCTCGTGTCTTCTACCCGACTGACTCGTCTTCTTTGTACACTCTTTCGTACACTCACACACAAAACCACAACAATGCACACATCTCAAGCACTCCAAACATACCTAAACATCACTTTGTGACAGAATGGGAATTTACATTATCTGATATTTGTTTATTATCTGTTTTTTATTTAATTATCTGGTAGATACGGAGTTTGGTTCGTGGGAAAATGGATTAACATATGAATGTCGAACTTTACTTTTCAAAGCTCTTCATAATCTTATTGAAAGGTATAGAGTTTTTAAATTCTGTTATTTAAGTTAATAATGATTGTAATTTTTCCACTACATACCAGATTCTTGTTGCTGATTTGAGAAAATGTTTAGTTAGCCTGAACTTGCCATGTTAGAATACAATTTTAATTGTCATCATTACTGTTTTTCTTGTGTTGTTATTTTTTGCATTCATATTGAGTTTTTTCCTGCTATGATCAGACAGGTTAAACATATTGTGATGTAATATCACTGATTTTTGTATTTGGTTATGAATTTAATTGATTTTAGATGCCTTGTATCTCACAACTTTGTAAGAGTAGGAAAATGGTTTGTACAGCCATATAGTCAAACTCACTATGAAGCCAGGTAAGATCTCTGTGGTAAATATAAAGTGAACCAATTTACTCACAATGCTACTTAGTGGCTTAAATGAAAATGTTAATAACTTTAAATTTGGATCTCTTAATGTTAATTTGAACTAAGATAATGATGTAGCGATGCTTTGAGCATATTATTTTAGTGAAATAGTTGTTGATGTTAATTGAAATTGTGTCATGTTACATGCCACCTTTGCTATGTGGCAATTGGATACATGTGCGAACAAGTGCCGTATATACTCGTGGATAGGTCGATCTTGCAGATAAGTCGACCCATTTTTAGGTAAATAATTAAGAAATTTGCTATGACCTGCATATAAGTCAACAACAAAATTTTAGGAGCCTACAGACTTCCTGAATTGCATAATTATGCACGATCTACATTGAAATTTGGTCAACAGACGGCCACTCTATTCTCCAATCTTGACGTCTCCAAGCTGGTTGCAGGCCAAAGTGGTTGGGGTGTTTGTTGTTCACCGAGTGCTTGATGGTCGGTGGTGCGAGGGAGGGGGCGGAACGGCCAAGGAAGGTACTTGGCCAAGGTATGCCTTAATCGCTCTGTGAATCCGACTCCCAAACTGTGCCTGAGTGGACCTTGGTGTTAGTCACAGCTGTTTGAAATATGGCGTGCTAGACAGCGCAGCTTATGAATAGGTTGTCCTGCGAAATGTATGATTTGATTTTCTGTAAACACCAATAGTTGAAGGCATCTGTTTCTTGTAGTCCATGTCTTGCATCCACAGATAAGCAGTGGCAAAACGTATCCTTTGTATCAGCGAATTTTGGTATGCAAATACCGTATTATCTCGCGTGTAAGACTCACTTTTTTCCCTCAAAAATTGGTACAAAGTGTGGGTGCGTATTATACATAGGAATCGATTTTATGTGCATGAAATTTTATGTACATAAACATACATAAATTTAAATTTACTGTATATTTACACATATAATATGCACATTATAGGAGTTTTATCTATGTGGTCAACATTGGAGGGAAACTTTGTAGGCCTATCTATAATATTAAGATCCTTGATCTGTATGTCTCTCTGTTACCTTCAAGCGTTCTGATTGGTTGACTATTGGTAGACGGTTTAGTCCTTACGTCGCGATGTGTTGGTGGGCGAGAGTTTGACGAAGCGTACGTTTAATTGTTCTGTCAACGTCGCGATGTGTTGGTGGGCGATGTTCGAAGACGACGTTGCTATTGGTAACCAAACGGTTTAGTCGAAGAAGTGTTTGACGAAGCGTACGTTAAATTGTTCATTGCAGCGTCATAATGTGTACAACGTCGAGATGCGTTGGTGGGCGTAGCTTGAGGAAGTTGCGCAATTTTAACGTACACAAAAAATACGTGTACAGCATCACAAATGGTCACAGTTGCGTGATTTTAACGTACATAGGCCAAATTATTACGTGGCTCAGAGCTTGGCTAGGTGGCGTATGTACAGTACAATGAGTACATCATTAAAATGTTGTTCAGCATGAATTCAATGATTGGGTATTAGGTATAGGTTTTGGATTAGGATTATCCTGCACTGCGAGCTCGAGCGAAGCGAGCTCGAGCGAAGCGAGCATCTTTCTAGTATACTTCAATTTCCAAACAGAATTTGAAAGAAAATTGTGACTGTCTATGTAATACAAGAGATTTTGACAAAGATAGTTAAACAACTGATGTAGGACAGCTGCTGGTGGGGGAAACTGTGTCTAAACTTCCATTTCTAAGCAGGTTACTGAATAGAGATTCCCAGGTGAAATTTTGGGTGCGTATTATACATAGGTATTAACAATTTTACATTAGGATAACTCTAGAAACTAAGGGTGCATATTATACACAGGTGCGTATTATACCCAAGATAAGACAGTAGATTGAGGAGCGCCAGGTATGACGATCAAACGTCTTTATGCTGTTTCCAACCCAAATAAGTTCGTCAACAATGCTATATCCCATAATGCATTGCAAGGACAATGGGCGTCATGATTCATCTGGACCACCGGCACATTGTTTATTAGATCAGAATGCATTGCGCATCTTGATTGTTGCCTAGAGCTTGGCTGCCAACTGTAAAACTGGGATGAAGCGCTTGGGTGGTCCCAGTTAAAGCTTGTAATGCCTTAAGGGCAAAAGCATTAGCTAGCAGTAGTTTTGCTGGCATGCCATTAATTGTAGGGACCACTTGGAATTGCTTTGGACATTTGCCATGGCCGAATATTAGTTTTTTGGGAAGTATTTGCCTCAGCTAATAATTATATGCAAACAATTAGTTACAAATGGAAAAATTAAATCAAACTTTTATTTGGTCTATATAATTTCATTTCATCTAAATATTATCATCTTCATCATCAATAACCGTGGGCTCAGCGCCCGTTGGTGTCTGATGCAATCATTACAGTTTTGTCCCAATCTTTTCTGTTGGCAACAACATGAAATAGTTCTTGCAGACATTTTCCACACCAATCACAAATGTCACCACACCATTCCCTGTGTGGCCTTCGTTTCTTGTTGGAACCGTCCATTATTCCAAGCATTATATTTTTAATTCTTAATATTAATATTATTCTAAATATTATGGTTTATGGTAGCTCCACCATTTCTGTTTACGAATGTGGCCACCATTCGAATTTGTGGAAAATAAAGTTAATAAATATTAATAATCATCCTAGAATGTTTAATCCAAAATTAAGTAGTAAGATTTGGAAAATTTTAGTTTCTCTGACTTGGAGTTACCGTTGCTAGTACTACTCGATTTGTACCCGGTTCCGGCAAATGGCACATCTCAGATTCAGTACTCAGTGGAAATTACTTACCTAGTTGGTCCCAAAATTAATTGATAAACCAAAGGTAACTGTCATAGGGCGACGGTGCCTACTTAAGAAATGAGCCAGACGTCCAGCGTCTTGATGGAAGCGTCTTTAAATATCGGCAGGCACAACATGGCTTAACGTTGTAATTCATTTGAAATGTGGTTCTTTACAAAAATTCTTTGGAAAATTGTATTGATAAGTCAACTCTGTGTTTTTAAGCGAATTTTTAGGCACAAATTTCTCTACTTATCCGTGAGTATATTCAGCAATTTATGTCCATTACTTTCTCTTCTTAACTGTGCATATAAGGTACAATCCAGAGAAGCCATTCCACATGTGATGTTATCTTGTGAATTTATTTTTGGTCTACCACATTTCTTGGACAATCAATAAATAATTTAAGGTTTGCAGATGACATGGAATCATGGATGTGACAGTGACAAAGACAGGTAATCTACAAACTTTTGACGAATGAAATAAGCAAGGTCGGAGAAGAAGTTGGACTAAAAATAAATACACAGAAAACTAAAGCAATGGTCATGGGGAACAAGAAGGTAAAATTAACCTAAAATTAAAGGATGAAGTAATAGGACAAGTACCAAAATTTGTATACCTAGGATCAGTACTGACAGAAGGTGGACTAAGTGAAGAAATAATTAATTGATTGATTGATTAATAAGAAGAATTTGACTAACAAGTGCAGCATTTGGAAAACTTTTGAATATATGGAAAGACAAACAAACTCCACACGGTTGGGAATCCGCAATCAATGCAAGCGATCCTTTAGGAATGACGTTACATGGCTGCTCCATCTGGCACCGAACACCAGGCGATTAAGTTGACTGACCGGTAGTCCAATGAGTCCATACAGCACATTGTTACAATAATCCACCCAAGAGACGACTAGTGGGTGAACCGTCTATCACTGCTGAAGTAGACAAGTAGCGACGGATCTCTCTTATCCGGCGCAGGTGATAGTAACAGGAACGGATGGTATTGTCTAAATGTCCGCCGAACGTAAGTGTCTCATCGAGAACAACCCCAAGTAGATGCAGTTGTCTACTGGGGGCCAACGAATGCACCATCGACATGGAATTTGGAATGGTGGATGAGGTGCTGCCTGTGCAGAGTGGTCAGCCACAGGAACATTGATTTGGCCGGATTCAGTGATAGTCGGTTCCTATCAGTCCAAGCCCAAACAGCCACAATGCAAGCCTCGGCCCGAGTTTGAAGATTACCGGTGTTGGACGGTTGGCAGGATGAATGAGCCTGCACATCGTCAGCATAGACGTGCATTGAAAATCCAAATGATTTAATGATCCTGCTGATGTCAGCTATGTACAGGACAAATAGTAGTGGTCCGAGGACTGAGCCTTGTGGAACACCGCAATAGACCCAGCCAGGAGCCGACGTCGACCCCATCCAACTGACAGTCTGAGATCTGTCAGCCAGGAAGTTGCGAATCCACTCAAGGGCCGTCCCCTTAAGCCCATGGGAACGCTCAAGTCGTTCGACAAGGATCCCGTGGTCGACGGTGTCAAAGGCGGCTGATAGGTCGAGGAGGCAGATGAGAGCCATCCGGCCGCTGGCCACTGATTCGATCAAGTCATTGACGATCCGCAGAACGGCTGTTTCTGTCGAGTGTCCCCAACAGTAGGCGGATTGGTTCTTAGGCATAAATCCATTCTGATTCAACCTATTTCAACCTAATTTCGTTTCAGCCTAATTATGAAATGTCTGCATTTTGTTTACAACACCACAATGCCAGAGGCCTTTGTCCACCCAGGAGAGAAGTCATTTTTCAAAATCAAGCCTTTTTTCACTGCAATTGTCCAGGGATTCTCTGAGGTGTATAAGCCAGAGTAAAACATTGCTGCTGATGAATCTGTCGTGCTATGGAAAGGTCGACTGGCAATGAAGCTATACATCCCAATGAATCGAGCCTGGTTTGGCCTGAAGTTGTTCGAACTTTGTGAATGCAGCTCAGGCTATATCCGGAATGCTATTTTACACACAGGACCTGGTATGGAACTTGACAATTCTGCAGATTACCTGACTTCATCACGAATTGTTTCGACCTTAGCAAAAGAGCTTCTTTTCAAAGGGTACGCCATTTTTATGGATAACTGGTACTCATCACCTGCTCTTTTCCGAGAGCGCATGAATCAGACAGATGCGGTAGGAACTGTTCAATTGAATAGAAAAAATATGCCAGCGCAACTGAAAAAGAATAAAATTGCCAGAGGTCAAATGGTTGCCTACTTCTCAACAAGTTTGATGGTAGTGAAGTGGATGGATAAAAATGAAGTCATCCTCCTGTCCACCTTCCACAAAAATGAAATGACAATTGTCAAAACCCATCGAGGTAACAAACTGAAACCAACTGCTGTTGCCATGTACAGCAAAAAATGGGTGCTGTAGACTCATCCGATCAGATGCTGAGTACATACCCTGTTAAACGCAAGCGAAAAAAGATCTGGTATAAGAAACATTTCTGCCACATACTGAATCAGATCGTTTTGAACGCATACATACTGTTCCAGAAAAACAATCCTTCAAGCAAAATGAATCACCTAGAATTCAGAGTGAAACTGGTTGAAAGACTTTTGGAAATGCATCAGAATTCGGATCATCTATCAAAGAAAGGTCGACCAGTGCTGAAACCATCGAATGATTCAAATCCACTGAGCCTGACTGGACGACACTTTCCAAAAATTCTTCCACCGACTGCAGACAATGCAGTTCCAAGAAAGCGCTGCAAAGTCTGTAGTATGCATTCACCAGGCCATGATGGGAAAAAGAGAAGGACGTTTACCAAATACTACTGTGGTGAGTGCAATGTAGCCTTGTGTCCTGCACCGTGCTTTGAAATATATCACACTAAGTCGAGTTACTGACATCGTAGGCTCAGCCATGACTAAATGGCCCTTTTCGGGGCCACCGAATCATGAAAGGAGTACGAACCAGACAATTCAGTCCAGAAAATCATAAAAGAAAGACAAACCAGACCATTCATGGTACCAAGTTATAAAATAAAGACAAGCCAAACCATTCATGGCACCAAATCATAAATGGAAGACCATACAAACAACACATGTATTCATTTTTAAAATTTTCAAGCTAACTAAATTGTCTTAAAATTCATTGCTAAGACTTTTGTTCCGAAAAAGGGGTGTTCCGATTACAACTCATATATTTATTTTGTTCCACTGACATTCTCCTACAACATTGCTGCTTACCTAAGTGAAATAACCAGTTCAAAACTTTAGCTGGTGAGCTTTGAAATATTTTTGGGGGAGTGGTGTTATTTTGGGCCATAGAGTGGACCCTGCCCTAAATTATTTTTTTGCATGGATAGTTAGAAAGAGCAATAAAAAGCTAAACAATGATGTATACCTCATCTTTTTAGCTTTCATATTGCCTGAGATTTGGCCAATTTGCAAACTACAAAAATTCATTGCTAGGTCTTTTGTTCCGAAAAAAAGAGTGCGCTGGTTACTGCTCCGGTTAAAACTCGTATATTTTTACCAAATGTTGTCCGATTTTCAAACTTTTTGATTTATTTTGTTCCACTGAAATTCTCCTACAACATTGCCACTCACCCAAGTGGAATTACCAGTCAAAAATTTTAGCTGGTGAACTTTGAAAAATATTTTGGGAAGCGGTGTTATTTTGGGCCATTGTCAGTTTATGATTATTATCAATAATGGATACAAAGCCTGGCCTTTATAGCAATTTTTATGTTTCATTAACCTCAGAGTTGGAAAATCTGAAGTATTTAAAAATATTTTAGTAATTGTGTTTGCCTACAAATAAATAGCTGCTGTTGTGATGGATTTCAAAAATTTTAATTACTGGTAAAGGGGTTAATTTGGTTTTGAGCTTTTTTATATTATGTTATATTTCTTTTCAGGTCAAAACTTTCGATTAGTTTTCTGTTCTTCCTTCATGGTGACAGCACAGTGTGTGCAAGCATTGATGTTAGGCAGCATCCTCCTCTATACACTCTTCATCCATCAAATCTGTTATCTGCTTCTCACCTATCTCATGGTGTTCAAGGTAGGCATGCTCACACACATAGACACACACACATACATACACACATACACACACACACACACACTGTCTGACCTTACTGATCAGTTTGTTATAGTAAACTTTTAGAATCTTAGGAGCTATCTATAGAAAGGTGCTCTGAGGTGTCTCAAAAGCAGGGTCTTTCACTTTTGTGACTCCCAATATATAATTTCTTTCCAATACGTTTTGCCCATATAGAGCTGAGCAAGCTAAACAACGTAGAAGATATCCCAAAATAGATCGAAGATTCCATGTGCAAATGCATTAGTACAACGTGTTTAGCATCGGTTGTGAACCATTTCTTTAGTTTTTATTAATATCATGACGACTATTATGGTGCCATAGGCATGATGAAGGCCAAAGTCGAGGGATCTTTAACCCCTTTACCGGCCATTCATAATGTAAAATGGATGCATATGTGAGTCACAGCCGGTAAAAGGGTTAACAAATGTCACTTGAATGAGGTATTGAACAAGTGAGTCTTTAGATTATTCCAGAATGAATCAATAGAATTGGCTGTCATGATGTTCTCAGGCTATGAGGTCCAGAATCTAGGAACAGGCCCTTCGTCTATTCCAGTGTCCATTGATGGGGTAATTGTCAAACTGATGGATGAGTTCACTTACCTGGGCAGCATGCAATCAACCATAGGCTACTGTTGACCAGACCTGAAGAGATGCATCAGTATTGCCTCCTCAGCAATGTACTCACTTTGCAAAGTCTGGAAAGACAAGCGCCTTCCATTGGCTCTTAAAATTCACATCTACCAATCGCTCGTTCTATCAGTACTCTTGCACGTAACCGATACCTGGACTGTGCTGTCGGCAGATGAGAAAATCTTGGAGGCCTTCCACATTGAAAAGCCTGCGCCTCATCCTCGGGATCTGCTGGCACCACTATGTAACCAACGCCAACGTCCTCCTACAAACCTGAGTCCCGTCGCTCCTGGACTCCATTCGTAGATGCCGTCTGGCACTCTTTGGGCATATAGCCCGACTAGAAACCACCACTCCACCTAACCAGATCCTGAGATGCTGTGTTGACCTCTCATCAGGTGTTCTGCCTGACGCCATGTGGAGACGCAAGCCCGAACGTTCGAGAAAGAGATGGCTTGACCAGCTTCAGCAACATGGCCATGGCAAAGTGGTGATGCAGTGGCCGTTGTCGGTCACACACATTGTGGTGGTGGTGGTGGTGGTCATGGTTGTGGTCGTGGTGACCACAGACATGGAACTATCTATCATTATGTCTGAAATCATCCTGTTCTGTCATATTTCAAGAGAAGTCTAAAGACATGACCATTCCAAGATCACACAGCCTGTTTTTCTTCTGTCTTGCACTGAAACTTTCTTTGTTTTTAATTTGTATGTAATTATTGTTATTTTTCTATAGCTGAATTTAGCTTAATGTGCCTTTGCTCCTTAATGCTGATGCTATATCTTCTGTGTGCAGTGTTGTTGGCTCCATATGGAATGTCTGGTATGCTTACTGGACGATCATTCTTGGAAACAGATCATAAAGTTCAGAAGATTCTGGAAGACTGGAGACGATTCTTTTGTTTTCCTAGGATAGACAACTGTTCCATAGAGAGTGGAAAAGAATTACCACCTGCAGTTGAAGTGATTGTTGGTAGGATATTGATTATATGTATGCTTATTTTTCAAGGTAACTTGTATGAAGTGCCATGACACACCAGTGTGGTAATATTTTACATAATTTACAGACTAAGATAATTTTAGTTTTTGCTCATTTCTTGTTATGTGAAATGAGTTTTAAAATTGTTTTTGGTATTGAAATGTTGTTTTAGTTTCTATTCAGTTTTTAGGAAATATTTTTAATTTTTATAGAAATGTTGTAATTTTGATAAATTTTATACTGACTTATCACTGCCTCTGTTGTGTGAAGTTTATTGTCTTGATGTGTATATTGAGATATATGATGTTATTGGTTGATTTGAAATGATATCAATCAAGAATTTGGATTTGACTGCATTTTTGAAATTATTTGAGCAAAAGAGAACCACTCTGTGCAAGCAAAATATTCAAAAATTGGCAGTTTAACAAATCATAATCATTTTTCGATTATGACTTTTACAAAATCAATGCCAATTCACTCATTTGATATACACACTGCATGATACATTTGGCTATTATTTAGCAGTGATTGTAAAAGGATAAAAAGTGTTTGTTATTTGTTGGTATGCTTTTGTTTTTGTAGCTGGTATGAAGCTGTGTTATCCAAGCAATTTCGTTTTTCTGACTGAAGATACTTTGGGGTTTTTGTCTAAGCATCATTCCAATTTTTGTGATGGTTTAGTCTTCGAAAGCAGTAGTGCTATGCACTCTTCCTTCTCCCTTGAAACACCTTTTCCTAATGTTGGGCTTCTTTCAGATGTAAGCATGCAACACAAGTCGACAGATGGGCAAGAAAAATTGTTTGTAAAGAATGATATCAGCAACAAGAAAGCAGTAGCTAAAAGATTGATTGAAAAAGTTTGGCAGGACAATACCCTAGCAAGTGGGCTTATATCAAACAGGTATATACAATTTTTATTGCAACTTTTTCATGATTTGTAAAAAAAATTGATGTAAATTGTTTACCACTAGGATAGGGAGTTCGGAAATTTCCTGCAGAATTTTTTCGGAAATTTCCGGAAATACAGTGTTACTTTTCTGGAAAACTTCCAGAGATTTAGGGAATTAATAGATTCTGGACAGTTTGATGTTTGATGGAGGTGGCCTTGAAATGTCATGTGATGACACTGCTGACTATGGACCATCTCTCTTTAGATGAAAGAAGCATTGTTGCTGAGCATCAATCAATCATTCAATCATGAAACTTCTATGGTGCCACTATCATAATGCCCAGGGCATCAGCTGATGACGCACCAAATCCAAATTGAATTAGAGCCAGGTCAAGCTGGAAAGATCAGTCAGAAATGGCGGGGAGCAATCTAAGGGAGATAAGCCAAGTCAAACAGGTATGTTTTAAGACCAGGTCTTAAAGGTGATAAATTGTTAGTCATACAAAGTGATCTTGGTAATGAATTCCAAAGCTTAGAGCCACACACTGAGAAACAACTAGTGCCAATGACTGTGTGAGAATGAAGACCAACAATTGAAAGTCCTGCTGAATACCTAGTGGAGTGATTTGTAGGTTGAGGGATGTCGCATCTTAACCGCTTCACCGCCAGAGACCAAAATAATCATGACGCCACATGCAAATATCATGAAATTTTATAATTTAATTTTTTTATTTCATTTACTGACCTGAAAGTGTGTAGGTACTATAAAACTAATAAACTTTATTAAGAAACATTTAAAAAAGCTCTAAAAGCAATAAAAGCACTAAATACATGTAATAACTTCCAATTTTCGGTAGAATTTCTAAAATCATTGGGAAGCATTGATACAAATGCTTATTGCGAATTTTCAAACCTTATCAACATAAAGTAATACATTTCTAGTGTTGGTTTACGAATTATTCCCATCAACATCATCAAACCTATAAATTTTTTCATTTCACTTTGGTCTGTATCAACGCATGCATGAACTCGGGAAGTTGGCGCTAGATGAGTTCTCTGAATAAACTATGTTGCATACAAGTTTGTCTGGTAAATAAGATGCCTAACCAAGTCTGGTGAGACAAACATGTCATAGAATTGTGTTGCATTGATGTTATTTACATCAACTTTGAACCCGCTCTGCAAAGAAAAGGGATAGAGATGTGGCAGTTCACCACTGGCTGCCATCCATTGCAAGCGCTGGGGATAGAATTCCCCCCCCCACATTTCAAACAAAAATACGCCTAAAATTGTCACAAAAGTTATCTACAGGCCGACCTTTATTGTTCACGCCAAGGATTAATAATTCTCTACGCTGGCGATTGCCAAGCGTCAATAGAAAAATGCAGGAAAATTCCGGCGCTATGGCGTGAGCAATTTTCCCCTTATGCCGGATTTTTCTGGCACAGGGCATTAAGCGGTTAAGGTAATTGGGTTAATTATATAACATGGTTTTTAAATGCTAAAAGAGAGATTTTATACTTAATTCGGTATATGATTGGAAGCCAATGTAGACTGTCTTAGCTGGATTAGATATCGGCTTATAATTGGACAAATCGTCAGGAGATCAATCAATCAATCAATCAACAGAGTATTTATATAGCGCCTATTTATCTTAATTAAAAGAACTCCCTAAGCGCTCCCGCTGTGGTTAGCGCTGTCGACTCGGCAAAGCCAACGTCGGAGGCACTGTTGACAGCGTTGACGCCTCTGCGGGTCGGAAGATGATTATAAAATCCACTCGGATAGTAAGAGAAGTTCGCGGCCATAACGAAATCCGGCGTTGAATTCCTGAGAGAGTGGACTTCCGCAGAATGTTTCCCAAGACAGAGACGCCAGTGAAGGACGGAAGGAAATGTTGACAGTCCCGCACGATGGTAAATGGAATACGCGCCGTAGAAAGGTCCGACGACGTACTTCCATGAGGCGGTTTTCCGTTAGAGTAATCCGCAGCCGAGTAGGCTCCCGTCACCGAACTCATCAGATTCGACGGTGATGGAAAATTCCGTAGAGAACCGGAGCAAAACAGTCGATCGAGACGTACAATTGCCAGGAAGGGTGACATTCCAGACACACAAACACGCACTGGCGATGTCAGCCATTTTGGCAGACAAGATGGCGGACTTGACATCAACGACGACCGAAAACATCCAGAAACAAACGGAATATACTGAGAACAGAGTTAGCTCCTCGAAGACCGACGAGCGAGAACTCAGTCCTCTCATTTGGTAGGAAAACCAAATGTAGATCGTCGAAAACTGGCGAGAACGGCGACAAAATCCAACACGCAAAACACGCGCTAGTAGGCGGAAGTCTACCAGAACCGGAAACTTTTTTCCGGTTCCGGTATAGAGATAGAGGTGGTTTCTAAGTAGTGGGTGAACAACTGCATGGGCAAATGAAGAGGGGAAACACCCTTCAGGCAATGAAAGATTTATGAGGTGTGTTAGTATTGGACCCAAGTCATCAAAGGAATCTTTGAGAATTCGAGTTGGTAGGACATCGAGGGTATACTGGCTGGATGGTGATGTAAAGATTATCTGGCAAACTTAATTAAGGATGGTAGGTTTAACCCCTTAACCTTTTAAAGGGGAATTAAATTTTTAAAGTCATTCCTCTCACGGGGGAATTGATTTTTGGAAAAGGTGTTCGTATGAAAATGTGAACATATACGTTATAAACTTACGATATTTCAGGCTATATAGAAGCTAGAAAGATGCGGTTTGCACCGTTGTTGAGCATTTTTATTGCTCTTTCTATCCATCTGACACCTCCCCAACATTTTGTTCAAATTTTGATAAAAGGTCAATAGCAAAACGTCTTCAGCGGTAACCCCCCAAATGTGAGCGATAGAGTTTTAGAGGAGTGTAATTGGAACAGAATAGTGCAAAAATTTTGAAGATCGGAGCCAATTTGGGGTAGTTATGAATTTTCATACCCAAGTACCCATTGCAAGCTGAAATGACAATTACGCGAACGGATTTTCAATGTGAAAAACCGAACAACACTGTATATTTCCGGCTATATATAAGCTAGAAAGATGCGGTTTGCACCATTGTTGAGAATTTTTATTGGTCTTTCGAACCATCCATGCAGAAAAATTTTGGGGGGTAGGGTCCATTCTACACCCCAAAATTGGACCATCGCCGACAAAAAATTTCGAAGCTCAATAAAAAAAATTTCAGCGGTGACCCCCCAACTGTGAGCGAGAGAGTTTTAAAGGAGTGTAATTGGAACAGAATAGTGCAAAAATTTTGAAGATCGGACCATATTTGGCGTAGTTATGATTTTTCTAGCCTCCGGCTGAAGATTTTTCCTATACATTTCCTAGCCTTGGTCAGTCTACAGTCAATATCCCTTGCATATGTAGTCGGCATTATCGAAAACGGTGCTGCCATCTATCGAATGGATGGTAACTAAGTCGATTCCCGTGTTGGATTGATGTAAAAATCTTATGTCCGCGGTACACACTCGCTTATCTAGCGCACCGTTTATAAACGGCGAACGCCGTTTGGCTATGATTTTCCGCCGCCGTTTTAAAACGGCGAACCCGTGGAAGAGGTTAATTGCTAATTACGATCAAAATAGCCTACTTATAACCATAACTTTCGAAGTTAAAATCGCATATTGGTAAAATAAAAACAATGAAATGGCCTTCTATTCTTGTGACTAGTTTATTTAACTTCTTTAGCGGGTGCGATGTCTCAGATACGTCCACTGCCATCTTTCCTTATTCGAGCGCAATGTCAGGGACATGTCCTATAAGTTTCGTAGTGGTTCGTCAATTGAGTGCAATGTATCAGATACGTCTTATGCTATAAATTTCTTTAGTATCTATCTATTTGCTAGATGGCACCTATTTTTAGCTAGTTTGACTCGATGTGATAGTGAATACATATTCTTTTGGACCGAGGGGTCAGAACTTGGGCTGCGTTGTATAGCAAATGGCTATGAGAAAACGACTTGTTTGGGTTATAATTGAAATATCTTTACCAAATGAAGACTGATTTTCAGATTTTTTGATATATTTTGTTCCACTGACATTCCTCTATAACTTTGTCGCTGACCCAAGTGGGGTTGCCACTGAAAAATTTTAGCTGCAGAGCTTCGAACAAATTTTTTTTGAAGGGGCTGCTATTTTAGGCCATGGGGTGAACCCTACCCAAAATTTTGTTTTGTTTTGTATGGATGGTTAGAAAAAGGAATAAAAAAGCTAAACAATGTGTATATAATACATACACACATACAATATATGCCCATCTTCTTAGCTCTCATATAGTGAGAAATATAGTAAATTTGCAGACTACAAAACTTTCTTGAAATTTATCGCTAAGACTTATGTTCCGACAAAGGGTTTTTCGGGTTATAATTGATATATCTTTGCTAAACGTTGACTGATTTTCAAACTTTTTGATTAATTTTGTTTCACTGATATTCTCCTTTAACTTTGCCGCTCAACCAAGTGGGTTACCACTGAAAAATTTTAGCCACGGAGATTCAACAATTTTTTTTGAGTGGGTGCTGTTTTTTGCCTTAGAGTGGACCCTACCCCCAATTTTGTTTTGTTTTGCATGGATGACTTAAAATGGTTAAAAAGAGAAACTTAAAATGGTTAAAAAGAGAATTAAGGTAAAAAGCTAAACAATGGTGTATAACTGTATACCTTGTCTTCTTAGCTCCTTAGTTCGCCCAGCTGATCGAAGTGTTTAATCTCAAGCAACTCGTTTTTGAAGCGACTCATGATCATCGAGGAGGGTTGCTCTATTTGGTTATCGGTAGAGAGTGACACGGTAACGGCTGCCGCGGGAAATCCGTGTTAACAGCGGTAATTACCACGGTAGTGGGGACAATTTGGCCAAAAAGTGCGGTATTACCGCGGTAACGGGTTCTTGTCGCACGGTAATACTGCGGGAACGGGGACGTTTACCACGGTAATACCACAGTGACGGTATCGGTATTATCAAGTTGATGATATTAATAATATTGATGACATTGTGCAGGAGTTCTTGTTTTTCGACATGGAGAGTATTTAGTAACCCAGTAGGTTATTTGTTAAGTAGGTATTGGTGCAATTAATACACGGTGCTGGAGCAGCCACCTGACTTAGCAATGTGCCGGAAGTACTGCCTAGTACTTCATTTTCCTGTGTCCCTTTTAACTTCTATTGTCTTGGGCACATGGCTTGTTATTTTTCACCACTCGAAGTCATAAATGGAAAAATGCGCATCGATAAATTGATTAAAAGTAAAAGTGAGTGAATATCCTTTTAAAGGCATAACTGAGTGAGTGAGGTGTGGCCACACTACGAGAAGGTTGCACAATGGAGTGCTGATGCTGTTGTTAATCATTTTTTGTTCGCTGACTCAAATCTTTAATTATTATTTACCATTTAACAGTCGAAAGCATGACGTCATAATTTTGTTAACGTATGTTGACGGGTTACTGCGGGAACAATGAGGGAACGAAAAAGTCTGGTGTGGGGGAGGGGATGGGGACAAATGCTGCGGGAATGGGGTGGGGACGGGGAGAAGCAATGCGGGGATGGGGTGGGGATGGGGAGAAATGTTTGGGTGCGGGGTGGGGATGGGGATAAAATGTTGTCCCAGTGTCACTCTCTAGTTATCGGGCCTAATGATGGTGAATCACATGACGTAGATGTCTGTGAAGTCGAGCTTTCCGACCACAAGCTCGTTCATTGGGTGATAACTGCTGCTCGACCAAGCCCTGAGTTTAGGACGATAACTCAGAGGCGCTGGTCAATCTTCGACAAGGACCTGTTTGTGAAGCGTCTTGGGATGTCTGAACTTGTCAAGCCGTCGGACTCCGATCATACTGTGTCTGCGTTGACGATGGCTGAATGCTATCATAGGGTGATCACGCAGATACTTAATGAACTTGCTCCGGTGACGGTGAGATTGGTTCGGATTCGACCTCACCACCCTTATTACGATCACGATTGTTGGCTTGCCCGTCGCAATGCTCGCCGACTTGAGAGGATTTACCGGAAAAAGAAACGGATGAAATCGGCGAATGAAGCAGAAGCACACAACGCCTGGCGCTCCTCGCTCAAAGCAAGCAGGCGACTCGTGCGATCCAAAGGGTGGAAACATTGGAGGAAAGTCTTTGAGTCAGCCTCACTCAACTCAAAGATGGCGTGGCGAAACGTCGATCAGCTCCTCGGTAATGCCGGTCCCAGTTCTCGTCCTCCGTCTCGTTTCACGGCAGAGGACTTTCATCAACATTTAGTGGACAAAATCACTAGCATCAGGGAGAGAACTGTTGATGCTGGGCCTGCTGAGTACGTTACGCTCTGGGTCCACTCTCGATGAGTTCTCTATGCTATCGATGGAGGATGTTGTGGCAATCGTGCGGTCTGCGCCAAACATACAGTGTGCTTCGGACCCACTTCCAGTCTGGCTTCTCAAGGAGGTCATAGACGTACTTGCTCCATTCCTTACGTCGCTGCTTTCCACCTCTCTTAGAACTGGAGAATTTCCCATGAGTTGGAAGCATGCGGTAGTACTGGCTTAGATCCTATGGAGATGGCTAATTATCGACCAGTATCCAACCTTCCCTTTCTATTGAAAGTTCTTAAGAGGACAGTAAATATTCAACTGGTTCTATACCTGGAGGCTAACGGTCTTATGCCATGAAATCAGTCAGCTTATAGGTGTGGCCATTCTACGGAAACAGCCTTACTGCGCATATTTAATGACATCGAGATGCTATATCAAACGGTCATCTGTCTCTTCTATGCCTACTTGATCTTTCTTCCGCATTTGATACCGTGGATCATAACGTTATCCTACAGCGTCTAGAACTGAGCTATGGGTTACGTGGTACGGTACTTGTTTGGTTACCTAACTGATAGAACACAGTCGGTCTGTTGGAATGGACAATAATTGTCGGCCCTGCGCTTGGTTTGTAGTGGTGTGCCTCAGGGGTCAGTATTAGGACCCCTACTTTTTGTCCTCTATGTTGCGGACATCGGTGACATTGTTCGGTCCTGTGACCTCGAGGCGCATGCAAATGCTGACGATTTGCAAATCTACTCTTTCTGCCTCCCCACAGATACTGAGGGACTTTGTATTCATATCTGTGATTGTATTACCTGGATAAAGAAGTGAACTGATGCCAATCGACTTGCGCTCAATCCTGGCAAGACGGAGTTCATTTGGTTTTCAACCTCCAGGAAAAGGCATTTGATTAGTTGCGAACCGTTTCTGATTGATGGAGAGTACATCCCTCCTTCAATTGATGTGTGCCTACTGGGAGTTCACATTGACTTATCCCTTGCGTTTGACAGTCATATCAGCAATGTTATCCGGTCCTGCTATTATCAACTCCGAAGGATCGGGGAGATTTGCCGCCACCTACCAACCTCAATGGCGACTCTTCTGGTTAGTGTTTCCATTGTTACCAGAGTTGACTATTGTGTTAGTATTCTCTGGGGCCTGCCTAGCTATCAACATTGTCGACTTCAGATGATTCTCAATGCCTTCGCCCGAGTTATTTTTGGAGTAAGAAGGGGGGAACACATCTCCCCTTTCCTGAAAGACATATTACACTGGTTGCTCATTCCAGAGCGTATTGCCTTTAATAGGTGCATATTAACGTTCTGGGCCTTGCACGATCCGTATTTCCCAGACTACTTGGTAGCCCTGGTTCACCGACTTCGTCTACTAACAGGCGTCTTCAGCTGAGATCCGGGCGAGATTTCAAGTTGGTCGTTCCTCCGCCTTCACGGACGGTGAAATTTGGAGAAAGATCGTTCACGCAAGGAAATGCCATTCTTTGGAATGCATTACTTAGTGACGTAGCAAGAGAGTTGAACCCGGAATTATTCGCAAAGAAACTCAAAACTCACCTTTATCAGACGTCGTATGAACTGTAAAACGCTCCTGACTTTGGCCTTCTTCCATGTATTTTGCGCTATAGAAATTGACTTTCAACTAGCTAACTATTTAACCTGAGATATAGCAAATTTAAAAAAAACAGTATTACATTTTCAGGCACAATTTTCCCAAAAATAAATCCCAGCATGGTGACAGTGGCTAAAAATTTTAATCCTCAGTAAAGGGGTTAAAACTTGATAAGCTAAAGGGAGGGGTGATGGGTTAGAAGAGGCCATTTGCTGTACTGCAAACTTGCGCTTTATAAATGTTCGTAATAATAATAATAATAATAATAGTAATAGTAATAGTAATAATAATATGAATAATAATAAAAGGCCTGTATCTTGTCATTGCAGTTGAAGGAAAATCAACTCACAATTTCATAGAACTTTTGTAAATATTTGAAATTTATTACTATCAGACATCAATGCATAAGAAATCCACTGTCTTTTGAATACTCCCTGGAAAGTCCATTTTGTACCCTTGGGGGTACATGTACCACCATTTGGGAAGCAATGCCATAACTGTTTACATTCATGCTGTCTCCATAATATTTTCTCAAAACAGATTTTACATACTGTGAGACAAAAAAGTTATGCTTATGCATTCAAATGTCATCTTTGAAACTCATTTATGCAAAATTATTGATTCTGTGATGCTCTACCTTTTGTAACAATTTGTGAAATTAGTGAAAATATTTTGTGATTTCAATTATGTGTTTTATGGGCTTCTAATGGGTATTTTTGTGGTTTTATTATGCTGTAGTCGTCAGTATGTAGATATCTCTGAATCAAATAACAGCAGCAAGAATGAGGAATTGCCTGCAGTTATGTGGAGCTATGCTGATCCTATGCAGAGGAATCCCTGTGTTTGCACCAGGTGAGTGTCAAGCTTAATTCTCTGAAACTTTAGTAGTAATGAATAATTTAATTATTTTGAAATGTGCTCAGCATTGAGTAGTGATTGTATATTCTCCTTAGTATAAATACATAATTTTATTACTGATTCTTCTATTAAGAGTTAAGTTGTGAATTGAAGTCTTTATTACCTAGACTCTATATTTTTACTCTCTGCTCGTTTCAACTCATAAATTATCCCCCTTATTCTTTTCCACCAAGTAATTTAGCCAAATGCCACTTATACTTGCATTACAACTTATGGCCACTGTTCCCTCTAAGCTGCGCTAGCGTGCGCCAATGCATAAATTTTTAGACCTTGGCGCACAACGTTTCGGTTTGATACACAAAACTTTTGTTAAAAGCAATTTCCAATTTTTTACATTTAATTTTCGTCATAAAACTCCGCTAAACTTACGCCCTATAAGTGAACGTGCTAACCTTCGGCCTTGTCAACCGTCTTTGTTGATCATGTGATATCAACTTCGATCACGTGCGTAAATTAAGTAAAGCTTTAACCCGATGAAGGGGGAATTAATTTTTACAAGACGTTACCAATATTGGTAACTAATTTTGGGGGAAAGCGTTTGTTTGAACTGTGAACATGTACTTTTTAAACTTACTATATTTCAGGCTATATAGAAGCTACAAAGATGTGGTTTGCATCATTGTTTAGCATTTTTATTGTACTTACCATCCATCCGTGCCAAAAAAGAAATTTCGGGGGTTGGGCCCACCCTACAGACCAAAATATGACCCCCTTCCAAAAAATACGTTCAAAGGTCAATAAAAAATTTTTCAGCGGTGACCCCCCCTAGGTTCAGCGGCAAAGTTGTAGGTGGGTGTCTTTGGAACAGATTAGTTCAAAAATTTTGAAGATGGGACCCAATTTGGGGGAGTTATGGTGTTTCTATACCAGGCACACGTTGCTCGAAGTGAAATTTTTTTGCGAGAATCTTGAAATCTGAAACACCTTACCTTGCAGGCTATATAGAAGCTACAAAGACGTGGTTTGCATCATTGGAAGTCTAGAACACCGGCAGCATAATAAATCTGTTTCTGACGAAGTCAAAATTTTAATAGACAATGCATTGTTTGTAGTGCTGCCTTTTAATTGCGATTAACGCGCAACTAATGCGTTAATCTGTTATCGCGATCACGATTAAAAAATTAATTGCATAATAATTAATCGTTTCAAATTTCTCTAAAGAAACTTTAAAAATTGAGCTTGAAAGTGATAACGTCACGAGTTTTTGTTGAAAGTTGCCTGAAATGGATGATGCATGTGCTATAAAAGGTTATGCGCGGTTACTTGAATGTGATGTGGTCACGTGTCTGAAAGTCTGTTCTGCAACTGGTGCTTTGTTTCTTTCAATTTAATTACTACTTCGGGACCAAAATAACATTGATACAGAAATGCGATTAATCGCGATTAATTTTTTTAATCGAGTGATTAATCGCGATTAAAAAAATTAATCGTTGGGCAGCACTAATTGTTTGCAGTGAAAATGAATGCTTCCATGTTGCCTCTTCAGGAAATTCATGATCATATGGAAAATACATAAAAATTCCAACTAGTTGGAGTAGCAAACGCTGTTTTTGAATTTATTGATTGCATAAATGCTGTTGTTAAAGTTGAAATTTTAAAGAACGTTTGAGATTCTTCTTTTCACACCCTCATTGTGGATGAAAGATCCTAATGACGTACCGTATTTTTATGCCAAATCGCCACTTACGTTTATAGGCCGCTCCACGTTTACAGGCTGCAGAAATCCAGTGGCATGTAAATATTTTCATAGATAAGCCGCACATGAATATAGGCCGCGTGCGCTGATGTTGCAGTATCATTATATATACACGTGCAGTTATTCCCAACATAAACACATGCAGTTATTCCCAACGGAGAAAGAAAGATGTGTAGGGAGCGAGATGGAGAGAGAGGAGGGAGAGACGGAGGAAGGGAAAGAGAGAAACAGAGAGAGACAGAGAGACAGAGAGAGAAAGAGACGGAGGGAAGGAGAGAGAAAGAGACGGAGGGAGAGAGAGAGAAAGAGATGGAGGGAGATATTGATGTGAGAGAGAGTTAGGGAGGGAGGAGGAGAGAGAGAGAGAGAGAGAGAGAGAGAGAGAGAGAGAGAGAGAGAGAGAGAGAGAGAGAGAGAGAGAGAGAGAGAGAGAGACGGAGAGAGTTATTAAGCATAAGATGGAGAGAGTTATTAAACATAAATAAATCTTCTATCTTATCAGCATTCATAGGACAAAAGAATAAATTTAAGTTAGATCAAGTATTTTTATAGTCCAGGGCGTGGAAAATAGTTTAAATGAATGATCCAAATTATTTACTGTCTAATCTTGCTGAGTAGCTGGATTAATTAAACGGTCCAAGAGGCCGGTTCACAACCCTCTCTCAATGTCTCGAGCGACCACGGCCAGCGAAGTGGGTGGGGAGAAGAGGGTCATCCTGTGACTGCACTGGGCTAAGGGCCCATCCTTATAGTACGTAGCAAAAAATGGCATATTTTGACACCCCTCTCCCTGTTGCACACAGTACATTTGTGGGATCCCTACCCTATACGTGCGTAGAAAATAGCTTCCCTCCCCCGTAAAAATTAAATTTTTAGCCAGTCGCAATTTGTATGTCTCGGTTTCGCCTTATTTGTATCTTATGGCCTAATAGAACTCGCTTTTAATATATGTTCTATTTTAATAGGCCGCTCTACGCACGAACATTCTGCACACAGCCCACAAATGCTCCCCCTCCTCCAAGTCTGCCGGCCAATTATTTAATAACCGTGGGAATAGTCGGGAGTCGGGACTTTGTTTGACTGAGAAAGTAATTGTATTATTTAGGAGTTCGTGCTAATGTCTTATTATTATTTCTTTTGTTAGTTTCTCAGTTGTTTTCATTTTGCCGCAGTTTGTGTTTATTTGTGCTTTAAAATATGAGCTTCATCTTAAATGCCAGTTTGTAAAAAGTTTTATATGTCTTGTTTTTGTGAGCAGTGTACAAATTACAAATGTTATTTATATAATTTTTGACAGGAATAGGAATCTGAAGACAAAAGCTGGTAGTGGTGGTGTTCTGAATAAGCAGCAGTGCTCTTTTCATTCTGTTGGAAGACCATCAAAAACAGAGAAGGCTGATAAAGAACGTTCTCGTTATCTTCAGCGTAGTTATGCTCCGTATCACAGACGCTCTGTAAGCCATGATGTGGAAGGTTCTTTGTTAGAGATGGACTTCTCACTGCCTCAGAACTTATCATCAAATGGTATTAAGATTTTAAATGCTACAGGAGATACATTAATTCATTGTTCTCGCCCATCAGGCTCGATTACTCATGGCTGTACTGTTGATTCGCCACATTCTGGTGTTCCTTCACCGCTGATTTTTTCTCAAACTCAGCCTTCTGTTAATCAGAACTGTGATCCTACAATGCCAACCCTCAGTCCTCATCCTCTTCCATCAAAAGCTGAGCGTGACATAATTGTGGGTGCTAAAAATAAAGACTGTCAGGATCTCAATGCCAGTACTGGGTCCTCGACTGTTTCATCTATGAGTCATTCTGTTTTGGAATGTGAACCAGTGAAAAGCTTGCAGTGCATCGCTAATGAGAAATTATTGCTCGATGCACAGACATCCATTGTTTACAGTAGTGCAAGTGTTGATGAATGTACTGATGTAGAAGATCCTACTGTCAAAGTATTGCTAGCCATGAAGAATATGAAGAAAGAAACTCTCAAAACTTGGCAAGATGAACAAAGAGAAAAATTAGCTAAATTTCCTTCCTCTCAGCGTCCGGTATTGCCATTTTTATTTGAAGATGAGGAAGTGAATGATGGACGGAATGAGAAAAGATTATCTGATACCTTGCCTGAATTAATGTGAGTCTTGATATGTACTATTGATAATTTTGTAATCCTAATATAAATTGTTTGAAAATAATATTTTGAAAATCTATAATGTTTTTACTTTATAGAGTAGTGCACATGAAGTTAGCAATCTTGATTGCAAATCGGTTCAGCTTTTTATCTTGATATGCTTCTGCTGTTATATTGTGGTGGTGTTTAAGAAAATTTGTGGAATGTGTTGTGTCAGTGGCGTAGCCAAGGGGGAGTTTGACTAGCCGACCAAAAATTTTTTATGGCGTATTATTATTCTGTGAGTGGAGGGGCACCAAAATTGGGTTTAAGGTAGCAAAAAAATATATAAAAGAAACACAAAAATGAATATAGTTGTGCAGGGGCTGTAATAATAGGTGACCACCTTTATATTTTTTCTTTGCTTGACAATGCTTGTCAGGATTTTTGAAGTCGAGAATGATTGGCCGTAACCCCCTTTTTGGAAAATCCTGCTTATGCCACTGCTTTGTGTGGTTATTGAAAGCACTTGGAAATGTTGATGCCATAGTGTTGTTCCTATCTTAAAATTTTAAAAGTAGAGCCATGTTCAGTGAAAGGTTAAAAGCTAAGAGATACTGATATTGATATAAATATTTTGATTTAATATAGACCAGGGTTGTTTGAAATTGAGCGATTGTATTGTTTACCATTTCCACGAAATCATGTAATTACCAGGTATCAGATGAGCTAGGCTATTTTATTTAAAATTTTTATTTCAGGGTGTACCAAAGTTCTTGAAACTTCCTGCAGAGTTCTTTAATTTGAAATAGGCTATATTTTAGTTTCTGTGTTCTTTGACCCTTTTACTGTGTATTAATATATTTGAATTTGGCATCATGGCAGCCATTTATTTTAGTACGGCAACGCTTTGCTTTAAAATATTTTATATAGTTTCGGTTTTGAAACGTAGAAGCTAAGGAAATATATGTAAATTAATATATAGGTCAAGTTTGGTATTCCTTTATCATTTTATGTCCTCAATAACAGAATTCTACTTGGAGATCCAGAGAATGTGTGTTGGGAGCAACTATGTGAAAGGCTGCTAACGAGAACCAAACAAACTCTGGTTCAACGTCATAAAATTCCATTCTAATATGGCCAGAAACCTCAAATTTTCCACTAAAATGCATTTTTTGACAAAATAAATTAGACTTTTGACGAATAATTAACAAAAGTTGTGTGAATATATTCGGGACAGCCGTTACAAAGGGTGTGATGTTAAGCGAGTTTATTAGGGACAAGTGGGTATAGGGGTTAATTTTAAAATGTGTCTGAAAATATTTTCACGCCAAATCGCCACATACGCTTATAGGCAGCTCCACGTTTACAGGCTGCAGAAATCCAGTGGCATGTAAATATTTTCATAGATAAGCCGCATACGAATATAGGCCGCATGCGCTGATGTTTCAGTCATCATCATCAATAACCGTGGGCTCAGCGCCCGTTGGTGTCTGATGCAATCATTACAGTTTTGTCCCAATCTTTTCTGTTGGCAGCAAGATGAAATAGTTCTTGCAGACATTTTCTACACCAATCACAAATGTCATCACACCATTCCCTTTGTGCAGTGTGATTCCAGTTGCTCATTATATTTCAGTTCCAGTTTCAGTTCCGTTTTGCAAACTTATTTTTCAGTTTCCGTTTCCGTTTCAGTTTTGTATATTTTTCAGTTTCAGTTGCAGGTATTTTCCAGTTCCAGTTTTTAGTCGTTCTAATAAAAACGCAGACATTGGATGAAAGCCCTACATTTAAATACTGTAGCAACAGTAGCTTTACAGCACAACGTTTATTTGACATTTCATATTCATTTTTATTCAACTGGTTATAAGGGCACACAGCCTGAAAGTCTCTACATTACACATGTGAAGTTTAAAGTTAGTAGAAACAAAGTTATTTGTGAATGGGTTTATTTCTAACAGAACATCATGCCAGTTACATACATAACTTAAGTAAATAAATTGCTTACATTAATCATTCATTAGAGTACACGTACATAAAAAAGAGCATTCTTCCAATAGTATGTCCATATGATCAAAGTAGGTCAATCAGCAAAGCAGCTGTACTCCGTGCAGGCCTTACAGGCTTAGTAGACGAATACCCTCAATTAAGGGGCCAAAGAACTACTGTCACTGCGGGGGGCGTGACGTCCTGATGCCCAGGCTGGCAATAGGTCAAGCGAGCAGTAAACAACTGGACTATTGAGTACTGGCATACATGTGGACAATAGATCAATAGCCAGCCTGTCGTGCACACAGCTGCACTGATGCTCACCTACCATATTCAGATTACTGAAACTGAAACGATACTGATATGACTCGATTTTTCAGTTTCAGTTGCTTATTTTCCAGTTTCAGTTTTCGTTGCAGTTTTGCGTATTTTCCGGTTCCAGTTCCCGTTAACGGATTTATTATTTATCAGTTAACGGATATTTCAGTTTCAGTTAACGGGAATCACACTGCCTTTGTGGCCTTCCTTTCTTGTTGGAACCGTCCATTATTCCAAGCATTGTTTGTCTTAATCTTTCTATCATCTTTCATACGACAAATATGTCCAAAGAGACGCAATTTCCTCTGTATAACTTTTTGCATCAAGGTTTCTTTTGGCTTCTATAGTTCTTCGTTGCTGATCTGTTCAACCCATCCAATTCTGAGAATTTTTCTATAGCATGTTATTTCAAATGTTGAAATTCTTCTCTCCAATTCTTTTGTGATGGTCCAAGTCTTGCAACCATACAAGAAGCAGCTGAAAATACATGTTTCAAGAATCTTCTTTTTGATTCTGAGACTTATTGCTTTGCTTTTCCAGACATTGTCCATTGCCTTCAGATTTCCTAAGGATTTCGCTGCTCTTATTGTTACTTCTTTCTTGCAGTCCAGATCATGTGTCATGTTGCTTCCAAGGTAAGTGAAATTTTCCACATTTTCCAATTTGAATCCATCCACTTTGATCTTTCTTCCAATATCTTTCTGTCCAAACACCATTGTTTTTGTATTTTCAAAGTTCATCGATAAACCATAGCGCTTTGCTTCATTACTCAGAATCTGTACAGTGTCCTCCAGGTCATCTTCATTTCCTTCAATGATATTGACATCATCAGCAAATCTCAGGTTGTTTATGTGTAGTCCCTGCACTGTTATTCCCTTTACATGTTCCATTATCTTGTCCATTGCTTTTTCCAAGTCAGAGATGAATATCATGGGTGATACATTGTCTCCTTGCCTTGATCCTCTGCTTGTCTTGAACCAATTTTCAATCTCTCCACAGATTCTGACAGCTGATTTTGCATTGTTGCTGATATCTTTCAGCAGTCTTATCAGTTTATGATTTACTCCATAGGACTCTAACACAGCCAAAGTTATTGTCTGATCTATGCTATCAAATGCCTTCTGAAAATCGACAAAGCAGTTGTATACTTTCACATTTTTCCATCTTGCCTTTTCTGCTATCAATCATAGTGCTAGTATGTGCTGTGTTGCACTTCGATCTTTTCTGAATCCAGCTTGTTCATCGGCAAGGTATTCTTCCATGTGTATCCTAAGTCTTTCAGTCAGTATCAGCATTGGTATTTTTTCCCAGGTGGCTTAAGAGATCAAATGCCCGTTGGTGTCTGATGAGATCAAAGATGGTTCTATAGTTCTTGCACTCCATCATAATGTAATGTAATGTAATTAGCTATTTATATTGCACCTAATCAATCAATGTTAGCAAGCGCATTACAATTAATGTCAGTTATGTCAATTATTATAAGCACAATTAAACAGATGTGTTTTCAAATGTTTACGGAAAGCGACGGGCGACTTTTATGTTACGAGCGCTGGTGGAAGGGCGTTCCAGGCATGGGGTCCGCGCACGAGAAGGCTCGTTGCCCCATGACTGTCCAAGACGCAGGTTTCTGGTATTGACTGGTAGAGGCTGATCGTGAGGCCTGGTCTACCAATGGCGGTTGATGTTGGCTGGAGCAGATCGCCAGATAGGTCGGACAAAGACCATTCTGTGCACAGAACATCAGCGTGCATAGTTTGTGTTGTATCCGTGACTGGACTGGAAGCCAATGAAGTTCGCGGCTACCGGAGTGACGTGGTCTCGAGGTTTTAGGTCCAGCACCAGACGTGCAGCAGCATTTTGTACGCGCTGCAGGTTGGCCAGTGTAGACTTTGGGAGGCCGGCAAGAACAGAATTACAATAGTCTAGCCTGGACAGAACAAACGCAGAAACCAGTTGCGAGGCGACTTCTTTGCCAGCAATTCGACAAATCTGGCGGATACGTCGTATGTGATAGAAGCAGCTCTTGGCTAACTGTCCAACATGTTGCTTCATGGTCAATTCATTGTCAAACAGTACTCCGAGATCTCTGACGACGGAAGAAGGGCGGACGATGGTGCCCTGAAGTGCCAGACTACAATCGGTGTTAGACAGCTTAAGCATGTTAGCAAGTGAGCCAAACCATGCAAGCTCAGTCTTGGAAGCATTAAGTTGCAATCGTCTTGAGGAACACCATCCTTGGACCTCTGTGATGCAGTTTTGGAGACGACCAAGAGCAAGACCGACGTCTTTAACGTCCACATGGTCGTAGATCTGATTATCATCAGCAAAAATATGATGGCGAAGATCGTGACGTTGAAAAATGAGGGCAAAGTCTTCTGTATGTGTGATGAAGGCAATTGGTCCCAAAGACGAGCCCTGGGGCACAGAGCACTCGAGAGACAAAGCTGGCGAGGAATCATTGAGTTGGCGAAATATCTGCTCGCGTCCAGTGAGGTAAGAACGAAACCAGCTAAGGGGAACTCCGCTGACTCCGAAACGTTCCTCCAGGACACGGAGCAGTATGTCATGATCCACCGTGTCGAAAGCTGAGCTGAGGTCAAGTAGTACAAGTGCAGTGACCTTGCCATCATCTATGGCGCGCACGAGGTCGTTGTGGACTTTAATTACCGCTGTTTCTGTTGAGTGAAATCGCCGATATGCAGATTGATGAACTGGTAAAAGGCGATTGCGCTCAGAAAACTCAGCGAATCGAGCAACGACTGTTCGCTCCACAAGCTTTGACACAAAGCTCAAGTTGGAAATTGGTCGAAAAGATTTCAGATCTCCTGGATCCAACGTTGGCTTCTTCAGGCGGGGAAGGACGATAGCCGATTTGCAGGCATCGGCACAGTTTCCAGTGTCCAAAGAAGTGTTGCACATCAGACTAAGCAGAGGAGCGATGACATCAGCAACCTCACGTATCATACTTCCCTTCTTGTGTATTACCACTAAAATTGATTTCGTCCACTCCTCTGGAGCTTTTCCGGAGTTCCATGCCATATTGCATAGCTTATACATTTCATCAATAAGCACGTCTCCACCATATTTGATCATCTCTCCTGTGATCATGTCTATGCCTGGGCTCTTATTATTCTTTAGATGACTAATTGCTCTTTCAACTTCTCCTCTTAAGATACTGTCTTCACTTTGATCTTCTGTGCCTGACGGTGATATGTCCTTTAGTTCTTTCACAAGTTCTTGCCGAGTAATTGAATCCAACTGTGCTTCGTAAAGTTCATTGCAGTACTCCGTCCACCTCTGTGTGACTTCTCTTTTATCCATTAGGACTTTGTCCTTCTTGTTCTTGATGGCCATTTGTTTCGGATTCCACTTTCTGTTAATGTTCCGTATTAACTTGTATGCTTGTATTCACCATGGAATTTTTCAATATTTTCAGTTCTCTTCCAACCACTTTGCCTTATCTTTTCTTGTAGCATTTTTTACTTCATTACATTTTGATTTGTACTCTTTAGCTGCCTGGTCTGACAGGTCTTGTCTAATTTTTAAGAGCCTTTTCTCTTGTACCAGTTGTAGAGTATTGTCTGATATCCACTTCTTGTTGATTTTCTGTTATTTTGTTGCACTATCATTATACAGTATATATACACGTGCAGTTATTCCCAACCGAGAAAGAGAGAGACGAAGAGGGAGAGAGAGACGGTGAGCGTGAGAGAGACGGAGAGAGAAAGGGGGGTAGAGAGAGACGGAGAGAGAAAGAGACGGAGGGAGAGAGTGAGAGGGAGACAGAGTTATTAAACATAAGACAAAGAGAGTTATTAAACTAAATAAATCTTCTATTTTATCAGCATTCATAAGACAAAAGAAGATATTTAATTTAGATCAAGTATTTTTATAGCCCAGAGCATGAGAAATACTTTAAATGAGGGATCCGAATTATTTACTGTCTGATCTTGCTTAATAGCTGGATTAATTTAAGGGTCCGAGAGGCCGGTTCACAACCCTCCCTCAATGTCTCTCTCTATCTCTGCCTTCTTTCTCTCTCACTCTGTGCCTCTCTCTCTCTCTCTCTCTCTCTCTCTCTCTCTCTCTCTCTCTCTCTCTCTCTCTCTCTCTCTCTCTCTCTCTCTCTCTGCCGTCTTTAGCACTGCCAATTTTTTAATGTGTGGGAAAATACTCCTGAGTCTTCATTTGAGCATGAGAAAGTAATTGTTTTTGAATCTAATGTTTGTGTGAATAAACCAGTCTTCAATCTGAGCGCTTTGTAATTGTTATGTAGGCTATTTATGAGGGATGTTCCCTTCCTACAATATCCTCGTGGATAAATCAAGAAATTTATGCCTTAAAATTCGCTTTGAAACACCGGGTCAATGCAATTCTCCAAAGAATTTTTTTAAAGATACTCTGCCTAATGCATTACAACGTTAAGGAACGCTGTGTCTATTTTAAGACAAGTCCGTCAGAGCACGATGGGCGTCTGGCTCCTCCTTTCTTAACTGGGCAATTCAATAGCGGTTTCATTCGTCTATCAAATAATGATATGCCAGCAAGACTATTGTTAACTAATAATTAGTGCTTTTTCCCACGAAAAATTATAGAGAACATTTATTGAAATTCACGCTTCGACCCAGTCTCATGGGGGGAGGGGTCTCACAGTTCTAATCAACAGTCTGTTCTAGTTAACAATCGGCCGGCTGGTGGTGCAGATGAATCATTACGCTCCACGCTATCTTCGCAATGTATTATGGGTAATAGCACTGTTGACAGTCTGATTTGCAATGCATTACGGGCTATAGCATTGTTGACAACCTCATTGTGATTGGAAATGGCATTGAAGACGCTTGATCGTCACATCTTGAATCAGCGCCATTACATCAACGTTACCAGTAGAACTCTAGACTAGACACATGCCGAGAATGTTATGACACTGTTTTCAGGTATAATTATGCAATTCAAGAAATCTGTATGTCCTAAAATTTCCTTGTCGAGTTATATGAGGGTCATAGCAAATTACTTAATTTTTGACCAAATATGGAGTTGACCTATCGGTGAGGTTGACCTGTCCGCGAGCATATAGGGCAGTCTTGAAGTAGGTCAATGGCTCAGGGTCGCCCCAGGGTAGCTGCCTCGTGGCGCTCTCCCTCTCTTCTCTGCCCCCTCTCTCGCTCTTTCTCCCTCTCCATCCCCGTCTCTCGCTCTCATCCTCCCTATCTCTTCCTTTCTCTCTCTCTCTCTCTCTCTCTCTCTCTCTCTCTCTCTCTCTCTCTCTCTCTCTCTCTCTCTCTCTCTCTCTCTCTCTCTCTCTCTCTCTCTCTCTAACACTGCGAAGCACCGGTAAAATGCTACTAATAAAGTAAAATAAAGTTGTTCTTTTGACTCTATTTTTAATTAAAATTATTTTTATGAGCCTTATTACATGCTAAGTTAGTAGTTAGGGTGTTGTTGAATTTATAATTACCAGTAGAATTATTTTGTTAGGGGCCTCCTGCTAATTGTAAAAATGTTTTTGTATAAGCCGCTTACTATTGCCGCATCAGAGGTCCTCTTCTTGTAAATTCGCCTATAAGCCTGGTCGATTTGGCGTTAAAATACGGTAGTTGTTACACCTGAAGTACATCGAATTCACGACATTTAATCTCAGGATGATTCATCTCAGGACTATTCATCAGGAGGACTATTCATCACCCTAACCCTTACCCTAATCCAAACCCTAACCCTTATAACTTTATCCGAGTTGAATAGTCCTCCTGATGAAACGTCCTGAGATGAATAGTCCTCCTGATGAAACATCCTGAGATGAATAGTCCTTGAGATGAATCGTCCGCATCGAATCGTCCTGAGATAAATCATCCTGAGATGAAACGTCCGGATACCAAGCACATGATAGTCTGTTCTTAAATCTTTTTTCTGGCAACTGTTGACTTCATGCTTCCTTATTGATGGGTTTTGCTAAGGAAACTACACTGTGAGCCAATTAAAATGCCACTGTATATTTGTTTGTAACTTTGGCAAATTTGCCAACATTTATGTTAAGCGATTTTCAAAATGTTTTCATTATTTGACTCAGAAATAATTGGGTAACACAATATATTGTTTACTATGCCTTTTACTTGTAGCACCCTTACCTGCAGTAGTAAAGCTAAAGTAAGTGGGAAAATAGCGAAAACTGTCATGAAAAACACATATAACGTTCTTAATTGTTAACCTATTCCTGGGCAACGCCGTCTTAAGACGGCGCCCGAAAATCATATTCAGACGGGTAAAGCCGTTTATAAACGGTGCTCACGGTGCGCCACATAAGGATGTGTGTACTCCGGACATTGAAGTTTTAAACCGCACCAAAACCGACTATTCGATTTATTTACTATCCATTCGATAGATGGCAGCACTTTCTTCACTGTTGTTGACTATAATATAAGCCAGAAAATTTGCCGTTGATCGTCCGTTGATTTTGCATTGAAATGCCTTGAAAAAGACTCAAGTCTGGAGTTTGAAAAATCATAACTCTGCCAATTTTGGCCTGATCTTCAAAATTTTTGCACCATTCTGTTCCAATTACACCGCCCTAAAACTTTCGCGCTCACAGTTGGGGGGTCACCGCTGAAAATTTTTTGCTATTGCGCTTTGAATTTTTTTGGGTGGGGGAGGGTTCCGATTTTCGGCTGTAGAGTGGACATACCCCCAAAATTTTCTTTTTTGGCATGCATGGTTCGAAAGAGCAATAAAAATGCTAAACAACGGTGCAAACAGCATCTTTCTAGCTTCTATACAGCCTGAAATATACGGAGTTGTTCGGTTTTTCAGATTGAAAATCTGTTCGCAAAATTGTCATTTCTTCGAGCAATGAGTAATATTGTTTGAAAAAGCATAACTGCTCCAAATTTTGTCCAATCTTCAAAATTTTTGCATTATTCTGTTCCAATTACACCCCTTTACAACGTTCTCGCTCACAGTTTGGGGGTTACCACGGAAAAATTTTGCTATTGGGCTTGGAACAAAATTTGACCAAAATGTTGGGGAGGGTCCTATTTTGGGCTGTAGGGTTGACCCTACCTTCCAAAATTTTCTTCTTTGGCATGGATGGTTCGAAAGAGCAATAAAAATGCTAAACAACGGTGCAAACCGCATCTTTATAGCTTCTATATAGCCTGAAATATAGTAAGTTTAAAACTTGTATGTTCACATTTTCACATGAACGCCTTTCCCCCAAATTAAATACCCGATTGGGGACGACTTGAAAAAATTAAATCCCCCTGCAACGGGTTAACAACATTTTCAGAATTTGATAAATGAATTTAAAGCAAAGTTATAAAAGTCAGAGCTCAGAATAAATACCCAAAGTGTCCTCCTCTTGTGCAAACTCGTGCACGCAAACATTTGGGCCATTCACCAGTAGCATCCATGACGGTTTGTCCCAACTTGTTCCAGATGGTGATCGGTTGCCCTTTCATTTAATTGATATTGCAAACTTTGGTTTGGTAGACCCGCTGCTGCATTTCTCTGTAAATTTTGTAGTTCACTGGTTCAGATCTGGAATGGTTGGGGAGCACAGTTCTGGTAAAATGAATGCAGGCATCTCCTGCTGTAGCAGGCCGATTGCATTGTCTGGTACTTTAAACTTTGACTTGTTATAACTTTGCTTTAATTCATAATAAATAATATATATAAGATCTTGTCCCTCATTTATTTCTGAGTTGAATAATACAAGCATTTTAAAAATCGGTTGACATTTGCCAAGGTTATAAACAAATATACAGCGACTTGTTTTTAATTGGCTCACAGTGTATTGTGAAAGTGTATTTTTAATAGACCTGTTTGGAGTTTCATTTGCATTAACCCAATTTAGCTTGTTATTAAAAGTTACTGATGTCATTTGATTCCAAGTAGAAAAACATGCTTGATTATGCCATATGAACTTATGGATGTCAAATTTTCACCAATATATGTTTTAATAAATAACTATAGTTTGCAAAGACACAACTTTGGGCACTAGCATTTGCCAGAATGACTGAAAGAGAGGCAATACCATCTAATAGTCTTCGAAAACTGTATGAATCTAATTGTATACATATTAGTTCAAGTTAACTATTAACCCTTTTACTGTCCATTAAAATTTTCAAATCCATTGCCATGGCGGCCATTTATTTTTACACTTCAGAATTTGAGATTAGAAGCTAAAGAAACATTAAAAAATTGATAATTAGGTCAGATTCAGTATCCCTTTATCACTTTACGTCCTCAATCACTTAACTTTTACTTGGACATTGAATGAATGTGTTGCGAGCGCTATAGCAAAAGGCCACTTGCTAAGAACCAAGGCAACTCCGGTTCAACATCATATATTTTCATGCTATTACAGCCAGAAACTTCAAATTTGCTCTAATTCTATTTATATTAGCTTTTGCTTTCGGGCTATTTATCCTCACTTTCTGGTGGAATATCACCGTATAGCGGGTATTAGCAGCGAATCTCTGCCAAGGTGCTGCCACTAGTGGATCAACTATTCATCAGAGCAGGCAAAATAAATTTGATTTTTGACGAATATTCGCCAAACTACTCGATATATTTACTACATTTACCGAAGAGAACGATACCGAAGCTATATTTAGCATTTAGACGCATTTCTTTGAGGTCGTCGGCTAACTAGCGGTCTGGAAAGTAGCAGACGAATATCTTTGGGGTTGCCTCTACGAATGCCGCCAGTGAATGACGAATATCTTCAGGGTTGCCGGTAAAGGGGTCAATGCTTATGATAGGCAGTACTGATCTGTAGATCACCTCTTGGAGAATAATCTTGATGAGTGACATGTAGTTTAGGGTATAATTTTTCAGAATGGACCAGCCAATCAAACAAATGCGGCAGGAGGATCGTTTTGAAATGCCAAGTTCTTCTAATTCACCAGTATTTGGTCTTGACGCAGCGACTTCTTCTTTCCTCTTACGAAGTGCAGGTCGACAAGTAATTAAAGATCTGCCATCTCCATCAATGCAACTCAGTGAAGATCCATACCAATTTTCTGATGAAGCAGATGCAGACCTAAAGAATATGAACCTACATGCTGTTCGTGTTGCTATTCGTGATGAGGGATTCTCATCTAAGCCTTTATCATTTAGCATACGACAGGTAGGCATAAGTCATTTGTAATGCATTTGATAAAGGTTGAAGCCTTTTCTCTCTAAGTTTTAAATTTAGAGTCTGTAGAGGGTGTATGTCTTTTATATTTGATGCATTTAATACTGAATAGTAAGATAGTAAATTATTTAATGGGGTTTTCATTTTTTATTGTTAATCCAGAGGCTGTTAGCAATCAGAGATTTTTTGGGTAAATGGTTACTCATTATCAACTCAAGCAGAATATTAAAATTTTTCCATCCAACATTTTCATCCTTTTTAATGCTCTTGTATGCCCTTCATACAATTTGTAGAAAAAGTGCAAAATATTTGGTCCAAGTAGTTTAAAGTGGCTAATTTAGGGTTTATTTAGTTTAATAAATTGCCTTAAAGTACAGGCCCATCGGAATGAATTTTTAGCAGGGGATGCATTTCAGGGGCGTACCTGGGGTGTCCGGTGCCCCAGTGACAACATGCTGACAAGGAAAAAAGGTCATCGCTTCTCAACTTGAAGAAAAATTTTGACAAGCAAAGCTGTTTATCATCTCTTCAAAAAGTCTCCCAAGCAACACAAAAAGGGAAAAAGGTCATCGTCGTTTATTATCTCTTCAACAAACCTTACGAGCAAAAAAAGGTCATCATCTTCCAGGGTGTGCACTGCACCTCCTAGGTTTTTCCTACATGCACCCCTGCACCCCACTTCTGATGTGCCTGTCAAAGTACAAATGTAATTTTGAAGTTTGTTAATTTTGAACTACAGTATTTTCAATTTCAAATTCAGATTGCTCTCGGTATGTCTTATATACCGTATTATCACGCAGACTTCCTACGCCCCATGGATAGTCCACACCCGCGGATAGCCCGCAAAAAATATATATCCTATAGAATTTTAATCAGAAAGCCAGCATCTTCACATTGCTCTTTCCCTCCCATTGCCTGTACCCTCCCATTCATGGTGACGGGCGGGGATTGAAAACAAAAGCATTGAGATGAGGATGAGTTTGGTCATCACAGGGCAAGAGAAGGGTTGGCTAGGGCGGGGTGGTGGCGGGGAAGGAGTCTTGTCCCCATGCAGACCTCTACTACCAATCGTGGTAGCTACAAGTGCCTCCATCATTTTTGTGCACAGTACTTTCTTTCTATACCGAAATGCCATCAGTGTACCTGTAGACAGGCCAGCTGCCTGGGGTTGGTCAGTTGCCTGGAGTTGGTTAGCTGCCTGGGGTGGTCATCTGCTTGGTAGTTATGCCACTGCATGTCTTATGGTGCTGGAGCTGTTACCCTATTACCAGTTGAGTCTAAGAAAGGCCATGCCACACCAAAGTCGTCGACACTCAGCTGCACTCTGCCATGAGATTCATCACTAGCACTCTACGTTAGAGATGTGCGGATACAACAAAATGCCTACCCTACCCGTACCCGAGCATAAACTTGTTTACCCTACCCTACCCATACCCGCTAGCGCTATACCCGTACCCAACCTGTACCTGAAAGCTGTGTACCCTACCCGTACCTGACATTGGTTGGGATTTAGAAAATTTCGCACTGATATTCAATCCTGCTACATTTTAAATATTGCATTCAGTACATGAAAAATGTAGGATGCATTTTACTTCTTCGTCCCACCCTGTACTGCATCAGTTATACTACAGTAATTGCAGTTACACCCTTCCCTTTGTCATCCAGGGCAGCTCGGCTAGGGGCTGCTGGCTACCATCAATTACGGTTAAAAGTATATACCACCCAATCACCTATATAATATCGATTTGCATTGTACTATAATGATTGGGCGCCGGGGGAGGCGGTATAGGATACTGTTTTTTCATTAACCCATCATGATGAGATATCCGAGCTGCCCTGGACGAAATTGGGATAACTAATTCATTGTAAATAGCATGCATGTTTAGGTTAGGACAGGATAATAATAATTTTGCTCGGGTACGGGTAGGTTAGGACTTAGGAATCAGGGTAATCCGCTTGGCAAATAGTAGGCCCGGGTTCTCTCTGGGGTTCTGGACTACTGGTTGGTAACATTGTGTAATACAACTAGTCAGCTAGCCTAAGCCTACTTCAATGTCGGGCATAGATTAGAACTTCTAGAAGACTAGATGGGCTTGTTTAAAATATTTAGGTAATATACTGTAATTTAGCTATGAGCAGGCATTAGAGCTGAAGTTAAACAACAAAACGATTTACAAAGGAACTTTCTTGCTGGAAGAGTCAGAGGCCGCATTAAAATTATAGATTTATTGTTATACACTACGTTGCTGATGATGTCAGATGACGTCATCTGTATTTCCTTTATGCTTTCAGTAGGCCTAAGTAAAATGCATGCTGTCGGACAAACTGAACGCGATATACAAGTTACACTAATACGATTTACTCAATAATATTTTTTCTATTACTGCATTGCTAATTTGCTATAGTAGTGAGAAATGAAAATATAATTTTTTTGGGGGGTAAAATGGGTATACCCATACCTGTAGCATTGTACCCGTACCCCTAGCGCTATACCTGTACCCGGCCCATACCCGACAAAATGTGTACCGGACCCGGGTAGGGTATACCCGCGGGTATGGGTATACCCGCGGGTATGGGTATACCCGCACATCCCTACTCTACGTCCAACCGAACTGTCGTGGCTACTGGTCCTCTCTAACATCTGCCCCCTCTCCCCAATCTGCGTCGCACAGCCGCTGTAGACAAGTTTCTGCAGGAGGTGGCAGAAAATGAAAACTGGCCACTTCATGAGGACTTAACCAATCCGCCTCAACAGCGACTCAAATCACGTCACCCCCTACGATTGAACAAGGAACCCACAGATGTCGTTGGTCAAGGGAGACTTGACAGGAAGTTGGCCCAGGCGATCAACTACCATCTGGTACAAGATCCCGCTATCCGACAACCAGGATTCGACACCCTGCTCATCATCTTTGGTGCCTGTTGAACCGCTTCCGGACAGTGCAGGGTCACTGCAAATACTGTCGCCGGAAGTGGGGACTGGACGACTCAGATCTGTGTATCTGCGGTGAAGTGCAAACAATGAATCACATAGTTGACTCTTGTCCTATAACAAGACTCAAGGATGGCGGTCTTCAGACATTACACTCAGCTAATGATGTCGCAGTCGAATGACTGACTTGTTTCAGCACTTGAAGCATACAATAGTAATAATAATAATAGGGATGTACGAAAGAGTGGGAAGGGTGGTCTTCCCCGGGCGACACGTTCCTAAGGGTAGCATTTTGAGGGGTAAAAAATTTGTGGGGGCAGAAAATTGTTAGACGAAAGATAAACAACCTCCTCCCATAGTGTTGACAAAGCAAAGGTATGAAGAAGAAAAGCTAGTGCTGATGACCTTTTCTTTTGCTCCTCACACAACTCTTCTGCTCCAGGTGGTGCAAACCCATGCTATGCCACTGGGTCATGCTGGTACAAGGCTGTGGGTAGCTGCAAACATTTCTCACAGCTGCGGCAACCAACATGTCTTGATACAGCTGGCATCAGATAAGCTGATACCTTCGTGGCGTTCTCTGATAACAGAGGTCTAAAGCTGTGTGCCAGAAATTCGAATTGTCAGTCGTGTGAAGCAGACGTTTTATATTCACCTCTGATGATTAGAATGCCACCAAAACAAGTCATATACGGCTGAGTTTAAGCTAAAAGTATGTGAACTGGCTATAGTGAAAGGCATTCATGCCGTTGCTAAAGAATTTGGCATTGATGAAAAGTCTGTATGGCAATGGCATAAAGATATTCCTAATCTGAAGAAGATAAATCCTCAAAAGCGAGCTCGTTGAACAGGTCTGGTTAGATGGCCACATTTGGAGACTAACCTGGCAGCGTGAGTTAGATCACAGCATGACAACAACAGGGCAATATCTACAGTTGCTATAAAACTGAAAGCAAAACTCATGGCCACACAGATGAAAATAGGCAATTTTGGTGGTGCAGTTAGTTAGTTAGTTAGTTAATATGCCAACTTATATAGCGCTATAGTCACAGCAGGCCAAGATCAAGAGCGCTTTACAGATTGCACTTAAATGAGATGTTAAACAAGTGCGTCTTTAGTCTGGTAGCAAACATTTCTAGACTAGTCGCGTTAGTCACAATGTCGGGCAGCGAATTCCAGAGGAGGGGATTCCCCCGGGTGAAAGACCTCTCCCCAAATTTCACTGTCTTAGATGGAGGGGGTACAACCAATTGGTTGCAGTTGGTGGAGTTAACTGGGTATTTAAGTTCATGAGGCAGAATCAATTGTCAGTTCGTGCCTGTACAACTGTCAAATGACTGGGAAACTAAAGTATATGATTTTCAAGAGTTTGTGAAGAAGGACACTGATGATCAGAATTTGACACTTTCAAATGTCTATAATATGGAAAAGGCGTCGCTGTCATATGACGCCCCTGCATCTCATACTATTACTGATAGTGGCTCGAAAACCATAGCTGTGACCACAATAGGACACGGAACACACTTTCCACATCGTTCTTCTTGGTTGTTCCACTGCTGGTGATAAACTACCACCAATGGTCATCTTCAAGCAGGTTGACCATGCCTCAAGAAACATTGCCATCTGGTGTGGTTCTAGTGTGCAACAAGAAAGGAAGGATGAACAATGAAGTTATGAAGGAATGGATTGATAAATGCTATCATGCTCGTCGAGGTGGTTTCTTTCAGCAGAAGTCGTTGCTTATATTCGATGCAATGGCAGCACATAAGGAAGCGTCTGTTCTTAGCCTAGTGCACGGCACTATAGAAATTGTCTTGAAATAAATAAATAAAGAAATAAGTAAGACAGGAGCAAACATTGCAGTGATACCAGGAGATTTGATGTGCAAATTACTGCCGCTGGACTTAGCCATTAATCATCCATTCAAATGTTGTATTTGAAACAAGTGGGACAAATAGATGAGAGGAGTCCACACAGTCACACCTGCTGGCAAGCAAAGATCATCATCATCATCAGAAGCGCGTGGCCGGCGGGGTCGTTGCGTCACCCCTTGACCATGACCCCGCCGAATGGCACGACTCCAGAGAGTAGATGGAATCTCGCTGGTCTGGAAACGGATGTGGTCAATCCATCTTTTCCTGGGACGACCAGGACAGCGTTTCCATGATCGGTCAGGTGGACGACCGATGGAGAGGTCGACGTGGCAGCGGAGGGCTTGATGAACAGGAACTGTCTCTTCGAGGCGGGCTGCATGTCCAAAAATGGCAAGGCGGCGCCTACTTATCAGTTCATTGAGTGATGGTAATCCAGTCCGCGAGGATATCTCCGCGTTGGTAATGAAATCATACCAGCGTACTTCAAGGATCTGACGTTGGCACCTCATATGGAAGGCTTCCAACTTCCTTACTTCCGAGGCGAGTAAGGTCCAGGTCTCGGCCGCGTAAAGTAGGACAGACAGAACAAGTGTCTGGTACAGACGGAGCTTGATGGCCAGAGAGAGACGTCTGTCCTGCCAGATATTATGCAGGGAGAACATGGCAGTAGAGGCTAGGGTGATGCATCTGGTCAGATCTTGATGACAGTGTCCATTGGAGGACTGCATGCTACCAAGGTATGTGAAACTGTCTACTGACTCGACACACACCCCATCAACCACGGTTGAGGGGAGCTGTGATCCACATCCTAAGTTCTGTAGCTTGGTTTTAGTCCAGGAAACCTTCATACCAAGAGGAGCAGAAGCATGGCTGAAACTAGAGAGGTATTCAGAGGCATTGGTAGCAGAAGGTAAAAACAGAGTTGTATCGTCTACGTAGACCAGGTCTGTGAAGCAAAGATGTGCAATGTATATTGAAGTCTGTCAATGGATTTTAACAGTGTGGGAACAGATTGGTCCTGAAATTATTCAAAACGGCTTCAGGAAGGCTGGACATTTACATGTAGTTGACACTACAAGGACTTCATCAGAAAGTGCATCAAACACGTAGATGATAATCCATCACTTGCTGAAAAATTGATGAACTATTATGAGGACAGTGAATATGACTCTAGCTTAGATGGGTTTACAAATTACCCTGATGACATTAATGCTGCTGCAAGTGACAATTCTTAAGATGTCCATTGCGGACATACTTTCACGGACATATAAAATAAAGCAATTACTGGTAACGTTAATTACAGGTAGGCCTAATTATTGGAAACATTTTGTGTCTTACAACAAATCGTAGAACATTGTTTTACACTGTCACTTAATTTTTAAATGGAAACTTTGCATAAAGGGAGTCTTAAAGGAACAAATCAGGTTAGTACCATTAAAGGTGAACAGGTCACCTGTTGCAGACCACCTGCTTTCACCCGAACTTTGTTGAAGCTTGCTTCCCCTAAAGAGAATCAGCCATGCATGAAATTGCTGCATCTCCTGATGCAGCAATGCCTTTTTGAGTGCATTTGCCCATTAATCACCTTGGGTATGGGTCAGTGTTGAAGGATTATGGGAAAGGATATGGGTGCGAAGGGTATGAGGAGATGCAGTGAAAAGAGCTGCAGCATGTTGACACAATTTCTGTAGAATTCCATTCAGTTTACCTGCACCTATGCATTGTCTGCACCTGGCTTTTTTGTTTGTAAAAAAATCACTTAGTCCACAGGGAGATTTCATGAAAATAGGGTGAATAATATCTGTTATGTTAATTTTGTGATAGATTAGGTGGAAGAGGTAACTTGATTTTTCGTTAAGTTATCAGAATAGAGAGGGATTAACAGTCATGTGCTCTTTGTATTTGAAGGATGAATCTTTTAGAGGAAGAGATTTTGACAGTAACTACAATGACCCCAATGACTTGCGATCATCTTTGGGTGAGCTTTCTAAAATCACTTCTAAGATACTATTATCAATTTTATCTGGTATGTAATTATAGCATGTGTATCTGGTTATTCAGTTATATGTGTGTTACAGGCAAAATGTGAAATCAGGCAATGTTGACATTGAAATTTTTAGGCATTGTTTAACAATGCCTAAATTTTGCTAGGATTTTTTACACATTTTGCCTGAAATCTTTATTCCATTCAGGGGTACACTGACAAAATAGCGCCGACAAAATCGCGACAACAAATTAGCGCCGACAAATTAGTGCCGACAAATTAGCGCTGACAAATGAGCGCCGACAAAATAGCATCGAAGTATGAAATGATAGAGAACTCAACTTGTACAGGTTGTTTCAAGTAACATTACACCAAAGGTAATATAACTGTGAAAATGTCCTTTTATAATATTCAATATCATTGAAGAAAATACTAAACCTATAGTTTGCTTTGTGTGAGATATTTAGTTATTTGATATTTGCGTATTTAATTCCGTTTCGAATTGCGCCTGCTAATACCTTTGACATGCCATCCAGCATGATTGAAATATGATACTGAATATCTTTTACATCTCATAGCCGAGTATTTAGTGGATTTGAAGGATGATACTGAATATCTTTTACACCTCATAGCCGAGTAATATCTTTACTTTATATATTATTGTCGATTTGTTCATATCGCGCAATTACGTCGGCGCTATTTTGTCTGGGTTCTTAGAGCTATTTTGTTGGGGTGATTTTGTCTTGCGCTATTTTGACTGGACACCCATCCAGGCATATAACGCTCTCCACATAATGCCATGTTTTGTTGTGAACCACGAATAGGACTCCAATCTCTGCAACTTCCAAATGAAGTTCTAGAGAGACTGATGTAGGAAGATGATCTTCACAATGCGCTACAGACTTTTGCAATGATGCAAACGTAACCAAATGTCCCTTGGCCAGTCTAATGGTTAGTCACAGTTCAACGTAATTTTCAGTTCCTGCTGCTGAAACAGCTGTCACTGCTTCTACTTCAGCTGCAACTGCTGAAACAGCTGACGCTTATTCATCGGTTGCGGATCATCCTACAACCAGTCACAGTTCAACTTCATCGACAGCTACAACAGTTGAAGAACATGCTGAAACTACTATTAACCAGCAGGCTGCAAATTTCATAGTTGTGAAGTTCAAAGAAATTTTCTGAAAGTTCTTAAAAATTCAATAAAGTTCAAGAAGAAATAAAATTCGGAAAAGTTCATAAAAGTTCAAATTTACAATTTAGTCCTCGTCAGATGACTCAGTTTCAGAAGACCAATCGATGTGTTCATCAGCATAGCAGATTTTCGAGCTTTTCGAGCAGTTGTAAGTCAAAATGCACTTTGACAATCTTCTCAACTGTCTTTCATGTGAGTCTGATGCATTATTTGTATGCATAAATCCAAAAGCTGACCAATTTCTCTCACTTGACCCGGCTTTTGCAATGATAATTCCAATTGAACTTTATGAACTCTAAAGGTTTATCAATAAAGTTCAAAAAGTTCAAACAATAATAAAGTTCAAAAAGCTTAAACATCACAACTATGGCAAATTTAAAAGATCAGCTGCATGATAGTATACAATCGCATTGCAAGAGGGCTCAAGAAGGTTTAGTGAAGCAAGTTAAATGAATGGTGTTATGCAGCATAATAGAACTTGCTGCTGGAAATCCAGGTGAAAATGTTACGGTCCCTGTTCCATTAGTTGATCGAGGATGCTGTGATCTTCGTAATGTCATGGGTGTAATTCTTGATCGTTACTGCAACGACATGTACCATATAGCTGTTAGAGCTGGTGTTTTACACTGAAAGTATACACGAAATCAATGCGATTTATGCACCCAGGTACTACTAAATGAAGAAGGTGTCAACGCACACAAAGAGGTTTCATTGAGGGCAACTGCTCAGCACGAATCAAAGAGTGTCAGTCAAGGTTTTGCAAAATGCAATTGTCAGGGTACAAGAAATGTCAAAACAAATCGTTGCAGGTGTTTAAAGGCTAAATTGCAATGCAATAGTAGTTGCCATTCAAATTAAAGTTGTTGCAAAAAGAACAGTTAAATTTCAGTGTGTAACTGTTTGTTTGTTTGATATTTACAAATATCTGGGCAGTTTCATAACAGAAAATGGACGATGTACAATAGACTTAAACGCCAGAATTGCTATGGCCAAAGAAGCCTTTTGGAAACAAAAAGAATTACTAAGAAGAAACCTAGACCAAACACTAAAACTACGAATTCTGAGATGCTATGTATACTTGGTTATCACATTCTCCTTCGAATGCTGGACTCTAACAAAGCAGTTGAAAAATAAAATACAGGCCTTTGAAATGTGGTGCTTCAGAAGAATCTTGAAAATTAGCTGGCTCGCGAGAGAGTAACAAATGAAGAGGTACTAAAGAAAATTGGAGAAAAGAGACAACTCCTGACAGAAATTATAAACAGGAAAACTCAGTATGCTGGACACATAATGCGGGGTTCGAGCACAGAACAAGCAAAAGTCCTATTAGAGGGCAGATATGAGGGAAACAGGGCCAGAGGAAGACCTAGAAGAGACTGCTGGACGACGTTAAGGAACACATACAGGAAAAGAACTACGGAAGACTAAAAAGGATTGCTGAAGACAGAACGAAGTGGAAACAACTCATGACCGTCAACCTTCAGATATGAAGATGATGATGATGATGATGATGATGATGATGATGATGATGATGATGATGATGATGATGATGATGATGATGATGATGATGATGATGAACTGTTTGTGAACTTTGTAAAAGTAGACTTTGACTTAATTCTCTAATCTGTGTGCATTGATCGTTGTCGCTTGCCCTGTACTTCATGCTTACTAGATTTGAATGATTTCATTGTTCTTTTATTATATTTTAAGTTACTAAAGTTTTTTGAAGTCATTAATGTTTTAGAACTATTTTATATCTTTAATGGCAAGCCTGATACTTTATTTAATTTGTCAACTTTATTAACAGATGAAAGTTAACTATATGACATTCTTCTAATTTGCTGGACATGTCTTTGGCACACAGGTTTTGATGGGACCAAAGATTTCTTCCTTTGTGCCGCACTGTTCGCTGTGACCACAGGGGACGCACTGGATCTTGTTTTCCTGGCCACAAGGGCAGCCCTTGGGCATGCAGCAAGCACAGTTGGTCCTTGTCAGGTCCCAGACACACTGGTATCCAGTGGGAGAGATTGTCCAAGAGTCAATCTGTTCATCAGCTTTCTTGATTACAGTTCGTTCACGTCTGTACGACACGATTCGTCTTCTACGACATCTTCATTGAAAGCATTCTCCTCAATATCGACATCTGTTTTCTTGTCTGTACAATCTTCGTTGGTGTGTGAGGCGCTTTTGCTTCTACTGTCATTGTGAAATTCGCCTCCGCTCATTCACCTGGCAGCATTTCTCGTTGAATTCCAGGCAACTTTATCACCGTACACGAATGAGCGACATTTCTCTGCCGACAGCAACTCGTTAACAAAGTCCTGGTCGTCTGGGGTCGAGCGGGACTCTTTGCGGCACCGGCACCGCGCCTCCTTCAGCACTTGCTTCTGCTCGTGCTTTCTCATCCGCCTGCACTTATTCTTCAGCGTCTGATGCATCTGGCCCACACTCTGATTTTATATTACTGCTTGCAACTTTTAATCTGCAGCTCATTTAATTGTTATTATATTACAAGTAACTTTACACACTGGTGCATGCATAGCTCCATATACAGTACTATTCCATCACGAATAAAGATTTCAGGCAAAGTGTGTAGAAAATCTGAGTAAATTTCAGGCATTGCTGAACAATGTCTAAAAATCTCGTCAATGTCAACATTGCTTGAGTGAATCAGGAAATGTTGACATTGCCTATAAATTTCAGGAAATGTCAACATTACCTGATTTCACACTTTGGCTGTGGCCACATTCTTGTGGCATAGGGTCAAGTCAGGTCTTCGTCCTCCAGTGTCCAGCTATCGAATTCTCTATGATATCTCTCCAAAGTTTTCTGTACTTTGCTATTTCTTCTATGGTTATTTGGTGTCTTCCGTCAATTTTTCTGTTGAGATTCAGTCTTGTCATGTTCAGATCCTCTTCCAATTCGTCCACCCACCATCTTTTCGTTCTTCATTTAGACCTTTTCCTCTGTGGTTTGCAGTTGAAAATTCATTTTGGGTTTCTTATTTCTTTCATCCTGAGTATGTGTCCCGTCCATTTCATTCTTCTCTTTCTGATGACTTCAATGATGGTTCTATGTTGGTTGTAGTGTTCTTTCTCTAACTTCTTCATTTGTTCTTTGTATACAATCCTAAGTGTCCTTCTAAGCCATTTATTTTCTGTTGCTATTATTTTTTTGCTCCAGTTCTTTTTTTATCCTGCCATTGTTATCCAAGATCTGCATCCATATATTAGTATTGGTATTACACAAGTGTTGAGAATTTTTATTTTTGTTTCATCCCAATGTCATGTCTTTTGAAAATTTTGGTATGTAACCTGTTGAATTTGCATCCTGCCATTGTTATGCTTCTTTTGATCTCCAAGTCTGAGCCTCCTTCTGTTTCCAATTCACTTTCCCAGTAAATGTGTGATACTATTAGCTATTCTCCCACTTTCTTTGTAATTGGCACTGCTTTTGTTTTATTAGTGGTTTTTAATCAAAATTTTCCACCCTATATTATTAGGGCGACTGTTAATTCTACAATCATTGAAAGTCCTTCTGCTATTAGACATGACTCATCAGCATATTCTGCATGGTCTATATTTCCTGACTTTAGTGATGTTTCCATCCCATTCATGTTTTCAATCCATCTCCTGACTTAATCTAATATAATGTTGAAGAGTATGAGCAATAGGATTCATCCTTGTCTAAATCCTGTTTTGATTTGGAACCACTCAGTCTATTCTCCGTCAATTCTGATACAACGTAAAACTGTGTTGCATAAATTTTCAATTAGCCCGATTATTTTGGCATATGTGCCATATTTCCCCAGGAAGTCTCCATGCTCCTTCTCTCCAGATGGAGTCATGAGCTTGGACAAAATCGATGAAGCACATGACCAAATCTTCATTAAATTGTAGTTTTTTGTCAATGTGGTGTTGAAGGACGAAGGTTTGCTCAGAACATCCTCTTCCCTTCCTGAATCCACACTGTTTTCCCCCGAGTTTCATTATTATTATTATTATTATTATTATTACTAGAAAGATGCTTGCTTCGCTCGCAGTGCAGGATAATACTAATATCTATCCACATTGTGCAATGCTCGCTTCGCTCGCAGTGCAGGCTCGCTTCGCTCAAGGCAACGAATATTCCAGAACGACCAATCAGAACGCTCACCCAACCAACCAATCAGAACGCTTGAAGGTAACCAATGAGAACATCACACAGCCAACCAATCAGAACGCTTGAAGGTAACAGACATACAGAGGAAGGATTTTAATATTATAGATTATTATTATTATCTGACAGTTTATATAGCCCTATAACAAGGCCTAAGCCTAAATCACGAGTGCTTCACAACATAAGGTTAGCAGTCAAACAACACATTGAACAAATGTGTCTTTAGGTTACGAACTGTTCATCGGTTATCGAGTTAGTGACAAAGTCTGGAAGGGCTTTCCATAAGATTGGATTGCCTCGGGTGACCGATCTTTCTTCTAGCATCTTTGTTTGCAATGGAGGTGGAATAATCAGAGAGACCTGGCCACTAGAGCGAAGCTGCCGACTGCCAGCAGATGTAGTGTGGCTCTGAACCAATGATGCCAGATATTCAGGACAGGAGCGATCATTTAGGGCTCTATACGTGATCAGACATCTCTTATAGATGATGTGTTCAGGGACTCGCAACCAGTCCAGTCTGTCTCTTAGGAAAGGAGTGACATGATCACATCATTTAACGCCAAAGATTGTTCGAACGGAGATATTCACTTGCATTCCTTTCTGTCTCTTTTCTTGTGTATTGGGATTATAATTGCTTTTCTCCAGTCGAATGGTGCTTTCTCGGCATTCCATACTGATGTTATGACGCGATGTAGCCATCTGATTGTATACATACAAGTGTTTTGGAGCATTGCTGTTGTGATATTGCCAAGTCCAGAGGCTTTGTTTTTCTCATTTATTTCACTGCTCTTTCTACCTCTTCCATTGTGATATTGTCTTCTTCCAATAACTCATCCTCCAATTACATCTCTCTTCTGATTGATCTATTTCATTAGATGTTTTTCTGTGTTGTTTCTGTGTTGGGTCTTCTCAGTTTAATAGTTCATCAAAATGTTGTTTCTATCTGGCTATGATTCATTCCTTCTCTGTTAATATTTCTCCATCTCTATCCTTAGCTGGTCCAATGTTTATTATATTTGTGATTGTGCCTCTCCACTTAGTTTCTTGACATTTGCAAAGAGTTTTTTGCTATAATCTCTTTTGTAAGCTTGAGTTAACATCATTTATAGGCCAAGTTGAAATTACAGTTAACCGGTCAAGGTTAAAAGGACCGGTCCTTGCTCTTAGGACCAGTTAATTGCTAACAACCTTAGACATTTCCAAAATGTGTAATAAGCTTTTGAGAATTAAAACCTTTTGATATGCCAATCTGTAGCAATAATTCTTAAACAGTACATGGCTACAGGATACCAGGAGGACCAAACCCTCGCTCCAATATTTTATGGATTGTTATACAAGACCATTTCTAGAGCGCCGTAAGCATAGCTAACAAGGCCAAAGTCAAAAGCGCAAGAATGAGATATTAAACAAGTGCGTTTTCAGTTGTTTCCGGAACCGATCTGGCAATGTCTCAACCGTAAGTGACTTCAGGAGCAAGTTCCTTGAGGTGGGACAATATCATACTCATCTTCATCAGTGTTTCTGTCTTTTGACAGGTCCAGGTATCCAATTTTCCCACTTCGATCGATTGCTTGCTTCTTTTTGAGTTCCTGATATCCTTTATTCATCATCCACTCCATCATCATCTTTCTCGGTCTACCTCTCACTCTCTTTCCCTCCATTTTTCCTTCGATTATTGTTCTTAGTAGAGAGTCATGCCGGAGGACATGTCCCATCCAATTTCTCTGCCTTTTCCGGATTATATCTATCAGGCTTCTGTCTTCCTCTATCTCCTTCATGACTTCCTCGTTTGTCTTATGCTCTGTGTATTTTACTTTTAGCATTTTCCTCCAAATCCACATTTCAAAAGCCTCTAATCATTTTATATCTTCCTCTCTTATTGACCACGTCTCCGCCCCATACAACGCCACACTCCATATTAATGTTTTTACCAATCTCTCTTTTAGGTTTAGTTTTAGTTTACTTTGCATCAGCTCCTTTCTCTTATAAAAAGCTTCCTTTGCTATTGCTATACGTCTTCTTATCTCTTTATTGCATCTGGCATATACCTGAAAGACTGCAAACCAACGGAACTCAATATAGAGGAACAGCAAAAAGTTGAAAGCGAACAGCTAGGACCAGGACTGATGAAAGAAGAAATTCTGCATGCATTAGAAGAGATGAAAAAGAACAAAGCAGGAGTGGACCACATACCAGCAGAAGCAATAAAGATACTAGGAGAGAATACAATGAACGAACTGGTCGAAATATGCCAACAAATCTATATGACAGGAGAATGGCTGAAAGATTTGCTACAATCAATAATGATTCCGATTAAAAAGAAAGTAAATGCAATGGAATGCGAGGACCATAGGACTATCAGTCTATTATGCCATGCGGCGAAGATAATACTCAAGGTCATTACAAAAAGAGTACAAGCGAAAACAGATGCCATAGGATTCCTTGGAGAGGATCAATTTGGGTTTCGGAGGGGAAAAGGAACACGGGATGCAATCGGATGCTTAAGAATGCTAAGTGAGAGAAGACTTCAAAATGGAAAAAATATCTATATATGCTTCATGGATTACGAAAAAGCGTTTGACAGAGTAGACTGGAGGATTTTGATGAGAGCACTGAAAAAGGTGGGAGTGGATTGGAGAGACAGAAGACTGAGAGCAAACCTATGCCTTGGACAGTCAGTGAAGGTGAGGATAGAGGGAGAACTGAGTGAATCGTGTATGATTGGGAGAGGAGTAAGGCAGGGATGTCCACTGTCACCACTGCTGTTTAACACATACATAGAAGAATTAGTACAAGAGGCGATGGAGAATACAGATAAGGGAGTCAAAGTCGGAGGAGTACTAGTAAAGGCGCTGCGCTTTGCAGACGATCAGGCCATGATAGCAAGTAATCAAAAAGGGCTACAGGAAGTATTGGATAAACTGATACAAGTGTCAGAAAAGTATGGAATGAGAATCAATACAAAAAAGACTAAAGTTATGGTAATAAGTAAAAAAGAAGGAATGAGAGTGGAAATAAAGGTTTATGGACAGATCATAGAGCAAGTGAAGGAATTTAGCTATCTAGGAAGTCTGATAACAACCGATGCCAGATGCAATATCATACTACATGACAATAAAAAAGCAATTTTACTTTATGTGTTATAAATGTATATGGTATAATCCAGTTATAATGGACTTGTTTATAACAGAATATTGTCTATTGCGGATGAGGTCGGCTGGTTTGGGTTGTGAGCCTTTATGAGCATCCAGTAATGCATTTAGATGTAGTGGACTTGCATATAGTACAATTTCATATATAATGGAGAAACAATTTGGTCCTCAGAGCCGCTTTTAGCTGTTGTTTTGTTCGGCTATAGCGTATATGCTGATGCTTAGTCGGGATTACCAATTGCAAGCCATTTATATACTTCAGACAGTAAGATTAAGTGGGATTAGTACATGTACAATTTTATAATATTTACCACAGATGTGTCTGCTTGGTTAGGTGTGGCATAAGTAAATGGTGTCCCGTAGTTGTGTTCTGAGCATGTAGCAACTCTTGTTATAACATACAGGGTTGCTAATAATAATAATAATAATAATAATAATAATCATGAACTGATTATGGTGGCATATCGTACAAGTACTACTAGGACACCTTACAACTAAAAAAACAACAGTATATCCTACAACGATCAATGTTCTGGATAACTACGAACAAAGAGAGCCGTTTTAAGTTCTCGTTTGAATGCTCCCAGTGTCTTTGCCATAGTTGTTGATGGTGGCAGGCTATTCCAAACTTTGGCAGCCGCTACCGGAAACATGTGGTCACCAATGGTAACGTGGCATGTAGACGGAACAATGAGAGTAAGACTGGACGCAGATCGCAATCGTTGACGAGAGTTGATGTCAGAAGTCTTGCAGAAACCAGCCGACAGATACGATGGTGCCAGACCATGAAGACAACGATAAGCAAGGATCGCCAATTTGTATTCAATCCGCTGTGGAATACGAAGCCAGTGAGGTTCATAACAATATGGCTAATAGGTATTAAAGGTAATCTCGTATTCAAACGAGCGTAGTTTCCGGGACTGATCTTCGGGTACTAGGCAGGCAGCGATGCAGGCAACCTACACCAATAATCAAGAGTAGGTTGCCATTACTTTCTCTAGACTTGCACTTTACCTCCGCAGCTTGGAGTTGCTGCCAATGTATCGACGCCTAAGCGATGAATGGATTGGTAGGCCGCTGGCACCTTGACCCATCCAAGTACTAACCGCGCTCGACGTTGCTGTGTACTGTGTGACCAGTTCTCGTCAGAACACAGAAGTCATTCTATGTTCTGACGAGAACTGGTTGCACAGTACACAATATCAAATGTCTATTCACTATAAGGCAGTATAAAGCAAACAGGTTAATGTCCTCCCTATTTTATGCTTCTGAATTGCACATATAAGGTATGAAAGTCCACTTCACATAGTGATGTTATCTTGCCAATATATATATTTGCTTTCTTGTGCCTTTTACTAATTTTGTCATCACAGGTTCTTCTATGGTATCATTGCTGTCTCATTCTCATAATTGGATAATTCAATTGCAGTGGTAACTGGTCCAGGTACTTTGAAATTGGCAGCATTCAAATATCTTGTTCTATTTCCTCTTTGAAATGTGATGGTTTGCTTTAGTTTATATTAAGCTTTTTAATATTTGTATCTTTCTCAATTTAGTCATGTTATCATCTCTCTGGCAATGCTGTTTCTATCTCTCACACACTTGTTTCCTTTTATTGTTATCTATGATGTCAATTGTTCTAGGCCATAATGATCTGCTCAGCATTTTCACTTTGAAAAACAATCTACTGTTACCTTTTTTCATGTTCTCTTCCAAGTTTGCACAGAGAGCTGCAAATTCGGGATCTCTGTTTTTCCATACACTTTTATGCACCTGAATTTGTTGGCTGTTTTTGTATTTATCAGTCTCTTTTTTTGTTATCGTTTTCTTTTCCATCGGATTGAATGTTTCTTTAGATATCATTTGATCAACAATTATGTAATGGTTAAATGAATATTAGGATATTGGAATGTTTATTTTAATGCTTAGTTGCTGTTTGTTTAATAATTGATTATATTGTTTGACTTGGTATAAATTAGATTTTTCTCCATCACCCACATCAAGGGCAGAGCAGACAACAAAACTTATGCGAGAAGATGACTTGATTCCAAAGATACAAGATCTTGAGAAGATGTTTGATACAGATGAAGATTGTGATGCAGACTCCGTTAGTTGGCAAATATTTGTAATGAATTTATGAGGATTCAAGTATTTATTTGCAAAATGCAACTGTACATTGTATTTCTGCTCTTTTGTCTTTTGAAAATTTGGTATGTCACAGTTCTCCTGTAGTTGTTAATAAGATTTGGTAACTCTGATATTTTGGATGTTGCGACATAGTATGATTTCTAAATTGCTGTTTAACCCTCTAACACGGGGGAATCCTTGAACAGCAAACTCCATACAGCTGGGAGAAAAATAATGATAATATTGATATATGCATCTTGGTTTTTGAAATATTTGTACAAATAATACAATCCGGGTATCTTTTTTTTAACATCATCATTTTTATTATTTCCAAAGCATAAAAATCATTGAAAGTTACATAATAACATAATAACATCCGTAGAAGAACTTAATACTAACATTTGTAGAATAACTTAATTATAATTATTATTACAATAATAGATTATTATAATATAATAGTATTTAATATAACATCCATAGAAGAACTTAATTATTTTACAATTAAAATGAAATAGGTGAAATATGTACAATTATATGGAAATAACAAGATACTGAAGGGAACAAAGTTCCCGCAAGGAGATACCTTCGGTAGAGTAAGAAAAATGGAATAGTAATAGTAAATAACAAGATCTGTAATATAAAACTGAATAGGTAAACAAATATTATAGAACAGGCAGACATCTGTATTGGTGTATCAAAACCATAAAACATCATAGCAGTTCAAATTCCTCATTTATTAGATATAATAAATTGTTTAAGTTTCTATTTAAAATCATCTAAGTTTATAAATTTATTGTTTATCTGAATATTATTTGCACAATTGCATTTATTATGTAGCCAACGAGTCCAAACTACATTGAAGGGCCTAACGGAGAAACCATCACCACCTCACTGTTCAAAATTTCAGCATCGCTTGGTGTTATTGCTCCTTCAGTTTGTCCTTCCATTCAAGGTGAGTACAATTTATTGAAATTGTCATTTTGAAGTGAAAGCCTATTGAATAGGATGACAGTGGTACTCGTAACCACTACTGAATAATTCTGTCAAAATATCCTATTACTTAAAAATCCCTTTTTAAAGTAATCAAGGTTCTAGCCAAAATGCCAGCAAATGCCCTTATGGAATCACTGTCGACAGAAAAGTGTAGATATAAATACAGTAAAATCTCGATTATAATCGGGCAGGATATTTTCACAGGAGTGTGACATAACGGTCATGTTTCCACAGGTATTTGTACCCAATTTTACTGCCCAGGTAATAGGATGCCTAATTGCCTATGGATTCCCGGGTTCCCGGGTACCTGTTGCCACTCCTAGTCATGACCCACCATTTGAGAAGCACTGCAGTGTTTATTACTCTTGACCCCAGTAGAAGTAATTTAGCCACTGCTGACTCTATGGCCCTCTTTTTGAAATCACTTAGATCGTCTCTGTTGGGTTTAGTAATTGCAACGGGAGCGCTTATGATTGATTCTTCAGAAGTCCTCTTCTATGCCTTTTTGTGTATGTACTACATGGATGACCCCTAAACAAAGTATAAAACAGAGGATTGAAAAGTGGAAGCTGGGCAATGTGCACAGCAATGGCGGACACTTGATACACTACTTAGACGTGGATGTACACTAGGGCAGTAATCGCGACAACGATATCGCGATATTATTGTGGAGTCGGTCTTATCGCGATGTTTTTTGCTGTCGCAATATTTTAATAGCGCTATAAAAGTTATGGATTCATTCGGTTGCTACAGAAACTATGCTCATGAATATTAATGAGTTTCCATTTTCGAAGTTCGAATAACTATTATTATTATTATTATTATTATTAGAGTGACAACTTATATTTATTTATTTATTTATTTCAAGACAATTTCTATGGCGCCGTGCACTAGGTTAAGGCCTACGACAAGGGCGCTGCACACACATAGTCAACCATAACCTAAACTAAAAAGGTGCGTCTTTAGTTCTCTCAGGAACAGTCCAGCAGAGTTGGCCTTAGTCACTGCAGTCGGCAAGGCATTCCAAAGCAATGGGTTCCCGCGAGAGAAGGACCTGTCTCCGAACTCGGAGTCTGTGACGGAGGCGGAACGAGCAGTAGGACACGATGGCGGAGCGAAGTGCCGACCTCCGTGCGTTCGACGTTGATCTTAGGACCAGCTCAGCCAGGTACTGTGGACAGTGCGGGTCATTTAACGCTCGGAAGGTGAGCCAGCAGTGCTTATGGATAATGCGCTCCCGGGCTCGAAGCCAGTGCAGCTGATCACGCAGTAGGGGGTCACATGGGCTCCCCAGGGGCTGCTGAAGACGACCCAAGCAGCTGTATTGAGCACGGATTGCAGACGATTCAACTTTCCATCGGGGAGGCCCAGCAACACGCTGTTGCAATAGTCCAGCCTGGGCAGAATAAGGGCGCGCACAAGGTGCACTGCCCCGCTGATCGGAAGATGCCGGCGCACTGACCTAATCCTCCGTAGGTGGTAGTAGCAGCCGCGGACAACATTACCGATATGTTCCTCGATCAACAAACTTCTCATCGAGTAGTACTCCCAGGAGTCGTAGGCACTTTGAGGGGACGACGGTCACATCACCCAGCGTGAACTGTGAATGGCTCAGGAGATGCTTCCTCCTGGGGGTGCACATCCACAGGAGCTCGGTCTTGGCCGGGTTAAGGGCCAAGCGGTTCTCCTCCATCCACATGATGATCGCCATGATGCAATCGAGGAAGCGAAGTTTAAGTCTTTCCATGTCGGCAGGCAAACAGGAAGAATACAGTTGCACGTCATCCGCGTAGCTGTGCATGGTCAGTCCGAACGCGATAGCGATTTTCATCAAACCCGCTATGAAGAGAATGAACAGCAGAGGGCCGAGAACCGACCCCTGCGGAACACCATGCTGAACAATTCGCTTTTCCGACGTTTGACCGCCGCACCGGACCAATTGAGTCCTATCACTGAGGTAGCTCTCGAACCAGCTGAGGACCCGACCCCTGAGGCCGTATGAATTCTCCAGCCGCTGGATAAGAATCTGTGATCCACCATATCAAACGCAGCGGAGAGGTCAAGAAGGCAGAGGAGAGCCACCCTGCCATTCGCAACCGCATCCACAACGTCATTGAATATCCTCAGCACGGCGGTTTCAGTGGAATGCCCACGGTGATACGCTGATTGATCACGAGGCATCAGTCTGTTAGTGTCTAAAAATTCGATCAGCCGCTTGCTGACAATCCTCTCCAGAAGCTTGGAAAGGAATGGCAAGTTTGACACTGGTCGGTAGTTTGACGTTTCTTGAGGGTCAAGTCCTGGCTGTTTCAGTAGTGGCGTGACCGTTGCATGTTTCCACTTCGACGGAACTTCGCAAGTCTCTAAGGAGGCGATCATGAGCGCTTTCAGAAACGGGGCTAGGACCACCGCCGAGTCCTATAGCAACCACATTGGCAGAGGGTCTGCAGAGCACTGTTTATTCGGAGACGCACGCACTATGCGGAGCACCTCCTCCTCCGTCGGTGCCCGAAACGCCATGAAATGCGGCCCATCATTGGCCTCGAAGGTTGCCGGTCCCGCAGACGCCGTCCTCTCCCGTATTCCTTCAATCTTTCCATCAATGTACCGATGGTACTCTTCCGGGCTGAACGCAGGACAGGGAGCCATCGCGGGAGTGCACTTTCCCAGTAGGGCGTTCAGCGTCTTCCAGGTCTCCTTCAAGTCGGACTCCCTGGTGAGCAGCAACTACTTCCAGTATTCCCTACCTTTCAATCTTACAAGGGACCTCCTTGCTTTGAGGGTAGTCCTCCAGGCCTCAAGGGCCACAGCCTCGTTGGCTGAGCCCCTGGACCTATCATAGGCCCTCTCAGCTCTCCGCGCCTCCCGATGCGCCAGGCGGCACTCATTGTCATAAAACGGGCAGAAATTCCTGACCCTGACTGTCTTCTCGACCACCGGTGCCAAGTCATCCAGGATGCCATTGATCACCGTGTCATAGCACTCCGCAAGATCAGAGCATATATAGGTATGTACTATGTAGTATTAAGTATAGCATTTATAGCGCCGCACTTTAGAATGTTCATTATTAAGGCAAGGAATCGAATCGGCTGTCTCTTAATATGAACAAACAGAAATCATAACGTTCACCACCCAGTGGCAGCTCCGGGATTTGGCAGTTGGGGGGCCGTTGGGGTGGCAACTTCTAATCCATTCCAGCTGACTGGGTTCTCTCAGTGAGATAGTTCCGGAGCCAGGAAAGAACGTCACCCTTGATTTCGTAGGTGAGTTCAAGATGTCAGATGATTATTTCATGGTCGACAGTGTCGAGCGCCGCCGAGAGGTCGAGCAAACAAAGAAGGGACACCTGCCCATTCGATATTGCATCGACGATGTCATTATAGATTCGAAGGATGGCCGTCTCTGTGGAGTGACCCTTTCAATAGGCAGACTGTTCTTTCGGCATTAGCCCGTTCTTCAGCAGGTATCCGACCATTTGCGTGTTGACAACTTTCTCTAGCACCTTGGACAGGAACGGAAGGTTAGATACTTGGCAGTAAGTAGTAACATCCGCCGGGTTGGCCCCAGGCCTCTTGAGTCGCGGATATACTGGTCTGGGCTGACGCGGCTGGTCGGTCTGGGCTGACGTCGTGGAAATAGTCCCCAAAACCGAGTTGCGGCTTCTTGGAGTACTGATTGATGAGACTCTCTTGTTCTCGGGGCATATCGCCAATGTCTCCAAGCTGGGATTCTTCCATCTGAGAAGACTAAAAACCATCCGCCGATATCTCCCTATACCTGATACCATCAGTTTGGTCCGTGCACTGGTCCTGTCGCGCATTGACTATTGCAATAGTGTTTTATTGGGTCTGCCTACGACGAGACTGAACTCCCTCCAATCTGTGATTAACACAGCCGTGCGGCTAATATTCGGTCTGAAATGGAATGCCCATGTTTCACAGCCACTGAAAGATCAACTCCATTGGCTGAAGATTCCGGAGCGCATTGTGTTGAAACGGTGCTGGCTCACGTTTCGGGCACTTTATGATCCGCACTGTCCTACCTATCTTCGTGACTTGATTCAACCTGCTCCATCAGTACAATACCGTTCCCAGCTTCGGTCGAGGAATCGCAATCCGCTGCTTGTCCCCCCTCCGGCCAGGACTCCTGCCCTCGGGGACAGATCCTTTCGGAGAGGCAACCCAATCCTGTGGAACACCCTGCCAAGGGTGGTCACCATGGAGACTTCGCCAGGAGCGTTTTTGAAGAACATGAAGACACACCTGTTTAAAGTTTCTTTTGGTTGTTAGACGCCTTTGACTTTAGCCTTAGCTATGCGTACGGCGTCGAATAAATCGTCCTGAATAATAATAATAATAATAATAATATACTATTGCATGCTTCCATGACGACGGGAAATCCCCCGTTCTGAGAGAAGTGGACAGAAGCGTCGTTAGGAATGGAGCCAGCATGTCTATGACTTCCTTAAGGAGCCATACGGGGAGTGGGTCTGACTTACACTGTTTGTAATGACTGAATGATCGCTGTAACATCCGCAGTCGACAGGGTAGGGAATTCTGACAAGGAGGAACTCATGACTTCTATGTAACTTGCAGGTCCGGCGTCAAACGTTCTGTCCCGAATGGCAGTTATTTTGTCGTCAAGGTGTTGGTAAAATTCCTCTGCAGAAAAACCGGTAGGCATACAAGGACCATTGTCAGCATTCCCGAGGAGCTTACCAGATGTCTCCACGTCTGTTTGGGGTCAAGCATATCCGAGTCAAGCACACTTTTCCAGTATTGTCAGCCTTTGGATCTTACAAGACATCTGCTAGCCTGGAGAGATAGACGCCAAGTGTCATATGCCGCCGCCACAGCATTACTCGACCCCAAGAACCCTGAACTATGTAATGTGTTCAAGCAGTCCTTCTAGAACAATATACCACATAAATCTTAACCCGTTGCAGGGGGATTTAATTTTTTCAAGTCGTCCCCAATCGGGGTATTTAATTTGGGGGAAAGGCGTTCGTGTGAAAATGTGAACATACAAGTTTTAAACTTACTATATTTCAGGCTACATAGAAGCTATAAAGATGCGGTTTGCACTGTTGTTTACCATTTTTATTGCTCTTTCGAACCATCCGTGCCAAAGAAGGAAATTTTGGGGGTAGGGTCCACCCTACAGCCCAAAATAGGACCCCTCTTCAACATTTTGGTCAAATTTTGTTCCAAGCCCAATAGCAAACATTTTTCCGCGGTAACCCCCAAACTGTGAGCGAGAACATTGTAAAGGGGTGTAATTGGAACAGAATAATGCAAAAATTTTGAAGATTGGACAAAATTTGGAGTATTTATGCTTTTTCAAACAATATTACTCATTGCCCGAAGAAATGACAATTTTGCGAACAGATTTTCAATCTGAAAAACCGAACAACTCAGTATATTTCAGGCTATATAGAAGCTAGAAAGATGTAGTTTGCACCGTTGTTTAGCATTTTTATTGCTCTTTCGAACCATGCGTGCCAAAAAAGAAAATTTTGGGGCTAGGTCCACTCTACAGCCGAAAATCGGAACCACCACCCCCCCAAATTTCAAAGCGCAATAGAAAAAAATTTTCAGCGGTGACATCCCAACTATGAGCGCGAAAGTTTTAGTGCGGTGTAATTGGAACATAATAGTGCAAACATTTTGAAGATCGGGCCAAAATTGACCGAGTTATGATTTTTCAAACCTCAGACTTGAGATTTTTCAAGGCATTTCAACGCAAAATCCCAGTATTTGGACGAGTAATGACAAGCTTTCTTGCTTATAATAGTCAGCAACAGCGAAGAAAGTGCTGCCATCTATCGAATGGATAGTAAACTAAATCGAAAAGTTACTCCAGGAGTCCCGGGGCGGTTTAAAACTCCAATGTCCGATGTTTATGTGGCGCAACGTTTATAGACGGCGTTACCCTTTCGAATATGATTTTCGGCCGCCGTTTATAGGCGGCGTTGCCCGGGAACGGGTTAACTTTCAATGATAATAATGTTAAAGAAGGTCGTCAAAGCGGTAAGCTTCTTGCGATGTCATCTTTTTGGTCTCTTCTTCTTCAACTGCCTCATCAACAACCAGTGATACCACATGTCGTCTAAAAATTGAACAGTCAGAGTATGGTCACCATGGAAGTGGGGCTCTGCTAGATATGCTAAAAATACAGACATTTTGAATAAATAAACATGACAATCTTATTAGAATATTAGTGGCCTATCACAATGTACAAACATTCTGTTACATTACATTGCATTACTCTATAAAAATTATTACAATTATTGTTTAGGACTGAAATGTTAGATCCGGAATATTCAGATTAGAGATGTGCGGGTACAGCAGAATACCTACCCTACCCATACCGCTAGCGCTATACCTGACCCATACCCGAAAGCTGTGTACCCTACCGTACCTGTACCCATACCCGACATTGGTTGGAATTTGGAACATTTCACACTGATATTCAATCCTGTTACATTTTAAATATTGCATTCAGCACATGAAAGATTTAGGCTGCATCTTACTTTTTCGTCCCACCCTGTACTGCATGAGTTATGTTACAGTAATTGCAGTTACACTTTTCCTTTGTCATCCAGGGCAGCTTGGCTAGGGGCTACTGGCTACCATCAATTACGGTTGAAAGCAAGACTGTTCCAATCCCCCAGTGACGTCATATAGCCACATTTACTTGACCTGTATGCAAAAGAAGGGTTCCTGCCATGCCTTAGGTATTTAATTGCCTTGGGTTGAAAGTATATACCACCCAATCACCTATATAATATCGATTTGCATTGTACTATATTGATTGGGTGCCGGGTGAGGCAGTATAGGATACTATATTTTCATTAACCTATCATGATGAGATATCCAAGCTGCCCTGGGTGAAACTGGGATAACTAATTCATTGTAAATAGCACGCATATTTAGATTAGGACAGATCTGGACTTAGGAAAAACTTTTTTACCCTACCCGTACCCGCTAGCACTATACCCTACCCGACCCGTACCCGTAAGCTGTGTACCCGTACCCGCACCCGTAACCGACTTTGGTTGGAATTTGGAGTTTTTGGATTTGCAATTTTGGACCCGTACCCGCGGGTGCGTTTACGGGTACAAGTACTACAAGGACCTGTACATGGACCCGTGAACTCGTATCCGTTCCTAGAGACTATAGAGAGGCAACAGTGAAATAGGGGCTACGAAATTGGGATAACTATTCATTGTAAATAGCACGCATGTTTAGATTAGGACAGATCTAGTACTTAGGAATCAGGATAATCAGTCAGCTAGCCTAAGCCGACATGAATGGGCTTGTTTAAAATATTTAGTACAGTGGTTCCCAAACTTTTTCGGTCGGCGTACTCCTTCAGACATTTTTCGAAAATCCGTGTACCCCTAATTTTCAAAGTAAATTTAAGGAAGCACACTTGATTTTTTAAAGCATAAACATGTTATCTGAATCATGAAATTTAATAATGTCTTCAAACCTACATGCAATCGGACTGCATTAGCCATAATCATTAACTAGAGACAATAATAAACCAGCTTTACATTGGATCTATTTTAAACAGTCGACGACAGAAAGTAGGAAAAACAGCAAAACCGATTTTCCGGTACCTGCGCAGAATTATTATGTCCGTAAACCGCTTATAAGAAACAAAAAAAATATTTTTAATACGCACACAACACAAGATGGCGAAACGAGAAGTGTTCATCCGCAAGTCAACGCTATCAGTAGGATCCACCATAGACTTCAATACCAGTAATAATAAATCTATGTGATCCACACAGGGCGATTTTTGAATTTGCCGCGCTGACCAAGGAAGAGTCCAATACCACAAGGTGACAGGACAGGTTTAAAATTTAAACATATAGCGAGGGGTGACGGGTTAGAGGAGTCCAAAAGGTCTACATCTGTCACTGCAGTTTGAGAAAATCAAATCCAATCACAATTTTTTAGAACTTTTGCAAATATTGTGAAATTTGTTACTATCAAACATCAGTGCATAAGAATTCCACTGACTTTCCATTTTCCGCCGCGTACCCCTAGGAAGTCCATTTTGTACCCCTGTGGGTACGCGTACCACCGTTTGGGAACCACTGATTTAGTATATATCATTTATCTATGATGAGCAGGCATTAGAGCTCAAGTTAAACCACAAAACTTTACCAGAAGAACTTTCTCGGTCAAAGAGTCCTTGGAGGAGTCAGAGGACGCCATTATAGATTTATTATTGATGATGTCAGATTACGTCATCTGTATTTCCTTTATGTTTTCAGTAAGTAAAATGCTTGCTGTCTGACAAACTGAACGCGATGTACAAGTTATACTAATACACTTTACTCAATATTATTTTTCTATTACTGCATTGCTAATTTGCTATAGTAGTGAGAAATGAAAATATAACTTTTCGGGTAAAACGGGTATACCCGTACCCGTAGCCGCTATACCCGTACCCGTAGCGCTGTACCCGTACCCTACCCGTAACCGTAAAATGTGTACCCTACCCTACCCGTACCCGCGGGTACGGGTACGGGTAGGGTATACCCGCGGGTACGGGTATACCCGCACATCCCTAGTAACAATAACAATATTAAACAGTAATGAATTGAAATGAAATTGTCTATATGAGTACAGAGAGGTGGTCACACTACATCATAGCATCTAAATTAGAACTTAGATTAGAGCTTCTAAAAGACTCGATGGGCTTGTTTAAAATATTTAGTAGATATAGTTTAGCTATGAGCAGGTATTAGAGCTGAAGTTAAACAACAAAACTATTTTCCAAAGGAACTTTTTCGCTGGTGGAGTCAGAGGACGCCATTAAAATTATAGATTTATCTATCATTATACACTACTTTACTGATGATGTCAGATGACGTCATCTGTATTTCCTTTATGGTTTCAGTAAGTAAAATGCATGCTGTCTGACAAACTGAACGCGATATACACGTTGCACTAATACACTTTACTCAATAATATTTTTCTATTACTGCGTTGGTAATTTGCTTTAGTAGTGAGAAATGAAAATATAATTTTTTTCTGGTAAAAATGGGTACACCCGTACCCGTAGCGCTGTACCTGACCCGTACCCGAAAAAATGTGTACCCGACCCATACCCGCGGGTACCGGTAGGGTATACCCACGAGTACGGGCATACCCGAACATCCCTAATTCAGATGCATCATTGATTCTACATCTGACTTGATGTAGATATATACCGGTACAGTGATATTTCAGTTAACTGAAACTGAATAGAAACTGAAATTATTTCCCGAACTGAAACTGAATAGAAACTGAAATTGGCAACCCTAAAACTGAAACTGAATAGAAACTGAAATTATTTCCTGAACTGAAATTGTTAGTAAATACTGAAAATTTTCTAAAGGTCTTTTTGGATTTAAATACACAACTTACCCGCTGAGCCTGATTTTGAAAGCGCCAGTTCGGTAAAAGAAATTTTACTTACCTACTTACTTTATCACAAAACTATGCAATGTGCACGAATTACTCTGACATTCTTCAAACTGACTCACAGCCAATGTCATATATTCTGCCATCACTTCTTCTAAATTTGAGTGTCACCTTCACCATTTTAGCGGTTCAAGAAAGCTCATAGGCCTAATGCTCTCTGATTTCACAAGTCGCTTTGCTTCAGTGCTTGATCCCCAGTCATTTCAATTTAATCCTATCCCTGTTGCTGCTTGTCTACTTGACCATACTGTGGCATCAGTACTACTGGCATCTCGTGAAACAGAACAGCTACTGGCGGCAGCAAAATCATACATAATAATAAGTTGATGATAGCATCTGAAACACCTACTGGCATGTCCGCTAATACTACAGTGTCTTCCATTCAAGGCCAGCTGGACAAGTAACTACTTGTCAGAACTTCAGCAATACTCTGGAGATGAAGATGCACTGACTTTCTGGAGAAAGCGTCGTGCATCCTACGCTCAATAAGCAGATCTGGCTGAGGATGTAATCACTGCACCTGCCTAACAGGCCTATGTTGAGCGAATCTTCTCACCGTGTGGCTTGTTAACAGCTGGCCGAAAGAATCGCCTCACCAAAAATTTAGAAATGCGAGTCTTCTTAAAACTAAATGCACATTGGATTTAACTTAGATACTTAACTTACTGTAGTTTCTTAACTGAACAGAACAATTGTTACTTGCCACTTATTGAATGTTGAAAATGATTATCAGCTGTTAACTGAAACTGAAACTGAAATTTTTTCCCGAACTGAAACTGAATAGAAACTGAAATTGGCAACCCTAGAACTGAAACTGAATAGAAACTGAAATTATTTCCCGAACTGAAATATCACTGTACCGGTACTCTCGTAATACCATTGACCCGTGTCGCCATTGACAGGCATATGATCCTGGTGGCTGTTGCCAAAGTCTTGAATGGTCTGTCTTCACCAGTAAATGTAGCAAAGACACTAGAACTATTTAACTCTTAAGCTGCCTTTTACTTTGTAACTATATACAATGCAATGTCATGTATACTTGGTTCCAGAAGTTTAAGGGTTAAGTGAGAACCGAAAACTGCACTATTTGTGCAGTTATCCAGAACAGTGATTTATATGTTTTGTCAGATAGACTGTATTTTCACTTGTTAGGTGTCCTAGCAGTCAGGGATGTTACCAAGACAGTAAGTGGCAAGATCGAGACCAATACCAAGACACTAACTCTCAAGACCAAGACAGTAATTTTAAACATAAAGAAAACAGACAAAACAGCAGTGATATTTTACTTCCAAAAATAATTAATACTTTTACTCTTAATTTAGTTTTTGCTTCCGTATTTTACTTTCACTTTCAATTACAGGTTTCAATGTCATTTAATTTCTATTTCAGTTTTAATTTTACTTTGTAAATAATTGTTATTTTACTTTTACTTTTCCAAAATAAAATTACTTTCACTTTTACTGCTTTTAATTACAGTTTTATATATTTCATACCTTCCAGGCTTCCACTTCATTTATTTCATTTAACAGCAGTAACAGTCAGTCACTGGGCTAGTATGCTGAATGCACAGCATTATTATACAGTGCAACATATAACAAATACGAACGGCTGCCACTTGCCATTGCATGCACAGAAACATTTAGTGTAAAACCTAAGCTGTCACTGTCAGACAGAAACAAATTCAAAATATGAGTGCGATGACTGCAAGTCTGCAATCAGCTGGAAATGATTAAATACGCAATGCTGCTGTTGAGCTTCATGAAGAAACGCATCTCAAGACTTTAGGTTAGACGTATTTTCCCGCAAGTTGGAAGCCACATGTTTCGCTTTTTTGCAAATGCCGCTTGACAAACACTCTTGTTGGTGCCCTGGTCATACTTAAAAAACTGCCAAATATCACTCTCCCTACTCTCCCTTTTCTACCAGCAACCTGTCTAGTCATACTTTTCTATTTAGACACTAGAGAGGGGAGATAAGTGAAATGTTTGTAAGAATAAACCTGAAGACGGCGGAAGTACAAACAGTACAGTCTGCCTTAACAACATTCAGGCATGAACATAAATTTGAAATAAAATGGTTGTAAAAATTAACAATTTTGCTTCACCAAATAATTACTACTTTTACTTTTAATTCATTTTTGGTGTCCTTATTTTACTTATACTTTCTATTTCAATTCTAAACTATATTTTACTTTGTATTTCAGTTTTACTGAACTAAATGCAAATAATGTCACTTTGAATTTCAATTTCAGTTCAGTAATATATCACTGCAAAACAGGATTCACACATTTTTTATCAACATCAGCAATAAAATTATGAAAATTTGGATGCTCAACTAAACTGACTAGCAGACTGCACCCGGCAATTAAATTTTTACGTTTGAATTTGTGAGCATTCTTTGTTTTGGATGATTTGTCGGATATGTTTCATCTTGTTTCTGACAAAAACAGTAGAAAAACCCACTGTCTCGGTCTTGAATCTCAAGACCAAGACAGTAGTGACGAGACCAAGACCGAGACACTGGACAGCAAGACCAAGACATTGAAAATACTGTCTCGAGACGTCACATCACTGCTAGAAGTACTTGTGCGATAAGCCACACTAAACCCTATTATTATCCAGACTTATTGAGAATCAGATCCGGTGCACGCTTCTGGACAGAAAATTTTTAGAAATTGTTTTGTATAGAAATATTTCTAGCTATAGAGAGTGATGCATGACATTTTCTGTTAAAACATGAAGTTAATATAAATTGAAAGTTATAATTGATTGAATAACTTTTACTAAACTGTTATCTGTCTGCAGACATATAATTATTATTGTCACTTCAACTGTACTATTATTTTAAAGAAGGCAGTTGACTGCTTCAAGTAGCAATGTAGATAATATCTTTAGTGATTGTTAGCTGTGTGTCATTAAAGTAAATCACTAACAAGATAACGCTGCTACTATCAGAATTCAGGATTGTTCTCACAACTTTGTTTAAATTTTGTAAATGTTATTTTATGTTTAAGAGCCTTGTTTTTGAAACAGGTCCTTCTTCAAAAGATTTGTCTAGGATGTTTCCCACTCCTCCTTCTGCTGATAATCCTTTAAGTGAGCCAATGCAGGATGCTGATTTTTTTAATGATACTCCATTGCTTCTATCATCTGCTGATCATAGCAACCATCAATTTATCTATAATAACAGCTGTTTATTGCCCAAAGAAGAAGTTGTAAAACATTCAGTTACTTCAGGGACCGTCATCCATAAGGTAAAGCTGACTTTAGATATCCAGATTGTTAATATATTGCAAATAATTGTGGTTGTGTTATTTACCGTATTTTCGCGCATATAAGATGCACCCGCATATAAGACGCACCCGCGTATAAGACGCGGGTTTGGTTGATTTGTGTTAAAATAATTATGGATAAGACGCACCCACATATAAGACGCACCAAAAGGCGCTCCCGGCGACCCGTCAGCGCTCTCGGCGACCCGTCGGCGCTCCCGGCGTCCCGTCGGCGCTCCCGGCAACCTGTCGGCGCTCTAGGCGACCCGTCGGCGCTCTAGGCGATCCGTCGGCGCTCTAGGCGATCCGTCGGCGCTTCCGGCAACCCGTCGGCGTCCCAGCGACCCGTCGGCGCTCCCGGCGCCCCGTCGGCGCTCCCGGAGACCTGTCGACGCTCAAGGTGAGCCGCCGGCGCTCTAGGCGACCCGTCGGCACAGTTATTCATGTTCCAAAAAATTTAGATAAGACGCACCCGGGTATAAGACGCACCAAGGGGGCTAATTGTGTAAAAATTCGTATAAGCTGCGGCTTATATGCGCGAAAATGCGGTAATTAATTAACCTTGACATGTACTGTGCCAGAAACACGTTATGTCTTTGATGAGGAGTTTGTCTTAGTGCTAGTGATGTGTCTCTCTTCAAGCAGCTCAATGCCTCGTGAATATCTTTTTGCCACTAACTTCTGTTCACTATGAAAAAAGAGTATTTGATTTAGTTTTAATGCAATGTAATGTAACATCATTACATTCTGTAGTCCATAACCGTCAAAGCCAATGGCGGGGAAGTGCTCATCCGTGGCTCCTTCCTTTCTTTGGCGATGTGTATTGCAGTTTGTGTTATAAGTCCAGTCCATTCAAGAATATCGTCAAGCCATCTTTGGTTGTCCTCTTTTTCACACACCATCCAATTTTTTCAACATCACTGTCTTTATTAGTCTTTCCTCTTTCATTCTGCAAGTGTGTCCAAGTATTATTATTTTCCTGTCTTTGATCTTGTCCATTGCGGTCTTTGTTTGCCTCAGGTTTTTAAGGATGGCATCATTTCTGATCCTATCTTTGTAACTTATTTTCATTATTTTTTCTGTAACATTCCATTTCAAATGCATTCAGTTTTAATCTGTCTTGATTCTTTATGGTCCATGAATCACATCTATACAATAATGACGATATCACATATGTGTCCAAGATTTGCATTTAAGAATCTGTACTTTCCAGATATTGTTCGAATTGGTAAATGCACTGCTTGCAATTCCTATCCGTCTTCATAGCTCTTTGCTGTAATCATTATCTTTGGTTATTAGACTTTCTTAATATATGAACTGGTCAACGCATTCCAACATTTCATCAACATGTATTTGTTGTTGCCCATCACCATCACTTTTGCTTGCTTCTATTGATGTGGAGTTCGTATTCTTTGCTGATTTGATATATGTCTGTAAGTTGGTGCGGCTGGTGGTTATATAATGTAACAGGTTACCGTATATTAGACCCCTGCACGGGCCGACTTATGCCGGCCCGGCCCGTCACTCTTTTGGCCCGGCCCGGCCCGTTTCATTGCTTTTTCTTTAGGGCCCGGCCCGTTTCGGCCCGCCAAATTTCCGGCCCGGCCCGGCCTGCTCTTTTGCGATTACAATTTGCAACCTAACTTTTGGGAAATCAGTCATGATAAAGTTGACGTTTTAATAACAGTCTTCTTACTAAAATGTAGTGTCTACTGAAACCAACTCATAATGCAACAAAATTGAAGCCGATCGATAAAGTTTAAGCATTAGAATGCAAAAATAGTATGTTTTCAATGGTGTCCGTGTCCAAAGCAGTGCGACGCTGTGTAATGGTTGCCCCAGCTGTACTAAATGACCGTTCAATGGCAGCACTGGACGCTGGAATTGCAAGGATTTGCCTTGCCACACTGGACAAGAGTAAATATCCAAGACTTCCAAGTCTGGCGCCTTACTAGAGAGATCAGCGTCATCAGATGGAGCTATTAGTCACATTAAATACTGCATATAGCCGAGTAAGCCGACTGAGAATCGGCTTGCTTGGTTAGGCCAAAGAAGCCTGGATAAATACCAAGTATTTATCAAGTGTTGCAACGTTCAGTAAGATAGCTCACTGTTCTAGAATGTCTGTCTGACTGCCTGTCTGTCTGTCTGTCTAAAGATTTCCACGTAGTGACGAAGAGAAGGCGAAGGCAAGGAGATCAAAGTATTTCAAACAATACATTCAAGCGATCCTGGCACTACACAGGCCCCAACGCTAGTCACTAGAATACGTATCTGGACAAGAAGGACAATGCGTATTGCGTAATGCTAATATAATCGGTCCGACTCTGCCTTTGAAGACTCTACGGGATTAGAATTTCTACTCCCCTACATTACTTGCCCCAAATTACGTCATTCCATCTCTTGTGCGTTGGCACAGTTTCATATCTGATGACTCTATTTATACATTTTACTGCATATCACTATAGGGGAGTTATTACATTTCAGAGGGTGTTAATATTCTTTGTAGAATAAAGAGGTGGGGAGTATTTATTACACGTAAAAAGATGACTGGGTGATTCATCTTTAGGGGGATTCATTTTAATTCATTATACCGGAAACAATTGGCAAGTTCCTTTGATCGGGGATTCCTTAATGGGTTAAATAGAGGACGGGCCGACTTATGGCAGCCCGGCCCGGCCCGTCACTCATCCGGCCCGTTTTATTTGGCAATCTTTTGAGCCCGGCCCGCGGGCCGCCCGGTCCGTGCAGGGGTCTACCGTATATGCCTGTCTATAGGTCGATCTCACAGATATGTTGACCCAGATTTTAAGGTCAAAAATTAATTGGAACTCAATGAAGACCCTTACAAACTGGGGTTATATGCTCACGTTTTGGGGTTTTTGAAACCACCCGAGCCAGTGAATTTTGAACTAAGGATTTCGCTGCTTTTATTGTTACTTCTTTCTTGCAGTCTAGATCATGTGTCATGTTGCTTCCAAGGTAAGTGAAATTTTCCTCATTTTCTAATTCGAATCCATCCACTTTGATCTTTCTTCCAATATCTTTATGTCCAAACACCATTGTTTTTGTCTTTTCTAAGTTCATCAATAAACCATAGCGCTTTGCTTCATTACTGAGCATCTGTACAGTGTCCTCCTGGTCATCTTCACTTCCTTCAATGATATCAACATCATCATCAAATCTCAGGTTGTTTATCTAATCTAATCTTAAACTTCTATAGCGCCACTTCATAATGCACAGGAGCATCAACCGATGGCACACCAAATCCAAATAATTAAAGATCCAGGTCAAATCCAGGGTATCCGGCCAGGCAAACAGGTGTCAGTCTATGGTGGATAGGCCAGGTCAAAAAGATGGGTTTTTAATCTTTTCCTAAAAATCTGTAATGAATTTACAATGTGCACATGTTGAGGCAATGAGTTCCAGAGTTTGGGGGCAGCCACCGAGAAACCACGAGAACCAAGACCTGTCCGAGTATGGGAGAGGGAGAGAACTATTGCAGACGAGGATCTGGTCGAGTATTTGCTTGTTTGCATAGAAAGTTTAGAAAGAAGGTAACTAGGTTCCTTGTAATAAAGTGTTTTGTATACCTGAAGACAGATTTTAAAGTCTATCCTTTCTTTGATTTGAAGCCAATTAAGACCCTTACGAACTGGGGTTATATGCTCAGGTTTTAGGGTTTTTGAAACCACCCGAGCCAGTGAATTTTGAACTCGTTGGAGTTTAGCCAGGTTGGATTTGCCAAAGAAGAGAAGGGAGTTGCAGTAATCAAAACGGCTAGACGCTAAGGCATTTGCCAAGAGCATTAATGCAGATTTATTTAGAAATTTCCTAATACGGTACAAATCACGAAGATGGTTGTGAGCTACTTCACAGATGCTATTTGTATGATTTGTGAAAGAAAGCGTGGAATCAAAAATAACTCCCAGATCCTGTGCAGAAGTGCTTACAGGAATAGTCGAATACCCAAGCTTAACAGAGTTTATAGAGTCAAATTTCTTGAGCTGGGAGTTTTTTTTGTGCCTAAAAGTAAAAATTCAATTTTAACTGGATTGAAAAGCAATTTATTTGAATCCATCCAGGACTGAATTTAAAAAAAAATCTGTGCAAGATGTACGAATTGAGGACAATCTGACTCAGAAGATGACTGAGCTGCTTCTTGTACCAGATATTGCTGCACTTACGTTCTGTATGTCGACACCACGATGTGTTTTGACCATGTCGACAGCATGCAGACCTAACGTTTGTCCATCCATATCATGGCCAATAAATCTTCAGAAAAACATGCAACTGGGTCCCCGCTCTTGAGTGTTTTCTTCATTTCAGTTGGCATGTTTTTCCTGTTGATCCTCATCATACCAACAGCATCGGTTTTGTTGGACCAAAATTGTCGGTACAGAGCAGGTGAGGAATACCAATGTTTATGAAACAGGTATATCCTTTACCTAGCAAATCCTTTGCCAGAGTTAGTTTAGTTCAATTCTGGAAAATTATCAAATTGTCTGGGGATTCAGCTAAATCCATACTAGACCCAGTATGGATTAACACATACCAAATGTACCAGGTGTAAAATTCACACAGGGCATAGGATTTGATTCCAAATCTGGCCCTCTTCATGGGAATGTATTGCTTGAAATACAGGTGACCTTTCCACAGCATCAGCGATTCATCAATTGCTATATTCTGCTCTGGAATATAGACTGAAGAGAATTGTTGAATCATTGAATTATAGAAGGGTTTTATTTTTGGCAAAGGATTTGTTGCCTTTATTTGGAAAGTAGCTGGCAGTGTCGAATTGTCAACAATATGCAAGCATTTCATCAACAATCTGAAACTGTATGGGGTTTCAAATAATGGCTTTTTGGTCCAGTACATTTCCAGTTCAGGCTTGTAATGTATCTCTTGGTAAAGGATTATGGACAAACACATAAGCAGTTCATCCTTGTCAACATCAACCCATTTCCTAAGTCTTGATCTGGGTTTCAGAAGGCCCTACTGCAGCTGCTGTGCATGCCTGTTTGTGTCCAGTACAATCATTTCTAACGTGTCATTTGGCAGAAAGAACTTAAAGTACTGTAGGACATTTTTTGTATCAGATATTACTGCCTTCTTACCAGGGGTACTAGTGAAATCAGCACTGAAAGGCACATGGTATGGACTAGCACTCCACGTAAAGTCTAAACTAGCATCATGTGATACTGTACCACCGCTGTCATTGCTTTCCGAATCGCTCTCAGACTATTCTAGTTCTCTTTCGCTGGCGTAGAGATACGATTCATCGGATTCTTTCAGCAAAAGCCGAACATCTTCAGCCGAAAGCCTTTTTCTGGAAGCCATTTTCTTCACAGGTTCAAGCTCAAGGTGACCCCCAGTCCCAAAAAATATATATTCCTTATTACATAGAGCTAATATAGCTGAAAAATTGATGACATTTAGCGAATGGATGGATACTAAAACGTTTTATAGCATAAAATGTCTCTGATGCATTGCATGTGTTTCACGAAATGCTACAAAACTTACATGACGAGCCGGGCTCAGGGATCCCAAATAAGGGAAGATGGCGGTGGACAAGCTGGGCTCGGGAATCCCGGTTAAGGGGTTAATCCAGCTAAAACTCAGCTCATCTGGTTTGGTACTCGAGGTCAGTTCTCAAAAATTGATCATCTGTTTATGCAGTTTGCCTTCCCTGACCTCTCTTTCTCTCCTTCTGTCTGTGATCTTAGCATAATTCTTGACTCTGAGTTAACCTTTAAGGAACATATTAACTCACTTTGTTGCAGTTGCTTCTATCATCTTCGCCAGCTTAGAGTAATTCGACGTACCGTACATACTCGCGATAAAGTCTATCCGAGTATAAGTCGACCCCTAGATTTTTGGGATTTGAAGGTGTCTAAAGTCAATGGCCCGGGTATAAGTCGAAGTGATGTCACCGTGGCGAACCCTCTTGAGGTGATAGTGAGAGCCGGAACAATGGCGGACGCGAAGTGGGCATGCGGCGGCAGTGGCGCCATTGTTTTGATTGAAAAACTGCATTTTAGCTTTGAACTATCAAGAAACTGAACGATTTTGACATTCCCAGATTGATTCCTGACGATTAAGAAAATTTTAAACCTGCTATTCGCCCATTCTTGACAATATAAAAATCTTAATTACCGATAATCTTGAATTTTTTAATATTTATGTAGCGCCAATAATTAATTAATATTTATGTGGCGCCTATAAATTACCAATCTTAAAATCGCTGATGTCAACTTTTATTTAGATGCCGTAGCGTATGTTGAAAATAATTAATTATGCAAAGAGTTTTAGCTAAATTAATTATTTTCGACATCCTATGTATGGAAACTTTATCCAACAGTTAGTGCCTCGCGTATAAGTCGAGGTCAGGATATATAACCTGTGAATTGGCCTTAAATTTCTCGACTTTATCGCGAATATATACGGTACTTTAGACATGCCATCAGTTTCTACTTTGTTTCATGCATTTATTTGCTCAAGGCTTGACTACTGTGGTTCACTTTTTGCTGGTCTTCCATCGGTGCGACTTGATAAACTGCAGATGGTTCTTCGTTAGGCACCCAGGGTGATTGCTGGTGTCACAAGACGTGATCACTTTAGTGAATATATGATGTCAGTTTTACACTGGCTGCCTTATCCTGCTTGAGTTGAGTTTCGTGTTTTGAGAGCGGTTGCACTCTCTTTTTGGTGCCACTCCATCTTACCTATCAGAGCTACTCCATCCTCTTAGCTCTATCCTTGGTCAGCCATGTCTTCTGTCCACAACCCATGGTCTTTTCAGTGTGCCCCAAGCAAGAACCTCATTGTTCCTGAAACAAGGTTTTGAATCAGTTGGCCCTATCCTTTGGAATGCTCTTGACGCCAGTATGTGTGGCTTAGCAACTCCTAATTCTATGGCCCTCTTTTTGAAACGACTTGAAACTTATCGCTTTGCAGTACTTATGCAGTATTTGCAGCGATAGAGCTTCTGAGTGATTCTTCAGAAGAGGCGCTATACAAATATTTTCTTACAATACATTACATAAATTTACCATATCAGACGGTAGCTGCCCCTGATATGACTGCCCCAGTTATGACCGCCCAGGATTAGTCACTAGTGAGCCATAATTACGGAATTGATAAATGAATCTCTGGTTCTAGTCGTGTAATTTAGTACATACCATATTGAATTTGTGTAACATAATGTAATTTATTTTATAAGATGCCGGCAGCCACCAAGCCATTCATCGTTTAGGCATCAATAGATTGGTAGCAGTGTTAAGCTGCAAAGGTAAAACATGGGTCTAGAGAAGGTAATGGCAAGGTACTACCTGTATCGCTGCTTGCCTAGTAACCAGAGATCAGTGTTGGACCTTACGCTCGCTCGCTCACTTGAATATTGGTCTACCTTTACCTTCTTAATCTGATTTATTATAGAAGCACCATTAGGCTAAGGGGCTGTCCATTAATTACTTCAACAAAATCGAGGGGGGAGGTTTGAAAAAAATTTGACAGTTGTTGACAGAGGGAGGGGTCAAGAATAGTTGCCGTCAACAATTTCATTTTGTACAAATAATAAAAAATAGGAAATTTTATGGAATGGTATTTATTAAAGTGGAAAAGGGTTTATTTACCAAAAAAGTCATATTCATCACATTTTGACACTTGATGAGCAAAAAAGGGAAAAAGATCATCACCTAAAAATAAAATAACCTTCTAAACTTTTTAGGTGGACCTGTCACTATTCTTATGCCGTAACTGATCTTATTGGGGGGGGGGGGGGCTCAAGATATTTTGACATAATTGAAGGGGTCACTGAAAGTTTGTTAGTTGTTAACAAGAGGAGGAAGTAAAAAATTGCTCAAAAGTTTTTGGACACCCCTAACAATAAGCCAACCAAATAGTCCTCGATCCCTTCTACTTTATCCCTGACATTTTTCAAATTCTACGACATAGTGAAATAAGTAAAAAATAAGTATACGTGTCATACGTATACTTATTTTTAGAGCTGTTACGGTTTCACCTCATGCAACTTCAGTCGGTTTCGGTTTGGTTTTAACCTAAAATCTGCGGTGTCAGTTCGGTTTTTTTGAACATCACTAGAATGCACAACTTTTAAGCGTTAAAAAAAGAGAAAGCGTCGTTTTTGTGTCATGTCTATGATGAGTCGGCAGCACTCCTTATGAGAAAGTGATTTAAATTTTACATAGATTTTCTTTTATGTAGCAATTATTGGCAATTGCATTAGCTGAGAAGAGAAGGTGACTTAAAGTCGCACATAATCATGCATTATATTTGCTATTCTGTATGAAAAATAACCATCTAAATTTGCACGGTCAAAACCACGGTTTCAGTTTGGTTTTAACCGAAAAACTGCAGGTTCGGTTTGGTTAACCGTAACAGCACTACTTATTTTTTGACTGACTAAAAAGCAGACTGTAAAAAACAGGAAATCCATCTGTTTCAGGAGTCATACCCATTCTCAGTAGCGTAGCAGAGCAAAGTGCCGACTTGGGCAAAAGTAGAAAGTGCCGCCCCTACAACTTCCGATAAATCCAGAAGTCATGACAAGCAAAATAAAGGTCATTATGTGTTATTGACCTTTTCTGTTTGCTTTATTTTTTATTTTTTACCTGAAAATGTGCAGCTCCTTGGGCTAGTGCTGCCTGGGGCAGTTAGCCCCATTGCCACCTCGCTATGCCACTGCTCCTTGTAAAGCGCCCTTGTCTTTGGTTATGCTATGCTTATGGCGCTATTAGAATAGTCCATTATACAATACAATTATAATCTCAGCATAATTTCTGGCTGCATAACGGTGGTGGTCATAACCGGGCATTCATAAAGGGGGTGGTCATAATGGGTACGTCTGCAACCAAATTTACATGAATCAGCTGCTGTTCAGATAACCTATTTGCCCGTCAACTGTTTTTACCTAAAAACACCACAATATCCACAAATATATGAGGTGAAATAGACGCATAACAGGAGCGTAGCCAGGAATTTGATTTGGGGGGGTATAAAATTTGGAGGTATATATTGTTATGTTTAATATATGTATATTATATTATATACATAATACAAATATTATATTCTACTACACTATATTATATATATATAAATATATATATATATATATATATATTTATTTATATATATATATATACTGACTCCCAACAACTTGCAAACCACTGTACTGACCGCTGAATCTGTAAACAAATACAGCGGGTTTCGTTTACTCCTTCCTTAAATCTAGACCCCTCTTGGCAAGCTGATATACACCAGACATTTTAATTACTGGACTTTTGTTTACATGATCAATCGGCCAAATTCGCTGCTAATGTCTGTGGTCGGCCATGACTGACCCCATTAGGGTAAATTGTCAAGTGACACCCATCTTCAACGTCAAGAAATGGAACAAACAGCTTTTCTCATGTGACTGAACTCAGCGGTGTAGCCAGGAATTTGATTTGGGAGTGGGGGTATAAATCTTAACTAGTCATTTACAATTGCTATTTCAAAATCAAAACACATGTTAAGGTGTGACGACCCCAACTCGCGGTCTCGTAGCGTGGCCGGCGGCCCCCAATGCCCGATCGCCATCTGCTGCCGACTCTACCTGATCGGCGGCGTCTGTTTGCCTTTCCGGTTCACCGACATCAGAGGTGTCCACGGCTGCCGGGCAGGCCGCATACTGAGGATGGCCATTCCTCAACATAGGGTTCTCGTTTTCCTCCTCTGACTCTATCCATTTTGGTCTCGGCGCCTTAAGCGATTTCGGTATATATTATTGGTCACTGGCTTCGACTTGGTGACGCGTCTCTTCATTCTCGGTAATACAACCGTCTTCCGCTCTCTTAACCCTCTCACCCCTTTCCCCCTGTACCAACATTCCCTGTTCCCCGGGAGCCCTGGTGGATATTACTGGTTGTTCTCCAGCAGGCGAGGTATGCAGACGGTTTATTATTGACACATTCAATTGTCCAATGAATGCTTCTGGCACTTCCGCGAACAATGGTCTGACAGGTGGGCGGGCGCGCAAGGTATGCAAGGTAATGGCATGCCTATTGTTGACGAACAATGGGTGGTTTGACAGGTGGCTATGTCCTGCAGAAACAATGAAGACTCAAACCAGACTTTACGGGGACAGGGATCGCTAGCAAAAGCCTCTTTTGAGGCTTTACGGGTCGACGGAGTTAAAGACAGGTGGCGTTGTCTCTACTCTGTTGCGGCTTCTTAGCACGTTTGGTAACTTCTGCTCTCGCTTCTAGACGGGCAGCGGTGTCTATTTGCTTCCTCAGCGCCTTCACCAAAACCCGAGGTTATCCGTGCCTGAATGGATGGCGGTCCACTCTTTTCCTTGACTGTCGATTCACCCAAACTGTCTCCTCACACCTTTACGACAGGTGGGCGTCTGTCTCCTCCCTTGGCTCAGAGTTGACCTCCTGGGCACTAACGTGACCTCAGGTAGGCGATTTTCATCACAGCCAAGACTCACCTTCACTGACAGTGCGCTGGGACTCCGGCGTCACAGCGACTTCAAAAGACACAAATACAACTTGCCTTTATTGGTTTATTTTTATTTATTAATAAACCAAGCAACAATGACAACAATGGCTACAGTGACAACATTGGTAACACGGACAAAGACACGTTGACTAGACGCTCTCCGGCAGCCACAATAACTAGCGCACAGGAAATGCAATCGATAGTCTTTGATATGTCAATATGAAACGATAAGTTTTAGCACTTTAAACGGGCTCCAATACTCGCTTTCAATCGCTGTGCTTTCTTGACTCTATCACTTCAGGATATAAGCGGAGCGACCACGAAAAGCACATGTCATGTCAATGACTGAATTTTTTAGAGTTTTGAAACTTTTCGACAGGCACTTAGGCAGATTTTGCATCAGTTGTCTGTATTTTCGCATAATTGCCATCAATAGGAAAAACTAGGGGACCTGCCTAACAGTGTTTTCATTAGCGACTGTCAGGAGCTTCGTCTATGGTCGGCGCCTCGCCAATCACTCCTGCTAGTTGGGCGCCACGGTTCAAGCGGTCTTAGCTACAACAGCAGCCTGCATCCGCCTCTTGACGCGTGATACAAAAGTGCCAATTTTTCACAGATTTTCGAATTTTTATGACCGACACTTGAGGGTGCTCGTCCTCTGCTGTCCCCCTTTTCTCGTATCAGCCGTCTGAAAGGTAAAATTTTGACCACCCCACCCCCTAGCGTCGTCGGCAGCGGCGATGAGAAGCATCGCTGCCGGCGAAGCGCATCGCCGTCAGGCCCGGTTTTTCGGGTGCCGGTCTTTAGGCGGAATTTTAAACTGTTGAGCCACGTCCGCTAAGGTGCCGTGAAACTAGGGAACCCAGGCAACGGCGGCATCGTTAGCGGTAGTAAGCGACCCCGTCTACGGCCCAACCCTTCGCTAATCACCCTTGGTAACCAGGCGCCAGTGTTCAGGCGAACACAGCGACTACACAGCCGGCCCACCGCTGCCGTTCTCTTTCCTTCTTTCCATCGCTCCAACCGCCTGTTCCCTTCGTCAGCGGCCAGCCAGCCGCCGTCTCCGCGCAGCCTCTTTCAAACATGCGACGATCCTCAGCGGCCAAACTCTCTAGTCACTGAAGACCAAAGTCTCTCCCGGGAACCTATAATCGTTGCTGGTTTCTATTACCCATCTCTTGGTCCTTGGGCAATGGGTGGGCGTGGCGATTCTAATAATTTTACCGAAACCTTAGCGTCTTCTAGCCTAGCGCGTACTTTGTCCATTTTACATGAATTAAAACTTTATTAATTAATTAAAATTAGTACAAAATACATTATTATAAACGCTAATTAATTAGATTAAATTATTAACTAACAAGTTTATGCAGTTAAGCAATCTTTAATAATAATTAGGAAACAATAAATAACACAGGGCAACAAAAAAAATTTTTTTGTCTGGTGCCTTAGAAGTTAGATCTGTTTCTTATTATACTTAGGGCGCTGATTCCAAATATGGCATCAGATTTTCTCTATCAGCTCTAGTTTTTGAGATATGGCCATATATCCCAGATTGGAAGCGCGTGAATTATTGTCTATATTTGATTTATGTAGATTTTGATTGCTCTCATCTAAATGTCTTTGTCAATAACATTAAAGGTCTTACATTTCCAGAGGAATTGAATTGAAATATGTGCAGTACAATAAATTATATTATATAATTAAGCACACTTCCTGAAAGTTGGGTTGAAGTGATTGTGGACGAAGAAGTAGCAAAAAATTTCAGGGCTTATTTAGAAATACAGTTGCAGGAAAGAGGACCAATCTGGGATTTGGAATACCAATGGTCTGGAGAGAACCATGAAACCATCATGATGACTGTTATTTTTGTCTTGTCAACATCAAGGGGTTAAATTGAAAAAACCATCTAGGTGGACATATCCTGACCTACAGCCTGCAAGACGACCTCATCTGCACTCAGACCAGGTACCTGTTCCATCTTTCAGACACCTACCAGAGATGTCAGACAAAGAGGAGTCACAGCTGTCTGGCAGAACTTAAGATAGCAGCAATGATGATGACTGTGACTTTAAAGATTCTTCACCACTTCCTCAGGTTTCAACCAACATGAATTAAGTGACCTTATAAGAGACCTGAATCTTTCAAAGGAATCTGCTGAAGTTCTTGCTCCAAGGTTGAATGAGAAAAATGTACTTGATTCTGGAACCAGCATTACCTTTTATTGCAGCAGAGAAAAGAATGTGCTGCCATTTTTTTAATGGCCGATGGTCTGGTGTTCTGCAATAATGTTGGCGACATCAGAGAAATGGGTTTATCAGTATACGTGCCAAATGAATGGCGCCTTTTCATTGATAGCTCCAAAAGGAGTCTGAAAATGTGTTTTTTTGCACAATGGCAACAGGTATCAATCAATTCCTATTGGTCATTCAACCAGTATCATCAGTATGCCAGAAAAGTATCACACAATATCTTTGGCTTTGGAAAAGTTAAAATATCAAGAACATCAATGGGTGATTTGTGTAGATTTATAGATGCCGAACTTTCTTCTTTGTCATCAAAGTGGCTATACAAAATATCCATGCTTTCTTTGTTTATGGGACAGTAGGGCTAAGCATGAACATTGGTCGAGATCAGAATGGCCATTGAGAGAATAAATGAGAGCTTGACATAAAAATGTTGTCAAATGAGCCATTGGTTGACAGAGAAAATAATTTTGCCACCACTACATATCAAATTAAGTCTCATAAAGCAATTTGCGAAGGCTTTTAACTAAGAAGGTTCATGTTTTGCTTACATAGCATGTAAATTTCCTGGAGTGACCAAAGAAAAGCTAAAAGCATGGATTTTTGATGAACCTCAAATAAGACAGCTCATAAAAATACAAAGATGACCTTTTTTCGCTTGTCAAGACTTTTCGGAAGACGAAAATGAGGGGGTCCAGTGGTGGCCCCACAGGGGGACCGAGGGTCTGTGCCCCCTATTGAGTACCTGACCCTCAGTGGCCTCCTGTTGGGACCCTATACTTAATACTACATACCTAACAACAAATGGTTGGCCCCTATGACTAGAAGTTGCCACCCCAATGCCCCCACCCCACTTGCCAAATCCTGGAGCCGCCACTGGGGGTCGGCCCGTTGTTACGTCATATTTTAGGGGGTCTGACGTTTTGTTATGTCGCGTTATGTAGTGGTGGAGTGGGTCAAAAAAGTGCCAAAATCGCTTTACGTAATTTATGGATGACCCCATATCTCAAAAACTAGAGCTGATGGGGCAAAACTGATAACATTTTTGGAATCAGGGCACCAAAATTACTTAAGAACAGGTCTAACTTTTGAGGCACCAAATTGTGTGTTGACCAGTGTAATAATAATAATAATGCTATCGCTATCTGTGGCACATGGTCACCACAAATGTTCCACATGTGAACAAAACCGCTACTAACCAATAAACAATTTTTTTAGGTAGTCGGATTTTGGGGGGTATATATACAGATATACCCCCGTCCCTACGGCCCTGACGCATAAATGGACAATCTGGGTTCATGAATGGGTAAACTAGCCCCATGTACTTAGAAGTTGTGAATCCCACATGTTTCAGAAAAATTGCTGCAGTGAACTGGCTGCTCTAAATATCCAATATCGATCAGAGATTGTCAGCAAAATTATAACTCATAATGCATTGCACTAGATGGGCTGGAGACAAAGGACATCTGGGTCTTAGGTCAATTGTTGACTATACCAGAATGCTTTGCGTGACTTATTGGTACCTAGAGCTGGGCTTGTTGGCCATGAAACTGGGTCAAGATGGGACTTTCTTAAAACAATCTGTGTGGTCTCGGTCGAAACCTTGTTTCTGTGTAACTGTAATGCATTATGGGCAAAAACTTTAGATAGCAATGGTTTTGCTGGCATTATTATTATTATTATTATTAAAGTTAAGATTATTAATCTGTGTGGTCTCGGTCGAAACCTTGTTTCTGTGTAACTGTAATGCATTATGGGCAAAAATCCTAGTTAGCAATGGTTTTGCTGGCATTAGTATTATTATTAAAGTTAAGATTATTTTGGTGGCTAATCCGGAAGGACTACGTGAACACATTACTGTGTCAAAACACATTCATAACTAGTTCAAAATAGCCAGGTCTTTAAGCGCTTCTCAAACATATCTAGTGATGGTGAGAGTTGAATGGCCAGTGGTAGACCATTCCAGACCCGTGCTGCCGCCACGGGAAATGCGCGATCACCCACAGTGGAGAGACGCATTCGCGAGACGAGTAGCGCTGCAGTGGAGGCTGATCTCAGACATTGTCGACCATTGAGATCCTAGACTTGATGCAGGCATATCATTATTTGATAGACATAAGGACACTGACACTGCATGACGGTGCCCAGTTAAGAAAGGAGGAGCCAGACACCCGCCATCTTTTGATGGAAGCGTCTCTAAATTTGCACAACATCACTTAACATTTTGATGCATTAGGCAATGTGTTTCTTTGCAAATATTCTTTGGAAAATAGCATTATCTCGCAGATAAGTCGAGTTGACGTTTTAAAGTGAATTTCAATGCATAATAATGCATACATTTTTTTACTTCTGCACGTGTGTATATACAGTATGTATATAAGATGTCTTTTGACAATTGCTCGGGAGTTCTTGTGCAATTGCTGTATTTTGATAGAGATGAGCTTTGAATCATTTCAAAAAGAATTGTTAAAGTGCTTCTGAGGTATTTAGTATGCTTAAACATATGGAATTGGCATAAATAAACAACTGCAATTTTTATAATAAATTGTAGACTAATTAAAATATAATTTATGAAAATTCTGCAAAAATGTAAAGCAAAAGCAAGTTGACAAGCACAAGTTTAATATTTTAAATAGTTGCTTGGTTATTTGATCATTAGTGACAGATATTATATATTGATTTTGTTACTTTCTTGCCATAAATAGTAATTTTATTTCATGTTAATAATGAATAAATAAGATAATTCTTTGGCGTCTATACTTTTGATAGTTTCTTTTTTGTGTTTAGGACTGTCCATTTGTTTATGAAGTACCAACCTCAGCAGCTTTCCCAGCAGCTACAGTATATGACCCTATTGATCTTCCAAGTAACCATGCAGAACTCTCAACAATTGGATCTAATCCAATTTACACCTCGTCATATTTTCACTTGCATCCAGGTGACAGACGTGGTCAACCATTTTCAAAGTATGTTTATAATAATGAAATCTTGATTCAGCAAGGTCAATTTTTTTTCTTCGTTTTAGCATCCAGTAAAGTATTATGTGCTCATTAAAGTATTGGGTGCACTGTGGAACAGTGGTTAGTCCACTACTCTGCCACTCTTGAGGTCTGTGGTTCAACTCCTAGCTGTGGCAGAAACTTTTCGATTGTTTCTGTCCCAAGCACTCCCAGTCGACACAACTGTGAATGAGTACATTGGGTGTTGACTCGGTGGAAGGAAAGGCGGCAAGAAAAGCCTGGCAATCTGTCCTCATTCAGCCATTGCCATGTATAACTGAATGTGCTAACCCTTCAGTTCTCTGTTGGGCCAGTGCTGGCCAATGGAGTATACAAAGTATTAAGTGTATTAAATCCGAGAAATTTTTTAGATCAATGACAAGGAATTGATGAAGCAGTCATGCAGAGGGTAAAAATTACAGTTTTATGAAAGCAAGCCTTGTCATCATAAGCATAAACTGCTGGTTTGTTTTGAAAGCAGCAATTTTATCAGAACTGACTGCTTAATTGATAACTAAAGGTCTTAACAGATTTAATGGTGTCCAGTCAAAATAGCGCAAGACAAAATAGTGCTGACAAAAGAGCTCCAAAACCTCCCAAAAATAGCACCAATGTAATTGCGCGACATGAACAAATCGACAATAATAAATACAGTAAAGATAATACTCGGCTATGAGATGTAAAAATCTTCAATACCGTTTTTAAAATCCACTAAGTACTCGGCTATGAGATGTCAAAGATATTCAGTATCGTATTTCAATCATGCTGGGTGGCATGTCAAAGGTATTAGCAGGCGTTACTCGAAACGGAATTAAATACGCAAATATCAAATAACTAAATATTTCATACAGGAAAGTGTATAAGTATAGTATTTTCTTCTACATTATTGAATATTATAAAAGGACATTTTTCACAGTTTTATTAGTTTGGTATAATATTACTTGAAAAAACCTTTTAAACTTACAGCTGTAAAGTTGAGTTCTCTTTCATTTCTTACTTCGGCGCTCATTTGTCAGCGCTTATTTGTCGGCGCTATTTTGTCTTGCACGATTCTGTCGGTGTGCCAGATTTAATAACTTGTGTGACAGTTCCCTTTTGTTGAATTCTGAGTTGAATCCTTTGATGGTTACATTAACCTTCTTAGCATTAACCCAGAGTAACACTCGGGCAAGGAAAACCATGCTAAAAGCGTTAACCCTGAGCCATAGACCCCTTAAGTGAAGGACTGGCGGCGCGCGTCCTCAGGTCCACGAACTTGGGTCCATTGAATTTTTGACACTACAGCATCTATTACATGTCATAACTTAAGTTCGGGTATAGATACAGCTGTAAAATTTGGCAGTCTAACTCAGAATTGAATTTCCTACAAATATCAAGCAACCGGAACTTGATGACATCATTACTTATTTAATTATGAAATTAAACAAATTAATGCGTGTCCATTGAGTTGCTAATACAATAGCATCAATTGCATGCTGCAACTGGAGTTTGCACAATGATACAGCTATGACAGCTATGAAACCCGGTAGTCACACTCAGAAATGACTCTCTATGCATTTCAAGTAACCGGAAGTTGACGTCATTACTTATTTCATTAACAAATTAACATAGCTGTATCATCAAGCACATTTGATGATACAACTATGTTAATTTGCAGCTGCAACAATTACTAGGAACTCATTTGGCGCACGTTAATCTCTTTATTTGTTAATTTAATAAGTAGTGATGTCATCAACTTCAGGTAACTTGAGTGTAACTACCATAGCTGCAAACTCCATTCGCGTTTTCATGTCCCGGATTTTGGGCCCAAATAACGGCAGATAACGTTGTATGAACTGGGCTCGGGATCCCAGTTAAGGGGTTAACTGCAACATTGCTTTCATTAATTGCCATTGATACCTGAAGAATGGAAATAGAAATCTAGTAAGCTAAGTAGTACTTAAATAAATAAGCAACCAAAATACTAACAACATTAATCGAAAAATTTAATTGATTTAAGAAAATTTATCATTTAAAAGTTTTTCAATTAAAAGTTTTGATGATTAATAGATTAATCGATCATTGACAACCTCTAAGTGGCATTGGCAGAATCCGATAGATCAGAAAGAGGTCTCTATCAACACGAATACTATCAGTACCTCGCACAAGAACCAAAATCGGAGATCGTTCCTTTCTAGTAAATGGCCCAGTACTCTGAACTCGTTACGGCCATATCTTAGAAGCGAAATACTTTCCTGTGAAACTTTTCTCTCCCATCACTGAAAACATACTTGTTTAGTACACAAGCCGAGGCATATTAGGTTTAATTACCATATTATCTCGGGTATAATACGCACCTGTGTATAATACTCACCCTTAGTTTCTAGAGTTTTCTTAATGTAAAAATGTTAATGCCTATGTATAATATGCGCCCAAAATTTCCTCTGAGAATCTCCTTTAATTAACCTGGATAATCACAATTGTCTTTCAAATTCTGCTTAAAATTGGAAGAGTAGACAGTTTCGCCCTCGCAGGCGGCCATCATTAAGATAGATAGATAGATAAATAGATACTGAAGTTGCAAGCGCTATTTTTACAAATGCGCCGCTACTTCTGAGTCAGTCAGATTGAAAAAGTGCGTCTCAAGTCTATTCAAAAAGAGGGCATGAGAGACAGGTTGGTCACGTAATGTCCTAGGAAGGGAGTTCCAACTCCGAGGACCGGATACCCTGAAGTCCCTATCTCCAATTCTCCTGCGAGTTCTGTTGACCTCAGCACCATTGATCTTTGAGTTGCATCGACAACTCTACAATCCTTTAACAGGTAGAGCGGTGCTTCACCTCTGAGACAGCTGTCAACTAACGAGTTGATTTTGTAAAGCATTCTCAATTTCACAGGAAGCCAGTGCAATGTTCTCAGAACAGGTTTGATATGGGACGACCGAGGCTTAGTCGTTATAAGCTGAGCTGCAGCGTTCTGCACAGATTGTAGTCGACGCAGTTGTGCTTCTGTTATTGACTATAAAAGACTATTGCAATAGTCAAGCCTAGTTCCAATAAACGAGTGTACTAAGGCTGTTGCAGCCTCAGGCTGTTACAGCCTCAGCCGACAGCGAGGATATGACTGATCCAATCTGCCGTAGCTCGTAGAAGCTCTGAGCGTCTACTCTGCTGATATAATTTGTCATCGTTAGCTTTTCATCAAGTAGGACTCCAAGATTTTTAACGACATCAGATCGCACAATCAGGTTGTGCAAAACTTGAGAAAGTGTGTTTAGACAGTTGTTTATCCGTTCCGAAACAGATCAGTTGAGTTTTACTCTGATTGAGTTTAAGTTTATTCCTAGAAAGCCAAGACTCAACATGACTTATGCAGCTCGAGAATAAACTTTCAACATCCACGGATCTATCAAGTTTTTGGCTATAATACAGCTGGACATCATCAGCATAGAAGTGCATCTTGAGCTGAAGTCTCAGTACCACATCTTCCAGCTCACTAAGGAACACAACAAAGAGTAGAGGTCCAAGAATGGATCCCTGTGGAACTCCATGCAACATTCTTGAGGGTCTAGAAAGCACTCCATTATACAGCACCCTGGACACTCAATTTATAAGATATGACTTCATCCATTCGAGAACTTTATCACGATGCCCAAAGCGTCTCTCGAGTCTACTAAGCAAGATGTCATGATCGACGCAGTCAAAAGCAGCCAATAAATCTAACATAATATGTGTGGTCACCTTGCCCTGATCTGCCGCTTCAAACACTTCTGATAATATTCTGAGAAGCGCCATCTCAGTTGGATGTTTTTTCTGTAAGCCGATTGAAATGCAGGCCATTTATCGAACTTAATGAGATGCTGCTTTATTCTGGTTGAAACCACTCCCTCAATGATTTTAGATTAAGCCATAAAACTATAAGCCATTAAGCCATAAAACAATAAGTCTGCATCATTTTTGTAGCAATCAATGACAGAATGTCTATTGAGTAACCTAGACAATCACAATTTTCTGACAAATTCTTTTTGAAAATAGATGTGCAAACAAAGCTTTTCTCCACATCCGACCGTGTAGGTAAAAAGTCGTATAACGCGTGTGTTTTTCTCCACATCCGACCGTGTAGGTAAAAAGTCGTATAACGCGCGTGTTTTATGCATAAAAATGTGGCTAAATTAAAAATATGTATGTTATGTACATAAAATTGTATGTACATAAAATTTATTTCTATGTATCATACACACCCACACCTTGTACCGATTTTTTAAAGGAAAAAAGTGCACATTATACGCGAGATAATATGGTATATGCCTAGAAATGATATGATGAGGAGGAGGAGGAGGATGATGACATAATATGCATTTGCAAATTTAGACTGCCATATATAAACCCAAAACTGCTCAAACATCTATCGATATTTCTTGTTCATTTTGGCCTGGTGATTAAATATTATTATGCTCAGGTGATTAAATATTAAATATGGCAGGAGCAGCAGTAACTGGATCTAAAATTGACATGCACCTCCTTGGTTTGCCTGTCAGGTCAGGTCATTGTCTTTTGGCTGTCTCAAGCTATTGACTCCAAAACTATGTTTCTCCATTTATCTGTCTTGCTATTTCTTCAAGGAGGTTGAGTTTTATTAGTTGATTTGTCAACTGGGTTGGGGTCATTGTAGAGTTTATTCAAATAGTCACTCCGTCAGCTCGCTAGAGAGCTCCACATGTGGCATCAGCAGAATATGAATTTTCTTGTGATTAACATTGTTTTTTCTAAATTTGCAAAATGTTCTCTTATTTTATGTATACCAAATTTTTGATTTAATGATTTTAGTAGATTTAATACCGTTGAACAAACTCTGGCAATACAGGAAATATAGACCGTTAACTACCAAGATGATATCCATTTGGATTATATTATCCCTGTAAATAAAATTTCCATCAATAGTGGTAAGCTTTCGTGGCGTTCTGTTTTCTAAATCGACCTCCAATTGCCTCTGGTGATGAGCGGGGGCATTACAGATACACTCACCTACATCTGTTGTATTTTGGCCAAAATCAGAAATGTCTCCTGAGTGGTCAGACTGGGTTGCACATTGCAAAGCTGTTAGACTGTTTCACTACCGTGGAATACCAGCTGGGCATCATCAAGAAAACCAAATCCATCCCAGTCAAATCTTCACTGCTCGTGATTACGGATCTCCATCGAATGAGAGAATTTTCTTGTCTAGTAATTAAGGTTGTTAAGACCGCTGGTTTTGAAGGACCGGTTAACAGTTCAAAAACAGACCGGTTAACCACTCGTTATCGGCAGTCTGGTGTCGTGCCAACATCAAAGTGCTTTGATGCCGCCGGCATCAATGCCGGCGTCCTGCCCAGCCCTCTATGTACTCGCGTTAAAGTCGAGTAATTTAAGGCCAATTCACAGGCTTTACCCGGTATATCCTGACCTCGACTTATACACGAGGCACTAACTGTTGGATAAAGTTTCCATACATAGGATGTCGAAAATAATTAATTTAGCTAAAACTTTGTGTACCGGTAATTAATTACTTTCAACATATGCTACGGCATCTAAATAAAAGTTGGCATCAGTGATTTTAAGATTTGTAATTTATAGGCGCCACATAAATATTAATTTTAATATTGTCGCTACATAAATATTAAAATAATATTTTAAGATTACCGGTAATTAAATTGTTCATATTATCAAGAATGAGCGAATAGCAGGTTTAAAGTGTTCTTTATCGTCAGGAATCAATCTATGAATGTGAAAATTGTTCAGTTTCTCGATAGTTCAAAGCTAAAACGCAGTTTTTCAATCAAAACAATAGTGCCGCACGCCCTGCTCGCGTCCTCCATTGTTCCGACTCTCGAGATCACCTCAAGAGGGTGCACAACGGTGACGTCACTTCGACTTATACCCGGGTCAATGATTTTAGACACCTTCAAATCGTTTTGATGTTTTCAAATTTAAATTACGGTTAACCGGTCAAAGTTAAAAGGACCAGTCCTTGCTCTTAGGACCGGTTAACCGTTAACAACCTTACTAGTAATCATTACTGACATTTGTAAGTTAGAAGAGACCAGCTGAATGCACCAGTCACACGATAATGCCATGAACACTTGTCTACCCTCATATTGCCATTCATTCATATTTCAATACTTCCTGTACAGCTGTCTGGCCCTCTATCATCAGTTACAGATGTCCTCGCATGCAGCAAGTCAAAGGACCCAGCATCAATGTGAAGTTCAATGTTGAGGCTTGTTGTTTTAAACATCAGATTAATTGTCAATAAATCAATGATATATATGACATTCTGCTTGAGAACAGCATTGACACACTGGCTACAAATGAAGCCTGGCATGAAAGTGCAGACTCTATTACCATATGACAGCTGAGAACTTGTGGTTTTAATGTAGTCGAATCTGCCCGACCAATAATAAAGAATTCAAAATTGAAAAAGATCAAGTCTATTAATCATGGAGGTGTTGCAATAATTTCCAGAAGGAACATCACACTCACCAAAGTTGACCTCAAGCTTAGCAATAAGCCAAGCTCATTTGAATATGTGGCAGCTCGTGTTACTGTTAAATCTACCCTTACTGCTTTTGTCAGTGTGCAGGCCTTTGTCAAAAGCTCCTGATGCCACCTTCTTTTATGAATTTTCCACTTTCCATGATCAATTGCTAATGACAAGCTCAAATTTACAAATTGTGGGAGATTTTAATACCCATCTGGATGACAACACCAACCATCATAGCATTCAACTGAAGTTAATCCTTGAATTGCATCTACTGATTTAGCATGTCAATCAATCCACTCCCCAGTGGGGCCATCTGCTAGATGTTGTTACTTCGGACTCTAAAGCCATCATAAAGAGCATACATATAATGAAGGCGGTAATATCAGAGCACCATCTGATTTCATGGACTGCTGATTTTCTCTTCCTCCGCCAACCTACACAGCAATCAGAAAATTGAAAATGGAAAGACTTCAATATTGAACAGTTCACCTTGGATCTTCAGCAGTCTGTCTTATGGAATTTAGAACTGCTGACAATGGGGCTTAGAGTCTGCTGATAAGCATGCGCTATTTCATTCAATTACTGTAAGGGAGACTCTTCGCCAACTGTGGTCGAATGAAGAAACACGTACCTTGAAATGTGATTCCCGATGCCTTGAGCGAAGGTTCAGCTGCACAGGATTGCTTGGTGACCCGGGTGCCTGGTGAAAAGCTGCCACTGCACACAGAAAAGCATGTTGTCGCAACACAGCTGCTCACTGGAGGAGTCGGATATCAGCTGCCAAAGGAAACTGTAAGCATACATGGGCTGTATCAACTCATTAATGGGTTCAAAAAGGACAAAGGCCATGACAATTCCTTTTGCAGCAGATGAATATTATGATCAACTGTCAAAGAAATTAACTGCAATTCGATTGTCAACTGAGAATGAAAGTGGACCAGAATTTAATGATTGCCTGACAGAGTTCACGGCATTCCAACCTATCAGTGTTCCAGAAGTACAGAGAACTATACTTGAAGCAGTTGACAAATATTGCAGCCTGGATACTATGCCAACATGGCTGTTCAAGAAAATTACACCTCAGCTAGCCCCATTCTTCACTCATCTTTTCAACAGATCTTTTGCCTCTGGTATTTTTCCTTCAGGCCTACTTCAGATATTGCTCGAGTTTGAAAATTCAAAATTCCAGTGTTCAACTTTGATACTGTCAGGTAGGCCCTATATATTGACTTAATAATTAACTGGGACAAGAAACAGCTATCAGCAGCTCCTTTGCTTTCTAGCCTCTCAGACATTTCTTCGTTGATACAGTAAAGAGCAGGGATCGACAGTTGAACTGTCAGAGATTTCCATTACTTAGTTAGTAATTAATTTACTTAGGCTAAATCCTCAGAAATCTGAATTGATCTGTTTTGGAAGCAAAGCTCATCTTGAGAAATTAAATTTCACCAGCATCAATTTAGGATCGGTGCAAATCCTCAGATCAAAGCTAGTTCGTAACCTGGGGATCTTGCTCGATGAAAATTTAACTATGACACACCACGTCTCCCACCTTGTCTCAACATGTTTTTTTGAGCTACGAAATTTAAGAACAATTGCTTCATCATTGTCAAGGGAAACTACTGAATCACTGGTGCATGCATGGATTAGTACGAGGTTGGATTATTGCAATAGTCTGCTCTTTCAAATTACCGAAGCTCAAATAAAGCGCCTTCAGGCGGTTCAGAACTCGGCAGCTAGACTAATCACAGGAACTAGACGACATCAACATATTACTCCAATCTTGCGTGATCTTCATTGGCTGCCAATCAACAGGAGGATAAATTACAAACTTATCTCTCTTGTTGACAAGTGTCTACGTCAAGAATCTCCGAAATACCTAACTGAGGATTTTCAACTCCTGCGCTCGAGAAATCGGAGCACGCGGCTGTGGTGTGATGTTACAAGGAAGCTTGTCTCCCATCAGACTTTCACCAAAATGGGAGATCAGTCATTCAAAGTTGCTGGACCAAACGCGTGAAACTCTCTTCCGCCAGATTTACGTGATACATCTTTATCCCGTACCGTTTTTCTATCACAGCTAAAGACATATATGTTCGATTGAATTATTTTACTGCAGCGGCGCCTTGGTGTCACAAAGGGCCACAGAAGTTTATCTAATCTAATCTTCCCTTGCCATTCTCAGGCAACTGAGAGATGTGTGATGCTAGTAACTGAAGCCAATGCTGCAGTATGTGGACCAACTGCAAGAGAAGGACACATCAAGTCAAAGCAAGAATCTTGCAGGCTCATGCCCTATTTTAAAACAAAAGCAGACTTCTTGAAAAACAATTGTAGGTTCACAGTAAAGCGCATATTGTGTAATTGATCTGGTGTGTACTGTACTGTATATTTGCATATTGTGAGACATAACTAGGTTTATTGCAGCACTATAAAGGGCCTACTCCTGTAAGTCTTAATAGAAAAAGTTAATAATTCTTTTTAACTCTTTACAAAAGCACAGTTTTGTATAATATGCTGTTTGTGTTATTACAATAATGCAGTTGTACGTAAATAAATACATATGCCAAATATGCATTAATTACAAAAAATGCCCAAAACTTCATTGTCACTGGGGAGGCTCTTAACATTCACTTAAAAATTTGAAATGTTTGCTGAACAAATCACTAATACCTTGCACAACTTCCCTGCACTATTAGAATTCTGAATTCAATTTTTTTTAATTTTGTACTTTTCACTCCACCATAATATACAGCTCATAATAGCTGGTACAGTACTGTAAATGATTGATTGTCAACCAATATAGCGGACATTAATCAACTAATCAATCTAACTGTGACGTACTTGGCAGGATGGCTATTGCACCTGTAGCGTGTTTCAGTTTGTGCCATTTGTATTTCTCACTGCTGTGCACACAATTAATAAGTTTATGATTGTCTCTGATTTGTTGATGAACTCGGCACAGCTCAAACCCACGTTGACTTTCAACAAAAGCATTGCCCTTACTGTCTCGGCCTTTAGTTGACTTTTTTCTTCTGTGCACAAATCACTTATAAGACTGAATACACGTTCCACTGGAGCATTTGTGCAATGTAACGCTAAAGCAAATTGGACAATCATAAGAATTTCACCAAAGTCAATACCGGCATTGTTCTGCATGAAATGCCTAAACACCTCAACCCATCAGTCTCCCACGTTTGTCTCTTCAACTTTCCACCGAGCTATAGTCTGATCTGTAACATTGTTCTTGACACACGTAGCTTGACTAAACAATTCATTGCTATCATTAAACAACGTGGCTTTGGCCAAAATTCTTACAACATTCTCCAGAACGGGCTCATTTTTGGGAAACATTTTTGAAAACAGGACATTTCTGTGTCCTTAACCGCTTCACCGGGTTCCCCCAACCTAGCTCGTCCAACTAGGAGCTAGACTCGTCATGTAAGTTTAGAGGCGTTTCGTGAAACGCACGTGCTGTATCACAGTGTTTTATGCTGCAAATCGCTTTAGTATCCATCCATTCGCTAGATAGCACCTATTTTTCAGCTATATCGCATCCTTGAAAGAGAGAATATATATTCTTTGGAGCGAGGGTCAGACTAATAACTTTCAGAATTCGACTTTTTCGGATTAGAATTGATCTGTCTTTACCAAATGTTGGCCGATTTTCAAACTTTTTGATTTATTTTGTTCCTTTGACTTCTCCTACAACTTTGCCGCTGACCAAAGTGGGGTTACTGCTGAAAAATTTTAGCTATGGAGCTTCGAAAAAAATTTCTGGAGGGGTTTTATTTCAGGCCGTAGAGTGGACCCTACAACCAATTTTGTTTGCACGGATGGTTAGAAAGAGGAATAAAAAAGCTAAACAAATGTGCATACCTCATCTTTTTAGATCTCATATAGCCTGAAATATAGCAAATTCAAAAAAATATAGAAATTTTTCAAACTTCAAAACTTTCTCGAAATTCACCGATAAGACTTATGTTCAAACATAGGGGTCATTGGGTTAGGATTGATAGATCTTTACCAAACGTTGACCGATTTTCAATGTTTTTGATTTATTTTGTTCCTCTGACATCCCCTACAACTTTGCCGCTGACCAAAGTGGGGTTACCGCTGAAAAATTTTAGCTACAGAGTTTAGAGACAAATTTTCTGGAAGGGTTTTATTTTAGGCCTTAGAGTGGACCCTGCCTCCAAATTTGTTTGTTTTATATGGATGGTTAGAAAGAGGAATAAAAAGCTAAACAATGGTGTTTACATCATGTTCTTAGCTCTTATATAGCCTGAGATAAAGCAAATTTAAAAGTTACAGTTTTCATTTCTGAAGAACGTTTTTCCAAAAATTAAATCTCCAGTATGGTGACGGCATCTGAAAATTTAATACCCGGTTAAGGGGTTAAACCAGGACTGCCCTGGTCAAAATGGGACGCATTCCAATTTGAAATTACCTTTCTTTGGCACGTTTTTAAGGAGTCTTCTTCGGCTTTACTCTTGGACATTCTTTTAAATTTTCAACGCAAAATCGCTTTAGCGGATCAAATTATCGATCATTCGAAAAAGGTTAACGTCTGATTTCAGATTGATCATGCGGCTGAAACATAAAATAGAAAGGATTTTGTCAAAGTCGTATTATTGCATAGCAGTTTTAATATGATAAAGAAATTTAAACAAGGTCGCTGAGTGACTGTTATAGCGCACATTTTTAGCACCTACAGACTAGTACAGACAATCTTATCAAACTTATAAAGGCACAGATTGTTGCACTTAACATTATTAACATTTATTTATTTATTTATTTCAAGACAATTTCTATAGCGCCGTGCACTAGGCTAAGGCCTATGACAAGGGCGCTGCACACACAGTCAACCATATCCTCAGTCACTGCTGTCAGCAAGGCGTTCCAGAGCAATGGATTCCCGCGTGAGAAGGACCTGTCTCTGAACTTCGGGGTCTGTGACGGAGGTGGGACGAGCAGTAGGACACGATGGCTGGAACGAAGTGCCGACCTCCGTGCGTTCGATGTTGATCTTAGGACTAGCTCAACCAGGTACTGTGGACAGTGTGGGTCCTTTAACGCTCGGAAGGTGAGTTAGCAGCGCTTTTGGATAATGCGCTCCTGGGCTCGAATCCAGTGCAGCTGGTCATTCAGTAGAGGGGTTACATGGGCTCCCTAGGGCCTGCTGAAGATGACCTGAGTGGCTGTATTGAGCACGGATTGCAGATGATTCAACTTTCCGTTGGGGAAGCCCAGCAACATGCTATTGCAATAGTCCAGTCTGTGCAAGACAAGGGCATGCACAAGGTGCACTGCCCTGCTGATCGGAAGATGCCGGCAGGCTGACCTAATCCTCCGTAGGTGGTAGTAGCAGCCGCTGACAACATTACTAATATGTTCCTGAAACGATGCACAAGAAATTGCCAGTTTAATGATAATAATCTGGCTTTGATTTGTTCTTGACCTCTGATTTCTAGGTCTTTTCCATCTTTCATCGGTCTTATTTGTGGCACCTACTCATTTTTTATTCTTCTATAAATGATCTAGGTTATAAAATTGACAATGTGTCATATCAGTTTTAGGGAATTCTGAATGCAGAATCCAACAGTATGACAGTATTCAAATGAAATAAATATGGGAGTGTATATCACCTACTTAGCAGAAGAGTTTAAAAAAATATTGATGATGTGAGGGTTGACTGAAATCAATGTGGTAACTAAGAATTCCAGGTCAAAACTAAGTGATATGGAAAAAATATCCTAAATAGAAGTATCACTGCCATGCTTGTGGTAATAGTTTTTGAAATGTTGTTTAAAACTAATATTTTTGAAATTATTTGTTTGTTTAGCAGCCAGTGCTCCAGTCGACATTCATTGAAGTCACATCCTTCTTTTGGTGGATTTTCTGTGTCACGAAATGCTGTTGCTCCTGTTGAGTCATCTCCAGCTGTGTTTAACTTGCCTCTTGGGCAGCCAATGAGTTATGAATCACCTGCTTCAACATCATCCTCGTGCTTCACTAAAAATTTAAATTCTCTGGAAAACACAAGCTCTGTTGGAAACCAGGCTACAGAAGTGAGTAGTCTAGCTGTAAATATTCTACTGACCGATTCGATACTTAACATTTTCAAGGACCTCAACTTTGACAGCTGCACCATCTGTGTCTGTAACACAAATATTGATGGTAATGATGTTGGACTTTACCTTCCTGACAGAAGAAAGGAGGAACTGTATCGCTGTCACTGTGCCTTCAGTGCTATCGTGAACCGTCGGCATGGCCTTTACTCTGGTCTGTTTTATGAAGATGAAGATGAAATTACAGGTTGTCGTCACAGCGACCGTGACAGTCATAAAAGAAGTTTTTTGCATTCATCTAGATGGACTGCAGTTTCTGAAGATCATCAGAGTTCTAATAAAGGTCTTCCAATGTCAAATGATGAAATGGAGCAAAAATCTCAGGATATAATGATACTTTTGAAAGACCAGTTTTCTACTTTGTTTCCTTCATGTGCTGTGACTTCTAATTGTTATTCACTGAATCAACCAGAATATGATGAACTGCAGTCAAAATGGGGAAGCTTAGAATTCGCTGGTGAGTTTCATGCCTCAAAGCATAACAGATTAATTGTAAATTTACTTAATATGCTATTTTCACTGTGCCAGCATGTTATACATTTTTCTTTGGTTGTGTAGTTAGTAGGCATGTATGATAATTATAGCAAATGTATTGTTTGAATTGCTGATCGAATTAAGATATTTATTAGGGGTGTGAAGATGGCATATTGTTAACACTCTGGAGAGGCATGCTGTTGGACCAGAGATCTAGTTTCACTGGATGCCAAAGGTTGACTCAGCCTTACTTGCTAGAGGTAGGTAAAGGTAAAGGTACAACCCATAGGCCATCGCGGGCCCGTCGGGAACCGAAGGGTTAGTGCCTTCAGGTATACACGGCAACGGCTGAATGAGTGCGGATTGCCAGCCTTTCCCTTGCCGCCTTTCCTTCCACCAAGTTAACACCCGATGTACTCATTCACAGCTGAGTCGACTGGGGGCGCTTGGGGCAGAAACAACCGAAAAGTTTCTGCCGCGGCCAGGAGTGGAACCACGGACCTCAGGATTGGCAGACCAGTGCGCTAACCACTGCTCCACCTGCGCACCCTCTTACTTGCTAGAGGAGGTTGATAAAGCCTAGGAGAAGCATTCAGCTGCATAATAAAAATGCTGGGTCTGGAGAATGCAATGGCAAAATAGCATAAGCCACTTACATTGCTGCATGCCTGACACTGGAGATCAGTGCTGGGCCCATCCTCGAATTCGATTATGAGCAGGACCTTTACAAGATCATTCTTGTAAAGCGCTTTTGACTTTGGCCCTGTTAGCTATGCTTACGGCACTCTAGAAATTGTCTTGTATAATAATAATAATAATAATAATAATAATAATAATAATATTATTATTATTATTATGCCTTTTATTAGTTACATTAGGGACCATCCATATATTACATGTGCAAAAACTAATATTTTCAGACCTCACTTGTTGTACCCTATACATTTTTGGACCCCTCCCCTAAGTGCACGTACAAACTAGTTTCTCTACCTCCACCCTGTTTGAAAAATTAATTTTTAGCCATGATCACAAGGATTACTGTGGATTAAAGTTGCCACAGCTAAGAAAGGCAAGAAATGTGTTTTGCCAAGTGCAAGCGTGTGAATAAATCTCATGACCCATTGCTTACCCATGACAAAGTAATTGTGTTCAAATTTGATTTGTGTGACTTGAACGAGTCTTCTGCCTGAACAGTAAGGGAATATGTTACCGAGATATATCCCCGGTGCTGATATGGGTTTTAAAAGCTGCATTTTAGATTGGAAAGAAGTGTTGCAGGTATAGAAATTTTCTATCAGACCATTGATTCTGTTTTGGAAAGTTAATATTTTGCAAACACATTTTAATGTTGCATAACCATTTGAATTGACGCAAGACCTAGCAGTCCATCGGTCGATGACGTACTAACCTGGAAGCTGATTGGTTGAATGACAATGATATATGGATGAATTATCAGCTTGAATGTGAAAACATATTAACTCAGATATATCCAGGTGATACTTTTTGTCCCAAACAAACATTTTGAGGATTATTTTAAAGTGGAGCCCCGTTGATTAATGCCAGTGTATCATTCACGCAGATATTATCCGGGTAACTACTTAGGGTGATGGTCCATGTTTCGCATCCATATAAAAAGCTGCTGAAGATACAGGTAAACTACAGCTAAAATAAAATACAACTACATCCAAAGCGCTATATAACTTTATAAATTTACTTACTTACTTACTTAATCTTTTGTTGAATATTGTTGGTCATGTGACTGTTAACCTTGTCCGAGAGTAATAACTTCCGGGTCTTTCGATTTTTTAAAATAGTAGTGTATCAGTTTTTCGCACTGAATGTTTTTGAGAAATTTAGCCATAGGCCCAACGTTCCCTCTAAGCTGCGCGCTGCGCAATTGCGCAATATTTTTCGGGCCAGCGCGCAGAAGTTTTTGAGTAGCACGCAGTGATTTTTGAGTGGCATTTATAGGATGATACAATAGTCAAAGCTGAAACATTATAACAAAAATTTGACTTGAAGCACAATCACAGAACATGCAGTAATAGTTGTAACGAAAATGAGTTTCGTTACATGGCCCAATGATAGTTCGTAGTCTAAACAAAATCAAGCGCTGTAAAACAATTTCGTGAATAGCGCCAGAGCCTTCTGACCTTGGTTTCTGATGGCGCATCCAACTTCCATTATGTTATTATTTTGCTAAAATTTAAAATAGCGTACACAGAAAAATCCGTGTTGGAGCTACATATTCGTAAAATTTCTCAAATATTTTAGTCGAATAATCGTCGTAATGTCTAAACAGCATCGGTCCGTGACAACTGGGTACCGCCGATTGGGCCCGGCAACTGGGTAATGGGACATCTGGGTAACGGGACATCTGAGCCCTGGACATCTCGGCCCCGCACCATCAAACTGGACTTAGGCCAAATAATAACTGAGGGTTTGTTGTAAAACTTTGGGGGTCTTCTTTAAGCCTATCATTGGCTACAAATTGAGTACAAATTCTTAATTAATGGAAAGTGCTATTTCTTTGATCGTAAATGCAACGTATAGTTACAACGAGCCTATATGGACTTATGAAGAACTGAGACTTCGCTGCATGGCGTGATTTGTAGGGGGAAGGGGGGAATCCCCCCACTGCCCTACTGCATCCCCCCTACTGCTACAGCCCACCACCACTACATCCCCCCACTGCTACATTTCCCAACAACTACACCCTCCCCCCCAGCTCAACATATCCCCCCCCCCCACTGCTCCAGGTCACAAATCGCACCCTGCTTCGCTGTATCCCTGTAGTAGTGAATAACTGCAGGAAGTCTTCTTCAACCCCTGTCATCGGCTACAAATTGAGTACTATTTGTACGCGCAGGCATTTATGATGTTATGCTCATTATCATGTTTTTGAATTGCAAAGCACGCCTATCAGGATGCATATATAATATATATATATACTAGAAAGATGCTCGCTTCGCTCGCAGTGCAGGATAATACTAAAACCCAATCATTGAATTCATGCTGCTGAACAACGTTTCAATGATGTACATATGCTACATAGCCAAGCTCTGACGCTGCAGCGTACGCTTCGTCAAACGCTTCACGTGGTCGTTTGCTTCGCGATCGCCGTTAAGCCGCGAGTTGTACACGCTATGGCGACGCAGCGTAACGCACGCCGTCAAACGCTTAGCGTCGCCGCCGCCAGCGGGTTGTACACGCTATGACGCTGCAATGTATGCTTCGTCAAATGCTTCGCGTCGCCGTTCACTTCGCGAGTTGTACACACTATGATGCTGCAACATACGCCGTCAACGCCCGGCGTGGCCGTTAGCCAGCGTCGCCGTTAAAGCAGCGAAGCCTAAGGTTCCAGAACAACCAATCAGAACGCTCACCCAGCCAACCAATCAGAACGCTTGAAGGTAATGAATGAGAACGTCACACAGCCAACCAATCAGAACGCTCACACAGCCAACCAATCAGAACGCTTGAAGGTAACAGAGAGACATACAGAGCAAGGATCTTAATATTATATATATATATATATAATGCATCAACACCATTCATCAACATCATTCTCTCTTTCCTTATTCTACGGGGCCGAGATGTCCAGTTACCCAGAGGTCCAGTTACCCAGAGGTCCCGTTACACAGATGTCCCGTTACCCAGTTGCCGGGCCCAGTTGTCCGGGGCCCAATCAGCGGTACCCAGTTGTCTTGACCTGAAACGCAATAGCAAAGCGGAGTCAGGAACATCTGCAGCTTCAAAAAGAAATGTATAACAAAATTTAAGACTGAATGGCTAAACGAACACGTTAACACGGAACTACCTGACTCTATCTCGGAACGTAGTGTGCAGCTTAAGCGCATCCTCACGTATAGTGAAACCGATGAATTTGTTTTTTTTTAAATATGTCAGTAAGCTGTTACCTTTATGTTAGAATTTCGATGACAATGAAGCCGTACATGATGTGATGTTTTGTCAATAAGACTTACTTATAACGACTTACAGAAATTTCAAGTTCATTTTATTAATTAGGTCTTATTGCAATTTTTGGAAAAGCTTATTTTGTTGGACATCAGTCTTCAGTCTTCACTTGACTAGCGTATGGGACAAGGCAATACAATTTTCAAAAATCTTTCAAATCTCATATATACCTTGCACGACAGCATTTTTTAGTTGCTCAGACCAACAAAAACTTTGCACAGCACCCAAAAAATTAGAGGGAACGTTGCATAGGCCTATACTGTAGAAAAGTCTAAGTGAAAGTCAGAAATCAGTTCTAGTCTGGAAAAGAAATGGAGCTTCAAAGACAAATGGCTGACGTAACGTGTTTTAGTTACTGACACCCAATGTGCACATGGTCGTGAAAATGTGCGACAGTTTAACCAAAGTAATTTTTCTTATAGACATGAACAACTGATTAGACTATCCAGGATATAGTCTCTTATTAAACAAAACAAAATTAAAGTCAGGAAACAGATTTGCAAGCAATACACAGACTTTAAATGTAGGCTACCATATGTGAGAAGATTAGTAGATCAGGATTGATAGAAACATTTTCAAGAGATGATCATATTTTTTGTCAAAAACAAGCACAATATAGTGAACTATATTTGTTGTTAGCAGAGTTATTTAAGTTATGGTTTTTCAGTTACAGTTTAGTTACAGTTATGTTTTTTCAGTTTTAGTTACAGTTACAGTTTTCCCCTGATGACATTAACAACATGTAAATCAATGTGTATACATTACTTAGTTATGGGTTAGTGAAGTAAAGCAAAAATAATTAATTCAAACTTGGTTATGCCTCTGTTATGTTGATTAAGCTGCTATTTCACACTATAGAAATTCAATACCTTTAGTTGCAACTGTATCTGCGGCCTCTCTTCCCGCAATTTCTATCTTGATTCTAAAATCAGCTGCAATTTCCTTATGCTTAGCCTTTGAATGATTATCCATGTTTGCTTGCTGCATTTTTTCCTTTCAGTAAGCAATTCCAAGCAAAATAAAGGTTGCCACACTTGTTTCTTTTTATTTATTATGTATTTAACTGTTTAACTTACCCCAAAACTCCGATTTTTGCGCCCCCTCACCTCAGCGCTGGGGCGGGGAGCACATGGCCCCACCTGCCCCCTCACATTAGGTCTCTGGTAAACAGTAAACACATGCAGGCCAAAGCTTGGTCTGATCAGGTGTGGACAATGGAATGTAGACTGTTTAACCAAGGTCATCCAATCAAGCAACCACTGTTTGATTGAGGACTGTACTATAGCCCTGAATATTTGGCCCAAAAGAACATTGCCCTCTCTCTCTGAGTCATGTGAGTCATGCAAATTTCATGGCCCCACCTGCCCCCTCACATTAGGTCTCTGGTAAACAGTAAACACATGCAGGCCAAAGCTTGGTCTGATCAGGTGTGGACAATGGAATGCAGACTGTTTAACCAAGGTCATCCAATCAAGCAACCACTGTTTGATTGAGGTCTGTACTATAGCCCTGAATATTTGGCCCAAAAGAACATTGCCCTCTCTCTCTGAGTCATGTGAGTCATGCAAATTTTGCCATAACAATGGAAGTCCTATAGAATTGTTCAACAAACACAAATAAACTTATAAAATTATTTTTCACTTGTGTACATTTTTCTATTACTTAACTGCTTCACTTTATTCAATTACAGTTACAGTTATTTGTAATTTTTCAGTTACAGTTAAGGTTTTAGTTAACTGACAGTTATTTTTCAGTTATTTTAGGTATTCAGTTAGAATTACAGTTAACTGAGAGAACACTGGTTGTTAGTAATACGTGACACTTTTCAAGCATCAAGTGCTGATTGTGAAAGAGGTTTTACCTTAATGAATTCCATTAAAGCTAATGATAGGAATCACTTAGAAACTCATCATCTTGATCAGTTGATGTGTATTAAATTGTACACTGGTGAAGGGTGAATGTAGTGGCATAGCCAAGGAGAATTTGGGGGGTTAAACCCCCCTTGGGTACCGACAAAAAAATTTGTTTAATGTGTTCCCATGCATTTTAATTTTTTGGACGCGGTTTTGAGGGTCAAAACTAAGGTTGTTAAGACCGCTGGTTTTGAAGGACCGGTTAACCGTTCAAAAAAGACCGGTTAACCATTTAACCGCTCGTTAGTGGCAGTCTGGTGTCGTGCCAACATCAAAGCGCTTTAATGCCGCTGGCGTCAATGCCGGCGTCGTGCCCGGCCCCCATATGTACTTGCGTTAAAGTGGAGTAATTTAAGGCCAATTCATAGGCTTTATATCCTGACCTCGACTTATACGCGAGGCATTAACTCTTGGATAAAGTTTCCATACATAGGATGTCGAAAATAATTAATTTAGCTAAAACTTTGTGTACCGGTAATTAATTACTTTCAACATACGCTATGGCATCTAAATAAAAGTTGGCATCAGCGATTTTAAGATTTGTAATTTTTAGGCGCCACATAAATACTAATTTTAATATTGGCGCTACATAAATATTAAAATAATATTTTAAGATTACCGGTAATTAAATTGTTCATATTGTCAAAAATGAGCGAATAGCAGGTTTAAAGTGTTCTTTATCGTCAGGAGTCAATCTATGAATGTCAAAATCGTTCAGTTTCTCGATAGTTCAAAGCTAAAACGCAGTTTTTCAATCAAAACAATATGCCGCATGCCCTGCTCGCGTCCTCCATTGTTCCGACTCTCGCGATCACCTCAAGAGGGTGCACCGCGGTGACATCACTTCGACTTATACCCGGGTCAATGATTTTAGACACCTTCAAATCGTTTTGATGTTTTCACATTCAAATTACGGTTAACCGGTCAAAGTTAAAAGGACCAGTCCTTGCTCTTAGGACCAGTTAACCGTTAATCTTAGTCAAAACTCCCCCTTGGGGCTGCTGACTCAAATATTTTTTAAGCGCCATAGGCGTGGCGACCTTATTTTTGCTTGTCAGTACCTGAAAGGACAAATTTTGGAAGGAAAACATAGGTATAAATAGGATGACCTTTTTTGCTTGTGATTTTCGAAAGTTGGTTATGGTCAAAACCAAAACCCCCCTTCTGGAAATCCTGGCTACGCCACTGGGTGAAGGGTCTACCATCAATTTGGGATATTTGGGACAATTTTTATAACTTTTTGAAAAACAAAAAAGGACGAAGAAAAAATGTGTAAAACTTATTTGTATCTATTATAATATAAAACAAAAAATATCTTTTTGTTCAATAAATTTTGATGCTTAGTTTAAATTTTGTGACTTCTATGCTTTTTACTGTAACTGTTCAGTGTATTGATTCTATATATAACATTTATTAGAAAAAGCTTTTAAAATTTCAACCTTGATGACTGCTCATGACTAATCGTTCCAGAATAATTCCTGCTCACATCACAAAAAATTTTCTCACAGCAACTCAAACCTTAGAGGGAACACTGGCCAGGTCCTGCAGGTTTGAGGTGCATGCTTATGCAGATGATGTGCAAAAATACTCTTCCTATCCTCCCCACTGACACAGAGGGACTCTGAGCTCGCATCAGTGACTGTATTACCAGGATAAAAAGATAAAAAGGAGGACTGACGTGAATCATCTTGTGTTGAATCCTCATAAGACAGAGCTATTGTGGCTAGCGACCCCAGGAAGGGCACCTGATTAATTGCACTGCATTTCTGATCAACAGAAAGCACAGACCTCCCTCCACTGAAGTGCACCTCTTGGAAATTCACTTTGTCGCTTCGCTCGTGTTCAATGGTCGTATTGGTAACGTGTCTCGGTCCTGCTACCATCAGCTTTGGCATATTAGGCAGTGATATTTCAGTGAACTGAAACTGAATTTGTTTCTTTTATGAACTTTCCAATTGATTATTATGCAAGGAAGCATTAGAGTCGGATTCTGCAGTTACCGTCACAGAATTAATACTCAGTGCTAAAAAAGTGATTGGCTAATAAACATTGACTAACAGAATTGTCACGCAGGTATTGGCTGTGGGATTTGATGCTTCAATTGGTTGAGAAAGACATAGGTTCATTGGATGACTTCGAATCCAGTATTATGCAGAATCCGAATTGATTGCGGAAATGGGTGCAGAATTGAATTTCCAACAAATTGGTATATAATAATATGGAATTATGACGTCCGATTGAAAGGACAAGCCAAGAAAAGGCCGTAAATAGCTTTTTCAGGTGGGTGATGCGAGACTTATGAATGGCACTGTACTGTAGTTACTTAACTGAACAGAACAATTGTTACTTGCCACTTATTGAACGTTGAAAATGATTATCAGCTGTTAACTGAAACTGAAACTGAAATTATTTCCCGAACTGAAACTGAATAGAAACTGAAATTGGCAACCCTAGAACTGAAACTGAATAGAAACTGAAATTATTTCCCGAACTGAAACTGAATAGAAACTGAAATTGGCAACCCTAGAACTGAAACTGAATACAAACTGAAATTATTTCCCGAACTGAAATATCACTGATATTAGGGAGTTTGGCCGTCACCTACCAACCTCGGCAGCGACTCTCCTAGTACATGCTTTCATTCTCACAAGTGTCAACTATTGCAACAGCATTCTCTGGTGCCTGCCTGGCTACCAGCTTAGTCGGCTGCAGATGGTACTCAGTGCCTCCGCCCGGATGATCTTCGGAGCAAGAAGGGGAGAACACATCTCCCCTTTGCTGAAAGATAAGCTATATTGGCTTCGCATCCCGGAGCGTGTTGCCTATAAGAGGTGTATCCTAACGTTCCGGACCTTGCGTGATCTAGCTTTCCTGGACTACTTGGCTGCTTTGGTCCAGAGGCCCCCATCTACTGACAGACATCTGCGGCTAAGATCCAGTCGAGACATCAAACTGGTTGTTCATCCTCCATCTCAGGCGATGAAATTTGGCGAGAGATCGGTCATGAAGCAAGGAAATCCTATTCTCGGGAATGCACTACCCAGCCATGTGACAAGAGAGTTGATTATGTTATTATTATTATTATTATTATTATTATTATTTATATTCAGACAATTTATATAGCGCCGTACGCATGGCGTCTACCAAAGTCAAAGGCGCTGTACATATTTAACATTCATAAGAAGTCGCAAATAAATGTGTCTTCCAGTTCTTCGCGAATTAATTGTAGGAGTTTGACGAGGTTACAGTGTCGAATCTCGATTTATTCACAAGGGAAACTTAAAACGCACTTTTATGAGATCTTGTATAAAGTTTAAAGCACTCTAGACTTTGGTTCTTCTTCCATGTTTCTGCTCTATATAATTGACTTATTAACTAACTTCTTGTGGCTTACCATTTTTCTGTGATATGTGTCATGCAAGAGAGGTTGTTGGTAGTGTTGTATTTGGTGCTTTCCTAAGAACTGTTCATGTAGCCTCCCCTACTATGTCAGCACTGATTATAATTAAGAAATACATTTTTAAAAAAAAATTCTGGGACTGCTGGTATCTGAATACATTTTTTAAAAAAAATTCTGGGACTGCTGGTATCTGGGCCCACTTTTATGTGATGGCACAGCAGCACTAAGAGCGCACAGTATATCATAATGTCTGTAAATGGACCTCTGCAGGTACCTAAGAGCATTTTAAAATAATTAGTTGGTCATTACAAAAAATTTTCAAAAAACATATGATGTGAAATGGGGAATTGGTGGAAAAGGGATATGTGGAGAGACCGTTTAAAAAGCTACCATCTGTTTATACAATTTCAATGCATCATAGAAGGTTATTGATTGTTGACAATTAGTGATTGATGGAAAGGGTGGCCAACTATTGAACAAATTTCAACTAATCGTAAACAATTATAACGTTAAGGAGCGAACAAACACATGAAATTAAAGTTTGGAAAACTGCATGTATGATGTCAGTGAAGTGAACTATAAACAGCTATCTTGCTAGGACTTTGTAGTTCATGTTCATTTCGTCACCTTAATGAGTCCTCACCTGCACTGTCTTGTGAGTGCTCTGTGCCCCGGGGCTCGTCTCTAGGACCGATTGCTTCATCACACACACAGAAGACTGACCTCATTTTTCAATGTCATGACCCTCATCATGCTATTTATTCTCTTCATTGTGGATTTAAGAAAGATCACCATTGCTTTTGGCCTGACCATGCACGGCTACGCGGATGATGTGCATTTGTATTCTTGCCTGCCCGCCGACATGGAGCAACTCAGATTTTTTGCTTTGTATGATAGAAGATTTACACCAGAATAAGGGAGCTTGCATCCATGTCAATCGACACCTCTCTACTCGATTCTCAGCTACATCAGGTTTGAGACAGGGCCTTATACTCATGCCAATCCTCTTCTGCATTGCCATCGACTGGATCTTAGATCACATGTCTGTGAACCATGGCATCAGCGTTGGTCCACACCGCTTCACAGACCTGGTCTACACAGACAATACAACCCTGTTTCTACCCTCTGCTACCAATGCCTCTGAATACCTCTCTAGTTTCAGCCACGCTTCTGCTCCACTTAGTATGAGGTTTCCTGGACCAAAACCAAGTTACAAAACTTTGGATGTGGATCGCAGCCCCCTTCAACCTTGGTTGATGGGGAGTGTGTTGAGTTAGTAGTTTCATATACCATGGTAGCATTCAGTCCTCCAATTGACACTGTCATCAAGACCTGGCCAGACATATAACTCTGGCCTCTACAGTCTTTTCTCTCTGTCTCTCCCCCCCTCTCTCTCTCTCTCTCTCTCTCTCTCTCTCTCTCTCTCTCTCTCTCTCTGTCTCTCTCTGTCTCTCTCGCTCTCTGTCTCTGTCTGTCTGTCTGTCTGTCTGTCTCTGTCTGTCTGCCTGCCTGTCTGTCTGTCTGTCTGTCTCTCTCTCTCTCTCTCTCTCTCTCTCTCTCTCTCTCTCTCTCTCTCTCTCTCTCTCTCTCTCTCTCTCTCTCTCTGGCCATCAAGCTCCGTCTGTATCAGACACTTGTCCTGTCTGTCCTATTTTCTCGCGGCCGAGACCTAAACCTTACTTGTCTCGGAACTAAGGAAGTTGGAAGCCTTCCATATGAGATGCCTATGGGGGATCCTTGGAGTTCACTGGTACGACTTCATTACCAATGCAGAGATATTCTCACGGACTGGATTACTATCACTCAGTGAACTGATAAGTAGTAGCCGCCTCGCCATCTTCGGACATGCTGCCCGCCTTGGAGAGACAGTTTCGGTTCATCAAGCCCTCCACTGCCATGTCGACCTATCCATCGGTCGTCCACCTGACTGATCGTGGAGGCACTGTCCTGGTCGTCCCAGGAAAAGATGGATCGACCACATCCATACCCAGACCAGTGAGATTCCATCAACTCTCTGGAGATGTGCCACCCGGCGGGGTCATGGTCAAGGGGTGATGCAGCGGTCCCTGCTGGCCACATGCTGATGATGGTGATGGTGGTGGTGATGGTGATGATGATGACCACGACAATGATGGTGTTTAACTGGGCTTATAATTATTGGCATTGTAATGCGCTTGTTAGCATTAAATCAACAGGTGCATTATAAATTAAATAGCTAAATACATTTACATTCCAACAAATTATTGCCATACAAATTACAGGTAATATTTCGTGTTGTACAAGAAAACTTGCAACATTGTTTTCATTGTCTCTTCCCTTTTAAATGCAGTTTTTGAACTTCTATCAATTAAGGGTTGCCCCAAGTTAACTCATCCATTTTACATATTACATTATGTTACAAATAAATGGAAGTTAAAAGGATGAAATAACAATTTTCTTAGTACCACCGATAGATGCTAATTTTCCAGTAAACACAAGTGTTCTTGTAAAGAAAGTCTTAAATGAAAATGATGAAAAGGTCTGCTGAGGGCCAATTCATATGGAGACAGAGGTGTAGCATAGTATGCGCACCAGTAGTTTGTGCACCTGGGAGTTTGTGCACTAGGAATTTATGCACCAGGGTTAGGGTAAAGGTTAGGGTTAGGGTTAGGGTGAGGGTTAGAGTTAGAGGGTTAACTTTAGCCCTAACTCTAATCCTAACCCTGGTACGCCCCTGGTGCGCAAATTCCTAGTGCGCAAACTCCCAGGTGCGCAAACTACTGGTGCGCATACTAATGTAGACCGAGACAGATGTGGCAGCCAACCGTGGAGTTGGTCAACACTTGAAGGTGGTGGTGGTGGTGGTGGTGGTGAAAATGCTGTAAAATTTTATACAGATAACCTGCACCTCCATTTTACCCACATCTGGCATATTTGTTTGTAAAAAAAAATCATATAACCTGCAGCAATCTGCACACAAAATGATACTAAATATTTTGAAAAATAGTTGGGGTTTCAATGTTGAACACTTCACTACATTTAGGCTAGTTGAAATGTTATGTTTGATTTGCCTTGATTGATTTTTGTGATTTTATGCTTACTTTATTTGGATACTTTGAACTCAGGGCACCTATTTTGGAAATCCTGGAGTTTAATTTCTGAGGCTTTTAGAAGAGATTTTCTCTTTTGAAACATGTCCTGCTGTGATTATTGATGTCTTTTAACAAGAATATAACAGTTTTGTGTGTGTGTGTGTGTGTGTGTGTGTGTGTGTGTGTGTGTGTGTGTGTGTGTGTGTGTGTGTGTGTGTGTGTGTGTGTGTGCCGACTTTCATTTGCAGATGGCCAAGAGGCCTGTTTTGCCGCTCTAGAGTACAGTCGTATAATGACAGCTGAGATATGTAGCCAATCACATGTTGACAGAAGTAGTGGTAGTAAATGCCTTCACAAATGGCCATATGTGCACAGTAAGCTTTGCAAAATTATTTTTATGCTTACTTTTATGCTTCAAAATTATTTAGCTCATTATTTGTATTTATTTGTATTCAGTTATTATTAACTGCACCAGATTTTTAAGACTGACATCTTTCATTCTGCGTTGACTCGTTGACATTATAAACAGTGTCTTTGACTCTTGGCCTTCACTATGTTATGGAGCTATAAAAGTTGTCTCAGATTAATAAATTGCTTTTATTGTGATATAGCACTGTAACAAGCTAGAAGTTATAACTTTCCTGTCTAAGTTGTTATGCAATATTTTGTTAGCCAGCAATAGGGGTATCCAGTGTTTACCAACAAGGCCCGGTTGCTCCGCCCACTGGTGGGCAGAAAGTTTCCAGAAACCATAGAAACCATTGTTGTCTATTAATAGACGCCAATGGCAGAAGCAGATTTCTTGCCCACCAGCATAGATACTGGCTATGTTGGTGGGCATAGAGAGTGTTCTGGATACTCTCATAGCAAAGTATTAAGAAGTTGAGAATGAATTAGATGGAGACTATTAATATTTGCCACAGCACAAAGTTTGGAATTATAAGCAGCTGCTTCTTCTTCTTCTTCTTATGACTCAGAAACCTGGACAATCAGAAAAAAGACTAGATAAAATTATGGGTTTTGAAATGTACTGCTATTACTGCTATAGAATACTACCAGGTATAAGCAGGTTGCAAAAAATACCCAATACAGAAATCAGGAAAAAGCTGAACATCGGAGAAGACCTCTTGCAAAAGTTAATGAAAAGAAAACCAACCCTCTATGCAGTATTGCCAGACAATCAAATAATAATAAAGAACCTACTTTTGGGAACATTGGAAGGAACGGAAATGAAGGGAAGACCAAACAATATCACAGGATGACATCTGCAATTGGACCTGGTTTGACATCCAACAAGCATCTCACATGACACAGGCAGACAATTGTGGAAGAGTCATATGCAAAAAGGATTTGGCACCCACGGGCAATGTACCCAAGGGTGGTGGTGGTGGTAAATCCTCTAGTAAAATCTCGCGGATTTACGTAACACTTTCAAAAGTAGTATCACAATAGGTTTTTATTCTTAGGCCCGTAGTTTATCTTATAAATAGCTTTGGGAAAGCTGACTGGTGGCCAGGCAATGGTCAATATATCCATAGGTTAGTGAGACTAGGTTGATATAGCTATGGAGGAAATGGTGTTAGAAACAGGAAGGATTTAAGCAGCCCTCCAACTGCAAGCGTCGTCTTTCGATGCACAGTGTGCCTGGTGATGAACAGCCTCACAGACCAATCAGTGTTGCTGCTTTAACACCCGGCTTATTTATAGAGTGTGACTATTAAAATTCCAGAATGTGTATTTGCACTGGATATCACTGGCATGACACACACGTAGGCAGAATCTGCTTGTCAATTATAGCCTAACAAAATTGCAGCTAAAAGCGGCGCTGAAGACCAACTTGTTTGTCTGCTTTATTTGAAATTCCATTATTATTATTATTATTATTATTATTATTATTATTATTATTATCTCGAAAATTTCTATAGCGCTATAACATAGCTTGATGCCAAAAGCAAGAGCACTTTACATAAATTGAAATGAACTGTTAAATAGATATGTCTTCAGCGCAACTGAAAACCGTTCAAAGGAGGTAGCAGATGTCACTGTGTCTGGCAACAAATTCCAAGGAAGAGGGTTGCCACAAGTGACAGAACAATCTCCAAATTTCGCAGTCTTCGACGGTGGTGGAATGTAATGTACTGGACAACTGCTTAAATATGGTTGAAGGCGACATTCAGACGCTAACGGTTTCCGAATCAGCCCAGATAAATAACCAGGACACGAGGGGTCGTGTAAGACACGGAACGTCAGTTGACACCATTTAAAGGCGATCCGCTCCAGAATCCGTAGCCAATGAAGCTTGTCTCTCAGCAATGGGGTTACGTCGTCATGTCACCTGACCCCATAAATCAGCCTAGTGGCGGCTTTAAGAGCCGATTGAAGGCGGTTCAGCTGACTGGCTGGAAGACCAAGTAAAATACTGTTACAATAGTCAACTCTGACTACGATAAGCACGTGCAAGTTGGATTGCCGCCTGAGTTGAGATATACCGATGGATCTTTTTAATTTTCCGAAGTTGATGGAAGCAGAATCTGGTGACATTACTGACGTGTCCCACGAACGTCAGCAATTCGTCCAGCAGAACGCCTAACAGACGGACTTCAGCGGATGGAAGGATGACTGCATCGCCAATCTGGAATGGCGCACAGTTTATCAGGTGGTTTCTCCTTGGCATGCTGATCCATAGAAATCCCATGTTAGCGGGATTGAGTGCAATTCGATTCGCTGAGGTCCACTGTCCAATCTCTCGGATGCACTCCTCAACACGAGACCGGAGAACCTCAGCCTCCGTTGGAGGGCAGAAGGCATAGATCTGCCCATCATCCACATAAATGTATTCGAACGATTCCGCTATTTTCCCGAACTCACCAATGTAAAGGATAAATAGAAGAGGGCTGAGGGCCGAGTGCCGACCCCTGAGGAACACCGCAGTGAACTGGTCTCACTGCAGACAGAGTATTTTCCCAACTGACGGACTGAGTTCTGTCAGTCAAATAGTCTTGAAGCCACGAGAGGGCTAGTTCGTCAATCCCATAGGGCCATTATATGTGAGTTTGTTATATCTTATGCTTTTTCTATATAGTTATTATTATTATTATTATTATTAGAGTGACGACTTTTATAGCGCTATCTTAAAGCTCGGGCGGTAGTCGAGAGCACTTTACAGACGAGTTCCATAAGACGTACTAAAAAGGTAAGTTTTCAGTTTCTGAGCGAAACGGTCGGGGGAGATTTCGGACCTGACGTCTACCGGGAGGGAATTCCACACTATGGCATTTCCCCTTGAAAGGGATCTGTCCCCAAACTTAGCGGTCTTGGCTGGGGGAGGCACCACTAGTCTTAACCCTTGGTTCGATCTTAGGTTCGGACGATCTGTGTCCGACCCTACCCTATGTACCAGCTTAGCTAGGTAGTCAGGGCAGGTCAGGTCATGCAATGCCCTAAACGTCAGCCAGCAGCGTTTGAACAGTATCCTTTCCGGAACTTTCAGCCAATGTAGACAGTCTCGAAGCAGAGGCGTGACCTGATCTGTCCACTTTAGTCCGTAAATGAGCCTGGCAGACGCGTTGAGGACCGATTGCAGCCTATGCAGCTGATTGGCTGGAAGGCCATACAGTACTCCATTGCAGTAGTCGGCCCGATTCAGGACCAGCTTTCGGACTAGCTTGATGACATCCGGTTGGCAGATATCGACAATTAGTTTGATCCTCCTGAGGTGGTAGAAGCAGTTCGGACCACTAGATCCAGGTGGCGCCAAAGGATAGATGCTCGCCCAGAATCACACCCAGGAGGCGAACTTCAGGTTTCGGGACGACGTCGACATTCCCTATCCGGAGTGGCTCGTGACTGATCAAGTGGTGGCGTCTCGGAGTAGTGAACGTTATGATTTCAGTTTTGTTCACATTGAGAGACAGCCGATTCGATTCGCCCATCGTTGAATCGCTGCGATACAGTCCTCCAGATCCGCTCGTAGTCGCTGCGGCGTCGTTCGGTTCGCTCGAGCCTAGGACTTGGGCGCCGTCCGCATACATGTATGCATTTAGTCCGTGACGAGCTGATGATGATGCGACCGAGATCTCCGACATATAGGATAAATAACAGCGGGCCCAGTACTGACCCCCTTGGGTACCCCGCAGGCTACTGGGCGTGAATTTGACTCCTGGTCTCCCCAGTGGACGGCCTGGTACCTCTCTGCCAGATAGCTGCGTAGCCACTCAAGGACTGTTCCGTTTAGACCATAGGAGGACTCCAGACGGCGGAGTAGAATGACATGATCCACAGTATCGAATGCCGCTGAGAGGTCTAAAAGACACAGTAGCGACATTCTTCCCTCTGCCGTCGAATCTATGATATCGTTGACGGCGCGGAGAACAGCCGTCTCAGTTGAATATCCCCTTCTGTAGGCGGATTGTTCACTGGGCAGAAGATTGTTGTTCTTCAGGTATGCTACCAACTGCCCGTTCACTACCCTCTCCAGTAGCTTGGATAGGAAGGTCAAGTTCGTCACTGGTCGGTAGTTATTGACGTCAGAGCCGTCGAGGCCAGTTCGCTTCAGGCGTGGGAAGACTAAAGCTTTCCTCCATGAAGCCGGAAATTCGGCGCTACTGAGCGACCGCACGAGCAACTCAGTGATGAACGGTGCCAGCGTCGCTATAGAATCTTTCAGTAGCCAGGTAGGTATTGGATCTAAAAGGCAATGTTTGGTAGGCATGGCTTTCACCATCGCAATTACCTCAGCGATAGTAGGCATTGAGAAAGATCCTAGTGCAGACTAGTTAGTTAGTTAGTTAATATGCCAACTTATATAGCGCTATAGTCACAGCCGGCCAAGATCAAGAGCGCTTTACAGATTGCACTTAAATGAGATGTTAAACAAGTCAGTCTTAAGTCTGGTAGCAAACATTTCTAGACTAGTCGCATTAGTCACAATGTCAGGCAGCGAATTCCAGAGGAGGGGATTCCCCCGGGTGAAAGACCTCTCCCCAAATTTCACTGTCTTAGATGGAGGGGGTACAACCAATTGGACCCGATTACATGAACGAAGCTGCCGCCGACAGTCAGTGAGCGATGGCCTATGCACAAGTTCAGCCAAGTAGACTGGGCAGGCGGGATCATTGAGGGACCGAAATGTCAGGCAGCATCTCTTGTAGATGATGCGCTCAGGGATGCGCAGCCAGTGCAGCTTGTCCTTGAGTAAGGGGGTGATGTGCTCGCCCCATCTGGCACCGTAGATCATGCGGGCAGAAGCATTGAGGATCATCTGCAGACGGCTCAGTTGGGCATCTGGTAGGCCAAGGAGGATGCTGTTGCAGTAATCGATCCTCGTAATGACAACGGCACGCACGAGTTGGATCGCTGCCGACGTTGGAAGGTGCCGACGTATCATCCTGATCCTCCGAAGCTGATAAAAGGAACTCCGAGTGACATTGCTGATGTGACCATCCAGCGAAAGCGATTCGTCTAACAGAACCCCAAGGAGGCGTACTTCAGCCGACGGTACGATTTCAATCCCATCAACGACAAACGGTACACGACTGAGCAAGTGCCTCCTCCTGGGAGTAGAAATCCACAGCACTTCGGTTTTGTCAGGATTCAGTGCTAGACGATTGACTTCAGTCCAATGTCTGATCTTTGTAATACAGGCGATGACACGATCGCGTAGTAGGTCCATATCCTCAGGGAGGCATGAGGCGTATATCTGCACATCATCAGCATAGGCATGTGCCGCCAGGCCGCACGATTCAATGATTTGTCCAATGTCTGCGACATAAAGGACAAACAGAAGTGGACCTAGAACAGATCCCTGCGGTACTCCGCTGAGGACAGGGCGCGCGGCAGACACAGAACGATTCCAACGGACTGACTGCGACCTGTCTTTGAGATAGTCATGTATCCAGGAGAGGACTCTGCCATTGATTCCAAAGGTCAGTTCAAGGCGTCTGAGGATAATTTCGTGATCCACTGTGTCGAAGGCGGCAGATAGATCGAGTTCACAAAGGAGCGCCACCTGTCCATTCGTTATCGCATCGACAATGTCATTAAAAATACGCAGGATGGCCGTTTCCGTGGAGTGGCCGCGCCTGTAAGCCGACTGGTATTTCGGCATTAACCCATTCGTCGACAGATATCCGACCATTTGCATATTCACAATTCTCTCTAATACTTTAGAGAGGAATGTAAGATTGGAGACCGGATGATAGTTGGCAACATCAGCGGGATTAGCTCCTGGTCGCTTAAGGTGCGGATGGACAATCGCATGTTTCCATGGCGTCGGGAACTGACCAGTTCTCAGCGAAATAGACATAAGCGTCACCAGGAATGGAGCTAAGATGTCAATGACTTCTTTGAGAAGCCATACCGGGAGAGGATCTAGTTCACACTGTTTGTTCGGGGATGACCGAACGATCGCTATAACGTTCGCTGTCGATAGAGGGACGAACTCAGAGAAGAAGGATCCTGTGAGCACTGTGTATTCCGCAGGCCCGGCATCAGACGTTGTCTCACGAATAGCGGTGATTTTGTCTTCGAGGTGTTGGTGGAAGTCATCCGCGGAGAAGCTGGTAGGAGCACTGGAGGTCAGATCAGCATTGCCGAGAAGCTTGTCTAGGTGCCTCCACGTCTGTTTTGGGTCTGATGAAGCCGAATCCAGCGCCTTTCTCCAGTATTGGCGGCTCTTGGTCCGAACTAGGCGCCTACTGGCCTGAAGAGCTGAGCGCCAGGTGTTATGGGCCTCGACCACGTTTCCCGAACCCTTCTTTTTCCGTTTCAGGTAGAGCCTTTCAAGACGACGAGTTGTACGTCGCGCTTGCCTGCAATCATGGTCGTAATAGGGGTGACGAGTTCGAATCCGAACGGACGACTCGGTCACCGGCGCAAGCTCGTCCAAGATTTCCATTATGACTGAGTAATATCGATCAGCCAGTTCAGTTGCGGATCCAGGCTCACTAAAATCCAGAGGATTACATAGCACTGACCTCTTAAGCCGTACGATAAACTGGTCTTGGTCAAAGGACGACCAGCGCCTCCTCCGGATAGTCATATACTCCGGACGTGGGCAAGGGGCCGAGACTGACCAGTGGACCAATTTATGGTCAGAGAGCCCAGTCTCGACTACAGCGACATCAAGAGAGTCACTGTCATCAGATGTAATAGCCACGTCTAGCAACCCACCACGCTCATGGGTCGACTCACGTACGCATTGACGCAGATTAAACGTGTCCAGTAGCTGGGCAAATTTCAGGCTATCAGTGTCCGTCCGACGTTCCAGATGAAGGTTCAAATCACCGATAATCCATATAGGACTGTTGTAGGTAGCTAAAGATTCCAGTAAGGTAGAAAATTCCGAGAAGAATTGATCGGACACGCACTGTGATCCCGGTCTGTAGACAGCCGCAGTTATGAATGACGAGTGTCCGCCACCGACTCTACAGCATAGGAGCTCGAACGTTTGCTAAGGTGGACGGCTGGGATCATTGGACTTCGTCCACTAAAAACAATATTCTATTGTAGGCTAGTCCATTATAATGGGATTTACTTTACATGGACATGATGACAGAAATGACAGGAGCCAAAAATTAATTATAATAGACTTTTGCACTGAACACAGGCTGGTCATCACCATCACTCTCTTCTAGGGTTGTGAGCTCAGAAATTTCCTGCGGAATTATTCCGGAAATTTCCGGAAAAGTAGTGGTACTTTTCCATAAATTTTCGGGAAAGTTGATTATTATTTATTATTATTATTATTAATTGCTATTTATTACTATTACCACTCTGTTATTATTATTTTATTATCATTATTACTATTTATTACTATTCATTTGTTGGGCATTTGTTAACAACTATCAGGATTGTAGCGCTATATAATGTTTTTATGGACATGCGCGCAGTGCTTCTGGTTGCATTTTTCTGGAAATTTCCGGAATAATTCCGGAATAATTCCGGGCATTCTACTTTTCCGGAAAAGTTACAACCCTACTCTCTTCCATCTGCTCAGCAGGCATAATTACACTGGGAAATTGCAGGAAAAAATCCTGAGTGAATCAGGAAATGTTGACATTGCCTAAAAATTTCTGTAAATGTCAACATTGCCTCATTTCACACTTTGCCTTATTATTATTATTATTATTATTATTATTATTATTATTACAATTTATATATTGCAATAAGAATGGTGAAGGTCAAAGTCAAGAGCACTTTACGAACAGTTCGAAAGAGGTCACGTTAGTCACTTCATCTGGTAATGCATTCCATAGGTTTTGGCGCCCTCCAGCTGCCTAGCACGTGTATGCGTGTGCCTCGGAGAATCGTCGTTCTTGGCGGTTTGCTGGCATCTGACTCTTGTTTTCAGCGCCTAAGTGCGGACAGTGACCTTCTCGTTATTTTCGGGTGGTCGTCTCTACTTTCTCCGGGCAGTTTTGGGCGTTTTTGGCCGTTCGCCGTCGAGTGTCTGGACCGCCATCTTTTACCGACTGCCATTACGTTGACGTGGCCGGTAGCACTCTAGGCTAGATACACCACCTTTCAGACCGGATCAAGCGACTGCTGCCCTAATATGCGCCTGGAATTTCCATCTCGGGTCGGATCCATCAAGTTCAGCAACGGATTATACTCACGGAACTACCGCACCTGAGGAATTCACTGCCTAATCGCCACGCGGAGAGTTCCTTGCAAGACCTCTTCAGAATTTCAACATCTTCCTTGCTTCGTTGACATGTCTGGGAACATTTCTGTTGTGAAAGGCCGTTTTCTATGGGATTCACCACCGTTTTCGTTGGGCGTCGAATTCCTTCTTCCACCGAAACGGACTTTCAAGATTGTCATCTTTCGTCCGTCATCGACATGCCAAAGGTGTCAAAGCGCCTTTGACTTTGGCCTTTGCTTTGTTACAGCACTATAGAAGTTGTCTTGAATAAGAATAATAATAAAAGTAAATAATAATAAAAGTAAATAGTAAAAGATCTCTCCGCGAGTTTCGCCGTTTTGGACGGAGGGGGAACGGACAGCTTGTCTCTGAGTAATGGAGTCACATGATCGTTCCACCTGGCTCTGAATATCACTCGAGCAGCAACATTCAGTACCGACTGCAGCCGGCTCAGTTGGCTGTCAGGAGATAGAATGAGGGCGAGGACGAGTTGTATCGATGCAGCAGTTGATAGATAGTGGTGGATCTCCCTGATCTTCCGGAGCTGGTAATAACGGCTTTGCGTCATGTTGCCTGTAACATATAATTATATGCATATATATTACCAGCAGATTCTGGACACCCCACATAAATGCTGCAATTTTAGCATCTACAAAGAGTTACATCAAGTTTGGCTGTAAGCTGTAGTCTGTGAGGCTATAGTATGCCTAGAAACTGTTTATGTCTGTCTACTTGGTAGTTGCCCCAAATGACAGTCTAAATATTTGACTAAAGGCGAACTATAATTTCTTTAATGGTTATTGAGAGTTTCCGGTTTTGGTGCCTTCATGGCAGCCAGCACGTGTTTGTACGTGCCATGGATTCACCACCGTTCTTGGCATTTACCAACGTTCAGCACTCGGATTTTGCACCAAGCGCGAAGACTGCGTCCTATTCATCGGTACTTTGTAGAGTTTCTTGCCGTCCTTCACTTTTCTACGTCGTCCTGGAGGGTTGAAGTCGGTCGCTGCCGCTGTTGAGTAATTGCGCAAAAGTCTGCCATTAAGATGATTGCTTCGTGGCAACGAGACTGTAATCGACTAGAACTTCTAGATCGAGTAGAATTTTCATCTTCGTTGGATTTGCCGATTTCGGTGACGAAATCTCTTGTGGAAGGCCGCTTCTGCGGAATTCACCACTGATCTTACCAAGCAGAGAACTATTACCAACTCGCGGACTCTTAACATCATCTTCCATTCTTCGTTGGCATGTCGATGTGGCTGCAGTTTTCTCGCGAAGGACCGCTTCTATAGCAGCGGATTTCTTCACGGCAGCGCGATCCTTCTATCATCCAAGTGGATTTTTAACATCGCCACCTTCCAACCCTCAGTGACATGTCATCATTGTCAAAGCACTTTTGATTTCGGTTATTAACTATGTTACAGCGCTATATAAATCCTCGTGCTGATAATAATTATAATTATAATTCTTCTACAACTGTTGGGATTGTGAGAATATCAAGATTCAGAGATGACGATCTGCCACAGAAAAGTTTGAGAACCACTGATGTCAATGATTTAACCTTTTAAAGGGGGAATTAAATTTAGTCATCCCCTGGCGGGGGAATTAATTTTTGGAAAAGGCGTTCGTATGAAAACATGAACATATACGTTATAAACTTACTATATTTCAGGCTATATAGAAGCTAGAAAGATGCAGTTTGCACCATTGTTGAGCATTTTTATTGCTCTTTCTATCCATTCGTGCCAAAAGAAAAAAGTTTGGGGTAGGGACCACTCTACACCCCAAAATCGGACCCCTCCCCAACATTTTGTTCAAATTTTGATCAAAGGTCAATAGCAAAACATCTTCAGCGGTAAACCCCCAAATGTGAACGATAGAGTTCTAGAGGAGTGTAATTGGAACAGAATGGTGCAAAAATTTTGAAGATTGGACCATATTTGGGGTAGCTATGAAGTTTCATACTCAAGTGTCAATTCCTGGTTGAAATGACAATTACGCGAATGGATTTTCAATGTGAAAAACCGAACAACTCAGTATATTTCAGGCTATACAGAAGCTAGAAAAATGCGGTTTGCACCATTGTTGAGCATTTTTATTGGTCTTTCAAACCATCTGTGCAAAAAAAATTGTGGGGGTAGGGTCCACTCTACACCCCAAAATCGGACCATGTCCGACAAAAAAATTTCAAAGCTCAATAAAAACAATTTTCAGCGGTGACCCCCCAACTGTGAGCGAGAAAGTTGTAGGGATGTGCAATTGGAACAGAATAGTGCAAAAATTTTGAAGATCGGACCATATTTGGCGTAGTTATGGCCTTTCTAGCCTCTGGCTGAAGATTTTTCCTATACATTTTCCAGCCTTGGTTATTACACAGCCAATATCTCTTGCATATATAGTCAGCGTTATCGAAAACGGTGCTGCCGCCTATCGAATGGATGTGAGCTAACTCGGTTGCCGCGTTGGATTTTTGAAAATCGTGCAGGTCCGCAGTACACAGTCGCTTATATAGCGCACCGTTTATAGATGGCGAACGCCGTTTCATTATGGTTTTCCGCCGCCATCTTTAAACGGCTAACCCTTGGAAGAGGTTAAATGCACTCCCAAATTAAAAATACTTGTTATGGGTCTACCCACTATACTCAAATATTACATATGCAAAAAGGCATATTTTCAACTTCCTCTTGCAACCCATAAATTTTTTGGGACCCCCTATGCGTCCGTACAAATTGGCTTCTCTTTCTGCCCTCGGTTGCAAAATAAATTTGTTGCCATAGTCTCAAGGAATTTGTTTTACTATTAAATTAGTTTTTTGTAGTGTGTTTTCTGACATTGATATTTATTAAAGAAATACAATTGAACATTCATCTGTCTGTGAGGCTGTAATATGCATACATATGCAGTCAGTGGTGGAGAAAAACATTGTTTGCATATCAATTTTCAAAAAGAATTTGCCAGAAAATTGTCATTGTCTAGATTATTCAATAAACATTCTGTTAACTTATAATTATTGATAGCAAAAAAATGATGTAGGCTTATTGTTTTATGGCTTAAACTCTTCCACGGGTTCGCCGTTTATAAACTGCGGCGGAAAATCATAGCCAAACAGCGTTCGCCTTTTATAAACGGCGCGCTAGATAAGCGAGTGTGTACCGCGGACATAAGATTTTTACATTTATCTAACACGCCGTTTGTTTTAGTTACCATCCATTCGATAGGCGGCAGCACCGTTTTCGATATTATTGACTATATATGCAAGAGATATTGACTGTAGACTGACCAGGGCTGGAAAATGTATAGGAAATATCTTCAGCCAGAGGCTAGAAAAATCATAACTACGCCAAATATGGTCCGATCTTCAAAATTTTTGCACTACTCTGTTCCAATTACACTCCTCTAAAACTCTCTCGCTCACAGTTGGGGGGTCACCACTGAAATTTTTTTATTGAGCTTTGAAAATTTTTTGTTGGACATGGTCCGATTTTGGGGTGTAGTGTGGACCCTACCCCCACAATTTTTTTTGCACAGATGGTTCGTAAGACCAATAAAATTGCTCAACAATGGTGCAAACCGCATCTTTCTAGCTTCTATATAGCCCAAAATATACTGAGTTGTTCGGTTTTTCACATTGAAAATCCGTTCGCGTAATTGTCATTTCAGCGAGCAATGGGTACTAGGGTAGGAAACTTCATAACTACCCCAAATATGGTCCGATCTTCAAAATTTTTGCACTATTCTGTTCCAATTACACTCCTAAAACTATCTCGCTCACATTTGGGAGGTTACCGCTGAAGACGTTTTGCTATTGACCTTTGATCAAAATTTGAACAAAATGTTGGGGAGGGGTCAGATTTTAGGGTGTAGTGTGGTCCCTACCCCCAACTTTTTTCTTTTGGCATGGATGGATAGAAAGAGCAATAAAAATGCTCAACAACGGTGCAAACCGCATCTTTCTAGCTTCTATATAGCCTGAAATATAGTAAGTTTATAACGTATATGTTCACGTTTTTATACGAACGCCTTTTCCAAAAATTAATTCCCCCGTGGGGGATGACTTAAAAAATTTAATTCTCCCTTTAAAAGGTTAATGACCGCCGCCCGTGAGGGGAAACTGTCTACTCTTCCAATTTTAAGCAGAATTTGAAAGACAATTGTGATTATTCAGGTTAATTAAAGGAGATTCTCAGAGGAAATTTTGGGTGCATATTATACATAGGCATTAACATTTTTACATTAAGAAAACTCTAGAAACTAAGGGTGCGTATTTTACACAGATTTGTATTATACCCGAGATAATACGGTATTCTGTGTAGTTGATCAAAGTAGAACTGAAGCGTTATATTGGTAACCCGCAGTTCGCAAGTAAGGTTATGTCAACTAGCCGAGACCAACTATACGCTTAGTCAAGCTTAGTTGAGAACACTGGCATTCCTTCTTGTGTTGTCTCTCTTATCATTTTGATGTAGAACAGCTCGAAAATCACGGTAGTTAATCCGAAAAGATTGAACTGTTAGATCCTCGATGTGATTTGCCATGTAGTTGATAAAATTAAACTAAAGACTATTTAGATAACCCGCAATTTGCATTTATAGTCTGTCTTTTAGCCAAAACTAGCCACACGCTTACGAGCGACAATCCTATCTTCTAGACAGACTGTTAGATTTAGCAAAGTACCCTTGATGACTCTTCCAGTAAGTCATCAATTCTGATACCGGGAGATGCTCAGTCAACCCTGGTTCAAAACCTGGGAGGTCAAAAATTTTATTTCTCAGGCAGTCATGTGTTTGCCCGCATGGAGTGTAAATAAAATGGTGTGTAGTGTGTAATGGTTTGCTGTGCTGTGTTATTTTGACAAAAATCATGAGTGAAACTGTAGTAGCTGTCTATGAAGAAGGGCCACTTTAATAAATATCTGACAAATCAGCCCCACTCTGCTGTCAAAGCATGTGCAATAATCAGTTGGTCATAGGAACACAAGACTGGACAGAAATGGATTGAGGATGAGAAAAATCATAGGAGCAAAAATCTAATTTGTAGGACTGCAACTTTCACAGGTAACAAAGAAATTAATGAGAAATTATATTACATTGCTTTACCATGATGTGCTCAGACTTGGAGTTTGAACCCCTTTGCTTTTTTGGTGATATTTATAGAAAAGTAATTTTAGTGACTTATTCTCATGCTCACTTCCACAAAACAGGCACTGCAGCAAGCTTTGACCTTCAATGATTGCTGTTGGTTCTGTAGAATACCAATAAAATATTGGTTCAGCACAAAGGAGTAGAATTTGTAGATTTTCAAATTTGTTGAAATGGTGATTGTGTGATTATTCTTATAGTATCATATGTGTTTGCTTTACTCAATGAATGATTTATGTGTTGAATTTGTGCAGGTTTGTCTAAATTTCCAGCTAATTCCCAAGATGTAGTACGTCTTTTAAAGTCCTTGCAACCACTGCTTCAAGATGCTTTGCAGAAGAAGCGTACCACTAAGCTTTGGGAATCTGTTTACAATATTTCAGGACCTTTAAGTTGGAAAGATTTCCATCTAATGGCTGGTAGAGGTAATTTCTTATGAAAGCATCTCACTATGTTTATTTTGGTTAATAGCGCTTATTGACAATAATTAGGTCAAGGCTGCAAGCGCAGGTTTATGCAAATGTGGACGTCAAGCAGCGCGTTTTATGAATTAAAACTTTTACCATCCGACGTTATTTCAATGTCCACATTAAATTCCACATTTGCATATGCATGCGCAGTGCGCTTGACCTGATTACCGATTCTAATTTTAACTATAACGCAGTTAGCCGATAAGCGCTATTGAGTCTTGTTTTTATCTGTTAACTGCAGTTCACATACAACATAGTGGTTAGTTAGCTGATACTCATTTACAGACAGAACCCCTAGTGCAAAACACCAGCTATGGTGATAAATTTTTACCATTGTTGCTTAACATCGACATCATGACAACAAATGGAAAGAAAATTAAGATTACTGTTAATGAAAAGACTCTTGAACAGTTGGACAAATTCACATATTTAGGAACAATAATCAGCAGTGATGGAAATCTTGCAGAAGAAATAAACTCACGATTAGGAAAAAGCAGAAAAGTAATGAGGAGATTAAAAACTGTCTGGAAAAGCAACAACATCAGCATGAAAAACAAAGGAAGATTGATGGAATGTATGGCGTGGAGTGTAACAACTTATGGATGTGAAAGCTGGACCATCAAAAAGAAAATAAGACAAAGATCGATGCCTTAAAAATGTTTTCTCTCAGAACAATGCAAAGAATATCATGGACAGAAAAACAAACAAACGAAGTCATGAAAAGAGCCAATACCCAACGAAAGTTCTTTCACATCTGCCAAAGATGCAAATTGACTTATTTTGGTCACATACAAGGAAACACCAAAGATAACCTACAACAGACAATTCAACAAGGTATCATGCCAGAAAAAAGAGAGGTTGGCCGAACAGAATATGGGTGGACGATATAGAAGAATGGACTGGAATGGCTATAACAACAGCAACAAACGCATCAAAAGAAAGAACTACCTGGAAATACCTGATTCATGACGTCACCTTATCTTCAACTACTGAAGGAAAGAGGAACTGATGATGCCTGAATCTGATTTTTATGCTTCCAATTATGTCTGCGATAGGTTTAAAATTGTGCAGTCAAAATTCTACAGTAATATATTTATTCCATGCAATGAAGTGGTTATATTTCTAAAAAACCATTTCATGGCTGTTGTGATTAGTTGCAAAAAGTCTACTGCAGTAAATCAAATGTTATAAAAAGCAATTTCTTAACACAGGCTGGCTGGTGTTTTAAAGGAGTTGATTTTATGACTCTTTTACTTCAAGATTTACGTATAAATATGTTTCAGGTATCTTCCACATACTTGGCCAAAACTACTTTTTGAAACTAAATCCTTGACTGTTTTAAATCATGTAGCAAAGATGAAGATGTATATTTAGCGTCACATTATTTTTAGTGACCTTCGTTTCATTTCTTATCTTATTGTATTCCATAGGTTCCGAAGAAACAAGTGAGCCCAAACCAGTTCCTCACATATTAGTTGGATTTGCAAAAGAATGGATGTCTGTGTCACCTCTTGCAATACGTTATTGGGTTTGTTTCCGATTTATTGCAAATTTCACTTTTATTTCATATTAAAAATATCTTACTGAACTGTAGCAGAATTTTTAAAGATAAAGAAATAGTGCCATTTGCCATTGACTCATTCGAAAGCAGATATTCAACTAATGTTGGCCTGCCATTGTTCACCTCTTTAGGGTCTTGTGCTCAGCTTTTAACCTCTATAGTGCCTACACTGCCGGATATCAGTGATGTTAATCCTTGTCCTGGTCCTTGTCCTTAAGGACTCCTTAAGGACTCCTTAAGGACCAATTTGAAGTCCTTGTCCTCGTCCTTGGGGAGTCAGTCCTTGTCCTTATCCTCGTCCTTGCAGATCGGTCCTTGTCCTGGTCCTTGTAACTTAGTCCTTGAAAAGTCCTTATAAGGACCAAATTACTTGTATACCATTTTCAATTGTACTGATAATTATATTCCAAGGTAAGAGTAGTATGTGGATTTATATTTAGGCTACATACTTGCTTTGAGTTACTCTAAAATGTTTAGTCATTGTTTCCTTTATAATACCAGTTGAGGAGTTGGTTCTTTAGCAGAATTCTTTGTTGCCCAGCGACGTCGGTTCCAGTTGAACGAGTGTTTTTGCAAAGTGGTCTCATAATTAGACCTTACCGTGTGTGCATGATTGATCAGCTTCTTGAAACACTTGTTCATTTATTATTATTATTATTATTATTATTATTATTATTATTATTATTATTATTATTAAATTTGACAATTTCTTAACCGTAGTAACATAGCTATGTGGCTAAAGTCAAAGGCGCATTTGAAATGCAGCGTTGCTGTTGACTAGACTATGTTTTACAACATTCTTTTTTTCCCTTTCTAATTTTGTGATTCGAATTGAAATTGTGTTTGATTTTTTCCTTTCTGACTTTTTTGTCTGACAGAAGTTGGTCCTTGTCCTTGATCCTTGTCCTTGGGGGTCAGTCCTTGTGGTCCTTATGCTTGCGGGGTAAGTCCTTGTCCTCGTCCTTGGAGGGTCGGTCCTCGTCCTTATCCTCGTCCTTGGGGGTTCGGTCCTTGTCCTTATCCTCGTCCTTAGGGGTCGGTCCTTGTTAACATCACTGCCGGATACATCCGGCGGCTTATTTAATTCTATAGTGCCATAGCCGCCGGATCAATCCGGCATAAACCCATAGAGGCCCAGGAATATCTGGCACTGTAAATAACATTGCTACTGGCATGCTGGCTTTATGTAAAATATTGGGTTATGTCTGACCTAGTTTTTTAAGTCAGTTTTTTATGGGGTTGACCTATTCTTGGACCAAGCCTCAGGCCCAATGCTGTGTATGTTCGCGCAAGAAGATCAGGCGTGACGTGCAGACAATTTGTCCGTCGTGTCCAAATAGACCAGGACTGTGCAGTGCCCCGTGTTTTGCCCTCTGGCACACAAAAATGCTGCGTTATTGGGAGTAAATCCGTAACAAACTCAAATAAGCATACTGTAAATGACTCATTAGTTCCACAATGACTAAAATTTGACATACAATTCTTCTTGTGCTTGACAATTTTTCCAGTATTAGCAGACATTTTATGTAAGTAATAGTGCATTATAATCACATAATAACACTTTGTAGGTGTGCTAGTAACTATATGTGACTGAATAATTACTATATTGAAATTTTCAAAAATTGTAAATTTTTAATGATTTTCGCTGGCACAATCATTTTCCACATGGTTGGCAGTGAAAGGGTTAATTTCGAACAAATGCCCATCTTCATTTGAACTATACTTTAAGGTATGGTTAATTATCGTATTAACTTTTGTAGAATGCTATCTATTCAGGTCAGGTCAGGTCTTTGTCTTCCAGCTGTGTCCAGCTATTGACTTCTCCTTGACATCTCTCCAAAGTTCTCTGTCCTTTGCTATTTCTTCCAAAGTTATTCGGTGCCTTCCATAAGTTTTTCCATTGAGATTCAGCCCTGCCATGTGCAGATCTTCTTCTAGTCCATCCACCCATTGTCTTTTCAGTCTTCCTTTAGATCTTCTTCCATCTGGTGTGTTTTTGAAAATTCGTTTTGGGTTTGTTATTTCTCTCATTCTGAGTATGGACAGTCCATTTCATTCTTCTCTTTCTGATAACTTCAATGATGATTGGTTGCAGTGTTCTCTCTCTCTAACTTCTTCATTTGTTATATGTTCTTTGCATCCAATTCTTAATATTCTTCTAAGCCATTTATTTTCTGTTGCTATTATTTTTTTCTCCAGTTCTTTTTTTATGGTCCAAGAATCATATCCATATATTAGTATTGGTATTACACAAGTGTTGAGAATTCTTAGTTTTGTTTTCATCCCAATGTCATGTCTTTTGAAAATATTGGTATGTAGCCTGTTGAAGGTTGATCCTGCCATTGCTATTCTTCGTTTAATCTCCAAGTCCGAGCCTCCTTTTGCTTCCAATTCACTTCCCAAGTAAATTAAATTCTTCACTATTTCAATTTCTTTTCAGTTGTGTGATACTATTGGCCATTCTCCAACTTTTTTTGTAATTGGCTTAAATTTTGTTTTATTAGTGTTTATTTTTATATTTTTAGTCCAAATTTTCCACTCTTCATTATTACGGCCATTGTTAATTCTACAATCCTTGAAAGGCATTCTGCTATTAGACATGTGTCATCTGCATATACAGCATCATCTATATTTCCTGGCTTTAGAGATGTTCCCAACCCATTTGTGATTTCAATCCGTCTCATGATGTAATCTAATATAATGTTGAAGAGTATGAGCAATAGGATTCATCCTTGTCTAAATCCTGTTTTGATTTTGAACCACTCAGTCTGTTCTCCGTCAATTCGGATATATGCTAAAACTGTAGTGTATAAATTTTCAATTAGTCTGATTATTTTGGCATGAATGCCATATTTCTCCAAGAGTTTCCATGCTCCTTCTCTCCAGATTGAGTCATAAGCTTGGGCAAAATCGATGAAGCACATAACCAGAACTTCATTAACTCTTAGGCGGCCATTGCGGTCGAAATCATTGCGGTCGATTTCGACCGCACAAGAAACCGCACCCATTTCTAAATATAGACCGCTATATTTAGGATTTAGGGCTATTCTAACGAAAGCCAACATGCTTTCACTTTTAAAACGTGTGAAAAAACCATTTATTTCGCGATTCTTACAGTCTTGGAGTCCTCAAGGCCGCGGCCTTGGCCTCGAGGTCAAGTGACGCTGTCCTTGGCCTCGGGATACAAGCCCTTGGCCTCGGACCTGATGTCCTTGGCCTCGCGAGTAAAGTCCTTGGCCTTGTACTCGAGGCCAAGCCCTCACACCATTGGCAAATTTTTGGCAATTTTGGGCAAATTTTGGCAGTTTTTGGCGATTTTTTGCACATTTCACATTTATTTATTTAGTTAGTTAGTACATTATTTCTTCATTTCCTGGGGGCAAAAATTCAAACTTTGTAGTGTAAAAGTCTACATGTGAGGTCCTTGGCCTCATCCTCGAACCTGATGTCCTTGGCCTTGGCCCTGTTGGCCTTGGCCTCGGACCTGCTGTCCTTGGCCTTGGCCTCGTGTTACAAGTCCTTGGCCTCGCCTTGGCCTCGAAAGTTGTGGCCTTGACTCCAAGTCTGGATTTTGACTGCGAAAATATGTTGATTTGTAGGCGAGATTTGTTGTCCTTCTGGCATTTAAAATTTAAATACCCTTCTATACACGGGCAGAAGTTTTATTCAACTAAGGAAGTTTTGGAAGCGATTGAAAATGGTAAGTTTGATGACATGGGTATTTCCAGGTCCGATGACAACAAAAACGAACAAATTCTGCTGGAAAGTATAAAAAACCAAGTCTTTGAACTTTTGTGACATGTGTCAAATATATGTCATAATTGCTTTGACATCTTTCACACAAGATCCTTTCTAAACTAAAATATCACATTTTACAAAAAATTTAATGTCTATTACATATGTGTACATGTTTCAGATAGTTTGCCACTAATGTCTTATTGGTGACAAAATGTTTTAGGAACTTTTGTAACAAGTGCCAAAAATACATATGTCATAATTTCTTTGAGGCCTTTCACACTAAATTCTCTGTAAACTAAAATATGACATTTTTACATCTGTATATAAATTTTTAAATGTTTATTACATATGTGTGCATATTTCAGATAGCTTACTTGCACTGTCTTGTTGCTGACAAAATTTTTAATGAACTTCAAAGTCCAATTTTAATTTTTTAATTTTTTAGGTTTTATATTCTCATCTATCATATTAAGATCCTTATCTGTATGTCTCTCTGTCTGTTACCTTCAAGCGTTCTGATTGGTTGACTATTGGTAGACGGTTTAGACCGTTTAGTCCTTACGTCGCGATGCGTTGGTGGGCGAGCGTTGACTATTGGTAGAAGGTTTAGTCCTTACGTCGCGATGCGTTGGTGGACGATGTTCGAAGACGACGTTGCTATTGGTAACAATTGATCGTAGAATCGTAGTTTAACACGGTTTAGTCGAGTCATTGCAGCGTCAGAGGGCTGGGCGTACGACGACGTTGCTATTGGTAACAATTGTTCGCAGCCTGAGGTAGTTGCAACGTACATTTTAACGTACACAAAAAATATGTGTACAGTGTCACAAATGGCCACAGTTGCGTGATTTTAACGTACATAGGCCTAATTATTACGTGGCGCAGAGCTTGGCTAGGTGGCGGTCATTGAAATGTTGTTCAGCATGAATTCAATGATTGGGTATTAGGTACCTGGGAATGCTTTTGATCCAATTGCCAAATTTCATGCTGATAGCTTTAGTGTTTGCTAAAATATGGCCAAAAAACTAAAGAGACCCAAATTTTAAAATTGACAAACAGAAGATAACGTCATAGTAATTTGTATCGTTTTAAAGTCTAAAATTGCGTCGTTGTCATTGCGCCAGACAAGGTCAAGGGTTACTTACGGCCAACAGATAAACACAGCAGCATTATGATTGGCTGCAGGACTGTCATGATATGGTTGGAGACAGTGGCGTCGCTAGGGTTGGTGTTACCCAGTGCGGTAAAATCGTGGTGTCACCCATTTAGACTTGGGACCTCTCCTAAAAATCTTTCTTATTTTTCCTTCTCAAATACCGTGACAAGCAAAAAAAGGTCATCTTTGTTTGGTGTCACCCCCCTAGATGGTTTCACCCGGTGCGGTCCGCACCCCCCTCTCGACGCCACTGCTTGGAGAAGATTTCATATTCCAGCAAGACGGAACACCTGCACACTCTGCTCTCAGGACCCAGAATTTTCTGTAGCAACATTGTCCAGATTTCATCAAGAAAGACGACTGGCCACCCAACTCCCCAGATATCAATCCACTTGACTTCCACGTCTGGGGAATCATGCTCGACAGATATCAAAAGTATCAGCCAAAGCCACAGAACATCACGGAGTTGAAGACTGTGCTGAACAATATTTGGGAGAGTTTGCCTGAGGACCAGATCAAGAAGTCGATATTGTCAGTGAAGAAGCGCTTGTTGGCATGTGTGAAGGCTAAAGGTGCATGGGCATTTTGAGCACTTGCTCCCACAACAAATCATCTGAAACCCCCTTTACATTCAGGGCCAAAAAAAACTTTTAAAAATATTTTTATCACTTTATTATGACGTTATATTCCAATGTCAATTTCAAAATGTGGGTCTCTTTAGCTTTTTGGCCATATTTCAGCAAACACTAAAGATATCAGCATAAAATTTGGCAATTGCATCAAAAACATTCCCAAGTATATGGCCTATAAATTTCATTGAAATCGCTACACACGCAGCCGAGATATTAAATATCATAAAGGGGTGCCATTTTCACTTTTACACCCTGTATGCAGGCAATCTGTGCAAAAATGTGGTTAATGGCAAATTTAGTTTTAATTCATTGAAACCGAGAGGAAATGGGCATAATCACTGTGTAAATGCAGTAATGCACTTTAAAGGCACTGCACAATTCAGTAATACAATTTAATTTAATACTGCAAGATAAAGACATTAAGCAAATGACCAATCAACCCATGCACTCATTGTATATTGTTATTGGCCATTGTTATTAATCATTGGATTCTGCATTCAAAGCTCTACAAACCTGGTATTTCATATTGTTGATCTTTAACCCCTTTGTCATCCACTGGCAGCATTCGTGGAGGCAAACCTGAAGATATTCATCCACTACTTTCCAGACTGCTAGTTAGCCGACAACCCCGGAGAAATGCGTCTAAATGCTAAATATAGCTTCGGTATCATTCTATTCAGTAAATGTAGTAGATATGTCAAGTAGTTTGGCGAATATTCGTCAAAAATCAAATTTATTTTGCCTGCTCTGATGAATAGTTGATACACTAGTGGCAGCGCCTTGGCAGAGATTCGCTGCTAATACCCGCTATACAGTGATATTCCACCAGAAAGTGAGGATAAATAGCCTGAAAGCAAAAGCTAATATAAATAGAATTAGAGCGAATTTGAAGTTTTTGGCTGTAGTAGCATGAAAATATATGATGTTGAACTGCAGTTGCCTTGGTTCTAGCAAACGGCCTTTTGCTATAGCGGTCGCTGCGCATTCATTCGATGTCCAAGTAAAGATTAAGTGATTGAGGACGTAAAGCAGAGGTGGGCAAACTTTTTCACTAACGGGCCACATGAAACTTAATACTACATTAGGCGGGCCGCACAGACAAAAAGCAAAAATTTTTATAATTAAGATGCTTACATACAGCATAAATTTTATTAATGAAGCTAGCATTTATGACTAAAGTTTAGGCATTTTAGTATCATTTATTTTATCTATACTAGCAGAGTAGCATTATGATATTAACTATTTTACTATTTGCTGCTCAAATATAGAATATTTCATAACCATTTCCATGATTTTCATATAAAATGACGTGTTTTTCAAACTTTCCCTAAAATAATTTCAAATCATCTCTCACTTTCTGCATATTTCTAAATGGTCTGGCGGGCCGCATGCGGCCCGCAAGCCGTAGTTTGCCCACCTCTGACGTAAAGTGATAAGGGGATGTTTCCTTATCTTCTACATCTCAAATTCTGAAGTATTTGAACTATTCTAAAATAATGCATTGCCCTGTAAAAATAAATGGCTGCCATGGCAACGGATTTGAAAATTTTAATGGACGGTAAAGGGGTTAACCTAGTACAAATTGTGTCCTCATGAAAAACCTATGAAAATTAAAGTTTTAAGGTTTTCTCATTTTAGGCCCATTGAGTGCTAAATTTTTGCATTTCTTTTTTGTATAAAGTATATACGTATATAAATGATAATGGACATGCTTCCTTATTAGTATGATCATATTTCAGGCAATTCAGTATCAGTTATGCACTAATAAATGCATAATATATGCTGCCAAATCATCATCATCATATCATTTCTTGGCGCATAATTAGACCTTATGCGCTTCGGCTTGTGTACTAAACAGATATGTTTTCAGAGATGCGAGAAAAGTTTCGCGGGAAAGTGTTTCGTCTCTAAGATATGGCAGTAACGAGTTTCAGAGTGTTGGGCCATTTACTCGAAAGGAGCGTTCTCCAATGTTGGTTCTTGTGCGAGGTACTGATAGTATTTGCGCCGATAGAGACCTCGTGCTGATCGATCAGTTCCTGCAATTGCCACTTAGTAGTTTGCAATCTTTGATAAGGTAGCCTGGAGCTTCAGATCTTGGGCATTTTTCTATGAGTGAGATTTATTTATTGACAATTTATATAGTGCAGTAGACAAGGCTATGGCCTACAACAAGAGCGCTTAACACAGTTCGTATCAGTGTCTTCAAATTTCTAATGAATAGTCCAGCTGAGTCTGCTCCAGTCACATTGTATGGAAGAGAATTCTACTGGGCTGGATTCCTCCGCATGAATAATCTTTACCCAAACTTAGGGGTCTTGGACGGGGGAGGAACCAACAACTGCATTCTCCGACTGGACCTGAGAACCGATCTCCTCTCGATCACATACGATCTTCGTACAAGCACCGTTAGATAATTGGGACAGAGTGGATTGTATAAAGCCCAATACGTAAGCCAACAGTGCTTGTAGATAATGTGCTGTGGAACATGGAGCCAGTGGAGTCGATCTCTATGGAGAGGAGTGACGTGGTCACCCCAGCGACAGCCAAAGATCACTCGTGCAACCTGGTTCAGCACTGATTGTAGGTGGTTCAGTCTAGTATCTGGAAGTCCAAGAAGCACATCGTTACAGTAATCAATCTGTGTCAGTACCAGGGCCTGCACTAGCTTGATAGCCACGCTCACTGGCAAGTACCGTCGAATTGACCTCACTCTCCACAGTTGGTAGTGTCCGTAGTCCGTAGTTGGTAGATTATCTTGAATATAATCCGTTTTTGAACTGGTAGCCAGTGGAGGGTCTGAAGGATCGGTGTGATGTGCTGGCATCTTGGAGTTCGACTTAAGAGGCGTGCGCTGAGTTTTGGATTGCTTGAAATCTCCTGATTTGATTTTCTGGGATTAGGTAGAGGAGACTATTACAGTAGTCAATATGTGACTAACTAAATGCATGAATAATAGTCTGTGCTACTATTTTGGTTGGAGAGTCTATAATTGGATGGAGTTGGTAGAAGCTGGTTGGGACTGCTCTGCTGATGTGGTCGGTCATAGACTCAGAGTAAGACTGTTGACAAGGATTACTCCAAGATCCCTGACAGTCTTTGAGCTTTTGATGTTGTCTCCTCAAAGGTTGAGATCAATATTTTCGACATCAGTTTCGCTATTTGTCGACTATGCCCTAATATTATGAATTTTGTCTTTGAGGCATTTAGTTTCAGTTTATTCAGCTTGAGCCAGTTCTTGATATCAGCAATACAGTTTTCTAGTGATGGAATGACACTCTTTAGATTAGCCGGAGTGGAACTGCTGTACAATTGCATGTTGTCTGCATATAGGTGGAAAAGGACGTGGTGATGACTAATGATATTGACTTTGATCTTACTGATGAATAGGATGAAGAGCATCGGCTCTAGTATGGAGCCCTGTGGAATTCCACAGGTGACTGGTTTCGGACTGGAGAGCTTCCTCGAAACCTGACTTGCATCGTCCGGTCTGTCAGATATGATTTAATCCAGTCTATGGCAGCTCCTTTGATCCCAAGTGTTTGTTCTCTCCTCTTGAGGAGTATGTTATATTTGACGCAATCAAATGCAGCTCTTATATCGAGGAGCACTAGTGCAGTGACTTGTCCTTTGTCAGCTCCTTAAAATATATCTGATAGAATGCTAAGAAGAGCAGGTTCCTTGTAATGATGAGATCTATAAGCGGATTGCTCTGAGGGTAAGAGAATATTTTCGAGAAGATGGGTTTTGAGTTGTCTTGCTATGATCCGTTTGATTGTCTTCGATAGGAAATGACATGAAATACCTAGCTATGTGAATTGTGTGCTATTTGATATTGGTTACTGACCAATGAATTTCATGTGCACAATATATGCTTTGAATGTTTGTTATATGCTCTTTACAACATTTACATCTTTGTTTACTTTGCTTTCATATATCTGCCTCCTTGTAAGCCTTTCATAAATTTTCATATAGACATTACATGTAAAAATGAACTTTCTTCAAAGACATTGATTAGAATTAAAATAACACTCAATAAGGAAAATTTCTGGGAGTGGTATCCACCCCTTGGTACCTCTGGTCAAATGGCTGTTGCTTGGTTACCCTTGTAGCAAAAATAAAAAGATCACAACATATGTCAAGATGTCTTTGAATGAACCCCCTATAGGCACCAAAAAAGCACTTGAAAATAACTCATCTGGTCTCAGAATAATTTGGGAAACCAAAGAGAATGGCAACCACTCCCCATTAGCTATGCAATAAAAAGTTTCAGAAATTTGCAGTGCAGTACTTGGTTTGGTTTTTTGTTATATCTAGGATAAGCTGATGCTGGAGCCATACAGCGAATCACGCAATATTTTGTATTGCATTGTGTCACCAGATAATGATTACATTCTAAACAAAGCATCTCTTTTTATTCGAGAACTTGGTGTCATGTATGAACAATGTCGCTTGGGAGAACACAAACCTCTCACCGAAAAGCATCATGATAATGTGTTGCGAGTTGGAAAAACAAATGCTAACCTTGTTGCTGGAGAACCAGTTGATGACTGGTTCAATGACATTGGTGAAGTAGAAAATTTATATTAAGATGATTTTAAACTGTTGTGTCTTATAGACACTTTTAAAATTTGTTTAATTTGTGTAATTATAATAATTGAACATGTGGCATTATTCTTTGACTGGATTTTCTTGTATAGTTCCTCATTACTGATCTTTTCCACCTATTTTCTGTAGCATTTTCTTTCAAATGTTAAAATTCTTCTCTGATTCTTTTGTGATGGTCCATGTCTCATGCCCATACAAGAAGATGCTGAAAATACATGTTTCAAGATCCTTCTTTTTTACTCTTAGACTTATTACTTTGCTCTTCCAGATGTTCTCCGTTGCCTTCAGATTTCGTAGGGCTTTTGCTGTTCTTATTACTACCAGGAACTCTGGGAAGGGGGTGACACAGGGATGCCCTCTCTCACCGTTGCTGTTCAATATCTACACAGAAGAACTCATAAGAGAAGCATTTGAGAACATAGAAGATGGAGTAGTGGTGGGTGGAAAAAGAATAAGGGACATAAGATTTGCTGATGACCAGGCAATTATGGCAAACACCAACCATGGATTGCAGAGGTTGATGGACTCTCTTAATGCAACATCAAAGGATTACGGAATGAAAATCAATTTAAAGAAGACAAAGGCAATGAAAATCAGCAGACACGGTGGAGAAATGAAAATAATCATTGATGGAGTGGAAATAGAACAGGTAGAAGAATTCTGCTATCTCGGAAGCCTGCTTGATGAAAATGCAAAGTGTCATAAAGAAATAAGGAGAAGAATTGCCATGGGGAAAGAAGCCTTTACGAACAGAAGAGAACTGCTGAGAAGAAATTTTAACCGAAATCTGAAAAAACAATTGGTCAAAACACTGATCTGGCCAGTGACACTCTATGGATCAGAAACTTGGACGCTCAGAAAGGAAGACATAAAGAGATTAGAGGCATTCGAAATGTGGATCTGGCAAAGAATGGAAAAAATTAGCTGGACGGAAAAAATAACAAACGAAGAAGTCTTGGAGAGGGTAGAAGAAAAGAAAAGCCTAATTAACACTATACGTACAAGACAAAAGAAGTGGATAGGTCATGTTCTGAGAGAAGAATCAAACCTACGAAGAGAAGTACTAGAAGGAAAGATGAATGGGAAAACACAGAAAGGGCGACCAAGAACATCGATGCTGGAGTGGATGTTCGACACTACGAGGAAAAACAAGTATTCAGCCCGGAAGATAAATGCTCAAGATAGAGAGGAGTGGCGACGCTGGAGTATGGAACCTGTCTTTGGACAGAGCACCTGAAGAAGAAGAATTACTACCTCTTTCTTGCAGTCCAGATCATATGTCATGTTGCTTCTAAGGTAGCCAAAATTGTCCATGTTTTCAAATTTGATTCCTTCTACTTTGATACTTCTTCCAATGTCTTTCTTTGCAAACACCATTGTTTTTGTCTTTTCAAAGTTCATTGAGAGACCATAGTGCTTTTCTTCATTACTCAGCGTCTGTACGTTGTCCTCCAGGTCATCTTCATTACCTTCAATGATATTAACATCATCAGCAAATCTCAGGTTGTTTATGTGTAGTCCCTGCACTGCTATTCTCTTTACATGTTGTATTATGTTGTCCATTGCTCCTTCCAAGTCAGAGGTGAACATCATGGGTAAGTCAGCGATGATGTATTGTCTCTTTGTCTTAATCTTTTGTTTATCTTGAACCAGGTTCCAATCTCTCCACAAATTCTCTCAGTTGATTTGGCATTGTTGCTGATATCTTTCAACAGTCTTATCAGTTTAAGATTTACTCCATAGGACTATAGCAAAGCCCAAGTCAATGTCTGATTTATTCTATCAAACACCTCTGGAAACTGAAGAAGCAAGTGTATACTTTCACATTTTCCGTCGTGCTTTTGCTGCTATGAATCATAGCGCTAGTATGTGGTGTGTTGTATGTATGGTCGTCTATCCTCATTGCTGAGGGTCGGAGGCTATGCAGGTTGGTAACAAGGTTCTTCATCGAATCTGACTTTTGCAGTTCTGATGCAATTGATAATTGGTTGTCTTGTCCATTCCACAATATCATCCATCCATCATCTACGAGGGCTGACCTCTCTTCTTCCTGCCATTAATTCTGCCCCTCCTGCCATTATTTCTGCCATGCAGTATCGTCACACATAGATTGTCTGCTTGTACTATGTGACTAAAGTATTTCAGTTTCCTAAATTGGATAACTGAGTATAGACGTCTATTTCCTCCAAGTTCTTCTATAATTGAGGCATTTGTTCTATTTTCTTTCTTTTGAAAGTTGTCATCTCGAAGCATTGATTCTTTTCTGGTCTGCCTTCTTCACTGTCCAAGCTTCAGCTCCATACGTTGCATTGGGCCAGACCATTGCTTCCATCAGCGTTTCTTTATCTGCAAACTGAGCGACCGATCCTTCCAAATGGTAGTGAGTGTCTTTATGGTTGAATGCCCTTTACCAAACCTTGCTCATATTTCAGAGCAGCAGTCATTGTCATCTGTAATTAATGGACCAAGATGATGAAAAGTTTCCACTTGTTCAAAATGCTGTCAATGACATGTGATATTGATGTAGATCCTTTTGTCTACATCTGCCATTACCTTTGTTTTTTAATGCTAATTTCAAGGCCAAATTCCCTTGATACAAAATTCACTTTGTCTATCAGTTCCTGCAATGAATTTGGCAACGTTATAATCAAATGATATCAGGGTATCTCAGGTTGTTGAGTGGTCTAGTGTCCACCGATGTTAATTCCAGTTGATGTTAATTCCAGTATCTGGAAGTTCATCTGCTGAACATCTCTTTATGTATTCTGAATAGCAGTTGCATGACATGGGGGATATAAGGCAGCCCAGCCATAGGTTTTTCCAATCATAAACCAGCCTGTTGTTTCCTTGTCCACTCTTACAGTTGCTTGTTGTTCCTTGTATAATTGTTGAATTATGTCAACTGTAGCGTGGCATAATCCCAGTCCCTTTAGTATTTTCCATAGCTTTGTGTGCTTCAAATGGTTCAAGTGTGTCTTTATGGTTGAGCGCCCCATACCAAGCCTTGCTCTTATTTCAGAGCAGCAGTCATTGTCCTCTGTAATTATAGATAGATAGATAGATAATCTCATTTACGAGGCGCATTTACCAATGCACCGCTGCTGTAACGTTAAAATAAAACGTCTTAAGGTTGGTAAGAAACGTTGAGCGTGAGACCACATGATCACGTATAGCTGCCAAGAGAGCGTTCCAGATTCGAGGTTCAATAGCCTTGAAAGTGCGATCTCCAAGTCTACTACGAGTTCTCGATGTTACCAGCAACCAAGTGTCATTGGATCGAAGCCCTAGGTATCTTTGCGTTTGTTGAACAACTTGACAGTCCTGAGTCAAGTAGCCGGGTGCTTCTCCACACAGACATTTGTCAGCTAGAGAGGTGACTTTAAACTCTATGCGTTGCCTAACTGGCAGCCAATGCAGATCATGGAGAATAGGAGTAATATGCTGCTGCCACAAAACCTTGGTAACAAAATGAGCAGTGCATTTTGGAATGACTGCAGTCTCCGTATAATGGACCGTATTTGCGTATCCGGTTCTAGTATCAGTAAACTGTTGCAGTAGTCTAATTGGTGCTAATCATTGAGTGAACTAACGTCTTGGCAGCCTCTGTGGATAGTGATGCAAAAACCTTTCCGATTTAAATAATATTTTGCAGAGCAAAACGTTCATCAAGACTCTTCAGTTTTGAATTGTAGATGCTAACCATTTCATCTACATTGCCGTTATCAGGCAGAGAGCCTAACAGACTGGATAGAATTGCAGTCGCAAGCTGCAATGCAGTGTGTAGGCTCGGTTATTCGTGGTAAGCGGTGCACAGGTGTGATGCAGGCATGATTGGAGATGATCGATGGTGGATCGACCTCAACAACAGCCGCAGAACCATCCCCGGCGAATGTCATGACAAGGTCTAGTGTATTATGGGCTCGATGTGTTTCCTCTATAACGTGCTGAGACAGGTCGAAGGTGCTACATAGCTCATATAGGCATTTCATGTTAGGATTGTTACTCTTCTGGACATGAATGTTAAAATCGCCACCAATGATAACCGGCAGGACTGAAAAACTAATATCTCCAGTATTTTGGTGAATTCTTCACAGAACCTGTTAGTTAGACGATCCGAACCTGGCCAGTAGATAGCTAAAATGATGAAAGAATTAGCTCCATTAGTGAACCAAGGTCAGAAATAATATACTCGAATGACATGACTTCCGGTAAAACCAGTGGTGAAAGCTTGTCATATGATTGGTAGAAAACCACTATGCCTTTGCCTTTCTCACGAGAGCGATCAACAAATGTGTAATCAGAGCCACAGATTCGAGCGAGACTTGGAACACTCGCATGACGATGCCACGTCTCAGTCGCCACGAAAACCTCAAATTTGCGATCGTCTATAAGATCTCTAACAACCAATGACTTGTTGGTGATGGACTGCACATTGAGCCATCCGATGGTGACGCCATTCGCAGCAGTGTTTACTGACGGTTTATTAGACGCAACTGTAGGGCAATGGGGCATGTGTTGGACATAATTCTTCGCCACTCTGACCGCCATAGATAGTCCCGAAATAGTGTCTTCCTGATCTTTCGTATAGGCAGGCGTTCGTGGTTGTATGAACAAAGACGCTCCCGTGAGTATTCCAATCTGTTGGCTCCAGGCATGAACAAAGACACTCCTGCGAATATTCCAAGTCGTAGGCTTCAAGCATGAAACCCAACAAACTGATAATACGAACTCCTTTTGAAACGAAAAGTCGGGGAATGCAAATCAGCAAGTAAGAAACACTTGATCGCTAAAAAAGTTAACCATACTACGGTATAAACTCAACAATTCGAAGAAATCATAACAGCAGCTACTGACACACGTGCACTAGTGCACGCAACACTCTTAGTGAACCAAGATGAATCAAATGCCTTTTTTAGCCTATGAATGCCATGTACAGTGGTACTGACATCTCTCTAGCTTTTTCCATTATCAGTCCTAGATTGGAAATTTGTGTTGTACTTCACTCTTTTCTGAATGCAGCTTGTTCATCTGCAAGGTATTCCTCCTTGTGCATCATAAGTTTCTCAGTAGTAGTATTTTTCCAAGGTGACTTAGTAGTTCTATTGTTCTTGCACCCAATCATACTTTCTTTTGGTGTATTACCTCTAAAATTGACTTTGTCCATTCGTCCGAAATGTTTCTCTTGTTCCATACCATATTGCATACCGTATTATCTCGGGTATAATACGCAGCCGTGTATAATACGCACCCTGAGTTTCGAAATTTATCATAATGCAAAAATCTTTACACCTATGTATAATACGCACCTGAAATTTTGAGAACCAGCGGTCAACTTTCCAGTTTGAAAGAGGCAATACGGACCACCTTTAATCATATACTCGCGTATAAGTCAATCTCACAGATAAGTCGACCCCAGTTTTAGGCCAAAATCTAAGAAATTTGCTATGACCTGCGTATAAGTCAACGTGGAAAATTTAGGGATTTACAGGTTTTTAAAATGCATAACTATGCCAGGTCAACAGGAGCAGTCGTCCACACAAAAAGTGTAGAAGCCTACAATTTTATTGTCCTTGACTTGCAGAAAGGGTATGAGCAAGTTCCATTGGACCCAAGTACAAAAGAGAAAACAATATTCCTGACACATTCTGGTCAGTACCAATTTTGTGATTACCTTTTGGCTTGTGTAATGCACCTGCTTCATTCATGAGCATGATAGCCCACATTTCGCTGTGGTGATCCTCTGTGGGAGCAGTCGTCCACACAAAAAGTGTAGAAGCCTACAATTTTATTGTCATTGACTTGCAGAAAGGGTATGAGCAAGTTCCATTGGACCCAAGTACAAAAGAGAAAACAATATTCCTGACACATTCTGGTCAGTACCAATTTTTGTGATTACCTTTTGGCTTGTGTAATGCACCTGCTTCATTCATGAGCATGATAGCCCACATTTCGCTGTGGTGATCCTCTGTGGGAGCAGTCGTCCACACAAAAAGTGTAGAAGCCTACAATTTTATTGTCATTGACTTGCAGAAAGGGTATGAGCAAGTTCCATTGGACCCAAGTACAAAAGAGAAAACAATATTCCTGACACATTCTGGTCAGTACCAATTTTTGTGATTACCTTTTGGCTTGTGTAATGCACCTGCTTCATTCATGAGCATGATGGCCCACGTTTTCAAGGGCATGACTTATCAATATGTTCTATGCTACCTGGACGATATTTTGGTCTTTAGCCCTGATGTCAATACTCACCTCCAACATCTTATATATGGGTACGTCTTTTCCATAATTTTTTAAACACAAATCACCAAAACCCGCATCTTATACGCGGGTGCGTCTTATATGCGCGAAAATACGGTATACTTAATACTACATATCTAACAATAACGAGAATGTACCATAGCGTTGCTTCTGCATTTGACTGAAGAGTGAAAAAAATTTATTCCTATGCATAATACGCACCCAGACTTTTTAGCATTTTTTTTTTGAAAAAAAGTGCGTATTATACCCGAGATAATACGGTAGCTTACCATAAAATCTCAATCTCAAGTATATGGTAGTTCACACAGCAGTATAGTTTGCATGGCTTTCTGAGGTGCAGATCAAAAGGTATAATTGATTTTCATGAATATAATGTGCACCCTTAACCCTTTAATGCTCAGGTACCCTTAAATGGAAAACTCCATGCAACCGGGAGAATCTGACCTGGAAAAGTGCTGGATGCCGGGACTTTTGGCCATTTTTCAGACAATTATTTTTCAACTCGCAATCGCTGGGGCTATATGAAAGCTACAAAACTGTGGCATACCTCATTTTTTAAAACTTTTGCTTCTCTTTCTAACCATCCATGAATAAAATGGCAATAAATTTTGGGGTATCCTGCATACCCAAAAATAGGCCACCTCTTCAAAAAATTCAAAATTTTTTATTCAAAGCTCAGTAGCAAAAATGTTTGAGTCACAAGCTATCTAAGTTGAGCAGTAAAGTTGTTAGGAGATCATTATGGAACAAAATGTTGCAAGAAATTTGCAAATAGGGTCACATTTGGTGGAGATATAGGCTTTCTAATCTGAGCACCCCAGAGGCGTCATTTGGGGGCTGGGGGCCGTGGCCCCAAGGAAATGAAAATATTAATCTATAATGTATTAATATGTGCAACAACAACAAAAAACAAAGCCGTGGCCCCCCCCAAGGAAATGAAAATAATAATTTCTAATGTATTAATAACCTAAGAAGGGCCGACAAGCAAAAAAAAAAAAAAAAAAGGTCGTCAACTATTTTTTTGGGGTAATTGTAACGTAAAAAGAACTGACGAGCAAAAAAAAAAAGGTCGTCGACTTTTTTTTGAAACTGAAACTCAAGTAACTCAGTCAAAAAATTTTCAAAAAATTAAAAAAATTTGAAAAGAAAATTATTTTACAAAATTTCTCGGCCCCCCCCCCCCAAGAAAAGTGTGAAATGACGCCACTGGAGCACCCTTCATCCAATAAATTGTTGCTTTGCCTGGTGGAGTATCACAGAATCCTGTTATGAGGGCAGTCAGTGAACCTGGAGAGAAATTTTTTACATGCGTAGTCTACATTTAATTGTCACGATCATCTGGCATTATTATTATTATTATTATTATTATTATTATTATTATTATTATTATTATTAAGAGCATTTCTATAGTGCAAATAATCGCAAAGCAGCAAATGCGCTAAAACGTGCTTTCGACATCTCTGCTGCCATTTAGAGAATAGTGAATTTTGCTCTCAGGCTCCAAATCAATGTCTTACTCTTGATCCTCGCTGAAGATATCTCCTCCTCTTTGTACCCTAGTATCACATTAACCTCTTCACTGGGCGCGACGTACCCCATACCTCAAGTCACTTTCGTAGTGGTTCCACAGTCGGGCGCATCACATCCGATATGTCTTATGCTATAAATCACTTTAGTATCTATCCATTCGCTAGATGACACCTGTTTTTACCTAATTCAGCTCTATTGTGCTAGGAAATTGATATTCTTTGGACCGAGAGGTCAAACCTTGGCCTGCACTTGTAGGAAATCGCTTGAATAAAACGACTTGCTGGGTAAGACTTGACGTATCTGGACCAAATGTTGGCTGATTTTCAAACTTATTGGTTTATTTTGTTCCACTGACATTCCCCTAAAATTTTGCCGCTCACCCAATTGTGGTTACCTCAGAAAATTTTTCACTGAGCTTTGAAATTTTTGGGGGGGAGGGGTGCTATTTTAGTCTGTAGAGTGGACCCTACCCTCAAATTTCTTTGTTTTGCACAGTTGGTTAGAAAGAGGAGTTAAAAGGCTAAACAATGGCGTATACCTCATCTTCTTAGCTCTTATATAGCCTGAGATATCGCAAATTTTAAAAAATGACAGTTTTCATTTTCTAAGAACACCTTTCCAAAAATTATTCCCTGGTACGGTGACGGTGTCTAAAAATTTAATCCCAGTTGAATGGGTTAAACAGAGATTCCACTTTTAGGCTGTCATTAACCCCTTAAAGGTTTAATAAAATTTTTAAAGTCGTCACCATTCGGCTAAATAAATTTGGGGAAAAGCGTTCATGTGAACTGTGAACATATACATTGTAAAGTTACTACATCTCAGGCTATATAGAAGATAAAGAAATGAGGTTTGCTTCGTTGTTTAGCATTTTTATTGGTCTTTCGAACCATCCATGCAAAAAAATTGGGGGTAGGGTCCACTCTACAGCCTAAAATAGGTCCCTTCCCAAAATTTTGTTCAAAGCTCAATAGCACAAAATTTTCAGAGGTGACCCCCTTATGTGAGCGGCAAATTTGTAGAGGAGTGTAATTGGAAGAGAATAGTGAAAAATTTTTGAAGATCGGACCCAAATGGGGTAGTTATCACTTTTGAAACCCTAGAACTCATTGCTCGGAAAAGAAAAAAATTTTCGCAAGCTGAAAAAAATTTCATTTCGGTATATTTTGGGCTATATAGATGGTAAAGAAATGAGGTTTGCACCGTTGTTTAGCATTTTAATTATTCTTTCTAACCATACATGCCAAAAAATAAATTTTGGGGGTAGGGTCCACTTTACAACCTAAAATCTGACCTCCTCCCAAAAAATTTTTCAAAGTTTAATATCACAAAATTTTCAGCGGTGACCCCCCTTATGTGAGTGGCAAATTTGTAGAGGGCTGTATTTGGAACAGAATAGTGAAAAAATTTTGAAGATTGGACCATATTTGGGGTAGTTAGGATTTTTCGTACCCTAGAATGACACTTTTGCAAAGCCATAATCCGACCCCCTATTGAATAAAACTTATTTTCATAGCTTATAGTGATCACAATCGCTAAAAAAAGAGCTACCACCTACCGAATGGATAACAACTATATCGAATTATTACATTAGAAAGTTTATATACGGTGAATCCCGTGGCGGAATAGACACTGAAGTGGCGTGCTGTTTATAAACGGCGCTAGCCATTGACGAACGTTTGCCGAGCGCCGTTTATAAACGGCGCAATTTTGTAAGAGGTTAATTATAAGCAGAGTTCAGCTGCAGTGAGACCTAGTATCCAACAATAAAGTTAATACCGCCTGCATTGTGGTTCTTCAATGTGGTTTTAAGTCGCTGCCTCCCTCACCTCTCCCTCTCTCTGCAAATTGTCTCTCTCCATCTGTCTCCCTCTGACAGCAGACATTTTGTACCAAGAATAAACTAAGCTGGCAATAAAGTCATTAATGCGGTTGCACATGGTCATTCCATCCTCCTCTATCCCTCTCCTTGCAAATTGTTTCTCTCTGTATCCCTCATTAATGCCTGTTTTGCTGTTCAAATGATAAGCTCAATTTCTTCCTCTGTGCTTTGCACAGTTGGAGCATAGTCTTGTCTGGCCTTTTGCTAAGTAGGAATCCAACTCCTGCCTCGTGTTTCTTTTCTCAAGATTTTGTCCACCACACCTCTGCTAATCACAAAATGTCACATCTGTATCATCGTATCTTTGAATCTCGATCTTTAGTAATTCCAGCTTTCTAGTTGCCCACAGGGCAGACGATGTTACCCTATTAACTGGAAATCCCAACACACTCCCTGCCACACTCCTGCAAATGGAGACTGAAGCCTCCAAACTTGGCTTTCATATCTCATGGTCAAAAACAAAAGTGCAGAACATTGGTTTTGGCCCTGCCAGTCTACCACTGTACCTGGGGTCTGAAACTATGGAATCAGTTTATAGCTTTTGCTATCTAGTTTCCAATATACTGAACATGGCCGACTCATGCAAGGAATCCATCAAATGTATGGGAATTGCTTCCCCTGCTTTACCGTGACTAGGAAGAATATGGAAACAACATAGGTTGAGCACTGAGACCAAATTTCATCTCTTCAAGTGCCTTGTCCTTTCCTTCCTTCTTTATGGCAGCAAAACCTGGGCAATGACCAAACAGTACTGGATGAGACTGGAAGCATTTCATACTAAAGCCCAGCGTCAAATCCTCTGAATCAAATGGTCAGATTTTACCACCAATGTGGAGCTCTACCAGCTATCTGACCTGGAGACATTGCACGACATGATCTGCCGACGTCGCCTAGGACTCTTTGGACACATCGCTAGACTACCGACTGATGTGCCACCATCAGCTGCGCTGCAGCAGACCACCCACAACTTGGTGTCACCACATCCACAATGACTGCGGGTTGCCTTGACTTGAAGCACTTCACTCTGCACAGGACAGAACCTTGTGGTGAGAAATTGCTACGGCCAACAAGGCTACACGTGATGATTGATTGATTGACAGGGTTTGGACATTCCAGGTGCCAATAGAAAGTTCCTCTGATGCTGGTTTTAGTCTTTCTGTAGCCACATTTTCGACCCAACCCAGATTGCTCAGTTGGGGAGGCAGACCTTGTTTTGCCAGGCGACGTCCAACCCAGCTTGAGTTCACAGTTAGCAATATCATCAGATTTTATTCGTATTTTTCTTTAATGTCAGCACATTGACACTCTGGCAAACTCTCCTCTTTTTACCAGGCTTAAGACCAGAAACTGAATATGCTGGCTTGCGTATTTGGTTGGTTGATAAATAAAAATTCAGCTAGTTTAGTAGACAGAAAGGGGGCAAATAAACTCATTTTTGGCAAATGCATATGAGTTTTGTTCTCTAACCGTCAGCAACTAACATATTGACGATAAATATCATGACGTCATATTTCCTTGTTTGAGACTTCCTGCTGAGCGACACAGATTCCTAATTCAACCCTCCATGAGATTTGATTTGGAGAGACCTGCTCCAAAGGTACCTAAGAGCACTTGTGAATCATGTCTCTGAAAAATGTAAGAAAACCGAGGGTTGGCAACCATCCTTCTAGCGGTGCAACAGTTAAACTTGGGATATTACAAATTAAACTTTTTTCTCGTGAGCCTCTAGAATACTCGCTGGCGGCACTAGTGTCTTCAGCTTTGTCCTGAAATAATTTGCACATTACAGTCCTCACCTCGCAAGTTTGCCAAGAAATTTCTCGCTTTCATTAATTTTTTTCTTGCTCTTGTTTATTGATAGTCTTTGGAAGCAAGTGAGCTCATATTCCATTTATAGTATTCTATTTTTAGTTGTTATGATCCGTGGTCAATTAAATGTCAAATCTTAGAAAATGTAGCATTCCTACACGTAATGTAATATTCTTGATTCTTGAACAGTTGTTAGCTGAAGATTCATTTGACGAATCTGATTTTTCCAAAATAGTAGATTTTGATGATTTTTTATAAAGCATGGCAGAGATACATGATGTTTATATGTGGGATTTGATGTTCCGCTTTGCGCAGTTCCGTGTGATGTATTGCTCTGTGTTGTTCTGTGCTTGGAAATTCTTCACACACAAAAATAAATACTGATCATCATATAATATTTTTGTTACATTAGGTTTAGAAATAGTTTTTCTATATTATGTATCTTTGTACTGAAAACCAGTCAAATTTGCTTTAACTTCAAAGAGCCTGTTGCTGTTGTTGTTGTTGATGATGTTATAAAATTAAATGAATGGTGGGGGAAGGATGTAAATTTTTATAAACATGGAAAATGGTTAATTTTAGTATGCCTAGCCTAGAGTGCGTATGGCTTTAACTCAAACCAGCACGTTATAATTATGCTTTCTTTGTAGATTTTTGGCTTTCTTTAGCTTGTTTCTGGCTGCAAACAATTAAAATTTATCTGATGATATTGTAGCTTTAAAGCAATTGTTGTAATAGCTTTTCATATTTTATGTGCATTATATTTCTGTTAGTATTTGCAGGCCCATACAAAGTGGGGGTGCAGCTACACCCCCTGGAGGCCCGTAGGAATCTGCTTCTTCTCCTTCAGGTGCTCTGTCCAAAGACAGGTTCCATACTCCAGCATCGCCACTCCTCTCTATCTTGAGCTTTTATCTTCAGGGCTGAATACTTGTTTTTTTCCGTAGTGTCGAACATTCACTCTAGCATCGATGTCCTTGGTCGCCCTTTCTGTGCTTTCCCATTCATCTTAACTTCTAGTAGTTCTCTTAGTAGGTTTGATTTTTCTCTCAGAACATGGCCTATCCACTTCATTTGTCTTGTACGAATAGTGTTAATTAGGCTTTTCTTCTCTTTTATCTTCTTCCATACTTCTTCATTTGTTATTTTTCCTGTCCAGCTGATTTTTTCCATTCTTCACCGGGTCCACATTTTGAATACCTCTAATTTCTTTTATGTCTTCTTTCCTGAGCATCCAAGTTTCTGATCCTTAGAGTGTCACTGGCCAGATCAGTGTTTTGACCAATCGTTTTTCAGAATCTGCACCCCCTAAAAAAATTAAAAATTAAAGATGAAATTCTGTGCAAGAAGACCTTTTTTGGCTTGTCAGGAGTTTAAGAACCCTCTGCTGAAAATTTGTTCCGATGTACCTGAGTATTCTAGATTTACTAATCTTGTAATATTTCAAGGCAGATTGTGTTATGCAACTACTTTTGAACCATGTTTTGTTATATATATATATATATATATATATATATATATATATATATTGTGCTGCATTTCAGGTAATTCTCCAACAGCAGCTAAGCTGAGATTATATTCACAAGTTTGTCGTAAGCTGTTAGGTATGCTATTGTTTAACAGATATATTGATTGGCTTGTTATAGAACAATCATTTGCTCATTGGCAGTAAAAAAACTTTTGTTCTATTTTTGTTGAAAATTTGATTTTATCATTTCAAATGCAGAATATGTAGCTTATGTGTGTGTATATGTATGTGTATATATATATATATATATATATATATCATAAGCTGAACAGATGAAGATCAGCTTGTGGTGACAGTCTTCAAATTTATCAAGGCAGCAAATTGAGAACTCTTGATAGGCCATCACAAATGCAGCCAAATACAAGCACATCACTCCTTTCTGAAGAATTCTTTGATTTTATGTGAAATGATTGGTATTCATATTGGTATAGCAAAGTGGAAATGTTTCATATTTAACAATGGCCACCATGCAGGTGGCGGGAAGTTAGCAGAGTGGTAACAATGTTGGGTGATTGAGCAGGAGGTCGCGGGTTTGATTCCCGCAGGAGCCCTAAAGGTCGACTCAGCCTTTTTCACGGTGGTAAAATGAGGAGCAGTGGTAAAGATCTCTGCGATAAGTCAAACAGGTACGCTACGCGTTGCACTAGTCCCATATCCGTGGCATTGCACGCCTGGCTGAGGGCTATAGCAACGGAGATCAGCGCCGCCCTATGAACCCACGAGGCTCGGGAAGGACTTTGACTTTTTGACCATGCAGGTAGAAAATGATGGTGGTCATGGTGGTTGTCATGGCCATGCAGTTCAAATATCTGTAAAGCATGACCCCGCTTTTTTGGTAAAAAATTATGTAATTTGCTATGACCCGCGTATAAGTCGACAAGGAAATTTAGGAGCTTACATACAGATTTGTTGAATTGCCTAATAATAGCCGATCTGCACTGAAATTGAGTCAACAGAGGTGTTTACAGGTCAAAAGTAGGCCTATTTGCGGTACACAGAGGTCGGCCGCACGGTCAAACAGACATTCGTTCCCCTCCCCCCTCCCAACTCTCCAAGCTGTTTACAGGTCAAAAGTATTTGTGGTACACAGAGGCCAAGGTCGACCGTGCGGTCAGTCAAACAAACAGCCGCTCCCTCCCTCAACCAGTCACCCAAGCTGTTTACAGGCCAATGGTCATAGGCTGAGGTATTTGTTGTCCACAATGTCTGTTATACTCTGAACGGAATCTGATTGGCCCAATCTATCACTGCTTAACGGTGCTCAGTTGAGAAAGGAGCCAGACGCCCACCCTCTCTTGACTGATGCATCTTTAAATAGACACAACATGACTTGACACTGTAATGCATTAGGAATTGTGTTTCTTTACAAAAATTCTTTGGAAAATTGCATTGACTCGCAGATAAGTTGACTTGGCGGTTTTTTGTGAATTTTAAGGCATAAATTTCTGGACTTATCTGCAAGTATATACGGTAATCCATTGGTTCCTTGGAGGACCACGAGAGTGTCTCCAAGAAGGATCGGAATGATAACCAAATGACATGTCAAGATGGGAGTGAAGGATCCAGTGAGCCAGGACATCATTGAGGCGGGCAATGTGTCTGAACAAGGGCAGTCAGCATTTGATTAGTAGCTTGGCGAGTGGTGGCATTGCAGCTCGGGTAAGGACTTCTTGGTTGGTGATAAAGTCATACCATCGAATTCCCATGATGGAGCGAAGACAACTTGTGTGGAAGGCCTCTATCTTGCAAAGGTATATGAAAAGTAGCGTCCATGTTTCTGCAGCATAAAGCAGCAGTGCCATCACGAGGATTCAGAGTGCTAACTCACACATTTAATCGACTGCAGTCCTTGGTCGCTTCCCTTGGAGGCAATGCTGGCACCATCTGCGGAGTCAGCTGTGGCTGTCGTAGGGCTGTCGATGGAGGAGGGCTGGCTTATCTTGGTTCTATAATCGGTCTGAGGCGAATAATGTCAGATCTGACTTCAGCAACATCTGTCGACCGTGAGTTGGAGGCAATTAGTGTCAGATTAGGCTTCATCGATTGTTTAAGAACGTTTAATTATAGTGCTATTGGTAATTTATTAATTGGACACTTTCAGTTTCCGGCCATCGGGGTTTGTACAAAGAGACAAATACAAATACGTTACTGCTGACTACTGCTTCCGGTTTTAAATTTTAATGAATGAATAATTTCATAATGACAACTTTAGATATAATCATATCAGATTATATATAATTACAATGTGAATATGGAAATTTAAAATTTTACCTAATAAATATTATTAACAAAATCATTATTCATTAATGATTAAACACACTTTATGCATTGAGTCTCTTGGCAAACATCGGATTGCACCTGTAAATAGAAGACATGTGCATTTATACTGCACCTTTATAAACATTTGATATTATTATTAAAAGTGGAGGGCCGTTGCGTTGTCTCAGAACTTTGGCCACGGAGGATGGCATGACATGTCAAGATTTTATGTAATAAATATTATTAACAAAATCATTATTGACCTAGTATGCTATGATTGGGTCCACCTCAATTGCTATTGAACAGGCCATGGCCGGTGCGCTGCTATGCTTCACCATTGGGGAGCCAGAGATGACCCGAATTGCCCTTGCGGCATCAGACAGGCTCTGAACCACATAGTCAATGACTGCCATCTCACCAGATTCAAAGGAGGACTCGAGACCCTGCATCAGGCTCAAACTGATGCCGCTGAATGACTGAGAAAGAAAGGCATTCGCTAGAAGAAGAAGAATGATTAAACACACTTTATGCATCGAGTCTCTTGGCAATCTTCGGATTGCACCCAAACACCCCTTGGTACCCAAACACCCCTTGGTCGGACACACACATACAGTTAGTCGTACTTTGTAAAACCATGTGTGTCTATTACAGGGGTACTCAAACCGCAGCCCACGGTCCACAATCCGGACCGCAAGGACATTTCTTGTGGACTGCCACAGCTTTCTGTGTCTGAGAAATTTTGAGCCCATAATATTGCTTATTTATTAAAAGCGCCCCATTTGAAGTATTCAACAGAAAATCAATATCGGCAAAAAAATCGATTGTCTAACAATCGGAACAATCAGTAATCAAAACAAGTTGGCAAAATGTGCAATCGGCACAGCTCTAATAAAGTGCTATCCTTAAATATTTCTAGTGCTATTAACACATACTTGAAAAATATAACCATGTATATATAGCCCTACTTGGAAAGTGCACTCCTGCGATGGCCCCCTGTCCTGCGTTCAGCCCGGAAGAGTACCATCGGTACATTGATGGAAAGATCGAAGGAATACGGGAGAGGACGGCGTCTGCAGGACCGGCAACCTTTGAGGCCTACGATGGGCTGCATCTCATGGCATTTTGGGCATAATGCGTGCATCTCCGAATAAACAGTGCTCTCTCTGCAGACCCTCTGCCGATGTGGCTGCTAAAGGACTCAGTGGTGGTCCTAGCCCCGTTTCTGAAAACACTCATGACTGCTTCCCTAGAGATTTGTGAAGTTCCGTCGAAGTGGAAACGTGCGACAGTCACTCCACTACTGAAACAGCCAAGACTTGACCCTCAAGAGGTGTCAAACTACCAACCAGTGTCAAACCTGCCATTCCTTTCCAAGCTCCTGGGGAGGATTGTCAGCAAGTGGCTGATTGAATTTTTAGACGCTAACGGACTGATGCCTTGTGATCAATCGGCGTATCGCCGTGGGCATTCCACTGAAACCGCTGTGCTGAGGATATTCAATGACGTTGTGGATGCGGTCGCCAACGGCAGGGTGGCTCTGCTCTGCCTTCTTGACCTCTCTGCCGCGTTTGATACGGTGGATCACCAGATCCTTATCCAGCGACTGGAGAGTTCTTATGGCCTCAAGAGTCAGGTCCTCAGCTGGTTCAAGAGCTACCTCAGCGATAGGACGCAATCGGTCCGGTATGGCGATCAAACGTCGGAAAAGCGAATTGTTCAGCATGGCGTTCCACAGGGGTCGGTTCTCGGTCCTCTGCTGTTCATTTTCTTCATCGCGGGCTTGAGGAAAATTGCTATCGCGTTCGGACTGACCATGCACGGCTATGCAGATGACGTTCAACTGTATTCTTCCTGTCTGCCTGCCAACATGGAAAAACTTAGACTTCGCTTCCTTGACGGCATCATGGCGATCATCATGTGGACGGAGGAGAACTGCTTGGCCCTTAACCCGGCCAAGACCGAGTTCCTGTGGATGTGCACCCCAGGAGGAAGCATCTCTTGAGCCCTTCACTGTTCACGCTGGGTGATGTGACCGTCGTCCCCTCAAAGTGCCTATGACTTCTGGGGGTACTACTTGATGAGATGTTGTCGTTCGAGGAACATATCAGTAATGTCATCCGCTGCTGCTACTAGCACCTACGGAGGATTAAGTCAGTCTGCCGGCATCTTCCGATCAGCAGGGCAGTGCACCTTGTGCGCGCCCTTGTCCTGCCAAGACTGGACTATTGCAATAGCGTGTTGCTGGGCCTCCCAGATGGAAAGTTGAATCGTCTGCAATCCATGCTAAATACAGCCGCTCGGTCGTCTTCAGTAGCCCCGGGGAGCCCATGTGACCCCCCTACTGCGTGATCAGCTGCACTGGCTTCGAGCCCGGGAGCGCATTATCGACAAGTGCTGCTGGCTCACCTTCCGAGCGTTAAAGGACCCGCACTGCCCACAGTACCTGGCTGAGCTAGTCCTAAGATCAACTTCAAACGCACGGTGGTCGGCACTTCATTCCAGCCATTGTGTCCTACTGCTCGTCCCACCTCCGTCACAGACCCCGAAGTTCGGAGACAGGTCCTTCTCACGCAGGAACCCATTGCTCTGGAACGCCTTGCCGACCGTAGTGACTGAGACCAACTCAGCTGGATTGTTCCTGAAAGAACTAAAGACGCACCTTTTTAGTTTAGGATATAGTTGACTGTGTGTGTGTGCAGCGCCCTTGTCGTAGGCCTTAGCCTAGTTCAAGGCGCTATAGAAATTGTCTTTAAATAAATAAATAAATAACCAGTGTGCATTTGTAAATCCATCAATAAATGGCAAATCTAAACTGCGACAAGGTACGAGGTCTAAAGATGATTGTCAAATATATTCAATTTTCATAAAGGAATACAGCTTTGAGTCAAATGTTTCTCCAAGATTTCGTAGATGTTTGACCTCTTTACCGTCCATTTAAATTTTCGATGCCATCACTGTACCGGCCATTTTTTTGAGAACAGCATATTTCATAGCTGAATTTTAGTTAGTTAGTTAGTTAATATGCCAACTTATATAGCGCTATAGTCACAGCAGGTCAAGATCAAGAGCGCTTTACAGATTACACTTAAATGAGATGTTAAACAAGTGCATCTTAAGTCTGGTAGCAAACGTTTCAAGACTAGTCGCGTTAGTCACAATGTCGGTCAGCGAATTCCAGAGGAGGGGATTCCCCCGGGTGAAAGACCTCTCCCCAAATTTCACTGTCTTAGATGGAAGGGGTACAACCAATTGGACCCGATTACATGAACGAAGCTGCCGCCGACAGTCAGTAAGCGATGGCCTATGCACAAGTTCAGCCAAGTAGACTGGGCAGGCGGGATCATTGAGGGCCCGGAATGTCAGGCAGCATCTCTTGTAGATGATGCGCTCAGGGATGCGCAGCCAGTGCAGCTTGTCCTTGAGTAAGGGGGCGACGTGCTCGCCCCATCTGGCACCGTAGATCATGCGGGCAGAAGCATTGAGGATCATCTGCAGACGGCTCAGTTGGGCATCTGGTAGGCCAAGGAGGATGCTGTTGCAGTAGTCGATCCTCGTGATGACGACGGCACGCACGAGTTGGATCGCTACAGACGTTGGAAGGTGCCGACATATCGCCCTGATCCTCCGAAGCTGATAGAATCCGAGTGACATTGCTGATGTGGCCATCGAGCGATAGCGATTCATCTAACAGGACCCCGAGGAGGCGTACTTCAGCCGACGGTACAATTTCAATCCCGTCAATGACAAACGGTACACGGCTGAGCAAGTGCCTCCTCCTGGGAGTAGAAATCCACAGCACTTCAGTTTTGTCAGGATTCAGTGCTAGACGATTGACTTCAGTCCAATGTCTGATCTTTGTAATACAGGCGATGACACGATCGCGTAGTAGGTCCATATCCTCAGGGAGGCATGAGGCGTATATCTGCGCATCATCAGCATAGGCGTGCGCCACCAGCCCGCACGATTCTTAAATTTTAAATGTACTACCGGTATATCTCCAGCTATATAAATAGTAGGAAGATGAGTTATGCACCATTTTGTTAGGTTTTTTAGTGCTCTTACTAACCATCCCTGCTAAAATAAAAACAATTGGGGTAGGGTCCACTCTATGGCGTATAAAATTCCTCCCCCCTAAAAAAAGTTTTCAAACCTCCAGCAAACATTTTTGAGTGATAACCCCATTTGGGTGAGCGGCAAAGTTGTAGGATAATGTCAGTGGAACAAAATTAATCAAAAAATTTGAAAATCTGATCATTTTTCGTAGAGATATACTGCTTCTAACCCGAACACCCCTTGGTTGGACACACACACATACAGTAAGTCTTACTTTGTAAAAGTGTGTCTATTACATGTGTGTCTATTACAGTGGTACTCAAAACCGCGGCCCACGTTCCACAATCCGGATCGTGAGGACGTTTCTTGTGGACCGCCACAGCTTTCTGTGTCTGAGATATTTTGAGCCCGTAATATTGCTTAATTACTTAATGCTGTCACTGCAAAAGAGCAGCTCTGAGCTGAAAACTTTATGATGAGCTAAATTTAGTTATGGTCACTGTTGTGAAATTGGTCAATTTTTTATGCAATTCAGTGCTACAGCATCGTCTTTTGCGTTCATTCCTTGAAAATGTGTTAGCAGGATTTGGAGATTTGCTGCTTCACAATGCCATCATACGGTTGAGCAAAGGGAGAAATTTGGAAAGATTCTAGAAACTGGGAGAAAATATTTTAGAGTTTCTTCTATCGCTAAAAGCAAAGAAAACTACAGAAGTTTTGAATTTTTAATCAGGATATTGAAAAGACTGCATAGTTAGCATTTCTTGTTGGCATCATGGTACATCTGAATACATTGAATTTGCCTGATGGTGATTGGGCAGATTTTGGGAGTTTCAGTTTTTGCAAATTTTAAACTTGCATTATAGCAGGCTTGAAGCAGCTGATTTGCATAAGCATCTTATATTTTGAAACATAAACTCAGCAAAGTTGGTATAAGTAACTTTTGGGCCAACTTTGTTCCAGATTTTCAGTACCCTGTAACCAAAAAGTTAGCAATTTCTGTCCTGACAATGTTTGGATCCACATATATGTGTGACATAGCATTTTCTGTTATGAACATTATTAAATTGAAACATCGCAGTGTTATAACAGACCAACACCTGCAAAATGCAATGTGTTTTGCTCTGACTGGTTATTTGCCTGATAGTGCCTCGATTATGCAGTCGAAGAAACAATTTTACACTACCGGTAGTCACTGACTAGGACTGCAAAATGTGCTTGTTTGCACTAGTCACTGAGTGGGACTGCAAAATGTGCTTTTAAGATCTGCTTTAATTGAAATGTTCCGATTCAGCTAAAATTTATTCTATGCATTTTGAAATTTAGTATTGTTTTATGTTGCCTTAGTTGACTTATAACAGTCTATTAAGATGAACCGAAGTTACTCGTATTTGCCCACTGTGCCGTAGTTGTCACAGGAATAACTGGACTTCCCTTATAACTAGTGGACCCACATGGACGATGCAAGACTAGGTGTGGACCGCCTTCAAAAATGTTTGAGTACCCCTGGTCTATTAGATCAAAATTCCAAAGATACCACACATAAATATAAAATAAATGCTGCTATCTATCAAATCAATACATATCTAAAGGTTATTTGCATTATGATGGGTTAAGGCGTCATAGACGGTTTACGAATGACTCTGAAAGTTGCATGACGCCTTTAGGCGTCATAGCCGTTTAATGGAAGTTAACACTTGACACCTATAGACGTCAAATACGGTAAAGGGGTTAAGTGGGAGTATTGATCAGCAGCAATCCAGTGAATCAGAATTTTGTTGTCATGCGTGATTTGAGTTTGCAGGAATAAATGTGAGCAGCCGACACAGACAGATAAAGAGGAATCAATGTCATTAATGTTTGGTCTTCCTTTTGGCTCATGCTGCAACTCACAAGCTTAGCTTGTAGTGAATATTGCCAGCTGAATGTTTGTGTTGAATGCAATAATAAATTTTCTATGAAACTAGGTGAAAGAAGCCTGAAGTTACCACTGAATTGCAGTCTGCAGCGGTATTGAAGTGAGCGATGATATGTCAAGTTGACTAGCAGTGCAGTCATAAAGCAGACTAATTAAAAGTAAAATATACCAACCTAAACCTTAAAAAACAAATTGTATGCATAGAACTTAACAGCTTGCAAGCATAGTATAAAAAAAATTCATAAACGTAACAGTAAAAATATTTTTGTTTGTTCTTGGGTTCATAGCTTGTTTTCCTAGTCCCTTATGCCTAAACTAACTAGAAAACAGTTGTTGTTCCAAACTGAATTTGCTTTTGGGGTCAGGGCAATGATATTTTGAAATTAATGTATTGTAGAAAACATTCTCGGTTCGCATTCAAAGCTGAGCAGACATACTTATTATTCTGGAACATTGCAAGCTGTCCATAAGTTTTTAGATCTGAACAGAATTTTCTATAACCTTCTGGAATCGTCTAGAACCCTGTTGCACCTTCTGGGAGCTTTCAGTTGCATCCATAGACTTTTAAGAGTGCAGATTCCTTAAGCCAACGTACTAGTGTATCTTGTTGCTGAGTAAGCGAATAGTGACCAGAAAAATTTGATTTAAATGGCATCAAGAGGTTGCTTGCAGCCAGCAAATGCATTCTACTACATTTGCATCGCACCGGTACCCTATGGCTCTGTATGAGCTCCCCATTCCCATCCCTACAGGAAGGGATCAACTGTCTTCAGGGGAGCACGTCAAGGCAGACAGCGAGGAAAATATTGCAGATCCAGAATACAATTGCACAGATACAGCTGAGATGAAAAAGCCGTACTTCCCCTATCAGAAAGATCTCAACGACCTGATCATAGACCTTGGTCTCACCAAGTGCAATGCTGAGCTTCTGATGTCTAGACTCAAAGACTGGAACTTGTTGGATGAAAGTGTGCAGGTGACACAACAGAGAAAGCATCACGAACGTTTTTCCAAATTCTTCAGTCAGCTATATAGGCCGTGCTTCTGTAGCAATGTCACTGGTCTTTTAGAGGCCATAGCAATCACCTTTAACCTGAGTGATGGTGCCAATTCATAGGGAGTTCATCCAAGAACCTCAGAGTCATGCTACTTCATAATGGTAACAAGTACTTGTCTCTCTCCATGGCTCACTTTGTGCACCTGCACCTCAGAGAGGACTACACCAGTGTCAAGATGTTGCTGAGTGCCTTGAGGTATGACAACTATGGCTGTTAAGTCATTGGAGACTTCAATATGGTCCAAATGGTGACATTCCTGATGGGCCTGCAAGGCGGTTTTGCACAATTTTCTTGGTTTTTCTTTGCCTCTAGAACAACCGGGACACCGAGGTCTGAGGCCCACTATCGTAGAAGGGATTTGCCACAGCTGACCGAGTTCACCACAGGTAAGAACAGCATCAAGTGGCAGCCGCTGATACACCGTCGAAAGATGCTCATACATCAAGTTAGGCCTCATCAAGTAATTTGTCAAGACAAAGAATCCGCAGCTTTCAAATACCTCCTAGATCTTTTTCCACAGCTTTCGAAGGCAAAAGTCGAAGCTCTTGTCTTCGTCAGACCACAGATAAAGATCACATAGCATGTCGTATTCGCCAAGAAGCTGAATAGAACGGAGAAAGGGTCTTGAAACAGTTTCATTGCAGTAGTGTAGACCTATGGCTTTCTTGGCAACCACAAGGCTGAAAACTATGAGAGACTGAACCAGTCTTTCATAAAGAACCATGCCAAAATAAGAGGTAAAATTTCCTTGAAAGTACATATTCTTCATGCCCACCTTGACAAATTCAAGGAAAACTTGGGAGCCTACCCAGAGAAGCAAGATGAACGCTTTCATCAGGATATGCTGGACTTTGAACGTCGTTACCAGGGACAGTATAACAAACACGTGATGGGGACTATGTTTGAAGTCTTAATTGAGAAAGCTATTGACAGTAGAGCCACAAATCTCGAAAACCAACTCATTTCTGAATGCTTTTAAGTTATGTCGACTGTTGTTGCTTATTTGCAATTAGTACATAATGTTCCTTCTCGAGAAGAACAAATGCACCTTTTTCCATTGTGTAAATAAACAACTTTTGTAAGCTGTGCTCATGAAAGCAAATATAATTATGAATATAGCCATGTTTGCAGAGCCTTTATACATATGCAACTGAAATATAACACTTAGAAGCCAGGAACAAAAATTGTGTCACATAATCAGACAGATCAAAATCTAAAGACTCCTAATCTGTATCTCTGCCCCAATGGTCTCAGTGTCAAGGAAACCCTACATACGCCACAGATTGTGACTAGGCATATGCTTCTAAGTTAGTCATTTGGTAAATTTTATGGTATCTGATTGATCATTAGTACTGATGCTTACTAATAATATAATTAATGATCATGGTTTAGTGGCTGAATATACAAATATGTTTTGCTCTGTTTTCTTTCTTTTGGATGCAAAAATATCTGAATGCAGTTGAAATTGGGATAAATAGTCTTTCTAGTATCTATGATTTTTTAAAATTTGTAGTTACTTTGATATCTCAGCACCTACAGGAAAAGATTTTAGCCTCGGAAGAGAATTGCATTAAACCGATGCAATATCAATATTTTCAACAACAGCAGTCACAATCAGAGGTGACATCTTTTCCATCATGTTCACTGTCGTCATCAGTTACGGTCACCCCTTCTGGTAGCAACCCTGGTGATCATCATGGAACATATTTTGGTGAGAAGCCTCAAATTACACTATACTACACACTTTTCGATGTTTGAAGAACTGTAACTGTTCTTTATGCTTTCAAGTATTGGGGCATTCCACATCAAATCAACACAGCCACCTGACATCACCATCTCAGATTTTGATGAGAATTGGCGCAATTGTTCATCCCCATGAGTAATGTTGGAAGCCTTAATATTAGAGTTTTGAGTCAACCAGTGTCCAAACTATGGTTTATGAAAGTTTGGTCGACCCGTGCCAACTCGTGACAATAAAACTGTAATATCTCCACTTCTGTATTAGCTAGAGACATGATATTTGCACCAAACTTTAGCTTTTTGAAAGCTCTATCTGGACCAATCAACAGGTACACGAAGAGTTTGAAAACCAAAAGAAGAGAAGCAATCACAACACATAATTTGAGATTTCAACCAATGTGTATTCAACAATATTTGTGATTTTATTTTTTGAATAAGTCTTACATTGTGAGGAATTAATGGTGAAAATTTCAGAGTGGGCACTGAGTGGGCATTAAAGTTTTTATGTAAGGATTAAAAGAACATCCACCCCAATGCAAAATCACAATTAAAACATTCCTGTTGGACATACATTCACTAAGCGACTGAGCTAATTTAGTATACCAGTGACATCTGATGCTAAGACAAATCTGTGACAGTTTTCCAGAAAGCGTGTTTTTTTGCCTAAATGAGTTTTCCTCAGCTAATCATCCATTTTGTTTTTGTATTAAGTATAGTTTATTTGGACAAAATGAGAATTAATTAAAACATTTTCTTTGCTACTAGCACAAATTGCTTCGTCTGTAGTTTTAGACTATTTTACACTGTGGTTTTAGCCTAACTTCAATAAAAGTTCAATGTTCAATATGATCTTGCAAAAAAAAACTTACATGATACAGAAAATGGTTATTGCATTTGGAATTAGCAAATAAAAATACTATAAAGACACATAAAAATTTGCTGCATTGTGTTATATGTGGGTTTATCCTGCAATGTTGCTGGTTTCTTAGAAACTTGTGTACCGTATTTTCACGCATATACCCTGCCTGGTATACATGATTTTGCAAACCGCGCAGGCGGCCACACGGTATATTCGAGTGCGCAGTATATAAATATTATTTTACACATACAGTTCCTTGCCAATATTTGTATACAAAGCGTCACCGGAAGTAGAACGGAATCAATAAAACCATAAAGGTTAGATATACCTATCATCATCATCATCATCATCAGAAGCGCGTGGCCGGCGGGGGCCGTTGCGTCACCCCTTGACCATGACCCTGCCGAATGGCACGACTCCAAAGAGTAGATGGAATCTCGCTGGTCTGGGAACGGATGTAGCCGATCCATCTTTTCCTGGGACGACCAGGACAGCGCTTCCATGATCGGTCAGGTGGACGACCGATGGAGAGGTCGACGTGGCAGCGGAGGGCTTGATGAACAGGAACTGTCTCTTCGAGGCGGGCTGCATGTCCAAAAATGGCAAGGCGGCGCCTACTTATCAGTTCATTGAGTGATGGTAATCCAGTCCGCGAGGATATCTCCGCGTTGGTAATGAAGTCATACCAGCGTACTTCAAGGATCTGACGTTGGCACCTCATATGGAAGGCTTCCAACTTCCAACATATACCTATGGGACCTCTATTTATGGGACTCCTATACTACCTTAAAGGAGGTATGCTAAACTGCAACTGACTATTGATAACTAATGAGTGCTAAATAGCAAATTCGCTAAAAAAATAGCTAAATAATTAGGATTTGTTAGCGAAAGAGCACCATACACAATATAAAATGAACACCAAACACCAGACTTTTGTATTTCATTTATTATGCAATTTGTTATGCATTATATGCATTCAACAGCATATTTTTAGCGCAATCAGTACTTAAAACCCGTTTTACTAAAAGGTTAACGAAAATTTCCGGTTGGGGCCACGACTTAGACTTGGCAGTGACTTATATTCTCATCATGCACACTATATACGTGTGCGTGCTATATACATGTGCGCACTATACAACTTTTTTAAAACATAAACTACCCAAAACCAAGCATTATACGCGTGTGCACGGTATATGCGTGAAAATACAGCATAGACGTAAAATAGGAATATTAGCACTTCAAGTATAATGGTTTAAGATCTCTTACATGAAAAACATAAAATTTGGATGTCAACAGTGTTAGCCATAGACACAAAAACTATGGTTTACAAGACAATGATATTGCCGATCTTGATGTATGGATATGAATGCTGGAAGATGAAGAAAGAAGATGAAAGAAAGATACTTACCTTCGAAATGGCATGTTTAAGAAGAATGTTAGGAATCACAAGAAGAGGTAAGATCAGGAATGAAGAAATCAGAGAAAGAATGAATATGAAAGACACTGCTATAGACAAAATCCGAAAAAGAGGACAGTGGTTTGGACATGTAACAAGAATGGAAGAAGAAAGACTTCCTCTGAGAGTTCTGCACTGTCATATTGAGGGAAACAGAAGTAGAGGAAGACAAGCTAAGAGATGGTCAGATGGATAGATAATATAAACGAAGATGTTGGAAAACAAAATCTGAACTTAGAAGAAGCAACACACATGGCAAGAGACAGAAAGACATGGAGTCATCTCATGTCCAGTGGGCGCCGTCATGGCCGCCCTGCGCACGTTTGTGTGCGCTTCGAATTTCGTCGCCGTTTTGGCTTTATCCGATGTTCTACGAGCGGACTTTTGCATCGACTCGTTGGTTTTTCGAGGGTCTTCTGCAGTTCTTCGCTTTTTAACGTCGTTCTGAACGTTTCGAATCGGTCGTCGTTCGTATAAAGTTCACCAAGGTCAGCCGCTAATGGCTGCCGCGTGGTACAGCGCGAGCGAGAAGGGATGTTTTCCGGACTTCGTTGAATCAATCTTTGTCGGATTCGCTGATATCGGCGAAGAAACATTTCTCTCGGGAGACCGCTCTTGGATTTCGCCGCCGGGGAATACTTCTGACTGACTGGGGCATCCATCTTCGGGTCCGCCCATCGCCGTCAGTCTCCTTGTGGGAAATTCTTCTACCAATCTCGCGGACCAACAACATCTTCCGTTCTGCGCTGACAACGTTGTGGTGGTTGCAGTTCTCCAGTGAAAGACCGCTTTTTACGACTGCACCGGACTTCTCGGTCGCGAGTTTTGTTTTTCGTCATCCAAGCGGACTTCAACATCGCCATCTTCTGTCCACCATTGACATGTCAGCATTGTCAAAGCGCTTTTGATTTTGGTACTTAACCATGTTACAGCGCTTATAAAAATTGTCTTAGTAATAATAATAATAAATAATAATAATAATATCAAACTCATCATCATCATAGATGATGGAAGAAAAAGAAGAAGAAGACATGAAAAACTAACCATAGCTTAAAATTCTGTTGAGGGGTGGCTGGAAACGACTCCAGACATTCACCTTGGCTGGATAGTTTGGTGTTTGTAACTATCCAGTTTTGTCGAATCCTGATAGCAGATAAATATCTGAATCTGAATATTGTCACCTTTCATATTTTTAATTTTATTGAAGAGCAACATAACTTAACGAACACACCCTCATAATTTAACTATAACCAGTACTCTGCCACATAAAGTCAATATCACGAGCCAAAGCTTCAACCTTACGATAAACACAGCAAAAACTAAAGCCATGGTGGTCAGCAAAACAGGAGAAAAGAAAAGGCTAACTCTAGAAGATTAACTCTAGAAAGTACAGAAATTGAACAGGTCAAAAGCTTTACTTATGTAGGAGGACAAATAACAAGCAATGGAAGCCAACAAGAAGACATCAAACAGAAAATAGCAAAGGATTACAAACATTGGGAAGATTGAAATGCATCTGGAACTCTAAAGAAATCAAAATAAGCACCAAAATCCAAATCTACAACATGGGTGATATGGGGACTCTACCCCCACCCATTTGCAAGATGGATCATGGATCCCCATTTGGCTGGCAACCTGGTCTGGTCCCTTTACTTACATTTTTCACAAAGACCTGTGGGCTTTCGCATCTCAAAATTCTTAAATACAAGTTACTAAGCTATACAGAATGATGATGAAACAGCAATAGTGGGCGATATGAAAGCTAATATACATGAAAATTTAGTGTTTCTTTGAAAATAACCCAAATTCAAAGAGTTCAACCGATTGCTTTCATGTTGAGTTATATGTGTGCCGAATTTGAAGTCCTTTTGTCAAGGGGTTTGGCCACAATGCATGGAGAACCCAAGTTAAGCAATGAACCCAAGTTCAAAATACCAAGAGCGAGTGCCATCAGTCCTTGATTTAAAGTGTCTTTGAAGTGTATAGAGTAGTGTCCAACTTTCTTTGGCTACCTACGTCGTCCCCGCGCCGGGTCTTCAGCGGAGTGGCGCAGGGCTCGGTTTTAGGACCCTTGCTCTTCATTATGTCGCAGATCTTAGTGACATAGTCAGGTCCTGCGGTTTGGAGGCGCACGCTTACACGGACAATGTGCAAATTTACTCTTTTTGCCTCCCCTCTGACACTGATGGACTCCGCACTTGCATATCTGACTGTATCACCAGGATTAAAAAATGGACTGACATGAATCGTCTTGCGTTAAATCTTTGCAAGACAGAACTATTGTGGCTCGCGACTCCCAGGAGGGAGCACCTGATCAGTCGGGCCCTGTTCCTGATCGATGGAGAGCATGTCCTTCCCTCCTCCGAAGTGCACCTATTGGGGATCCACTTCTGCTAACATCTCATTGGTGCTGATTCCTTTGACTTTGATTTCACCAACGTCAATTTGATCTTAAATGAAATGATGTTGTATTCCAATATGTTTCATCTTTGGTCGAAAACCAGGTTCTTTGCCAAGCTCCTTTATTGTCGCAACAGATTCCAACTGAACCGGAGATTTTGGAACAGAGTCATTATGAAGTCCTTGATGCCAAATGGCTTCTGAGGCAACTATACTCATTGCCATATACTTGGCCCCAGTGGTTATTTTTGCAACAGTTGGTTACAATTGCAACTTACAGCTCATTCACTGAACATGAAGACATAACCAGTAGTGGATTAATGTATTTCTTATCACCACCCCAATCAGAGCCACCATGTCTGGTCAAATCATTATCAGTTTTCTTGAAAACTAGCTTCATGGCAGACGTCTGACGAAGATATAGAAATAGAATTCTCTTTATTGCAGTCTAGTGAGACTGACCAAAATTCTTACCGAAGCGACTTAAAAATCCTACTGTAAATGCAATGTCTGGACGAGTTACCTGAGCTGCATACAGTAAACTGGTAAGGAGTTGTCTTTAATTTTCATTTTCATCTTGAGTTCTTGGTAGAAGTTCTTCTCTGAATAAATCCTGATTAGGATTAAGTGGAGTAGTAACTCCGTTGCTTTCATTCGTGTTATAACAAACCGATGTTTCTTCAATGTACTTCTCTTGATCTAACTCAATGGTCGACAACGTCTGAGATCGGCCTCCACTGCAGCGCTACTCGTCCCGCGAATGCATCTTTCCACTGTGGGTTATCACACATTTTCCATGGTGGCAGCTCGGGTCTGGAATGGTCTACCACTGGCCATTAATTCTCACCATGACTAGATACGTTTAAGAAGCGCTTAAAGACCTGGCTATTTCAAACTAGTTATGATTTTGTTTCGACACTGTAATGTGTTCACGTAGTCCTTCCAGATTAGTTACCACAATATTCTTAACTTTAATAATAATAATAATAATAATAATAATAATAATAATAATAATAATAATAATAATAATAATAGCTAGGTAGTCCTGTATGACGATCACATTGAATTTTAATTCCAAGAATAAAATGTGCTTCTCCAAGGTCTTTGTTATTAAGGCTTGTCTGCTCTTCTTTAGCTTGGATGTTTTGTTCAAACAGGAAGCCTGTTCAGCATTATCATCATATTCTTTGCCTTCAGCGTCTGATCAGCAGCATTTTATCGTCGTTTCTTTATTAAAGAAACTGTCCAGAGAGCACTGTTTACATTTGCTCATTTTTAAATGTTTGAGATGCAATATTTTATAATTATAGTTTTATTACTCTATTTATAATATAAAAACTACAAACTATAGATTTACATGCAGCAAACCCTCACCCACATAAATTTATTCAAGTTATTTGCCAATTTTTCTTAAATTGGTAAATAATTTAAATTTATTGTGATAATTTTCATCAAAATTTGACATGGAATGACCCCTACTTGTAAGTTTGTCTGTGGTTCTGGGTTTTGTTGATAACTATGGTTCACGCTTTGCTGCAAGATAAGTGTTGTAAGTTGATATTCACCACGTTCTGGATTATTCTTATTTCTTGTTAGATAACTCTGCTGAATCGTTCTATGGCCAACAGCAGCAAGATATGGACAGCGATCATCAAGAAGGAAGTTTTCTTAGTTTAACTGGAAACATACGAAATAACAGTGAGAATAGTGAAGCTCCTTTTGTAGTCCTTTACTTTATTGAGCCTTTCACATATGGCCAGAAGGATGCAGACTTGAGTCGATTGGCTATGTTTGGAATATTGCGATGTTTTAACGAACTACTCAAGTCCCTTCCAGAGCAAATGCAGAGCCGTATTCAGCTGCAGGTATTATTGACTACTGCTAAATCATAGAAGCTTATTTGACTTCAATTAACAAATGACATTTAATTTTGCCTTGCGAATCACTGTAAATTGCCCTAAGGCACTTGGCCAAGAGCAACTTTCTGAAATTGTACAGCAAGCAGTTCTGGAATGGCCTTCTCTTGGTCTTAAAATATTTCACTGCCAATGCTAGTACTGGAAGAAGTACTTTCTAGCTTTGGCAGTAAATAAAGATGATACAGTTATACAAACCAGGATTTATTATTCTTGCTGAAAATTCTTTTAAAATCCTGCTTGAGATAGCCCTGGAATGTCGAATTCAGCCATACCTCTTAGAAGTTTTTGAATAGTTCAGGAGATTTTTTATAGAGTTTCTACAACTTCGTATATTTTCTCTCTTGAGGTCTATTATCTTATCTTATCATACTGTTATCTACAACAGTACTATTGCAAAACCAGAGGGCACTTAATCTGCGTTATTGTTGCGACACAAAGGTAGAGCTGATCCCACCTCTATGTGCATACAATACGCGCTGTAGTGATTGAACCTTTTCTCTCGCCCAGGACGCCTAAGTTCAACCTCTACCGGGGTGTAACCACAAGGCACGTCTGTGGTCCCTTAGCTTTTTGGCTAAGACTTAACCTTTTAAAGGGGGAATTAAATCTTTAAAGTCATTCGCCCACGGTGTAATTAATTTTGGGAAAAGGCGTTCATATGAAAACGTGAACATATACGTTATAAACTTACTATATTTCAGGCTATATGGAAGCTAGAAAGATGCGGTTTGCACCGTTGTTGAGCATTTTTATTGCTCTTTCTATCCATTCATGCCAAAAGAAAAAAGTTGCGGGTAGGGACCACTCTACACCCTAAAATCGGACCCCTCCCCAACATTTTTTTCAAATTTTGTTCAAAGGTAATAGCAAAACGTCTTCAGCGGTAACCCCCCAATTGTGAGTGAGACAGTTCTAGAGAGGTGTAATTGGAACAGAATAGTGCAAAAATTTTGAAAATCGGAGCCAATTTGGGGTAGTTATGAATTTTCTTACCCTAGTACCCATTGCTCGCTGAAATGACAATTACGCGTACGGATTTTCAATGTGAAAACTCGAACAACTCAGTATATTTCAGGCTATATAGAAGCTATAAAGATGCGGTTTGCACCATTGTTGAGCATTTTTATTGGTCTTTCGAACCATCCATGCAAAAAAATTTGGGGGGTAGGGTCCACTCTACACCCCAAATTCAGACCCTCCCGACAAAAAATTTTCAAAGCTCTATAAAAAAAATTTCAGCGGTGACCCCCCCAACTGAGAGCGAGAGAGTTTTAGAGGAGTGTAATTGGAACAGAATAGTGAAAAAATTTGAAGATCGGACCATATTTGGCGTAGTTATGATTTTTCTAGCCTCCGGCTGGAGATTTTTCCTATACATTTCCCAGTCTAGGCCATACAACAGCCAATATCTCTTGCATATATAGTCAATAATATCGAAAACGGTGCTGCCGCCTTTCGAATGGATGGTAACTAAATCAATTGGCGCGTTGGATAGATGTAAAAATCTTATGTCTGCGGTACACACATGCTTATCTAGCGCGCCGTTTTAAAACGATGTTCCCCTGTAAGCTATGATTTTCCGCCGTCGTTTTAAAATGGCGAACCTCTGGAAGAGGTTAACTAGTATACACAGTAAATGTACTTTCCGATCTCAATGTCTCTCCTTAACATCCTTCACTGCTACTGAGCCATCTCTAATGTACTCTCACAGAATGTACTCTCTCTCTCTCTCTCTCTCTGAATGTACTTCCACTAGATGTACTCTCGCAGAATGTACTCTCTCCCTCTGAATGTACTTCTGCTAAATGTACTCTAATCCTGACTCAGTGTACTCTACCAAATGTACTCATGTACTCTCACACTTATGTTCGAGTACATAAACATCCGTCTTCCAACGATGTTTCAAGCACAAGTACTTTAACACTCACCGCCTAACTCCCCAGACCAGCCTATCCACTTGGTCCTGCTCTTGACAGCCATAAACCCTCCTGACCACTGCCGGACTCTGACGGTCCCTTTACCTGCTCCCTACCAGATCTCTGTCGAAAGACAGTCTTTCAGTACATTTCAATACCTTCCTGAGTCTCTTCCTGAGTACATTCTCCCTACATTCTCAGTACTCAAGGCTGTACTTAAGAGATTTGGTTCTCGCTTAACGGAGGTGTGCTCTTTCTAAATATCTACAATTACGCTCAAACCATTAGTATTTAGTGACACCTACCGACTAATCCGGGATTTACCTCTGCATTTCCCCTAGTCCTTAAGTACTTCCATTATAACCTTAATCAAGGTGTGTTGAAGGCGACGAGGCGTACATCTACTTTACTGTGATAAGCGCCTTGGCTTTTTGACACATTTTTGGATCCAGTGAAAACTCAGGGAGTAACAATATGGGAAATCTGTTTGCAGTAGAAGAAAATATAGCTACTGCACAGTTTACAGAATAAAAGTTACAACTTTGAAATAAATGGAAAGATTCCCTTTGGAGAGATAGACATTGAATATATATATATATATATATATATATATATATATATATATATATATATATATATATATCAGAAAAGGTGCACATTTTTTCTTAAATTTTTATGGTTGCAAAGAGTACAGCTTTGTGAATAGACAAAGTTTTGCTCTTGTTTTATAAAATAGTACTGGTGGTTATTAAGTCCAGGATGTTTCAGCCCCATACCTGTGATATTAATGAAGTTATAGAGGTCTGAAGTTGCAGGAAATTTAAGCGAATGTCACTAGACGCAAAAAAAACAGCCCACCCTAGGTATTATAAAAGTTGAATATCTCAAAAACTACTCAAGAGAGCAGGCTAAAATTTTGCAAACCTTCATATGGATCTTTGGGAAACATTTCTGATGAATTTCATAATTTTTTTAGGTGGTCGACCTAAAGCCATTGGAACCTAGTTTTAGTAAAATTAAAACTGAAAAGCATGTTACATTGCTTGTATTACTACTGCTGGGCCATTATTTCACTCTTTTTTAACTGCATTTTATGTTATTTTCATAATGTGTAGATGTTTGACATGCTATTGTAATTAACTAACCAATTCTATTGCTTTGTACAGGTAATTCCTCAACAAGTTTTACTGGATTTCAGCAATATGACTGGCTCTCAATTTCTCAAGAAGATTTGTTTCTCAGTGTATGCCAATTGCCATCGTGTACTTGCAAAAACTGTCCCTGGTCGCAGCTTGACAGGATTTGGAACAGCAGCATCAGCTGAAAAGTTTCTTATGGAGCACAAGTCAAACCATGATTTCTCATCAGTTCAGCTTTACACACCACCCTTTGTGCTAGCACCAAACCTTGTGATGTCTTTGTCTGGTGATACTTGGTCTGAAACAATTGATCGCTCTGGCATTCTCTTTTGTGCTTACTGCTTGAGTGAAGACCAGCACTGGTTGCTTGTATCCTGTACCGATAATTCTGGGGAAATGTTGGAAACATGTTGTATTAACGTTGAAGTTGCTAATAGAAAGCACCGTAAAAAACCTTTAGTTGCTCTTGCTGGTCTCACAAAACTTTGGGACTTTATAATTGGTGTCTTGTCAAATACTAATCAACCATGGCGTGTTGTCATTGGTCGATTTGGACGACTGGGTCACGGAGAACTGCAAGGTATTTCAACTTTTTTCAAATTGGTTTCTGCCTAGTAAATTACATTTATACCCTCTTATTGTCACATTCTATCTATTCAATCTTTAACTGGAGAGAAGGGTCATGGAAACTCCTTATGGAAATATGGCATTCATGTCAAAATAATCAGACTAATTGAAAATTTATACAGCACAGATTTAGCATGTATCAGAATTGACGGAGAATAGACTGAGTGGTTCAAAATCAAAACATTATTTAGACAAGGATGAATCCTATTGCTCATACTCTTCAACATTATATTAGACTACATCATGAGACGGATTAAAAACACGAATGGGTTGGGAACATAACTAAAGCCGAGAAATGTAGGTGAGGCAGAATATGCTGATGACACATGTTATTAGCAGAATGCCTTTCAAGGATTGTGGAATTAACAGTGGCCTTAATAATGGAGAGCGGAAGATTTGGATTAAATAAGTAAGTAACGTTCAGGTTATTGTGGTGTCTCGTCCAGAGGTGGACTACGTGAACACATCACAGAGTTAAAGTTCACAACTAGTGCGGAACAACCAAGTCTTTAGCCTCTTTTTGAAAATGTTGAGCAAAGGGGAAAGTTGAACGGATGGAGGTAGGCCGTTTGAGGCCCTAGTAAGTAAGTAAGTAAAATCTCATGGATTTCTATAGCGCCTTGGAAAGCAGCACAACAGTAGCTGCTTATTCTTAGGCACTCAGCCTTTCTTAAAATAGCTATGGGGAAGGTATATGATCAGCCAGGCAATAGTCAACATCCAAAGGGCAGGGAGGCTAGGTTGTTACAGCTATGGAGGCATATGGGCACTTTAGTGGCAGCCACATGAAATGCGTGGTCTCCTGCGGTACAGAGGCGCATCCTCGGGACAACCAGTGAGGCAGAGAAGGCGGATCTCAGGTGTTTCCGACCTTCCAGGTCGGCAACACGTTTCAGTTTGGTCATCAGATACGCAGGACCTGCACCATTCAGGCAGCAGAAGACCAACATCACAAGCTTGAAATTAATACGTTCCGGCACAGACAGCCAATGTAAGTCATGAAGCAGTGGTGTTATATGGTCCACAAGTTTGGCCTGGTAGATCATTTGCGCAGCGGTGTTTAGAACCGACTGAAGGCGGTTAAGTAGGTAGTTGTGTATCCCTACAAGAGTTGCGTTACCATAATCGCGTTTGGTCAGCACCAGTGAGGAGACCAGCAATTTGAGGACTGCAGTAGACACTGATAGGCAAATGTTTCTGATCAGTCTTAAGACTTTGAAGCACCCCGCAACGGTTTTGGCCACATGTGTCTTCATCAAAATCGTGCGATCGAGATAGATTCCGAGGTTCCTCACCGAGGACACTGGCTGCACATCGAGTTCATCTGTGCGGATACAGGTCGATGGTAGTAGATGTTGGTGCCTTTCAGTAGCCATCTAGAGGATTTCGGTCTTTGCACCGTTCTTAATTGATGGGGTATATATTACCCCATCCACTGAAGTGCGCCTTCTGGGAGTGTTAATCGACGAATCGTTAACGTTTAATGGCCACGTAAGTAATGTGTCTCGATCCTGCTACTATCAGCTCCGGCGGATTAGAGAGATTCGTCGCCACCTGCCAACCTCATCAGTGATCGTTTTGGTCAGTGCATTCGTCCTCTCAAGGGTTGATTACGGCAATAGCATTCTTCTCGGCCTTCCTGCTAGCCAGCTGGACCGTCTACAGATGGTACTCAATGCCTCTGCCCGAATGATCTTCGGAGCTAGTTGGAGTTATCATCTCACCCCTCTGCTTAAAGACAGGCTTCATTGGCTACGCATTCCAGAGCGTATAACCTATAAGCCAGGGGTGCACAACCACTGGCCCGCGGGCCAAATCCGGCCCGCCGAAGGGTTTTTTCTGACCCGCGGGACAATTTCGAGCAACACAGAAAACCGGCCCGCCAAAGGGTTCTGTCCGGCCCGCGATACAATTTCGAATAACAGAAAACTGGCCCGAGAACAGTAATTTTGGTATAGAAATTAGGTATCTGCTGACTGACCTATTCATATATGTTGGGCTACTTACAAATGTGCGACCTATAACAACGTGACACAGAGACGGGCGATAGTAAACTACTTCGATAACGTGCTTTATACATTTAAATTGTCTCTGCAGTAAGTCTAGAATATCTAAATTCGAAACTTTAAAAAACGCAAGACTGAGGCAGAACAGCGACATTTCAGTGAGGAATGGACACGTCTGTATTTTATGGACACGTTTAATGGGTTAAATCGGTGTGATTAATTTGCCGTGAATCACTTAGCGTTATGAAAGAGTATAACTGCCGATGACACCACGAAACGAAGCATGCCGCTGCTTATGATGAACTGCAGGGTGAGTTGCGGGAACAGAAAATTGAACTGTTAAAGAAGACTCTGTCAACCGAACAGAGTTTTTTCACAAGGAAGTCGCAAGAATAAAAGTGTTTTACACGGGCCAGCTGCAAAGTGGCCCAGCTAATTGCAAGGTCATCACGGCCTTTCGCAGACGGAGATTTTGTTAGAGATTGACTCCTAAGCATCTGCACTGGAATTTGCCCAGAAAACGCCAGTGTTTTCAGTAAAGTTCCTTTGTCAAGAATGACAATTCAGCGCCGAGTTGATGACCTTGCAACAGACGTTACTGAGCAGTTGATTGGCAGATTAGCTAGGTGCCCATATTTTTCAGTAGCTTTGGATGAGAGCACAGATAACACTGATACTGCACAGCTCTTAGTTTATGTGCAGGCAGAATTAAATTGTGCAGACTGAGGAATTACTGTTTGTGTTATAGAAGGTAGTAAGTAAAAAACTGGTGTTTTATGAAGCATTACCGGTAGTTCAATATAGCATTTATTAAAGTTAATTTTGCTTGATTTGCTGATTTATATAAATATTCTGGTTATATACAATATATTTTATATAAAACATGCATTTTCGAAATTCTGGCCCGCGAGTACTCAGGGAATGTTAAATTTGGCCCTCGGCCTAAAAAGGTTGTGCACCCCTGCTATAAGCGATGTTGGCTAACATCTCGAGCTTTGTATGATCCAACTTTCCCCGGCTACCTCGCTGAACTTGTTCGTAGGCCTTCGCCTACTGACCGTCGTCATCAGCTCCGATCTGGTCACAGTGTTAAGCTGCTTGTTCCCCCTCCCGCCAAGACCGTGCAACTTGGAGAGAGGTCCGTTACGCGTGGGAACCCTATCCTCTGGAACGCCCTACCTAACAACGTGTCCATGGAAACTAACCTCGAATTGTTTGCTAAGAAACTTAAGACGCACTTGTTTGATATATCGTATAAGTGCAGAATGTAAAGTGCTCTTGACTTTGGCATTCAGCTATGTCAGGGGTGCACAACCCGTGGCCCGCGGGCCACTGGTGGCCCGCCGACGATTTTTTGTGGCCCGCGGACGTTTCCAGGATTTCAAAAGAAAGTGGCCTGAAGGCTTTAAAGTGGCCCCGAAGGTTTTCTTATTTTTATATTAGCGCTACACTTTAAACCTTGTTATTATTATTTATTATTATTGTGCCCTTGCTGTTAAGAAATTCACGAATTTCTGCTATCAGTTCAACAAAGCATTCTAAAATTCGTCCTCTGCTCTCTCACATCTGTGTAAAATGGTATGTCATGGTAAGAAGCTCCAGTCTCTTCTATAAATAACTTGAATTGATGGCGACTTAGACCCTTAGAACGAATGACTTCTTCTGTAGCGCTAATATGAAAGCAAGAAAGCCGTCGGGGCCACTTTAAAGCCTTCGCGACTATTTGGAAGCACATACTTGTGTGAACAAACATATTCTGTAATGAAATTGAACAAACATGTTCTTAGGTTCCGGTTGAGTGCTCGGTTTTGAAAGTTGCAACAAGTGAACGGCCACAAAATATGAATAAGGTTGTTAAAGACGTTCAGTCTCAACAACTCCATTGGCTATAAAAAAGGCGATTGACCTTTGGGGTTTAAATTTTATGAATTAATAATTGAACATGGTCATAGTATTTTTTGATTAACAAGGCCTTAACCTTCAATTATACATTAAAATTACAGTGCTAATCATTTCAATTTCATTTGTTCCTACTGTATTGATTGTATTCATCAGAAATTCTATTAATTCCATTAGTCCTGTCGACATATATTTTATCCATAACCATATTAAATATTGCTATCAACGTTTACTGTCAACGTACCACTTTTGCATTAGAAAAAGCGCATGTGGCCCGCGGAGTCTTGGGACCGGAAAATGTGGCCCTTCGTCCTCAAAAGGTTGTGCACCCCTGAGCTATGTTTATTGCGCTATATAAATTGACGTTTTAACATAACATAACATAACATTGAGCTGTAACCGATTTGACTTCAGCCATCTCGTCATCTCAGCTATACACATAGTGACACGTTGCGTGAGTAGTTGAGTGGCCGCAGGTGGCCTGCTCCCGTAGATGTGTCATCTGCATAGAGGTGGGCTTGTAGTCCAAACTGCTGGGTTATGCTTACCAAGTCAGCAATGTAGAGCACAAAAAGAATGGGTCCCAGGACGGATCCCTGAGGAACCCCACAGGCTACACAAGTCGGCGACATTGTGGAATTGGCGCAGTGTACATACTGTATTCGATCCTCCAGATAGGGGGAGAACCATTGAAGCGCTGAGCTGCGTACTCAGTACGTTACTTCCATCTTCTGTAGTAGCAGCTCGTGATCCACTGTATCGAAAACGGCAGTAAGATCCAATAACACCAAGACTGCCACATCACCTGCATCTAGTGCCCGAAGGATGTCCATTGTGACCTTCAACATCGCCATTTCGGTGGAGTGGAATACGCGGTATTCCAACTGCAAATCAGGGAGCAGATTGGAGGTTGTCAGATTACTAATAAGCTGATGGTATATAAGGCGTTCAAGGAGCTTTAATAGCACCGACAGGTTGGAAATCGGTCTATACGACCTGATGTCCACCGCATCCATGTTAGGTTTCTTGAGTCTGGGAGTGATGAAGGCGGACTTAAAGGTCGTCGGCACTTTCCCATCGGTCATCGATCGATTGAAGAGCTCTGTGATGAACGGTACAAGAATGTCTGGGCATTCTTAAAGAAGATGAGTAGTCATTGGGTCACTGGCACAATACTTGTCTGGTAATGCATGCATCTCGGAGGCACCTCATCGGGTGATAGTCTGAAACGAGCAGAGATGGTACTGGAAGGGCGATGCATCGAGCTTGGACAGTTCGTGTTCTGCAGTGTTGGGACTTATCCCTGCCTCCTTCTCATGGAGGTATTCAGCAAAAACTTCGGCTGAGAGTGAGAGCAGGTGCAGGTGTTGTCCTCTGCCAAGCAGTGTGTTCAGGGGCTGCCAGAGGCATCGAGGATGAGACTGCTCAGAGTCTACTTTGTTGCTCCAAAAGACTTATGTCTTCCATCGAAGGAGTTACTGTATCTAATCTAATATAATGTTGAAGAGTATGAGCAATAGGATTCATCCTTGTCTAAACTCTAGTAAAACAAAAATGATGCCAATTATAAAGAAAGTGGGAGAATAGCCAATAGTTACACATAAAGGAGAGAAAATTGAATTCCTCTCTCCAACTTCTTCACACGTTATATGTTCTTAGTATCCAATCCTTAGCATTCTTCTAAATCATTTCTTTTCTATTGCTATTATTTTTCCCAGTTATTTTTTATGATCCAAGATTCACATTCATATATTAGTATTGGCATTACACAAGTGTTGAGAATTTTATTTTTGTTTTCATCCCAATTTTTAAGTCTTTAGAAGTTAGAGAGTGGAAAATTTGGATTAAACACCAGTAAAACAAAAATGATTCCAATTACAAAGAAAGTGGGAGAATAGCCAATAATTACAAACAACGGAAAGGAAATTGAATTGGTGAAAAACTTCATTTACTTGGAAAGTGAATTGGAAGCAGGGGGTTTGGATTTCTTTGGAGATCAAAAGACGAATAGCAATGGCAGAATGTATATGTATTCAGCAGGCTATGTACCACAATTTTCAAAAGACCTAAACTTGAGATGAAAACAAAAATAAAAATTCTCAACACTTGTATAATACCATTACTAATATTTGGCTGTGAATCTTGGACCATAAAAAATATGGTGATATGGTATCGTCCATCCTCATTGCTGAGGGTCGGCGGCTATGCAGGTTGGCATCAAGGTTCTCTCTCAAATCTGTTTTTTGCAGTTCTGATGCAATTGATAATTGGTTGCTTTGTCCATTCCACAAAATCATCCGTTCATCGTCTAAAAGGCCAGCCTCTCTCTTCCTCCTGCCATTAATTCTGCCATGCAGTATCGTCGTACACAGACTGTCTATCGAAATCCTGCTATGCCCATATTCGTGATCTACGTCGCCTCCGTCCTTGCCTTGACACCAAAACTGCATCCACAATCGCCACTTCAATAGTCCATTCCAAACTGGATTACTGCAACTCCCTTTACTATAACCTCCCAAAAACCTCCATCAACAAATTACAATCAATTAAAAATGCACTAGCCCGAGCAGTAACCAAATCACCAAAGTTCTGCCATATTTCACCCATACTGAAGACACTACACTGGCTTAAAATATCCGAACGTATACAGTACAAGATAATAACGATTACTTACAGTTCACTTCATTCGTCAAAACCGGTTTACCTTCGTAAACTCTTAACGCCTCAGCCTCCCCGACCTACACGATCATCTCAGCTCACACTTTCACGCCCGTTAAATCAGTCATCACTCAAAATCTGCAACCACGCTTTCTCATACGCCGCACCAGAACTTTGGAACTCAATTCCAGCCTCCCTCCGCAGCCTACGACATGGTCAAACAATAAGCTCCGAATCCTCATTTCCTTTAATTCCTTCACTGTCTCCTCAAACCTTTAGGTCTAAACTTAAAACCTTCCTATTCGAAAAGTCATTTCCCCCATAGCAACAACAACCTGACCCGCCGCCTCATAGATGCACTGACCTTTGCCCTGCCGACAAACCACCCTGGCTATAGCTATTTCAAGAAAGATTAAGCGCATAAGAATAAGCAGCTACTGCTGTGCTGCTTTCTGGGGCGCTGTAGAAGTTTACGAGATTTTACTTTACTTTACTTTATATGACCAAAGTATTGGATAACTGAGTACAGATGCCTATTTTGCCCAAGTTCTTCCATGATTGAGGCATTTGTTCAATGTTCTTCCCAGCTGATGGATATCAGCTGGGAAGAACATTGAACATTCTTCTGAAAGCTGTATCTTGAAAGCAGTTGTTATTTTCTGGTCTGCCTTCTTCACTGTCCAAGCTTCAGCTCCATACGTTGCAATGGGCCAGTCCATCAGGCATTTCTTTTAGTGCTGCCCAACGATTAATTTATTTAATTGCGATTAATCGTGCGATTAATCGCATTTTCTTTAGCAATGCTATTCTAGTCCCAAACTAGTAATTAAATTGAAAAAACAATGCACCATTTGCAGAACAGACTTTCAGAATTTCAACTATTAGGCCTATAAACATTTAAGTGACCATGCATAACATTATATAGCACATGCATCATCCATTTCACTCAACTTTAAACAAAAACTCATGATGTTATCACTTTCAAGCTCAGTTTTTACAAGTTTCTTTAGAGAAATATGAGATGATTAATTATGATGCGATTAATTTTTTAATCTCAATTAAAAAAATTAATCGTGATTAACAGATTAACGCGTTAATCGCGCGGTAATCGCGATTAAAGGACAGCACTAGTTTTTTTTATGTGCTGCCTGAGCAACCAATCCTTCCAAACAGTAGTGAGTGTCTTTATAGTTGAATGCCCCATGCCAAGCCTTGCTCTTATTTCAGAGCTGCAGTCATTGTCCTCTGTAATTATAAATGAACCAAAATAACGGAAGGTTTCACTTGTTCAAGAGGATGTCCATGACACGTGATATTGATTTTGATCCTTTTGTCGGCAACTACCATTATCTTTGTTTTTTTAATGCTAATTTCAAGGCTAAGTTCCCTCGATGCAAAATTCACATTGTCTATCAATTCCTGCAATGAATTTGCTGAAGTTGTAATGAGAGCGATATCATGAGTGTATCTCAGGTTGTTGGTCACTCATCCACTGATGTTAATTCCAGTATGGTTATGGTTATGGTACTGGACAACTTCTATAGAGCGTAGCATGACGAATGCCAAAGTCAAAGGCGCTGTCAACAATGCTGACAAATCAACATGGAACGGAAGATGTTGGTCTTGAGGGAAAGTCCGCTCAGATGGCAGCATAAAAGAGGTCACTGCCATGTTGAAATCGGGCAGTGAGCCCTTCAGAAGGCGGTCTTCCGCAAGGAGATGTTCTGTCGAAGAGTCAGCGAAAACGCAGAAAGGATATTGAAGGACCGCATGGATGCTGAGAAAAATTCTTCGCTTGGCGATTCCTTGAGGGTGGTCATCTGCGAGACAGTAATCCATCGCCGAACTTAACGGGAACCGACTGATGATGGAATTCCACGCATGAACTGGAACAGCCTTTGCCCTTTATAGCCTGTAGACTCCGTCGACGGGCTGGTGGCTTAGATACGAGGGGCGCTCAATAAGTTATCTACCTGACATATAAGCAATTGTGCTAAGACTGAAGTGATGCTTGCTATAGGTTGATATATATGCCTGTGTGTTGTAGGAATAATTTCAACCAGCGCAGTCATCAGGTTTTGGCGTAGCCTTTGTTGAAAGAAGAGGGGGGTGAGACAGCAACCTTCAGGTCATTGTCACCTCCAAAACGTTGTCCTCGAAGGTGCTTCTTCAAGTTTCTGAACAGAAAATAGTTGCATTGTGCCAGTTCTGGACTGTATGGCAGGTGGTTGAAATACTGGAATTCGCATTTCCTCAGAGCGTCCATGGCTTTCTTTGACTTGTGAACTGGTGCATTGTCATGCAGCAGCATCACACTACGGCTCAACTTGCTTCGTCGTTTTTCCTTGATGGCATCCTTCAGCATGGCAAGTTGAGTTGCATAGACTTCACCAGTGATTGTGGTCTTATGCGCCATGTAATCGATCAGCAGTATCCCTTTGCAGTCCCAGAGCACTGCAGCTTTCCTGCTGACGGCTGGGTCAGCACTTCTTGGGTGGTGGTGAAGTCTTGTGTTTCCACTGCATGGACTCCTGTATAGTTTCAGGATTCCAGTGGTGGACTCATGTTTCATCGCCTGTAACTATTTGAGGGATAAATATTTCCTTTTCAGCTTGCCACAAACCCAAATTCTCCTTTGAAAATTCAACTCGTGTTTCGTTTTGAAGAGGTGAAAGCATTCTGGCACTCATCAATTGCTGACCTTGGACATCACTATATGATCATGCACTATTGTGATGACAGAACCTTCTGAGACACCCAGTTCATCAGCAATCTGTGACACCTTAATTCGCCTGTCCTGCCTCACCAGGTCCTCCACTTTCTGGCAAACTTCTTGGGTGGTGGCATCAGCAGGCCTTCCTGTACGGAGGTTGTCTTCGGGGGACTGTCTGCCGCACTTGAACTGTTTTCACCAGAATGTAACTTGATATTCTGAAGGTACTGAGTCCCCATAGACAGCCAACAGGCGTACGTGTATAACCTTCGGACCATTACCCTTCTTCAAGAGAAACTTCATGACCGATCTGTGCTCCAACTGCTGCAATCCATGATTCTGGCACCCCCTCCTTCTTTCAACAACGGCTATGCCAACACCTGATGACCTCACAAGTTGAAATTATTCCTACAACACACAGACAGATATATCAACCTAAAACAGTCTTAGCACAATTGTTTATATGTCAGGTAGATAACTTATTGAGCGCCCCTCATAAAATGGCGGGCCAACCATACCGACACGGGCGACATAAATCCGATTCGTTCGGCGCAGAGAAACACAAAGATGATCACTGACCGCTTCGAAAACAAAGGCTAGGCGACAATCCACTTGATTAGTGCAAGACGTCGGTAAAACCGCCAAGAATGGAGATATTCCGAAGCACGTGCAGACACGTGCGAGCAGCCAAAATGGCACTACTGGAAGTCAGTATCTGGAATTTCATCTACTGAACATCTCATTATGTGCTCTGAATAGCAGTTGAATGACATAGGGGAGATAAGGCAGCCCTGGTAGGCCTTTCCAATCATAAACCAACCTGTCGTTTCCTTGTCCACTCTTACAGTTACTTGTTGTTTCTTGTACAATTTTTGAATTATGTCAACCGTAGCTTGGCATTTATTCCCAGTCTTTTTAGTATTTTCCATAGCTTTGTGTGCTGCAATCAATCAAATGCTTTTTGTAGTCTATGAATGCCACGTACAACGGTACTGACATCTCTCTAACTTTTTCCAATATCAGTCTTAGATTGAAACTGTGGTCCCTTGTGCCGAATCCCTTTCAGAAACCCATCTGCACATCTGAAAGCTCATTTTCTGCTTGTCTTCGCATTCTATTTTAAAAGATTCTCAAAAGTATTTTGCCTGCATGACTGATTAATGCTATAGTTCTGTAATCCTCGCAGTTTTTTGTGCCTTTGACTTTTTCAATGAGAATGAATATTGATCATGTCCATTGTCCAGTCTTCTGGCCATTCCCCAGTTTATAGTATCTTGTTGCATAGTCAGCAAAATCCCTGTGCTATTGCATCGCTATCCAGTTTTATTATCTCTGCTGGTAAGTCATCATATCTGGAAAAATAACTGGAGAAAAATAATAGCAACAGAAAAGAAATGACTTAGAAGGATGCTAAGGTTTGGATACAAAGAACATATAACAGGTGAAGAAGTTAGAGAGAGGAACACTGCAACCGAGCATCATTGAAGTAATCAGAAGAGAAGAATGAAATGAACCTGACACATCCTCAGGATGCAAGAAATAAGAAACCCAAAACGAATTTTCAACTACAAACCAGAGGGGAAACGATCTAAAGGAAGACTGAAAAGATGATGGGTGGATGGATCTTAACCCGTTCCCAGGCACCGCCGTCTATAAACAGCGCCCGAAAATCATAGCGAAGCGGGTATCGCCATCTTAAAACGGTGCGCCATATAAGCATGTGTGTATCCCGGACATTGCAGTTTTAAACCGCCCCGGGAGTAACTTTTCAATTTAGTTTACTATCCATTCGATAGATGGCAGCACTTTCTTCGCTGTTGTTGACTATATAAGCAAGAAAACTTGCCATTTGATCGTCCAAATACTGGGATTTTGCATTGAAATGCCTCGAAAAAGACTCAAGTTTGAGGTTTGAAAAATCATAACTCTGCCAATTTTGGCCCAATCTTCAAAATGTTTGCACTATTATGTTCCAATTACACCGCCCTAAAACTTTCTCGCTCACAGTTGGGGGGTCACCGCTGACAATTTTTTGCTATTGCGCTTTGAAATTTGTTGTGGGTGAGGGTTCCGATTTTCGGCTGTAGAGTTGACCCACCCCCAAAATTTTCTTTTTTTGCACGGATGGTTCGAAAGAGCAATAAAAATGCTAAACAACGGTGCAAACCGCATCTTTCTAGCTTCTATATAGCCTGAAATATACTGAGTTGTTCGGTTTTTCAGATTGAAAATCTGTTCACAAAATTGTCATTTCTTCAAGCAATGAGTAATATTGTTTGACAAATCATAACTACCCCAAATTTTGTCCAATCTTCAAAATTTTTGCATTCTTCTGTTCCAATTACACCCCTTTACAACTTTCTCGCTCACAGTTTGGGGGTTACCGCGGAAAATTTTTTGCTATTGGGCTTGGAACAAAATTTGACCAAAATGTTGGGGAGGGGTCCTATTTTGGGCTGTAGGGTGGACCCTACCCCCAAAATTTTCTTCTTTGGCATGGATGGTTCGAAAGAGCAATAAAAATGCTAAACAACAGTGCAAACCGCTTCTTTCTAGCTTCTATATAGCCTGAAATATAGTAAGTTTAAAACTTGTATGTTGACATTTTCACATGAACGCCTTTCCCCCAAATTAAATACCCCGATTGGGGACGACTTGAAAAAATTAAATACCCCTGGAACGGGTTAACATGGCAGGACTGAATCTCAATGGAAAAACTGATGGAAGACACCGTATGGCCTTGGAAGAAATAGCAATGGCAGAGAACTTTTGGAGAGCTGTCACAGAGAAGTCGATAGTTAGTTAGTTAGACAGACAATTTATACAGCGCAGTAATCAAAGCGAAAAAAAAAGTCAAAAGCACTTTACATTTCACACACAAACAAGATGTTAAATAAGTGTTTTTAGTTTCTTGGCGAATAGTTCCATATTTAACTCATTTGTCACAATGCTAGGTAATGAGTTCCAGAGTGCAGGGTTGCCCCGCGTAATGGACCTCTCCCCAAATTTCACTGTCCTGGAGGGAGGAGGGACGACGAGCTTGACACAGTGCCCAGAGCAATAGCTGGAAACAGCTAGAGGACAAAGAACTGATTGTCATATTCACAGACTAATCAATTTGTGTGCCATTATTTATTAATTTATTTCTTTATTCAGGCTGATTTATTAAGCGCAGTAGCAGGGCAAGAGCCCACGACAAGAGTGCTTCACACATACTAATTATGGGTAGCTCAATCCAAAAAAGTAAGGTTTTAGGTTCTTGCTAAAAAAAAGTCCAGCAGAATCTTTGCTAGTCACTTTATCTGGCAGAGTATTCCACAGTACGGGATTCCCTCATGTAAATGACCTTTCCCCAATCTTCACAGTCTTAGACGGTGGAGGAATGAGGAGTTTTCCCTGATGACTGGACCTCAGGTGTGATCTACGATCATATTTGCCATCTTTCTCTGTACAAGTGAGGTGAGGTAGCTCGGGCAGGTTGGGTCATGTAGCACGCGAAAAGTAAACCAACAATGTTTGTATGTGATCCTCTCGTGGACCTGGAGCCAATGAAGTTGGTCTCTAAGGAGCGGAAGGAGCAGAGTTACGTGATCAGTCCGGTGACATCCATAGACTACTTGCGCAGCAAGGTTCGAGACCAGTTGGAGTCAATTCATTTTACCAGCTGTAATCCCAAATAGCATGCTGTTGCAATAATCAAATCTTGGCAGAATGGAGGCATGGGCGAATTGAATCGCTAATCAGCTCAATTATGTACAGCTTGAACATCAGAGTCTCGCCAAGCTGTATTCCCAGGAGCTGTAAGGGCGCACCTTGAAGGATTCACAACTTATCAGGTTCTGTCTCTTAGGTGTGCATAGCTATAGGAATTCTGTCTTCACTGAATTTAGGGCCAGATGATTCTCCTCTGCCCATTTCGTGACAGCCACTATGCATCCCTCGAACCGCTTTGGTAGTGCGTCCATATCAACCGGCAGGCATGAAGAGTATATTTGCCCATCATCGGAGTCACTGTGCGACATCAAACCAGCATCTTTGATGATTGTCCTTATATCTGCTGTGTATAGGATAAAAAGTAGTGGGCCCATGGCTGACCCTTGTGGCACACCACAGTGTACACACTGCCTCTCAGACAGCTTTCCATTGCACAAAACCTCCTGCAGTGTAAACAGTGTTGATATAAACAAATTTAATGTGCCTGTGACATAATACAATGTCTTAGATTTCAGTTCAGATTGAATGCCTCTTAGTAGGGTTTTTAGGGCCTTGATGTTCATATTCCTTTCCACGGTGATACACTGCTTCTCTGCTTCTCTATATAATGACTGTTAGATGCCTGACTCCCTATCCCTCTCTTTGCTTTGAAATGTATAGAATTTCTAGAAGCCAGTTTTATTGATGATTTCAGCACTACACTGCTAACATGGCTTTGGCTCCTTGCTGCTGTATATTGCCACAGCTTGACAGTAATTAATCTGTTCAGGAAGAATTGCAATTTGAATAATATTTATAATGTGCTTTGTGCATGATGTTGCTTTTTGCTTTTGTTTTATTTTATGTTTAGCTTGGTCGAACATTCTGAATCGTAAGAATCTACTGCGAAGCAGTCAATTACTTCGCAAACATTGTAAGATGTGTGCCATTTTGCAATCATCACAGATACCCTGTATTTTGAGTGCCTGTCTAGTATCTATGGAACTTCATCCAAGTATTCATATTATGATTGATGCAATAAAAAGAGAAGAGAACCAAAGTAGCAAATGTCAAATGTCAACACCTAGAGATGCTTCTGTTACACATATTCTTGTATTTCCAACATCTGCTTCTGCAAGGGTCAGTGTATTTATTTTGTGATAATAACACAATTATATTTTATTAATATTATGGGCCTGGGCCGATATTGCTGTTGGTTTTTATCACCAATTTAAATCAGTGATTTAAATCTTATAATTTAAGTCATCTCCACCCTGACTGCAAGTAAATATTTTTAAAGTATTTTGTTTGAAAGTCTTGTCTTGTCTTCCACCGTCTTCGCTCCGAAGATTGGTTGCATTATGAACTGTCATCTTCCAGATGTTACGATCTTCTGCTCTTCTTGTCGCCTGCTCGATAGTGAGTCCTGTCCATTCTTTTATGATGTTGTCTTCCCACTTTTTTCTTGGCCTGCCTCTTTTTCGTGATCCAGGCATTGTGCCCTGCATTATATCCTTCTCCAGACATTCCTGATTTGTTCGCATAATATGTCCCCAGTATTTCAGTTTTCTTTTCTTTACTGTTTCCATTAGGGTTCTTTGAACTCCTGCTTTATCCATTACCCACTCATTCGTCTTCTTTGCTTTCCAGAAAACTCTCATTATTTGTCTTAAACCTTTCATTTCGAATGCTTGTATGCGCCGTTCATCTTCCTTCATTATTGTCCAGCTTTCACAGCCATATGTGTCGGCGGCCAAACCATTGATCTCAGTAACCGGACTTTTGTGCTCACAGGGATGTTGTGACTTTTCCATATTTTGTTTAATGATGTTCCCGCCCCACATCCTTTATTCAATCTGCTTCATATGTCGGCTTTGCTTGAAGTGTCGTCTGATATGATGGACCCTAAATACGGGAAGGTGTTAACCTGTTCCAATACTGTACTCTGAATTTTGATGTTGCAGCTCTTGTCTTTTGTTGCCATTACCTTGGTTTGAAAGTACATAGCATATAAACTACTACTTATTTTTTTCTTATTCTACTTGATGATTTATGTAATGCTATAGCATGGCTAGGGCCGAAATCAAGAGCGCTTTGCATGAACCATTCGTATGAGGTACGAAATAAATGTGTTTTAAGGTTAGATGCGAACTAGTCGAAAGAGGTAGTCGTGGTTACTGAGTCTGGGAACGCGTTCCAGAGGAGAGGGTTGCCCCTATTCTACTATCATAATTTACCCATTTACCGCCTATCCAGAGTATACTTGCGTAACTCATCACCCTTGTAACAACTGTTCCAAATATATTCGCGCTCAACTTTCTCGACCACAAACACAGTGACCGTCCCAAATATCCTTACCTAAAAGCTAAAAGTAGCTTTGCTATCGTTGTCTTCGGTAAAAGTAATCGATATATTGAGTTTTGTTGATATTCATCAAAAATCTAGTTTGTTTCACCTGCCTTAACACACATTGAGTCCACTATAGAGACAGGGCCTTGGCCATAGTAGAAAGGAATTTTATGATGTTGAACTGAAGTTCCCTTGGTTATCATAAGCGACCTTCTGCATAGTGCTCCCAATAGAGCTGTGCCGATTGCACATTTTGTGATTACCGATTGTTCCGATATTTAGATGACTGATTGTTTTGCCAATATTGATTATCTGTCGAATTCTCCAAATCGGGCGTCTTTAATGATCATGCAATCGAATATGCCATACAGGTGCAGCATAAATGCACGTGTCTTCTATATGCAGGTGCAATTCAAGATTTGCCAAGAAACTCAATGCATAATGTGTGCTTAATCATTAACCTCTTAACCAGGCATGACGTGTGGGATATGTCTGCCGCCATCTTTCCTTATTCGGGCGCGACGTATGATATGTGTCCAGTCACTATCATAGCGGTTTGCAGATCGGACACGTCGTAGCAGATACATCTTATGCTATAAATCATTTTAGTGTCTATCCATTTGCTAAATGGCACCTATTTTTTAGCTATTTTTCCTCTATGTAAGAGAGAATATATATTCTTTGAACCAAGCGGTCAGAAACTGGGCTATGTTGCGTTGAAAATGGCGTCGATAAAACGACTTGCTCGGGTTAGAGTTGATAGATCTTTACCAAATGTCGACCGATTTTCAAACTTATTGATGGTGTATACCTCATCTTCTTAGCTCTTATATAGCCTGAGATATCGCAAATTCAAAAAACAACAAAACTTTCTCAAAATTCATTGCTAAATTCTGTTGCAACAATGGGATGTTCGGGTTAGAATTGATTTATCTTTACCAGATGTTGACCGATTCTCAAACTTATGGATTTATTTTGTTACACTGAACCCTCTACAACTTTGCCACTCACCCAATTGGGGTTACCAGAGCAATATTTTTGCTACGGAGCTTCTAAAAAAAAATTTGGGAGTGTTCTATTTTAGGGCATAGAGTGGACCCTACCCCAAAATTTCTTTGTTTTGCACAGATGATTAGAAAGAGGAGTAAAAAGGCTTAACAATGGCATATACATCATCATCTTATCTCTTATATAGCCTGAGATTTAGCAAATTACGCTTATCGCAGAACTAAAATTAGAATCGGTCCTAAAGGAGGTCACGCTCACTGCGCATGCGTATGCAAATGTGGTCATTAGATAGTTGAATTCACGCGGTATTGTGTGAATTACTAAATAGATTTCTTAAAGTTTAATTTGTTCCGCGATAAAATTAAGTATGCCCATCAAACACTGTTGTTATGGAACATGTGCAAATGACAATAGGAAAACTGACATTTGTTTGAAAGAAGGGGTTCGTTTTATACAGTTCCCCGGCCCGTCGAGTCGTCGACTGACAGAGCAAAAGCAGAGAGGTGGGCTGTAGCATGTCGACAAGAGAACTTTACTATCAGGAACATTACCAGGTGGACATACATTTGCAACAAGCACTTCTTAGATCCAACTGGGCCAACTTAGATGAATCCGGATCCTCTACAGGCCAACTCCACACATCATGCAATCCTACCTTCAAATAATATCAAATTGCATATTTTCGTGGACGGGGCACAGGGCATACGTTCAGTAACTGTTAAAGTTTGATGCCTACTAGCCAAACGGAGTGGCGTCATTTGCCAAAATTGCCTAAAATTTCCCAAAATTTGCAAAAAATGCCTAAGATTTGCAAAAATTTGTCAAAATTTGACCATAAAATTATCTCGCACCCCAGAAAAGTGTGAAATGACACTACTGGTCAAACGTTTAACCATCCTACATGATATCAGTGCAGTTTCACTCGTACTCGTGGGTCGTCGCCTACTAAAAATCTCTATAACTAGTTAATTTATTCTGGCTAGGGTGAAGAGCCAACAAGAAATTTGTTTAAAAATTATAACTCAAAATTAAAATGTTAACATTGAAATTCTCAAGATCGTCGTTTATTCTTTATTAGCATTGCTTAACTTAACATGTATGTTATTATATGTGTGTGTGTGTGTGTGTGTGTGTGTGTGTGTGTGTGTGTGTGTGTGTGTGTGTGTGTGTAGACAAATTAAGATGATTAAAAAAACGGCATGACCACATTTTACTTAACGCTATATTAGACATTGCCTATGCACAAGTTCATCCTTTTTCCGGTCTGCACTCTAGCCAACGTTTTAATTCAACAACTGAATTGTTTGTAACATCACTACAGCGAAGTTTTGCTCCTGGAACGTCTGATTCTAACAGCTTTATTTCGAAAAACGCGCTGCTTGCAGTGCTTGACGCCTTGTCCACTAGCTCTTCGCTGTCCACATTTGCATAAACAGCTGAGCGCAGTTTGACCTATGTATTTTAATTAGATGCATGACGTCACGGAATCGCTTAGGCGATAAGCCTAATTCAAAAATTACAGTTTTCATTTTTGAAGAATGTTTTTGCAACAAATAATTCCCCGGTACGATCACAGCATCTAAAAATTTAATCCCCACATAAGGGGTTAATGAATATTGATTTTGTTATTAATTCTTATTATGTCAAATTTTGAATTTCTATATTCATATTGTAATTTATAATTTGATATGATCACAGCTAAAGTTGTTATTATGAAACTATTCATTCATTAAAATTTAAAACCAGAAGTGGTAGTCAGATAGCAGTAGCTTATTTTATTCAAACCCCAATGGTCTGAAACTTAATCTGTCCATTTAATAAATTTCCAATAACATTATAATTAAGTGTTCTTAACCCCTTTGCCGGGAACCCCAAAGATATTTGTCATCCAATGACAGCATTCATTGCAGCAACCCTGAAGATATTTGTCCGCTACTTTACAAACCGCTAGTTAGCTGGCAACCCAAAAGAAATGTGTCAAAATGCTAAATATAGCTTCAGTATCTTCTCTTCGGTAAATATAATAGATTTCTCTTCGGTAAATATAATAGATATATCGAGTAGTTTGATCTGCTATTGGCAGTGCCTTGGCGACTGTAGATTCGTTGCTATGCAGTGATATTCTACCAGAAAGTGGGGATAAACCAGCGAAAAGGAAAAGTGAATATAAATAGAGTTTGAGTGAATATGAAGTTTCTGGCTGTAGTAGAATGAAAATTTACGATGTTGATCCGGAGTTGCCTTGGTCCTAGCGAGTGGCCTTGTGTTTTCTCAAAGCCATTTTCTATGCAGCGCAGTTCAAGGTCTGACCCCTCGGTCCAAAAAAATATATATTCCCTATATCACATAGAGCCGAACTAGCTAAAAAAGTGTGATCTAGCGAATGGATAGATAGTAAAACGATTTATAGCATAAGACGAGTCTGAAACGTTGCGCCCGGTTGACAAACCACTACTAAACTTACAGGACGAGTCACGCTTGTCGTGCCCAAATAACGAAAGATAGCAGTGGACAAGTCAGGCTCATCGCGCCCGTTTAACAGGTTAATCGGCACAGCTCTAGCTTCCAACACATTCTCTGGTTATGGACATAAAATGATAAAGGAATATTAACTCAGAGTTTTATATCAATTTTTAAATATTTCCTTCTATGTTTCAAAATCAGAAGTTTTGAAATATTTTAAAGCAATGCATTGCTGTTCTAAAATAAATGGCTGCCATGGCGCAAATTTTAAATTATTAATCGACAGGAATGGGGTTAATAGTTAGATATCTCCATTCTCCAGTGTAAGTAAGGTAGTATATAACTCCAAACACTGCATAACTTATAATTCTTGTAATATACAAGTCATACAAGACCTTTTGAGCATATGATAGAATTTATAGTTCACATATTTATTTTTATGTACACTTTCATATAGTTATGCCTATTTAAAAAATTAGCAAGATTTTGCATTTGGTACAATGTTGTTTACAGAATTTTAATAACTGGTCAGTTTGTATATGCATATTTGCACATTTTCAGATGTAGCATACAGGAAATGGCAGAAAAATCTTGCTAATACCGTATATATTCGTGATAAAGTTGAGAAATTTAAGGCCAATTCACAGGTTATATAGCCTGCCCTCAACTTATACGCAAGGCACTAACTGTTGGGTAAAGTTTCCATACTTAGGATGTCGAAAATAATTAATTTAGCTAACTCTTTGCGTAATTAATTATTTTCAACATACGCTACGGCATCTACCGTATATAGTATATACTCGAGATAAAGTCGATCCGAGTATAAGTCGACCCCTAGATTTTGGGTATTTGAAGGTGTCTAAAGTCATTGACCCAGGAATAAGTCGAAGTGACGTCATCGCGGCGAACCCTCTTGAGGTGATAGTGAGAGTCGGAACAATGGCGGACGCGAAGTGGGCATGTGGCGGCAGCGGCGCCATTGTTTTGATTGAAAAACTGCGTTTTAGCTTTGAACTATCGAGAAACTCACGTGAGGTCATCAACGATGCTGGAGACATTCAAGAAGCACCTTAAAACCGAGCTATTCATTAGATGCTATGATGTAGTGTGACCACCTCTCTGTACAATTCATTTCTGTTTAATATTGTTATTGTTACGTGCCCTTGCAGTCGTTAGACATTATGTCACGATAATCTTGTCGTTGTATAATAATAATAATAATAATAATAAACTGAACGATTTTCACATTCCCAGATTGATTCCTGACGATTAAGAAAATTTTAAACCTGTTATTCGCTCATTCTTGACAATATAAAAATCTTAATTACCGGTAATCTTGAATTTTTTTGTATTTATGTAGCGCCAATATTTAATTAATATTTATGTGGCGCCTATAAATTACCAATCTTAAAAGTGCTGATGTCAACTTTTATTTAGATGCCGTAGCGTATGTTGAAAATAATTACGCAGTTAGCTAAATTAATTATTTTCGACATGCTATGTATGGAAACTTTACCCAACAGTTAGTGCCTCGAGTATAAGTCGAGGTCAGGATATATAACCTGTGAATTGGCCTTAAATTTCTCGACTTTATCACGAATATATACGGTAAATAAAAGTTGACATCAGAGATTTTAAGATTGGTAATTTATAGGCCCACATAAATGTTAATTAATTATTGGCGCTACATAAATATAAAAAAATTCAAGATTACCGGTAATTAAGATTTTTATATTGTCAAGAATGAGCGAATAGCAGGTTTAAAATTTTCTTAATCGTCAGGAATCAATCTGGGAATGTCAAAATCGTTCAGTTTCTCAATAGTTCAAAGCTAAAATGCAGTTTTTCAATCAAAACAATGGCGCTGCTGCCGCCACATGCCCACTTCGCGTCAGCCATTGTTCTGACTGTCACCATAACCTCAAGAGGGTTCACCGCGGTGACGTCACTTCGACTTATAGCCGGGTCAATGACTTTAGACACCTTCAAATCCCCAAAATTTAGGGGTCGACTTATACTCGGATCGACTTTATCGCGAGTATATACGGTAATACTTTTAAGCAAATGTCAACAGTGGCATGCCTTGTGAATTCCAGGGGCTCCTTGCCAGTAGTGTGGCCAGTTGGAACTACTCTAAACATTTAGCATAAGACAGTAATTCAGGTTTGCACTAGTTTATAAAAGTCATTTACTGGCATTATTAATAGCTTTTGAGAGAAGCTCTCCAAGTATTTGAGACCGTTTTCAGTCATTTATAATGATATGTTCACTTTGTATTCTGCAGAGCCATGATCCATCTTTTAATATTCATGAGAACCCTATGGAACTTGCTGATGATGAACTGTTCATAGAATCTTTTGACCCTGAGGAAATTGGAGAAGATATTGATGGTGACATCAATGAATTTATAGATTTTCCTTTTGCTTCCAATTCACCAAAAGCTCATACTCCTGGTGGATCACCAGCAAATGATGGGAAACACTTTGTTGGAGGTGAACTAAACAGAGAGCACTCTGCAAGTATAGCATGTGAGCAAGATGAAGTGAACAATCAGCATCTTTTGTTGCAGCAACCACTTGCAATGGGTTTCTATGTCTCTACAGCACCAACTGGTCCTCTGCCAAAATGGTTTTGGTCTTCATGTCCTGAACGTGAAAACTTTTGTCCCGCTTGTTTCAAGGTCAGTTACAAAATTGATCAAATTTATTTGACTCGGGTTTAAGCTTAATTAGTGTTTTCTCTTTCAAATGGTATATTGCATTTGTCTAATTACTGTAGGATGCATTGCCCTAGCCACAACTGGATATAAAGGTTTGCGAGTCACAATTGGTCCAAGGTGGAGCCATTGAAGACTGGGTCCGAGATGCAAATTATGTTGTAAACTGCTGCATTATTCGACTATCTCAGCTGTCTATCATCCTTTTCTTCATTGCCACAATGCTACTATCATTATTATATCTTATTAGGCTTGACAGATTTCATATTCATTGCATGCATTTGTCTTCTTTAGGTGCCATGTATTTCTGCATTGACAACTATGGGCTTTTGGTTTTGCTCTGTCTCTCATAATGTGTATCAGTTCAAACTCTTGTTTTATTCTTTGGTCATTCAGTAGACTACAAATATATGAGTCTATGTACCCATATATGTCATGTTTTGTTCTCTTGCTCTGGTCAGGTCGGTTCGGTCTTCGTCCTCCAGCTGTGTCCAGCTATCAACTTCTCCATGACATCTCTCCAAAGTTCTCTGTTCTTTACTATTTCTTCCATGGTCATTCGGTGTCTTCCATCGGTTTTTCCATTGAGATTCAGTCCTGCCATGTTATCCTCTTCCAATACCTCCACCCATCATCTTTTCAGTATTCCTTTAGATCTTTTTCTTTCTGGTTTGTAGTTGAAACTTTGTAAATGATGCTTGGTTGCAGTGTTCTCTCTCTAACTTCTTCATTTGTTATATATTCTCTGTATCCAATCCTTAGTATCCTTCTGAGCCATTTATTTTCTGCTGCTATTATTTTTTTCTCCAATTCTTTTTTATAGTCCAAGATTCACTTCATATATTAGTATTGGTTTTACATTGATTTTTATTTTCATCCCAATGTCTTTTGAAAAATTTTGTATGTAGCCTGTTGAACGTAGACCCTGCTATTGCTGCTCTTCTTTTGATCTCTAAGTCTGAGCTGCCTTCTGCTTCCAATTCACTTCCCAGTAAACAAAGTTCTTTGGAATTAGTATTATTTATTTTTTACTAGTGTTTTTTAAAATTTTTAATCTAAAATTTCTGTTCTTTGTTAATCAGGCCACTGTTAATTCTATAGTCCTTGAAAGACATTTTGCTGTTTGACATGTATCAGCATATTCTGCCTCATCTATATTTCTTGGCTTTAGTGATATTCCCATCTAGGGCTGTCAATTTTTTCAAAAAATCGGCCCAGGTACCAATCAAGATTTATAATGGGTACCCGTTCTGAAATTAGCATAATGTTATTGCCGCAAATCGTACACAAGCTGCCTATTTCATACAGTATTCAAAGGTACGCTTCCAGTTAGGCCTACTTAATATATAATGATATGTATCAGTACAACATAAACCAGTGGTGGGCACAAATTTTTATCCGAGGGCCGCAAAAGTGTCTGTGACGAAAACCGAGGGCCGCACAATTTTTTCAGTATTTAGAATTAAATTTTTAAGTAGTCGCCAAAACGACTTTAATATAACATAAGCCTATTATACTGCATGTTGTTCAGTAGGCCTATAAGTAAATTATTATTAAACCAAGACTGTCAAGTCGAAGAAAAGTTAGTAAATATTAAAAGCATTATTTCTAGTTAACAATCAAGTGCCAAAGTGTAAATTCAATTTGAATGCTGAATTTTCCAGTGAGGCGTTGTCAAATGTTTCATATGTTTTAGAGGGCCGCACATTAATGCAATATTTCTCGATGTCGGGGGCCGCACAGAAGGGCTTTGAGGGCGCATTCGGCCCACGGGCCGCACTTTGCCCAGCCCTGACATAAACTTATTTTAACTTTTAATATGATTAATCAAAAATCATTACATACACTAAACTAAAATGAAGCCAAATGTCAACAACAATAAGAACGCATTTAAAACAGGTCAAGGTCAATCTGTAGCAGTAAGTCACCAAAATGATTTTCCGGCAGATTTTACACCAGACGGCGCTACTGCACTTTCACGGGTAATCCTTCCCACTTTTACTACCCGGGTTGCCGGGTACCCAATGACAGCCCTATTCCCAACCCATTTGTGTTTTCAATCCATCTCACGATGTCATCTAATATAATGTTGAAGTTGCTCTGATACCCTTGACTTTTCCTATTGCAACTGGACCTGTCATCTGCCTTTGATACAGTCAATATTAATACACTGTTGCACAGGCGTCACTCTACATTCAGCATCTCCGGACCTCATCTCAAATAATGGATAGCGTTGTATCTCACTTACTGCACTCAGACAGTACATGTTGGCAGTCGACAGTCATTGACAGAGTGCTGTAAATACCGAGTCCCCTCAGTAGGTACAGCATTTAATGCAAGATTGCACTCATCACTTTTTCATCACTTTCAAAATGCTTACAACACATCATCCTTGTGACCTAGCAGACATCATTTTAATGGCACCAACAAATGGCTACAGTGGCGCACTCACCTGTCTCACCAACCGTTCCTTCAGGCTGCAAATATTGATTTTCTTCTAAACACAATGGGTATCCTCTGTTGCAATCGGCACCCATTGTGTTTAAATGAAAATCAAATATTTGCAGCCTGGGAGGCTAGGAGTGACCATCAACGACACACTGTCATTCAGCCACCACTTTGATGCAATCTAATAGTTGTTCTTTAACATCCAGACTCTAGGACACCTCCACAATTGCATCGATTTTGACTCAACCGCTTCAATAGCCTGGTCCATGGTTAGCAATGGACTTGACTGTTACAATTCAGGGTGAGGCAGAACACACTAGTGAGTAGGGCTGTCAATTTTTTCCAAAAATCGGCCCGGATACCCGTCAAGATTTCGAACAGGTACCCAAATACCTGTTCGGAAATGAGCATAGGCCTAATGTTATTGTCGCAAATCGTACACAAGCTGCCTATTTCATACAGTAATCAAAGGTACGCTTCCAGTTAGGCCTACTTACTATTAATAATGATCTGTATATGTGCAGCATAAACTTATTTTAACTTTGAATGCGATTAATCAAAAATCATTCTTCTTCTTCTTCAGGTGTCGTGTATTTCTACGTTGATGACTATGGACTTCCATTTCTCTCTGTTGTGTGTTGCTTGTATAAGTTCTAATTCTGTAGTTACTCCCTTTACATCCGTCAGTAAACTGCTGATATACGTCATTCTTTGTCTTCCTCTTGATCTTTTGCCTTCGACTTTTCCAGTAGTTACCAGGTTTTCTATGCCTTTCTTCCTCATTATATGTAAAAAAAATTGAAGTTGTCTTTTATGTATTGTAGATAGCAATTTTCTTTGTGTACCTGCCATTTCGAGTACTAAATCATTTCTTTTATTTTCAGTCCAAGATATTTTCAACATTTTTCTTAAGAACCACATCTCTGCAGCTTGAAACTTTTTCTTCATGACTTTAGAGATAGTCCACATTTCTGCACCATGTAACATGACTGGCCAAACATAGCATTCCAGAACCGTAATCCTTGTTTTCATTGTTAAATGTCTGTTTGTTAGTATGTGTTTTAAATTCCCAAAGGCTGCTTTGGCCATTCCTATTTTTGCTTTTATGTCTGATTCACTTTTCGCATCACTGGTGAACCAGCTTCCTAGATATTTGAATGTCATGACTTGTTTAATTTTCTCTCCATCAATGTTGATATCGCATTTCGGAATGTTTTCTTTTTGGATATCACTAGGCAGAATGTTTTATTGATGTTTATTCTTAAACCTTTCTTCTCACTTTCTGTATTTACTTGATTTAGCAGTTCCTGCAAATTTTGTTGTGAATCTGCTATCAGGGCTGCTTCATGTGCAAATCTTAGATTATTGATGTTATGTCCACCAACTTTGACTCCTTCTACTTCTTCTTTGTTTTCCATGATTTCTTCTCCATATGCATTGAAAAATGCTGGAGATAATCCACATCCCTGTCTGGCACCTTTTAATATTTGAATCCATTTTCCAGTTGTTCCATTAATTAGGCTTATCGCAGAACTAAAATTAGAATCGGTCCTAAAGGAGGTCACGCGCGCTGCGCATGCGTATGCAAATGTGGTCATTAGATAGTTGAATTCACGCGGTATTGTGTGAATTACTAAATAGATTTCTTAAAGTTTAATTTGTTCCGCGATAAAATTAAGTATGCCCATCAAACACTGTTGTTATGGAACATGTGCAAATGACAATAGGAAAACTGACATTTGTTTGAAAGAAGGGGTTCGTTTTATACAGTTCCCCGGCCCGTCGAGTCGTCGACTGACAGAGCAAAAGCAGAGAGGTGGGCTGTAGCATGTCGACAAGAGAACTTTACTATCAGGAACATTACCAGGTGGACATACATTTGCAACAAGCACTTCTTAGATCCAACTGGGCCAACTCAGATGAATCCGGATCCTCTACCAGCCAACTCCACACATCATACAATCCTACCTTCAAATAATATCAAATTGCATATTTTCATGGACGGGGCACAGGGCATACGTTCAGTAACTGTTAAAGTTTGATGCCTACTGCCCTTCGGATATTGACTATTGCCTGGCTGATCCCACACCTTTCCTATAGCTATTTTAAGAGAGGCTGAGCGCCTAAGAATAAGCAGCTACTGTTGTGCTGCTTTCCAAGGCGCTATAGAAATCCACGAGATTTTACTTTACTTTACTTACTACTAGCCAAACGCAGTGGCGTCATTTGCCAAAATTGCCTAAAATTTCCCAAAATTTGCAAAAATTTCCCAAAATTTGACCATAAAATTATCTCGCCCCCCAGAAAAGTGTGAAATGACGCTACTGGCCAAGCGTTTAACCATCCTACATGATATCAGTGCAGTTTCACTCGTACTCGTGGGTCGTCGCCTACTAAAAATCTCTATAACTAGTTAATTTATTCTGGCTAGGGCGAAGAGCCAAGCCAACAAGAAATTTGTTTAAAAATTATAACTCAAAATTGAAATGTTAACATTGAAATTCTCAAGATCGTCGTTTATTCTTTATTAGCATTGCTTAACTTAACATGTATGTTATGTGTGTGTGTGTGTGTGTGTGTGTGTGTGTGTGTGTGTGTGTGTGTGTGTGTGTAGACAAATTAAGATGATGAAAAAAACAACATGACCACATTTTACTTAACGCTATATTAGACATTGCCTATGCACAAGTTCATCCCTTTTCCGGTCTGCACTCGAGTCAACGTTTCAATTCAACAACTGAATTGTTTGTAACATCACTACGGCGAAGTTTTGCTCCTGGAACGTCTGACTCTAGCAGCTTTATTTCGAAAAACGCTCTGCTTGCAGTGCTTGATGCCATGTCCACTAGCTCTCGCTGACCACATTTGCATAAACAGCTGAGCGCAACTTGACCTATTTATTTTAATTAGATGCATGACGTCACGGAATCGCTTAGGCGATCAGCCTAATTCAAGGTGTTGTTTTCTGGTTCCAATATATTTCTGTAAATATTCTTAAATCTTTTCCGTCTATCCCTGCTCCTTTCAGACATTCAAAAAGTTCGTTATGACGGACATTGTCGAAAGCCTTTTTATAATCTATGAAACATATGTACAAGTCTTTCTGCATCTCAATACATCTTTCGCTTAGCATACTTAAAATATATATTGCATTTCTACAGCCACAGTCTTCTTTAAGTCCAAATTTTTCTTCAGATGCCTTGTGTCTAATTTTATTTTTTGTTTTCCTTAGCAGTATTTTCAGAAGTAATTTTTCCAGATGGCTAATAAAGCTAATTGTTCTGAATAATTCACATTCTGTAGCATTTTGTTTTTTTTTTGGTATAGGAATGATAATTGACCTACCCATGTCTTCAGGGATTGTTCCGTTGTCATATATTAGGTTTAGCAGTTCAGTTGTCTTTGGGATTCCAATGTCACCTGCCTTATGTATCATTTCAATAGAGATGCCATCTGGTCCAGCAGCTTTGTTCTTTTTCACGTCTTTCATTACTGATGCTACTTCTTATTCTAAGATTTTAGGTCCTTCTGCATTTTTTGTTATGGGCTTTATTTTTCTTCCATCATGATATAGTTGTTCTATATATTCTTCCCATCTATGTTTAACCCGTTGCCGGTTATTGCCGTTTATAAACGGGGCGCCCGAAAATCATAACGAAACGGTGATCGCCGTCTTAAAACGGCGCGCCACATAAGCATGTGTGTATCCCGGACATTGCAGTTTTAAACCGCCCCGGGGAGTAACTTTTCAATTTAGTTACTATCCATTCGATAGATAGCAGCACTTTCTTTGCTGTTGTTGACTATATAAGCAAGAAAACTTGCCATTGATCGTCCAAATACTGGGATTTTGCATTGAAATGCCTCGAAAAAGACTCAAGTCTGAGGTTTTAAAAATCATAACTCCGCCAATTTTGGCCCGATCTTCAAAATGTTTGCACTATTATGTTCCAATTACACCGCCCTAAAACTTTCTCGCTCACAGTTGGGGGGGTCACCGCTGAAAATTATTTTTATTGAGCTTTGAAAATTTTTTTCGGAAATGGTCCGATTTTGGGGTGTAGAGTGGACCCTACCCCCCAAATTATTTTCTGAAGGAATGAAGTAGAAAGGCTAAAGTAGAAAGGCTAGTGCCGGTGACCTTATGTCTTGGTCCTCATGCGGCTCTTCCGCCCAGGGAAGAGCCAACCCATGCAACACCACTTGGTCATGCTGGTACAAAGCTGTGGGTAGCTGCAAACATTCCTGACACCTACAGCAACCAACGTAACTTGATACAGCTGGCATCAGATAAGCTGATACCTTTGTGGCATTCTCTGAGAACAAGGGCCCAAATCTATGTGTCAGGGGTAATTGGGAGTAGGGGAAAGGAAATGGGTGGGAAGGGAATGATGAGATGCAGTGGAAAGAGCTGCGGTCTGTTGACACAATTTCAGTACAATTTGAATCAGATTGCCCACACCTCCACATTGCCCGCACCTGGCATTTTTGTTTGTAAAAAAATCGCATAGCCCGTGGGCAGTAAGCGCAAAAATACAGTACATTATAACTCTAAACTACGGTGTGTATTATACCCGAAATAATACAGTATTTTACTGCAGACTTAACGCAACACTGCTACACCAACTGATGACATTGGATCAGTGGAAATTCTATGCACGTGCATTTTATGATGTAGCTGGATAAATACTACTTGCATGCGTCTATACTGTCTGCAATGGAAGATGACTAGGTCACCACATTAATACTTCTTGATCTATCAGCAGCTTTTCATACTGTGGATCAATTCCATCCTTTTACACCGTCTCCAGCACTGGTTTGGTCTGATTCAGCACTGCACTGGTTCACTAGCTATTTGAGTCCTCGCAGTCAGTCTATATGCACAAATGGTACTTTTTCATCATCTTCCTGTCAGCCAGCTCAACCATCTTCAGTTGGTGCTCAACGTTTCAGCACGTCTGATCTTCGGCGCTAGGTGGAATGAACATGTCACACGGCTATTACGACCTTCACTGGCTCCGAATTCTGGAGCATATAGCCTTTAAACGTTGCTGATTTACATTTCAGGCATTGAATGACCTTTCTGCCCCGACTACTTATTGGCTCTTGTCTGCCAGCCCAAGTCGTCTGATCAGCGCTCGCAGCTCTGATCAAGCAGCCATTCTCAATTGGTGGTTCCACCCCCGTCTTATGACGTCGAAATTTGGGGGTTGGTCTGTTTCAAGGGGCAACCCTTTGCTTTGGAACTCGCTGCCGCGACGTGACAAGGGCGACATATCCTGAACTGTTCACCAGGAACCTTAAGACATTTATTTAGCATTTCCTATTAGGGTCCCTTGTAAAGCGCTCTTGACTTTAACCTTTGCAATGCATATTGCGCTATATGAAATTGTCAGTAGTAATAATAATAATAATAATAATAATAATCAGCCTATTTGAATTGTGGGTCCATCAGGGCTCGATTCTTGGTCCTCTCTTGTTTACTTTATACATGATTCCTCTTGGTCCATTACTGTCAGACCATCACCTAAATTACCACCTTCTTTCTTCTTCTTTCTTTCCTTCCGTCTTTCCCTATTGGGTTGGACGATGGGTCTGAATGAGTTCCTTCCACTTCTGTCTGTCTCTTGCTGCTCTGGTCATTTGGATGAAGTTCATTTGCATTTCTTCTGCATCCTCTTTTAAGTTTTCTATCCATGTTTTTCTTGGTCTTCCTTTTCTCCTTTTCCCTTCAACATAGTTGTATAGTGCTTTCTTTGGGAGTCTTTCTTCCTTCATTCTTTCAACATGACCAAACCATTTCAGTCTTCGTTTCTGTATTGATTCGAGTATCGTTTCTTTTTGCTCTGTCTTTTCTCTGATCGTTTCATTTCTTATTCTTTGTCTTCTGCTGACTCCTGCTATTCCTCTTAACCAGTTCATTTCTGCAGTCATTAATCTTCTTTTCGTCTTTCTTCTTTTATGGTCCAGCATTCTGATCCATATAATAGTATTGGTTTGATCAGTGTATTATATAGCTTTAGTTTTGTTTTCAGTGATATTTGTTTGTCTTTCCATATCTTCTGAAGTTTACCAAATGCTGCACTTGCTAGGCCAAAATTCTCCTTATTATGTCTTCTTCACTTAGGCCATCTTCTGTCAGTACTGATCCTAGGTATACGAATTTTGGTACTTGTTCTATTATTTCCTCCTTTAGTTTTAGATTAACTTTCCCCTTCTTGTTCCCTGTGACCATTGCTTTAGTTTTCTGTATATTTATTTTTAGCCCCACTTCTTCTCCGGCCTTGCTTATTTCGTTGGTTAATATTTGTAGGTGATCTGCTTTTGTTGTTATCACATCTATGTCATCTGCAAACCTTAAATTATTTATTGTGTGTCCATATACTTTTACTCCAGCATCTTCTTCTTTTGTGTTTTGTATTGCTTTTTGCATTACCACATCTAGTATTATATTAAATAGCAGTGGAGATAAGCCACATCCTTGTCTCGTTCCAGCTGTGGGTTAAACAGTGTGGGGAAGGACACGGGAAACCACCCCACTACACAAACCATGAGAGCACTGGTCACCGCATGGAAACTCAGACCACAGAAACTGAATGAAATTACCACCTATATGTAATTAATGTAATGAAACAAAATATTTGTATAGTGCCTCTTCTGAAGAATCACTCAGAAGTGCTCCTGCTGCAATTACTGTATATTGACAAAGAGATAAGTTTTAAGTCATTTCAAAAAGAAGACCATAGAATCAGCATAGAATCAGCAGTTGCTAAATTACGTATGCTGGGGTCAAGAGCATTCCAGAAGATAGGACCAACTGGTTCAAAACCTTATTTCAGGAACAATGAGGTTCGTGCTTGGGGCACACTGAGGAGACCATGGGTTTTAGACCGCAGACATGACCGACCAGGGATAGAGCTAAGAGGATGGAGTAGCTCTGATAGGTAAGGTAGAGAGACACCAAAAAGAGAGAGTGCAACCGCTCTCAACACATGGAACTCAACTTGAGCAGGATAAGGCAGCCAGTGTAGAACAAGCATCATATATTCATTAATGTGATCACATCTTGTGACACCAGCAATCACCCTGGGTGCCGAACGAAGAACCATCTGGAGTTTATCAAGTCGCAGATCCATATATGCAGATGATACTCAGATTCTTATTTCATTTGATAAGTCTTCATCAGAATCTTCATTGGAAACTATTTCTCAAGCATTCTCTCATATTCAGTCCTCGATGGATTCAAATAAATTGCTTTTAAACCCGGCTAAAACTGAATTTTTACTTTTAGACACAAAGTCCCAGCTCAAGAAATTTGACTCTATCAACTCTATTAAACTTGGGGATTCGACTATTCCTGTTAGCACTTCTGCATGGGATATGGAGTAATTTTTGATTCCACGCTTTCTTTCACAAATCATGCAAATAGCATCTGTAAAGTAGCTCACTACCACCTTCATGATTTGTATCATATTAGGAAATTTCTAAATAAACCTGCTTTAATGCTCTTGGCAAATGCCTTAATGTCTAGCCATCTTGATTACTGCAACTCCCTTCTCTTTGGCTTCTCTAAATCCAACATGGCTAAACCTGGCTACACTCAAAATTCACTGTGCTTGAAGGGTTAATATACAATGCAGACTCTATAAACTCTGTTAAGCTTGGGGATTCGACTATTCCTGTAACCACTTCTGCACAGGATCTGGGAGTTATTTTTGATTCCACCCTTGCTTTCACAGATCCTACCAATAGCATCTGTAAAGTAGCTCACTACCATCTTCATGATTTTTACCGTATTAGGAAATTTCTAAATAAATCTGCATTAATGCTCTTGGCAAATGCCTTAGTGTCTAGCCATCTTGATTACTGCAACTCCCTTCTCCTTGGCCTCTCTAAATCCAACCTGGCTAAACTCCAACAAGTTCAAAATTCACTGGCTCGAGTAATTTCAAAAACCATAAAACGTGAGCATATAACCCCAGTTCGTAAGGGTCTTCATTGGCTTCCAATTAAAGAAAGGATAGACTTTAAAATCTGCCTTCAGGTATACAAAACACTTTATTACAAGGAACCTAGTTGCCTTCTTTCAAAACTTTCTGTACAAAGAAACAAATACTTGACCAGGTGTCCTTGTCGGCAATAGTTCTCTCCTTCTCCCATACTTGGACAGTTCTTGGTTCTCGTGCTTTCTCAGTGGCCACCTCCAAACTCTGGAACTCATTGCCTCAGCATGTGCACATTGCAAATTCATTACAGATTTTTAGAACAAGACTAAAAACCCATATTTTTGACCTGGCTTATCTGCCACAGACTGTCACCCATTTGTCCGGCTGGATACCCTGAATTTGACTTGGATCTTTAATGATTTGGATTTTAACCAGGCAATGTCTGATCTGGGGTGAAAGTTCCAATTTATCCTTGTCCATAGTGCTCAGCGGGATAATGAGATGGTAGGTTCCCAAGTCTTTCCATCTTGCAGTATGTGAACCTGCTGGCTCCAAGATATGTACGGAGATGCTGCACAATGTTATAAATCCGAGCCTTTGGGATAATCTGGGATCCTCCTTCGCTGCAGTTGTTAGGCACAGCTGCTGCACTGTATCTGGTCTGGTGGTGACTCTTAGCTAACCCAGCTGGTTCCCTGTCCACCCAGGTACTTCTTACACGGGTTTTTAGAGTCCTGGCTGGGTCATTGCCCAGTCTCGCCACGAGGAGGCGGTGTCCATGGCATTTATATTATTTATAAATAACTTTATGGAGACTTGAATTTTGTAACTAATTTTTTAATCCAGGTTACACAGTTTGTTACAAAGATATTTTCATATCTAAGTGTTTTCAATTTTTAGGCAGCACTTCATATACATTGTTCATCAGTTCAGCAGAACCAGGATGATCCTCTTCACCAGCCTCATCAGGTTCATCATTCAAAACCTTCACATCCACTTGATTCAAATGTCACAACAGATGTACTCAGGTTAGAAGACTTGCAAGTAAAATGGCTGTTTTACAGTAGGCCTGAGTTTTGTTGTGGTACTGATGGTGGTGGTTGTGGTGTGGTGGTGGTAATGATGGCACATGAATGGTGCACAGGCACAATTTCCCATCATGTTTTATAGTGATGGCATTACTTATCAACTCTATCCAGTAATAGAATTGTAAATGCACTTATTCACTTTTATTCATTCATTCATTCATTCATTTGTTTGTTTTAATCACTGCTTGAGTTTATTCCTTAGGGTAGCGGTTCTTCAAGTGTGGTAAGTGGTACCACTTGTACACGGAGCGCCAATTGGTGGTACACAGAAAAACTGCCAATTGGTAGTGTGCAGAAAAAAATTTAAAAATTAAAAATAAATTTCAGTCAGAGGGTTTTTAATGTGTTTTATTAATCCTTAATCCTGAAAATGCTGGTCTTTAACCCCTTCACCAGGCGCGATGTATGAGATATGTCCACCACCGTCTTTCCTTATTTGAGAGCAATGTATGGGATGTGTCCTGTCACTTTTGTAGTGATTGTGATTTTGTAGTATTGTGCACAACACATTATATACATTTTATGCTATAAATCGCTTTAGTATCTATCCATTCGCTATATGACACCAATTTCTTTCTAACTCGGCTGTTTGTAATAAGGATCATACCTTTGGCTGCGCTGAGTAGAAATAGCTTTCATAAGACGACTTGTTCGGGTTAGAATCTTTACCAAATGTTGACCGATTTTCAGACTTTTTTAGTTATTTTGTTCCACTGACACCCCCTACAACTTTGTCACTTACCCGAGTGGGGTTACCGCTGAAAATGTTTACAACGGAGCTTTGAAAAAAAATTTGGGAGGGTTCTATTTTAGGCTGTCGAGTGGACCTACCCGCAAATTTCTTTCTTTTGCATGGATGGTTAGTAAGAGGAGTAAAAAAGGCTAAACAGTGGCGTATCGTATTTTCATGCCAAATCGCCGCTTGCGTTATAAGCCGATCCACGTTTACAGGCAACAGAAATCCAGTGGCATGTAAATAAATATTTTCATAGATAAGCCGCACACGAATATAGGCCGTGTGCCCTAATGTTGCAGTATCATTATATTTACATGTGCAGTTATTCCCAACGGAGGAGAGAGACGGGGAGGGTGAGACAGTGAAGGGAGGGGCGGAGAGAGACAGAGAGGGAGGGAGGGAGAGAGGAAGAGAGACGGAGAAAGAGAGAGAGACAGAGAGAGAGATGGAGAGATAGAAGGAGAGAGAGAAGGAGAGAGAGAAGGAGAAAGAGAGACAGAGAGAGAAAGAGATGGAGGGAGAGACATAGGGAGGGAGAGAGAGACGGAGAGCGAGATGGAGGGAGAGGAGAGAGAGACAGAGAAAGAGAGAGACGGAGAGAGTTATTAAACATAAATAAATCCTCTATCTTATCAACATTCGTAAGACAAAAGGGTCCATCCATTTAGTACGTACGCACTGAGGGTGAGGGGTTTGGGATATAGGAGATTTTGTGTAGGGGAGGGGTCTCGACTGGATGCGTACTCACAAATTTATAAATAACCTATGTGACAATTAAAAAACCACCGAGGTAGAAGACTGGTAAATTCACATAAACATTTGATTTGAAAACAATTACTTTCTCACCGTCAAACGAAGAGTCCCAACTCCCTCCTTGTAGGCCTATATTGTTCCCATGGTTATTATATAATTGGCCGACAGACTTGGCGGAGGGGAGAGCGTTTGTGAAAATATTTCAAACATTAGATTTGAACACAATTATTACTTTCTCACGATCAAAGTAAGTCTCAAGTTTTGTTCCCACGGTTATTAAATAATTGACCGGCAGACTTGGCGGAGGAGGAGCATCTGTGTATTGTGTGCAGAATGCTCGTAGGTAGTGGCCTATTAATAAATGTAGCCAGCGGTAAGCAGAACATAGTATTAAAAGTAAGATCTAATATGCCATTTTTGCGTACGTACTATGTGGATGGGCCCAAAGAAGAAATTTAATTTAGATCAAGTTTTTATAGCCAAGGGTGTGAGAAATGTGTTAAATGAATGATCCAAATTATTAACTGTCTAATCTTGCTTAATAGCTGGATTAATTAATTGGTCCGAGAGGCCGGTTCACAACACTCCCTAAATGTCTCGAGCGACCATGGCCAGCGAAGTGGGTGGGGCAGAAGAGGGTCGTCCAGTGAACGCACTAGGCTAACTGCCTTGTCTCTCTCTCTCTGCCATCTCTGTCTGTCTGTCTCTCTCTCTCTCTCTCTCTCTCTTGGGGATTTATAATTACCAGTAGAATTATTTATGTTAGAGGGCCTCCTGCTATTTGTAAAAATGTTTTTGTATAGGCCACATCAAAGGGTTTCTTCTAGTGCTGTTACGGTTAACCAAACCGAACCGAAACCGCGGTTTTTCGGTCAAAACCGAACCGAACCGAAACCGCGGTTTTGACCATGCAAATTGGACGGTTTTCTTCCGTTTTAACCCTAGGTTAGGGTTAACGCTAACCCTATGATCTCTTTTTTCAATGCATTAAATGCATTTAATGCATTTTGAATGCAGTTCAATCAATGCACAGCTTTTAAACGCTAAAATAACGAGTGTTGTTCTTCTGGCATGTCTATGCCTCTGTGATGAGTCAGAGTCTGACGTCATTATTGAAATCAGTAAAAACAATTTTAAAATGGCTGCATTAGTAGTGTCGCGCAGTGCCAGTTTAGTGTGGAATGCCAATTAGCTCCGGACACCTTCAAAATTGAGGTAGACACCCCTACCCCCAAATCCACAATCCTAGAAATATCCCTGAGGCTAACGGAGCGGGTTCAAGCCCTGTTAGTGCCCCTAGTGGCTTTCACACGTGCAGTAATGCCTTCTAAGCCACTTTAAATCATGACGAGTTTAAAATTAGGCCTATTGGCATTTGCATCAACTGAAAAGAGGCGACTTAAATAAAGGGGCCGTCCATAAATGACGTCACGCGAATTTGTCACTTTTTAACCCCCCCTACGTCACGCAACGTCACGCAACGTCGGACCCCTAAAATATGACGTCACAACGGGCCGACCCCCCATTTTCAAAAATCGCGTAACGTCATTTTATTTTTTATTTCTTATTAAAGTCCTCAAAAAGGTCATTCTTGTATTTTTTCCTCTCAAAAAACCCTGACAAGCAAAAAGAGGTCATAATTGTATCATTTTTCCTCTCTAAAATCCCTGAAAGCAAAAAGAGGTCATAGGGTTAGGGTTAACCTATCGCTAACCCTAGGGTTAGGGTTAACCTATCACTAACCCTAGGGTTAGAGTTAGGGTTAACCCTAACCCTAACCTAGGGTTAAAAAACCCAGAACCGAAACCGCGGTTTTTCGGTCCGAACCGAAACCGACCGAGACTGCTCGAGGTGAAACCGTAACAGCACTAGTTTCTTCTTGTAAAATCATCTATAAGCCACGGCGATTTGGCATGAAAATAAGGTATGCCTCATCTTCTTAGCTCTTATATAGCCTGAGATCTAGCAAATTCAAAAAAATATGGAAACTTTCTCAAAATTTATCACTAACTTCTGTTGCGACAACGGGTTGTTCAGGTTAGAATAGATATAGCTTTACCAAATGTTGATCGATTTTCAAACTTTTTGATTTATTTTGTTCCACTGACACATTTACAACTTTGCCACTCGCCCAAGTGGGGTTACCGCCAAAACATTTTCACTACGGAGCTTTGAAAAAAAATTTTGGGAGTAGAGTGGACCTACCTCAAAATTTCTTTGTTTGGCACAAATGGTTAGAAGGAGGCGTAAAAAGGCTAAACAACGGTGTATAGTGTATACCTCATCTTCTTAACTCTTATATAGCCTGAGATATAGCAAATTCAAAAAAACAGTTTTCATTTTTGAAGAACGTTTTTCCAAAAAATAATTCCCTGGTACGATGACAGCGTCTACAAATTTAATCCCTGGTAAAGGGGTTAAATACAGAATACGTGTGGATTTGTCAAGTGGGAGGCCATTGGGGGGGGCAATTTATAAGCATTGGACCAGCTGTTTTTAATGAACCTGCATTAGTCTACTTTTTTAGAATGAATGCACTAAAGAATATATACAAGGGTTGTTCCATAAAAAGTTTAGTTAGTTTTTGCAATGAAACAAATCTGAAATATGCGTTTTGTGCAGGTTTTAATGACGAACAGAAATATCGTTTCACAAATATTACATCATTTATATGACATTACGTGCACTTATAACAAATGAGTGTGTGAATTATTTTACCCAGCAATGTTTTCCATCACAAACACTGCATTGAACTGTTTTAGATGTAAATTTTGAAATTACATATCTACCTTGCTCGTTTAAACATTTGTCCCACTGAGCAACAAGTTCTCAATGCCTGCTGGGAAAAACTATGCCGGCTGCAGCTTGAGCCACGGACTAACGGCCTTTTGGCCTCCACATCTCTGGCAAATTTCTGGCTGCCCAACATTTTTCGTGGGACCATATATTGGGCACATTTCAGAGTGAATGGCATTCACATTAAATCCCTTAGACTGTACAAAATGAATAACTGCACGTTGTGCCTCACAGGATGCATTTAATGGCAACTTTGCCATATTCAATGTTTACAGATGACGTCATCAGTATTAACTTTGTCGAGGTTGTTCAAAATAAAATTTTCTTCAAAAAGTATATTTCAGATTTCTTTCAAATGTTGTAAAAACTGACTAAAACTGCATCGTTTTGTAACTTATTTACAGAAAGACCCTTGTATATATAAGAATATATATAGCACATACAATATATGTATATGGAATATGTACCATATTTTTGCACATATAAGACACCAAAGTATAAGATGTACCAAATTATAAGATGCAGGTTTTGATGATTTGTGTAAAAAATATGAAGGATAAGATGCCCATGTATATAAGACTCACCAACAGGGTCTGACGTCATAGGAATCTCAGATAAATAATATGTGCATCTCTAATCCTATGATTCAAACTATGATGGCCTCCCAAAGCCAATATCATTTGCTGAAACTTATTTTTTGATGGATTGACTAACGCATCCTGATTATATTTTTGAAATATGCGTTAACCCCTTTACCGGGGATTAAATTTTTAGATGCCATCACAGTACCGGGGAATTATTTTTGGCAAAAACATTCTTCAAAGATGAAAACAGTAATTTATTTGAATTTGCTATAACTCAGGCTATATATGAGCTAAGAAGATTAAGTATATGCAATTGTTTAGCCTTTTTACGGCAACTTTGCCAACTTGTGCTTTCTAACCATCTGCGCAGAACAAAGAAATTTGGGGGTAGGGTCCACTCTACGGCCTAAAATAGAACCTCTTCCCCAAAAAATTTTCAAAGCTCCGCAGCGAGAATTTTTCAGTAGTAACCCCAATCGGGTAGCGGCAAAGTTGTAGTGGTTGTCAGTGGAACAAAATAAATCAAAAAGTTTGAAAATCGGTCAACATTTGATAAAGATATCTCAATTCTAACCTGAACACCTTTGTCGAAACTTAAGCATCAGCTATGAATTTTGAGGAAAGATTTTAATTTTTTGGAATTTGCTATATCTCAGGCTATATGCATTGTTTAGCGTTTTTATTCCTCTTTCTAACCATCCATGCAAAACAAAAAAATTGGAGGTTCGGTCTATACTACAGCCTAACATAAAACCCCTCCAGGAAAATTTTTTCAAAGCTCCATGGCTAAAGTTTTTTAGTGGTAACCTCACTTTGGTCAGCGGCAAAGTTGTGAGGAATGTCAGTCGAACAAAATAAACCAAAAAGTTTGAAAATTGATCGACATTTGGTAAAGATATCTCAATTCTAACCCAAAAAAGTCGTTTTCTGGAAGTTATTAGTCTGACCCCTTGCTCTAAAGAATATGTATTCTCTCTTTCAAGGAGCCGATATAGCTGAAAAATAGGTGCTATCTAGCGAATGGATGGATACAAAAGCGATTTGTAGCATAAAACGTCTCTGATACATCACGTACGTTTCATGAAACACCTCGAAACTTAAATGATGAGCCTGGCTCAGGGGTCCCAAATAAGGAAAGATGACGTTGGACGAGCTAGGCTCGTGATCCTGGTTAGGGGGTTAATGGCATTAGAAATATGTAAGGGTAGCACTTTATTTATTTTATCTTCATTTACCAATATACAGGGTGTCTATGAAAAAACCCAGCGGGAAAACTGATTTCTTAAAAGTTCCTAAATATATTTCTATAAAAATTTCCACAAGTGTATAGCACATTTTTCTTCACCTTTCTGCCTATTTTCATCTCATTTGCATGTAAGGTGGCCATTTTGTGAGATATCAAAGTCAAACTTCGATTTTTACGAATCAGCAGACAAAATTTTATTGATTGTCCAGAAATTTCAACTTAAACCACAATTGTTCAAGATGGTTATCAGGCATAATTGCAAACCCTAACCCTAATTGCAAACATTTTTCGGTATCCAAAGCCAAGCTCCCGCAATGTCTGAATTCGCATCTTATCTGTCATGTCATGTCATGAAGCCGTCTTCGCTTTGCGAAGGTTGGCTGCAACGCTGAGTTACAATAATTCTCCACTGGTTCCTTTTTTTTTAGCTGCTTCCATTAGTGGAGCTCCTTTCATATTAGTCCATGTCGTAATGTTATCTATCCAGCTGGTTCTGGGTCTGCCTTGTCTCCTGGTTCCTTCCGTTAAACCTGTTATCATTGAGTTTTCAATTGAGTCTTCTGTTTTTCTGGTAACATGTCCAAAATATCTAATTTTTCTTGATTTGATGTGTTTCAGGAATTCCTGATCTACTCCAGCCATTTTGTATAGTATCTCATTGGATATGAAATCCGTATAACGGATCCTCAACATTTTTCTCATGCATTTGTTTTCAAATGCTCAAATTCGATTTTCATCTTCTTTATTTAGTGTCCATGACTCACAGCCATACGAGGCAACAGGCCAAACCAGTGCCCTGATCAATCTTAGCTTTGTAAGTTTACTGACCGATTTGTTCTTCCAAACTTTTAGTAATTTGATCATTATATTCATTCTCATGGCCACACTTGTTTTGATGTCATTTTTGCATCTTGCTATCATCTTGGATCAGGCTTCCAAGGTATGTGAAGTTAGAAACTTGCTCCAGCACCTGTCCATTTGCTAAGATTGTTATTTGATGCTCCATATTTGACATTACTTTTGTTTTGCTTGCATTTATTCTCATATTGTATTCGGTTCCGGTATGTTCTATTCTTTTCACTAGCTCTTGAAGGTCTTTAACTGATGTTGCTACTAGGACAATATCATCTGCATAGCGAAGATTGTTAATCAATTTTCCTCCTATCTTGAATCCACCTTTATATCCATCTAATGCTTTTCTCATTAATGCTTCAGCTAAGATGTTAAAGAGACATGGGGAGATGTTACATCCTTGTCTAACACCTTTCTTTATGGGAAACCAGTCAGTTATTCCGCATTCGACCCTGACATTTGCATTTTGTTGTTTATACAAGTTTTGAACCAAATTAATAAGATGCAGTGGGAAACCCATTTCCAACATTGTCTGCCAGAGTTTCTTATGTTGCACCATGTCAAAGGCCTTGGTGAAATCAATAAAACATAGAAAGATTTTTTGTTTACGTTCACTGGCTTTTTCAAGTAGGATCTTATCTTCATTCGATATTTTACCCATTTTGAAAGTTTAAATCAAACTTTTATTGTTATGTCGAATTCCGTGAATTTAAAGACATTTGTACAAATTTGCATTCGATTTAAACTTTACTACTACTACTGCAACAACAACTGCTACTAATACTACCAAAATTGACTTGAAACCAAATTTATGTGAAGCTAGATATTTAGGCCTGTCATGCTGTGACTGAGTAGTAAAAATCAAAGTTTGACTTTGATATCTCACAAAATGGCCACCTTCATGCAAATGAGATAAAAATTGGCAGAAAGGTGGGGAAATATGTGTTGTACACATGTGGAAATTTTGATAGAAATCATAGTTTTCCTGTTGGGGGGTTTTTTCGTAGACACCCTGTACATTCATTAATTTCATAGCATGTTTCTTCGATAGTTAAAATGTATGTTTTTACTGTATTAAATGCATGTCACAATTTTTTTTATATTATCATCAGCTAATTTGAACCTAAATGACAAGTTAGAGCTAGACCAGAGAAGAATGTAATGTATAAAGAATTTTTAAACTACTTAATGAACTTAGATCTCATTCTGATGAGAAATTTAATTCACAATTTTGCCATTTGTTTTGTTACAAATAATTAGATAGACATCTATTAACTGTGTGAAAAAATTACACAGTGCCAATTCTTTTTCCACAAAAAGATTTAGGTAAGATGCCCCTGAATATAAGATGCACCTAAGGTGCTGGGTATTGTTAAATAGGAAGCTTGCACCATTCGGATACTAAGGATTCAATTGATTGAAATAAATTTATTAAACAAGAAATTCCTTTATTCCAAGTCAATTCAAAAACCAGGATACAAAGACTGCCAATATTACAAGACAGGAAACACAACCAATACCATCTAGCGCAGCGGTTCTCAACCTGTGGGTCGCGATCCCCAAGGGGGTCGAATGACGATTTGCCAGGGGTCACCCGAGTCCATCAGAAATATGGGGTTGTCTCCTTTCTTGTTATTGTACAAAATTTCCTCAGTGGTAGTTACGACGTACTAGTTGTCTTACTATAATTGTCATTCGAGGATAGACATGGAGACAATTAAATAATAAAGATTTCGAACATTTTGATTGTCGTAGCATTATTATTTTTAGCAGCTTACATTGTGAACGAAAATAATTTTACCGTTGGGGGGTCGCCACATAATGGGGAATTGAATTGAAGGGGTCGCGGCACTATAAAGGTTGAGAACCGCTGATCTAGCGGCTAAACCCCAAAACATAAGTAAGATAATAGTTAACAAGTTCCAACATATGGTATACCCTCTCTTAAATTTATAATTTTCACAAAATCATAATTAACAATAGAATTGTGCAAATCATTCTCAAATTGTCATCTAATAGTTTGTAATAGCTCTAATAGTTTATTAATAGTTCATTTAAAACAAAAAGCAATCAATCACTAACCCTACTTAACCCCTTTAACGGGGATTTAAATTTTTAGATGTCGTTACCGTCCCGGGGAATTATTTTTTGGAAAAACGTTCTTCAAAAGTGAAAACTTTAATTTTTTGGAATTTGCTATATCTCAGGCTGTGTAAGAGCTAAGAAGATGAGGTATATGCCATTGTTTAGCCTTTTTATTCCTCTTTCTAACCATCCATGCCAAACAAAGAAATTTGGGGGTAGGGTCCACTCTACGGCCTAAAATAGAACCCCTCCAAAAATAATTTTTGAAACTCTGTAGCGAAAATTGTTCAGTTGTAACCCCAATCAAGTTAGCAGCAAAGTTGTAGTGGGTTGTCATTGGAACAAAATTAATCAATAAGTTTGAAAATCGGCCAACATTTAGTAAAGATTTCTCAATTCTAACCCGAACAAGTCATTTTCTCGAAGTGATTTCCGACACTGCACAGCCCTGGGTTTGACCACGGTTCAAAGAATATCTATTCTCTGGCTCAATTGAGCCGAATTAGCTAAAAACAGGTGTCATCTGGCGAATGGATAGATACTAAAGCAATTTATAGCATAAGACAAGTCTCACTCGTGGCACACGACCTAGGAACTACTACGAAATGTACAGGACAAGTCACGCTCGGGATGCCCAAATAGCGAAGAATAACAGTGGACAAGTCGTGCTCAGGATGCCCTGTTAAGGGGTTAAGAACTCAGGAATCAAATTATTCTTCCCAGGCCTATGTCTAATGTCCAAAGAGAATGTATTTCTAAACTCCATATAAAAATTTATAACCTAAGACTAGCCACTCTAAACATCCAAATGCCATAAGTGAAAACACATTTCAAACAAACATAACAACATGGAATACAGACATCAATTACCAAACCACCACGACTGTCAATCCACTCCACACAACTAAAAAGAAAATTGTTATCTTCAGTATCAATTAGAGTAAGTTTCACAGGCTTCTTCAGACTTGGAGTTAAGGTCAAGGACAGCAGGAATCGAGTAAATGAAACATATTGTAATGTAATGTAAAAAATATTTGTATAGCCCCTCTTCTGAAAAATCGCTCAGAAGCACTCCCGCTGCAATTAGTGCATATTGACAAAGAGATAAGTTTTAAGTCGTTTCAACAAGAGGACCATAAAATCAGCATAGAATCAGCAGTTGCTAAATTACGTATGCTGGGGTCAAGAGCATCCCAGAAGATAGGACCAACTGATTCAAAACCTTGTTTCAGGAACAATGAGGTTCGTGCTTGGGGCACACTGAGGAGACCATGGGTTTTAGAGATGGCAAATAAATATTCATTTATATTCATTCTAACGAATTTTGGGCTCCAATTAATATTAACGACTAAGACTTATTCAAAACATTCGTTATTTCTAACGATTTGCAGCGCCATCTATAGGAGACTACGAACATAGGATTGCTTGTTGCTTTTTACACGCAAGGCAATTGGTTCCCACGCTTGGTGCTAGGCCGCCAGGCGTGGACCACCCACGGCCAGAAAATGCCCCAGTTCCCCCCACCCACTGCTGCGCTAGCTGGCATGCATGCATCTCCATTATCTACTAGGCCTATACTGAATAATAATGAATCTAACGACTTGCGCAAACTAACGAATTAGCTGAATTATTCAATAACGGTTCAGATTAACGATTTTCTGAAGTTTGAATAGTAGTCAACTGCTACTGCATCCAATATACTGTATCTGTCGAATATCTTTTGTGTCATTAACTATAGGGCCTATACTGCTACATAGTGTTATTGTATGTTTTAATAATTAATAATTATTATTAAAGCATATAGATAACGTACTGAAACTGTACTATTTTGCATGTTAATAGTGTATAGATTCGTCAAGTTTATGTAGTTATATAGTTAGCGTCCGTGGCGGTTCCACGTGACACGGGAGGTGAGTGGGAATGCATCCCCCATCGGACTTTTTTGCTTGTGAAACCGATATTTTGGCAAAAAATCAAGTAAAATTACATGGAAAACTGCGGATGACCTTTTTTGCTTGTTGACCTATCTTTTTCGCGAAAGTCTAGTAAAATTAGAGAGAGAAAATTGTAAAATTAGGGAGAAAAAGTGCCTTTTTGTCAGCCTTTTCAGCAATGTTTATTGATTTTTTCCTTCTTTATTCATCCCCACCAACTTCCTATAGATTCATTTCATCCCCACCCCCACTAAGAAATCCTGGAACCGGCTAATGAATATTTTCTAATGAATATTTTCTAACGAATATTTGAAATGAATATATTCAGATTAACGAATATTCATTTCTAACGATATTTGCCATCTCTAATGGGTTTTGGACCGAAGATATGGCTGACCAGGGATAGAGCTAAGAGGATGGAGTAGCTCTGATAGGTAAGGTGAAGTGGCACCAAAAAGAGAGTGCAACCGCTCTCAACACACGAAACTCAACTCAGCAGGATAAGGCAGCCAGTGTAGAACAAACATCATATATTCACTAATGTGATCACGTCTTGTGACACCAGCAATCACCCTGGGTGCCGAAAGAAGAACCATCTGGAGTTTATCAATTCGCACAGATGGAAGACCAGCAAAGTGTGAACCACAATTAGTCAAGCCTTGAGCAAATAAATGAATGAATCAAGGTAGAAGCAGATGGTATGTCTAATGTACATCGAATCACTCTAAGCTGGCAAAGATGATAGAAGCAACTGCGACAAAGTGACTTAATATGTTCCATAAATGCATAGAATTACACTGGTCTTGAGACTATGTGATGGATGTGTGTATGTAATGGTGTTGACTTTATTATATTGATTTTGAATTTGTGGTTTATGACTTGCTTCATATTATTTAAATTGTTCACAATGTAGACATGTTCTGGAATCATATAATCAGCTGTCTTGGCTAACAATGGATCCAGTGATTAGTGATCGTCGATCTTGCCTGCCCATTCATATTCTGGTCTTGATGCAGCTGTATCATGGTGTTGATCATTATGTCTGATTAAGACTTAAAAGGCTTGATAACATCTGTTTGATGTAGCACCTTTTTAAAGTCCAGCTTGTGCCAAGTATGTCAGGCTGACAGCAGTTGTGCATTTGCCAGTTTGCTGGTTTGTTGGGTGGCATGGCAGGTTATCATATGACCATTCAAGTACCTGCCAGCATAACTGCTACTCTTACCAATCATTACAATCAGGTGAACTGTACTTTTGGAAACTAGTGGAAGCATGCTAGTTTTGTGAGAACTCTAGCGGCATCTGGAAGAACTAATTATTTGCTACTGAGTGATGTACATATTATGTAACACAGTGTTAATATATTAGTTATTGTTGCTGCAAGACATTTCTTAACTTTGTTAAATTGATAGGTGTACAGTCAGTGACAAAGTAGATGTAACCCATTATGGGTGACTTCACTGCATAATACTTTGGTACATTATGATGCCTGTTTTCATTTCCATTTCGTTAGCTTTTTCTTTGCTGTGCCATAACCAGCTGCGATTTTATATTCAGTTTTGAATTCTTTGTTATGTTTTATTACAGAATAAATGATATTTGCAGGAAATTCTTTTACTTTCATGAGCATCCAAATAATTAGATATAATAATGATTCTTTTATAGTCAGTTCTGAGTTAATTTATCGAAGTTGTATTATATTCAGATGCTTTTAAATTTATTATTATTAGTATTACTGGTATTATTATTATTAGACTGCTATTATTATTATTATTATTATTGTTATTATTATTATTATTATTAGACTGTTCTTCATAACTTGCTGATGTTGAACATTCTTTTTTGTTAAAATTTGCTTCAGACTGGTCTATATATTTTTGAATATGTATCATTACATGATAACATTATTTCAAGAAATACAAATTAACACAATTGACATGAGGATGAGAGCACTGTTTACTTTTCCAAGTGTGTTGGAGGGGTAACCCCTGCTGGTCAAGGATAATCCCCTATGAGAGTAGGAAGGCTGCTACATCGCTAACTAACCATCAGGGCCATCATTTCATTGTTTTCCAGGGGGGGGCAAGACTTCTGACTGCAAGGCAGGCAGTATATTTTAAAATACCTATGCAGTATGCAAATTGGTTTTGTCTATAGTACATGCTACATGCGATACTACCAGGGCACGAGGGGGAAGAGGGGAATCTTCCCCCCCACTGCCAAACTGCATCCCCCTACTGCTACATCCCCCACCACTACATGCCCCCACTGCTACATTTCCCAACAACTACATCCCCCCAAGCTCGGCATATCCCCCCACTGCTTCAGGTCACAAATCGCACCCTGGATACTACATAGTACATACCAGTTGTTGTAATAAAATTATATAAACAATTGAGAACACAATGAATTTAAAAATTCACATAAATTTTTCCCCATAAAAATCAAGGGCAAAGTTTCCCCCAGACATCCCCCGCAATGACATCCCTGCTAACCATCTTCATCCATCACATCTAAAAATTAGTTTAAGCATAGCAACTTAAGCAGCCGCATGATTAATTGAGTAAATACATTCGTTAGAGCAATATCAAGTTATATGACATTCCAGCATCCCTGCTATCTATGCTCCATGTCCTTTATACACTGGTGGAATCGTTCTCCTTGTCCCTCGCTAACATCACCAACGTTCTGAGAAAATAATCCAGGTGGAAATGAAGCTTATGACTCGTGTGTAACGTGGTGTCCTAGTCTTATACCAATACGCTAATGGATAGCGTATTGGTACAAGACAATAAGGGTTCTGCAACAATTCGTCTACAGACAATTCATCTACAGACTCTTGGTCTACTGACAGTAGGTCTACTACGATACCCTAACCCAGCAGTTCTCAACCTGGGGTACGCGTACTCCCCGGGGTACTCCAGGGGGTTTTCAGGGTATGCCGCCCCGGGACTGGCGTATGTTAAAAATTGTTTTAGATTGTGACACTTTGTCATGTACAATTTACTTGCATGTGTGTGCATTTACACTGACTGTCATCCCCCCACATTCATACAATCAGTCTGCTCACACACATATAATAGAGTCGTGCTTGGCTGTTATTCTGGTTTTCGAACTCGAGTGAATGCAGTCAACTTTACTACTAAGCACCTTCACTGCCTGATCTATCGACATGCCCTGACCTCCAAGATGCTCCCGCCCAAGTTAAAAGAGGTACTGAATGATGTCGTGAGTGTGGTGAACGCAGAGCTGGCGCGTGACTTTCGGGGGCCCCTGCAATTTTTACGAGCGCAACGTTTTTTAAATGTCTTGACGAGCAAAAAAGGTCATCCGTATATATTTTTGCCTCTTCAAATGGCCTGACAAGCAAAAAACAAAACAAATACTACTTAAGAATAAGAAAAATGAAAACTCTTAAATAACCGAGGCAGGCTGACATTCCAGCATCCCTCACTAACATCTCTGCGGCCGCAGGCTTTGCAGGCCCCACGCGCCGGCTTTGGGTGAACGCAATAAAATCTAGTGTTCTCAATGCACAACTCATTCATATCTTGTGCCAGAGGTTTAATGACAACCATGAAGGGCTGCTATTCCACATGGAGGTTCGGTGGTTGTCTCTTGGGAACTTGCTCTCCAGAGTTGAATCGCTGAAAGAATTGACCAAATTCTTCAGCTGAAGTGGCAGCAACGCCAAATACTGAGTTCCTGCCGCAAAGCTCACGGATCAAGAATGTCTCCTGAAACTAGCCTACTTGAGTGATATACTCACATGCCTTAATGAGCTGAACAGATCGCTCCAAGGGAGCGTCAATACGGTGATCAATTTTTTTGATAAAGTTTGAGCCTTCACATTCACAAGTTCACAATGAAGCCTGAACTGAGGGAAGCCAATGTTAGTGAATGAAAGTTCACCATGTTCGACAATGTTGCAACAACAATGAATGAAAAAACGATGTTGCAAATATACAGCGACAAGTCGAGTCCACCTCTCCTCACGGAACGAGTTCCAGAAGTACTTCCCTGATCTAGCGATCTTGATATGAAGCTGGCGCGCAACTCATTCAGTGTGGATGACAAAGCCATTTCTGAATCCATCCAGGAGCCCTTCATCGAGCACTTCATCGACTTCATCAACGACTCCAGCGCGCGAGATGCATTCGACTATCTCCCTCTGACAAAGTTCCGATGCCGAATGTTTCAGTCCTACCGTGCTGTTGCTGAGGAGTCCATTAAATTGTTGCTGATGTTCCCAAGCACCTACCTCTGTGAGCAAGGGTTCTCAGCCGTCTTCTCCATGAAGACGAGTTGATTGCGCGTTTGTCAGTGGCGGCGGATCTTCATTTGGCACTGTCCAAAAGGACCCTCCCCATTGAAGCTCTGATGGCGGCCAGGCATGTCCAACTAGGGTTGTAGCCACGGATTTCTATAAATAACCTGGATAACGCTTGGCCCATAGCCGCTGCACGCAGCAGTGAGGTCAGCGCGCCAGCCAGAGCGGCCATATTGCTACTCGTATTCATCAGCTGACACTACTATACTAGCAAGGTGGCGAGGCTGGACTGATATTCTGGGTTCAGTCCTTTACATTCATTTTCGTTCACACTGCTCTTTTATTTACGGCTCAACAGGGGCGGGTCCAGGATTTTGCAAGTGGGGGGCCGTTGGGGTGGCAACTTCTAATCATGGGGGGCCAACCATTTGTTGTTTAATGTATGTAGCATTACGTATAGGGTCCCAACTGGGGGGCCAGGCTCTCAATAGGGGGCACTGGCCCCCCCGGTGGAGCCGCCACTGGTCCCAACAGGGGGCCACTGGGGGCAGGCACTCAATAGGGGGCACGGGTCCCCCTGTGGAGCCGCCACTGCGGCTCAACTATAATAGTGTCTGAGAGATGGTCCTCTAATTATGGATGATTTTACAGGCACTTTAAATCTCGTCATTCATGGCTTTAATCATTCTCATTTCATTTTCATTCATATCATTTTTTAGTTATTCATATCATTTTTATAAGGGGAAGTGGTTAGTTGGTAAGGCGTCTTTCTTTGATGAATACCGTGCAGTTGGATGTTAAGCCTTGTTACCCTATCGGACAAACATCTCTTAATACATTGACACATTATGCAGTAAGCCTAGACGTTAGACCAGAGGTTTTCAAACTTTTCAAAGCCGCGGACCCTCTTGGCATGTCGTTGCAATGTGGCGGACCCCCAAACCCTAGAAACAAAACCGATTGACAATTCTTATATGAAATTAGAACCAGTATAGGCCCCTACTACATTAGTACAAAACCCTAACAACATTGACTGCATTCTTATCTATAGTCGAGTGCACTTCGGTAAAAAGTAGGCCTAATTAGATCATGTAAAAATTTGAAATAGTAACCAAGTAATTAAGACACTAATTACTAAAACCGAGATCAACCTTAGGTCTGTGTGAAGGGTGTGCCTCCTTCGTGCCGCAGAGTTTCTCCAAACATGGCCGCCAGATGATGTTGACAGATTAACGTCAGCACAGCGTCCCGGGATATCGATGACGTCAACATCGTCAATCAATTGACTCCTCAGCTTTGACAGCTTTCGTGACTTGGCGACCTGCAAGCAAAAGCACAACAATATGCAATCATAATAATCATCGTTTCAATCTAGAGACGTATTAAAGGACTCCAGACCCTAGACGTCCACATCGTCCATGTATGCACGGGTCGGACGGGTCCCATATAGGCTAAACAATCACCCCCAACCCCGAGACGTGTCAAAAATACACAAAAACTCGCCTAATGTAATGTAGAATTCAAACAAAATTACGGCGGATCGAGGCATTCCAGACATCCGCAATATTTTCATTGAAATACTACATAATGTTGTCATCCCCAGCTTCACACAGTGTTACCAATCGCATGACGTGTGGCGCAGTTCATTAACATATTTTACTTCAATTCAGACCATTTTCACATGACCAAACCCATTTCAATTACGTACAGACCGTAGCCGCCTCAATTATGACCGGCCCCTGGCATATCTTGTAATTAAAATTGTACACATTCTCAACATAATAGTCAGACATTGATTGGTTTTAATTTACTGTACAATTTGTGAACACGGTCCGGTCTGCAGCCTTTGGGTCCTGTATCCAGCCCCTGTTCGGTCCTAAAGTTCACCAACAGCTTTTTTCTCACAAGCTTCGTTAGAAGTCCTCCACTAGGCTAGGTACAATGTGCTACTTGGCTTCATCTAATCCTGAATGCAATGAAAATATTTTGTCAGAACGGGAAAAATTTCTGTAACCCTACGGCTGGGAGAACCATACAAAATGCGGGTTGAGAACAAAGAGGATGCATTACATTGCTAGAAAAAATGAGAACATCAAACATATAAGCTGACCTTAACAAGATGCTGAGGTAACGTGAAAATCGTTGGGATAGATCCAGGTCGAAGTAGAACTGTCTGTCCAGTTCTGTCAAAACAATCAGCTTCAAAGTGTTCTGAGCAGACAGCCGACTTCTTCGATGGTTTGAAGCCATCTCTGTGCATGTTTATAATCCATTGCTTCAAAAGATGTGGATGAGAGTGAGGAAATCTGCAAATATTGCAATGGATGTTATTTCTACTCCTAACATCAAGCATCACAAACAGATTATATAACAGCATCCGCACTGGTTACAGATCGTAGCCGCCGTAGTTATGCAGTTGAAATCACACTGTACAAGTCGGACATAGTTGACAGAGTATAACACTATAATATCCAGTGTTGGATTTGTGAACATCTTGGACACGGTCCGGTCTGCAGCCTTTGGGTCCTGTATCCAGCCCCTGTTCGGTCCTAAAGTTCACCAACAGCTTATTTCTCACAAGCTTCGTTAGGTCAAGATGTTCACAACTTTGCAACCCTCCAGAAAATAGCATATCTGGTACATGGTACATGCAGTTTCTGTCATTCACTGAATTTCAGTCATCAACCCCCCTCCCGCTCCAATTTCACAACTCCAACACTGACTATATCACAATGCTATTGATCAATTGTCCCATGATTGGTGGCAACGGCTGCTGCCGTCAACTAAGCCGAGCAGTGCCTTGGTATTGTTTACACATTTAACGGTTGCTATAATGCCCTACATTATAAATATTTCTATACAATTGCACCAAACACTGCATGACAACTAAAAACGCAACATCATGTTCTATTCAATGTAGTGTTCAAATTTGAGACCAGAAGCAATTGTACAAGACCTATAAATTAACAATCAGTGATATTTAACTTATGAAAATAATTCCTAATTCAATTTCTATTTCAGTTATGAAGGGACAACAGTTATTTTTGTCGCTTTAATTTCAGTTCAATTTCTAATTAAAGTTCAACAATAAACCCAATTTCAGTTTCAAATTCAGTTCAGTAACATGTCGCTAATTTCAGTTCGTAGGCCTACTCGTCGATGATGTTTTAGTTTGCATCTTGCAAACAGTGCATAGTCATTGAAATAACGACATAGCTAGTCAATAAATGATGTATTGAGCTTAAAGAATGCTCGCATTTCCAGTGAACGGTGCATACGGTTTCTTCTACCAGCAGATAGCAGACATACAAACTATCAATGTACTGCACATCAACAACATTTATTCAATAAAGCTCTTAATATCTCTATGTCTATTCTATATATATATATATATATATATATATATATATATATATATATATATATATATTACGAGTTGCTGCCTGCTGGAGTAAATGTAGTGCACTGACAAAAGTAATGAAACGAAGTGTATGCATTGGACGCGCGGGAATTGCGTTTGTAGCGTTTTGCCAGATTGTATATATAATTATGGTAGGACTGCAATGATCCAACCTGGATGGCCGGCCGGCACATACATGAATCCCAATGGTAATGTAGTCGGTGGGTAAAAGTTAAACTGCTGTAGTCAGTAATAGCGGACTCCCACTTGGCAAAAGTTGGCAGTGCTGAAAGGATGATTCTGTATGGTAATTTTTTAAATTGTAATAATAAAAGTTCAAAAATAATTTCTATTTAAATTTCTAATATCGTTTTCAATACTGAATTTCTATTTCAGTTTCAGTTATTAAAATAATTTATAATTTCAATTACTATTTCAGTTAACGAAAATCGTTAATTTTCGTTCCTATTTTAATAGCAGTTAACGATAAAATCACTGTTAATTGCTATGGGCTAACTAGCCTATTGTTTTAACCAGGGCTTTATTCAGTGGAAACGCGCGGGAACTGCGTTACCACACCTTTTTTGCCAGATTGTATATATAATTATGGATAAGTTATAGGCCTAATGCGTTTAGGAACGTACAGGTACGGCGTTCCCACACCTGTTTTGTTGATGAGCAAAAAAGGATGAGTTCCCAAACCTTTTTTCCTAGAAAAAGCTCTAGTTTTAACTAGTAACTTTAATTTTAAGATTTCATTAGCAATTTAGTTGTGTGGCGATCCCGGGTCGCGGTCTCGTCGCGCGGGCGTCCCCCAACGCCCGCTCGGTTTCCCGATCGCCATCTGCCTCCGACTCTACTCGATCGGCGGCGTCTGTTTGCCTTTCCGATGCACAACCATCAAACGAGGTGTCCGCGGCTGCCGGGCAGGCCGCATACTGAGGATGGCCGCTCCTCGTCTGACGTGTCTCTGTCTGCCCTGTCTCCGGCCTCGTCCGAGAGACCCTTTAACTGGCTCCTCTTATCGCTGGCCACCGCTTGATCTCGGCGCCTTAAGTAGGGTTGCCAGATGCATGGGTAGCCAAAGGAGGACAGAGCCAGACGAAAAGGAGGACAGAGGAGGACATTGTATACATGAAACCAGCTGTGCAGTGGTCGTCCATAAATTACGTAACGCGATTGGGGGGTCCGGCCATTTGTTACGAAGTGTGACGACGGAGGGGGGTCCGGAAATGTTACGTAACGCAAAAAATTTAAGTAACCGTTTTTGGCTTGTCAGAGATTTTGAAGAGGAAAAAACAAGGATGACTTCTTTTTTTGCTTGTCAGGGTTTATCGAGAGGAAAAAATACAAGGATATGAACTTTTTTGCTTGTCAAGACTTGACTTGTCAAGAAAATGGGGGGTCAGCCCGTTGTTACGTAATATTTGAGGGGTCTGACGTTTTGTTACGTCGTGTTACGTAGGGGGATCAAAAAAGTGCCAAAATCGCGTTACGTAATTTATGTACGGCCCCAGGTCATCGAGTTGTATGACTGATGATGACCACAGCTTTGATGATGACTAGCTGTTTACTGTTTACAGTCTCTGCGTTTGCTACTGGAAATGAAATTAACATTTTGACCATAGACTATTGCATAGACACTAGAGATAGAATGACGAGAGTCGAGTGTTTTGGGACTTTGGACAATCGATATTGATATTATTATAACGCTATTTTAATATCGATGATTGGGTAAACTGAGATAACGGGCTAAAACGTATGAAATTCGTCAATACCGCGAGAAAAAAAATTGATAGCATACAAAAGCTCAAAAGGAGGACATTTTACAATGTTTAGCTTTGCCGGGAGGACGGAGGACACGGACCTAAAAAGGAGGACATGTCCTCCTTTTGGAGGACGTCTGGCAACCCTAGCCTTAAGCGATTTCAGTACATATTCTTGGTCACTAGCTTCGACTTTGAATTACGCCTCTTCATTTTCGGTAACGTACTTGTCTTCCGCTCCCTCTAGAGATGGCAAATAAATATTCTTTCATATTCATTCTACCGAATATTGGGCTCCAATGAATATTAACGACTAAGACTTATTCAAAACATTCGTTATTTCTAACGATTTGCAGCGCCACCTATAGGAGACTACGAACATAGGATTGCTTGTTGCTGTTCACACGCAAAGCAATTGGTTCCCACGTTTGGCGCTTGGCCGCCAGGCGTGGACCACCCACGACCAGAAACTGCCCCAGTTCTCCATCCGCTGCTGCTAGCTGGCATGCATGCATCTCCATTATCTGCTAAGCCTACCCTGAATAATAATGAATCTAACGACTTGCGTGCGCAGACTAACGAATTAGCTGAATTATTCATTAAAGGTTCAGACTAACGATTTGCTGAAGTCTGAATACTAGTCAACTTAAACTTAAACTTAGCATGATTTAAAGCGTCTTAGAAGGCATTACTGCCTGTGTGAAAGCCACTAGGGGCACTAACGGGGCTTGAACCCGCTCCGTCAGCCTGACGCTCCAGCACGTAACCCACTCTGCCATCTTCTGCCCCAACTGCTACTGCTTCCAATATACTGTAGCCACTGATGGACACTAGTTAACTAAAAAAGTTATAACTATTAGTTTAACTGGAAAAATTTAGTTGAAGCAATAGTTTAACTACTTTTTTCTTAACTAGTTACAGCAATAGTTTAACTATTTTTTAAAATAGTTCCAACTAAAAGTTTAACTACTTTTTTGCCAACTTTTTTTTTATTATACTGCTTATTCTTATTGCTCTTTGTACTGAAGCATGAAAATGAACTACACAAGTCTTGCTAACAGTGTTGTTGACCCTTCTGATCGCATAGGCGGCGCACTCCTATCGGCCCCGTCGGCCCAGGCCGGGGTACTTTTGAAGGTACCCCGGCCCGCCATAGGTCGGGCCGGGGTTTTTTTTAGGAAGTAAGAACTGAAGAATTGCGATTCTTTAAATTGTTTGGTTAAATTCTCACTTCGAATTTCGAAAAAAACCGCTGTCGCTGGAGGGCGAATGCTCTGCCGAATAGGGCTTTATAGTTGCAAGATCAGATAAGATCAGATAGGCATGTCATATTCTCATTTAACCAGAAGGCGTCAAACACGGCAGTCATAATCTTATTAGATTACACAGCTGCTGTCGCGGGAGGAGGAATGCACTGCCCAATAAGGCTTCATAGTAGAAAGATCAGATAAGATCAGGCAGGGGTCATATACACCTTTAACCCGAGGTGTCAAACGCAGCAGTAACGTACGTCTATAAGTTAACATTAGATTAAAAGACGGCGGAAGGCCCTTTGACGAACCAAGTGGGGAGACGGTGGGCGAAAAGGCGAAGGGCAGCAGAGGGCACCAGAGAAGCAGTAGAGGGCGTTAGAGTGTTTCACCGAGAGATGGCAGTCGGATTTGGGTCCCGATCGAAAGTGATCAGTTAGAGCTTCACCGTGTTTGCATAAATTGCGGAAAGCAATCTAACGACTTCAGGGATTGATTCAATCGTTCAACAGACAACAGCGCTTCGCCATCGACACAATGGACGAGTTTGTTGTTAAACGTCGTAAACTGAATGTCGAAGACCCTGAACAAACTGTAAGTACTTCAGATACAACATCTGCGCAAATTATTCCATAGTGATGAGTGTAGGACTAGGACTGTGCTACGAAAAACTATAATCGTATAAATCTCAACACTAGACATGGTCATCCCCAAGATTTATGGGACTCCCCCGAGTTGTTTTTCGCCATAGTTTTCATCCTTCCCAATCCTATTGTATGGAGCCTTATTCTTGATTTTATATCTTCTTGCTGACTGCCTGTGCTTTCAATCACACCTTCAACACATCTGAATGGCCTGACTCTTTCCATGTTTTTGTCCATTCATTGTAATATTCACGATTTTTGTATACCCTTTCGTTGTGTCCATCACCCTTGTTTTTGTTTCACTTATTTGTAGCCTAATCCATAGTTTTGCCTGTATTACTCACAGGTTACGTCGTTATCGCCTAATAACATAAATGGTTCAATTGAAGAAGATCTGAGACACTTTGTATTAATTCTAAATGCAAATCAACCTACTGATATATCTGTATATCCGACAAAGTTAGATTCAAAGAAACTTCGCACGATAAAAACCTTCTTAAAACGTTTCTTTTGTTATAAATCACAATTGAAAATGCATTTTGGCTATCTACTGTAAGTTAGTTAGGCACCTCGACCCTCAACGACCGCTGCCGTTATATAGTAAACGGGCCGGGGTACTTTTTATTGTCTTCCGCCGCCTCTGTCTGATCGTGACAGTTAATCACATTGTTTGATGCAAGTACTGCCTGCATAAGTGTTCAGGGCCAGTTCCACGTTGGGGATGACTGGGGATGACTGGGGATGCATCCCCACCAGCCCACCAAAAATGTGTGTGTGGCTTTGATCAATTTCAGAGAAATATTTTGGTAGTTATTTCTTGGTAGTACTTTGGTCTAATAGTAGACTATACTTACTGACTAACTACAGTTCGGTTTTGCACTATTACTTAGTACAACCAGACTAAAATGCTTTTATACAGTGTCAATTCTTAACATTATATTTTATAAATAAAATCTACAGATTTCTTCTAAACCATTTGCATAAAATTCCTTTGACAATTGGCAGCATCTTCCTAGAAATTCACTGCATCCCCCCACCAAGAGTTCTTTGAGCCGCCACTGTAGCTTTTATAGATTACGGCGATTTCTTTGCGTTAGATTGAAAGGAGTCGAATAATTTAAAAAAATTACAAAAAAGTTGCAAAATAGTTGGAAATAGTTTAACTACTATAAAAAAGTTTAGTTTAACTTTTTCTTGAAAATTTTAACTAATAGTTAAAATAATAGTTTAACTACAAATAATTAGTTAAAACAAAAGTTTAGTTTAACTACTTTTTTCCAACTAGTGCCCATCACTGACTGTAGCTGTCGAATATCTTTTGTGTCGTTCACTATAGGGCCTATACTGCTACCTAGTGTTATTGTATGTTTTAATAATAATTATTATTAAAGCATATAGATTACGTGCTGAAACTGTACTATTTTGCGTGCTAATAGTGTATAGATTCGTCAAGTTGATATAGTTAAATAGTTAGCGTCCGTGACGGTTCCACGTGACGTGGGAGATGAGTAGGGTGAGTGGGGATGCATCCCCACCGGACTTTTTGCTTTTTGCTTGTGAAACTGATTTTTGGGCAAAAAGTCAAGTAAAATTACGGGGGAAACTGCGGATGACCTTTTTGCTTGTTGACCTAACTTTTTCGCAAAAGTCTAGTAAAATTAGCGAAAAAATTGTAAAATTAGGGAGAAAAATTGCCTTTTTGTCAGCCTTTTCGGCAACGTTTATTGATTTTTTCTCTACTTTATTCATCCCCACCAACTTCCTATACTAGATTCATTTAATCCCCACCCCACTAAGAAATCCTGGAACCGGCTAATGAATATTTTCTAATGAATATTTTCTAACGAATATTTGCAATGAATATATTCAGATTAACGAATATTCATTTTAAACGATATTTGCCATATCTAGCTCCCTCAAAGACAGGCGGCGACAGTGGCGGTATCAAATGGGGGCTGAGTGGGGATGCATCCCCCACCGGACTTTCGGAGTTACTTTTTTGCTTGTGAAAACCTATTTTGGGGTAAAAGTCTAGTAAAACTAACTGGGGATGACCTTTTCACGCTTCTCAGTCCATTTTTTCGGTAAAAGCGTAGTAAAAATTAGAGATCAAATTCCCTTTTTCCAGTTTTTTTCGACTAAGTTTATTTAATTTTTTCTTCTATTTTCATCCCCTCCACCAACTTTCTATGAATTCATTCATCCCCCCACCAAGAATTCTTGGAACCGCCACTGGGCGGCAATGTCTATCCTCTGTTGCGGCTTCTTAGCACGCTAGGTTCCTCCTGCACTCGTTTCTAGACGGGCAGCAGCGTCTAATTCGACCGAAGGCTCTCCCGGGGACCTAGTTGCTGGTTTCCCACAACCCTTCCGATCTCAAGCGGACGTGGCGAATCTAATCATTTTACCTAAGTCTTCGCGTCTTAAACTCCCTTCTAGCCTAGCGCGTAATTTGTCCGTTTTACATGAAGTAAAACTTAATTAATTAAAATTAGTACAAATTTACGTTATTAATAAACGCTAATTATTTAAAATAAATTATTAACTAACAAGTTTATACAGTTAACTTAGTTAAGAAACATTTAATAACGATAAAAATAATAATAATACACTCGCTATACGTGGCGTTCGCCACAGTTGCTTCCTGTCTACTTGTGGCTTTTTGCTAGAGCTATTACGGTTTCACCTCGTGCAGTTTCGGTCGGTTTCGGTTCGGTTTTAGCCGAAAAACCGCGGTTTCGGTTCGGTTCGGTTTTTTGAACATCACTAGAATCATTAATGCACTTCAATGCAGTTCAATCAATGCACAGCTTTTGAGCGTTAAAAATAACGGAAGCGAAACGAAAAATGATATTTCTTCTGTCATGTCTATGTCTCCATGATGTCATTATTGAAATCAGTAAAAACAATTTAAAAATGGCTTCATTAGTAGACTAATAGTGTCGAGCAGTGCCTGTTTTAGAAAGAAGCGCAGTTCATTGAAGCCAAGCAAGGCAGATCAGACATTTTTTCTAATGGAGAACAAGTGAAATATAGCTATAATGCGGCATTGTATAGCATTTTAAAATAAGTGTTTGTCTCAATGCCTGACGACTTGAAACTGAAGTCACGTGTAGTTGAAGGCTGTCAGATGTACTTGAATTTTAGTTGCCATAACTCTGTGGTAATTAAGTTTAATTATAGGTGTCAAGACTGTTAACTGCAGTTGGCTATCTGCACATACAGTCCTTCTATTAAGTATCTTATCCGAATAAGATTGATAAAACTTAGTGTAAGAATGTCAGAGTTCTCATTGTATTCTTGTCAATTTCTTAATGATTTAGCTATGCTCTTTTTATCAAGTGCGTACATTTGTTATTCATTTGTTCCCGTTTTCGACAAAAATCATTTGAATATTTTACCTTTGACACAGCATTTTACAAGCAAAGAACTCTACATTATGATAATTTCCTGAGGTTCACTGCCTATATAAATGTTAATTATTCCTAGAAATACTCTGGCCGATCTGTATTAGATCCTTTATCTAGTGTTGCTGCTGCTGCTGGTTTTTACTTTTAATTTCTTTAATTGCTTTCTATCGGTCTTTGTTTATGCTAGAAGATGTGCTGTGGTGGGTCAATGAGGCTCCTGCTTAGCACTGCCTATGAGAAAGTGATGTACATTTTATTGTTGCGAACCGACCTTACTTATCTACCAGGATGACTGACGTCGGCCGCTAACAGTTTATCTTTCTTTCAATTAAGGCGGATGGGTGATCGACTTGGCTTTTTGGCCAAGGTTTTATTGTTATATGGCTAATTTCTTCTCTCTATCTCTATCTCTCTACCTCTCATGTATTACTTCAATATCTTGGCTCAGGTACTACCTCGCTTTTCTTGCTCTCTCAGGTACTACCAGAGATGTAGCAAGTACACAATGCTTCAAGTACAAGTACAAGTACAAGTACCTGGCCTCCGAGTACAAGTACAAGTACAAGTACTTGCATTCCAAAAACTCCGAGTACAAGTACAAGTACAAGTACCTGGCCTCCGAGTACAAGTACAAGTACAAGTACCTGGCCTCCGAGTACAAGTACAAGTACAAGTACCTGGCCTCCGAGTACAAGTACAACATTTTTGACAATGACATTTTTTCGCTGACATTTTGTCCCCATGACATTTTCTACATGACATTTTGTCCGTGACATTTTGTCCTCGGACAGTTTGTCCGGCCACGAATAAAATTTACACTATATTAGCATCTAAATATCATCACAGTTGCACTTAAAAATAGAGATGATAGTCTTGCATCGGTCATATTAACCCACCTATGCGGTTTCGCGATCAAGCCAGCTTGGCTAAATACGTGTTTAATTGGTGCGCCAGAAGCAGGCACACTAAGGTCTCTAATTAATGGCTGCATTATACAGCCTGTTGAACTCCTTTCTATTAACTTCACTGTTCCAAAATACGATGGCATCAGTGGCTTCATCATAAATTTCGTTGAGTTCCAGGTACTTGGCCATCTGTGAAGATGTGCTTGTCATTAGCCTAAAGGAACAGCATTACTGGTACCATTGAAGTACATGTAGCCAGAGATGTAGCAAGTACACAATGCTTCAAGTACAAGTACAAGTACAAGTACCTGGCCTCCGAGTACAAGTACAAGTACAAGTACTTGCATTCCTAAAACTCCGAGTACAAGTACAAGTACAAGTACCTGGCCTCCGAGTACAAGTACAAGTACAAGTACTAAAAATTTGTACTCGAGTACAACTCGAGTACAAGTACAAGTACCAAGTACTACATCTCTGGGTACTACCTCGCTTTTCTTCCACTTCAGGTACTACCTCTCTGACTCTTACTTCAGGTATCACCTCAGGTACTACCTAGGGATCTATCGGACCTTCCGCGGGCTCCTCCCCTCTCCTAACGCGCCGCGGTCTTATCTTTTGACGCGGCACAACCCTGCCCCTTGGGAACCGCTTCCACGGTGGATTGCCACTTCCCTAGCCGAAATGTAGTACCTCGAAGGTACCTCCACCTACTTGGCACTCCAAGTCGAAACTCAGTATACCAGCCCTTAGCCCGTCTGTGGGACCTGTACTTATAGGACTAGGACCCTGCCTAAAAGATTTGTGCTAAATCTGCACCTATCTACCGGGCTATATCTTAGTAATACCTGGCGCCCTCTACTGGGTACTTAATACCTAACTCCCCTAGGCCCTTTACTTAATTATTAATTAGTTATATCTAAAAGTCCTTTATTATTATTATTATTATTATTATTATTATTATTATTACTTATTCTAATCACCTAAATAGTCAACAGCGCCACCAAGCGATTATCGTATGAGCTAGCCTTATATACTTTATTATGGGAACTCATGCTTTGCTATTATCAATTTCGCTACACTGTGTAGATTTACTCTTATGTATGTAGCAAGATGGCAGAGTGAGTTACGCGATGTAGCGTCAGGCTAACGGAGCGAGTTCAAGCCCCGTTAGTGCCCCTAGTGGCTTTCGCACAGGCAGTAATGCCTCCTAAACCACTTTAAATCATGCCGAGTTTAGAGTTAGGCCTATTGGCAATTGCATCAACCGAGAAGAGAAGGTGACTTAATTAAAGTCTCGCATAATCATGCATTGTATTTGCTATTCTCTAAGAAGAAAAACCGTCCAAATTTGCATGGTCAAAACCGCGGTTTCGGTTCGGTTCGGTTTTACCGAAAAACTGCGGTTTCGGTTCGGTTCGGTTAACCGTAACAGCACTACTTTTTGCCACTTGTGAGTTATTGTACAAGTTGTTGTACTCATGGAGGTATTATGCCTGGAGACGGCATTACGGCATTTGGCTGAAGCCGACTAGCTTTGAAATTTCCAGAAGGCAGCCACATTTGTTGACTCAAAACATCATCAGCTGAGCCACGGAGAATAGTTGCGGGAATGTTTTACCAATGTTCTAAGAACTTCTTAGTAGTATGTGTTGGAGATGATGATTCAGATTAGAGGAGTGCACGGTAATGGCTACCGCGGTTTCACCGCGGTAACGGGGTCAAAATCTGTAATTTTACCGAAATTTTAATGGGGACGGTCAAAATATGGCGGTAGTACCGCGGTAACGGGAACAGAGCTGACGGTTAGTACCGCGGATGCGGTATGAAAAATGTCGTAAATACTGCAAAAATGGAGACGATCAATCTCGTAGATCAATGATCTTGCGTTCTTTAAATTCAAAGGCCATGCAATTGGACTGTTAGGTCAGGTAAGACTGAATTATTGGATCGCTTGGCTTCCATTGTTAGTATGCAGTTAGTAAACAATAAGGGCTGTGCGTGGAACTAAGACCTGGAATGCAATAGAGACTAGAAAGCCATTTGAGAACTTAAGCAAGCATACTTGATAAGCACATCAGGTAAGAATCAGTTAGCAGAGCCGTTTCAGCTGCATCGGGGGACGGGGATGGACGCCAAAACGTGAGGACAGGGATGGGCACCGAAATGCGAGGATGGGGATGGGGAAAGAAATGAGGTGATGTGGTGGGATGGGGTGGATATGGAGAAAAGCCTTGCGGGGACGGGACGGGATGGGAACAACAGTCAGTCCCTGTGCACACCTCTAATTTAGGTGCTATTGTTTGACAGTGTTGTTACAAGTAGGCCTAATTTAAAGTAACTTACAAGTAAATACTGTTGCTGCAAGTAACATCGACAGTGTTTCATCTAGGCATGTTTCCAGTGGAAAATTCGCTCTGTAAATTGAAACTTTACCCACTTTAATTGACTCCAGAAAACCTTGAATGGACCGTATGAAAAAGGAAGAGATGACAATTTATACCATATTTTCGAGTTCGACACTCGTGTTTTCAAAATAGCAAGTGAACAGTAAATTTTATGGACTAGTAGGACTACCAGTGTTTATTCTAGCCACCTTGACTTTGGGGGAGTTTGAAATGTTTGGGGGAGAAAGTTTGTCTTCCCAAAAACCTTGACAAGAAAAAATATCCTTCCCCAATGCTCTGACAACCAAAAAATTATCATCCTTATATTTTTCTCCCTCTCAAAAAACCCCTCGACTCGTCACACTTTTTGGGGGAAATTTTCATCTTTCAATGCAACATATAGAATTTGGGGGAATTTCAAACTTTTGAAAGAAATTCCCCCCAGAGAAGGCCTAGAATAAGCACTGATGGACTCCGATTTTGCATTAATGTCACCAGTGAAGAGGGGAAAAGGGTCGGGAGTGGTAGAAGTGAACACTGCCCTGATTTCCAATTGTACACCTACCTATTGGCAAGATGAGCACAGAAAATTGTTATCACTTTATATACTGCCATAAAATTACATATAGAATTTGGCATGTACAGCATGGCTAGACTGAGATATAAAATAGCTTTTCACCACTAAACAGGGAGGACGGAAGACAATTGCTGTCTTATGCAATTCTCCACTCATCCCACTCATGACTCATCCCCCACGAGTCATGACACGTGCAACCGCCACTGACGCTAACTATATAACTATATAAACTTGACAAATTTATACACTATTAACACGCAAAATAGTACAATTTCAGTACGTAATTTATATGTTTTAATAATCATCATCATCATCATCATCATCATCATCATCATCATCATCATCATCATCATCATCATCATCATCATCATCATCATCATCATCATCAATAACCGTGGACTCAGCGCCCGTTGATGTCTAATGCAATCATTACAGTTTTGTCCCAATCTTTTCTGTTGGCAACAACATGAAATAGTTCTTGCAGACATTTTCCACACCAATCACAAATGTCATCACACCATTCCCTGTGTGGCCTTCCTTTCTTGTTGGAACCGTCCATTATTCCAAGCATTATAGTCTTAATCTTTCTATCATCTTCCATACGACAAATATGTCCAAAGAGACGCAATTTTCTCTGTATAACTTTTTGCATCAAGGTTTCTTTTGGCTGGATTTTCTTCTATAGTTCCTCGTTGCTGATCTTTTCAACCCATCCAATTCTGAAAATTTTTCTATAGCATTTTCTTTCAAATGTTAAAATTCTTCTCTCCAATTCTTTTGTGATGGTCCAAGTCTTGCAACCATAGCCTACATATGCATGTTTTTATAATTATTAATAATTAATTAATTATTAAAACATGCAATAACACTACGTAACAGTATAGGCCCTATAGTGAACGACACACAAGATATTCGACAGCTACAGTATATATAGTAGTTGATTAGTATTCAAACTTCAGCAAATCGTTAGTCTTAATTAACCGCTATTCTTTAGTTTGGGCAAGTCGTTAGATTCATTATGGGTCCAGTATAGTAAATAATGGAGATGCATGCCAGCTAGCAGCAGCGGGTGGGGGAACTGGGGCAGCTTCTGGCGTGGGTGGTCCACGCTAGTCATCTGCCTGGCGGCCAAGCGGGCGGCCAAGCGGAAAACGTGGGAACAGCAACAAGCAATCCTATGCCCATAGTCTCATATAGGAGGCGCTGCAAATCGTTAGAAATAACGAATGTTTTGAATCCGTCGTAATTGTTAATATTCATTGCAGCCCAATATTCGTTAGAATGAATATGAATATATATTTATTTGCCATCTCTAGAGACTGCCCTGTGTGAGAACCACTGTTCACCATTGCTGATTCAAATGTCTACGTTTAGGCATTTAACTATCATTTTATACATTTCTTTTCCTGCAAATCCATTCCTGATAATAATTAATATTTTTGTCGAAGGACTTAATTTTAGGTCGATTATTTAAGGAGATAGAGGCAGAGGCGTCCTACCGGCCATTTACCAATGCAGAATAGGACAATCTTTGATCGTTCAGAGCTTAACGATTCTAGGCGCTAGAAATGTTATTTGACTTTTCACTCAAAGTTAATTTTATTGTGCATCCGAGGGTATACTTTTTAGAAACGGTTGATATTTCATTCGCTTATGTTAAACCAGTAATTGGGAACGCATCAGGTGTCCTCAATTACTTTCGGCTGTTTCTACTTTCTAGCAGTGCAGCTGTTAGAAACAATTAGACTACCGTAGAGACCAACCGGCGAACCGGAGGGCCTCCAGAAGCCAAGGTCCAGGTTAGTGAAATGGGTGGATGTTGACCAGGATTAACTCCCGGTGTTAATTTAATTACTTATTTATCAAGGAAATATCCAAAAACCTGCTCGACAAACTGCAATCCGTGCTCAACGTCTCGGCGCGACTGATCTTTGGAGCACGATGGAACACTCACGTCACGCCGCTGCTTCGTGATAAGCTCCATTGGCTACCAATACGGGAGCGGGTCGTCTTCAAGCGATGCCTGCTAACTTACCGAGCGCTACACGACCCTACTTGCCCGGACTACATCGCCTCCCTCCTACAGCGGACCACCAGAGCCGGATTAACCATGTTGCATATGTTTCAATTGAAACGGGCCTACTCATAAATATTTCTTATTTTTCTTATTATTTCCAAAAATGTTCTGTCTGTTTAAGACAAGATTGTTTACTTTTAGTGTTTTTGGACTTAAACTTAATCCGCTAGGAGCGCTGATGCTTGTTTTCTGGCCTTCGTACAGTGTGAGGCCGTATTCAGACTTACGGCACTGTGACGTCATATCCGTTACCGATTGCAATTTCTAGCATCTCAGAGGGACAGGTTTGAATTTTATTGAGATAAAGCTTCTGAATTGTGCCTTGGAAAGCAATTTGAAAGAAAACGTGCACGTCAACCAAAACGCCAAGCGGATGATAGCAATGAGCCAGCTGTTGTTTTAACAGGTGAAGAAATGTTCAAAGTCGAAACCTTTTATGTTATAATTGATTCCATTGTTACCGATCTTAGCCGTAGAATTGCAGCATACAAAGCGATTGACGAGCGTTGTTATTTTTTATGCCGATGATGTAAACAGCACTGCAGTAATGGAATCTTTAAAATTGTTTGCGGAATTTTACTCTGAAGATGTCACTGATAGCCTCTGTGACGAGTGGATTCAGTGGCGAATATTTCTAAAAGAACTGCGATCAATACAGACAAAGAAAACACCGATGCAAATGTTTAAATTGATGAATGAATTTAATCTTAATACCGGATTTCCCAATGTGTATGTTGCTCTGCGCATTTATCTAACTTTGCCGGTCTCCAACTGCACAGGTGAACGATCCTTCAGTCATCTCAAACGCATCAAAAATGCTGTTAGATCAACAATCGGTCAAGAAAGACTAAGTAGCTTAACATTGATGGACATTGAATCCGAAATCGTTCAAAGCCTTGACTTTCAGAATATTATCGATGCGTTTTCAGCAATTAAATCACGTAGGAGAGATTTTTTACAATGAATAAATCCATCCATATAATTATTAAATATTTTAAGACATTTTTGTTCCAAGGTATCGCCATGTGGGGCCTATAATTAATTTGTGAAACGGGCCTACAAAACCTTAATCCGGCTCTGCGGACCACGACGCTGGAACGACGTCGGCTGCTAAGATCTGGCAGTCGAGTCAACTTGCTTGTGCCTCCCCCGTCTAAAACGGCTAAGTTCGCGGGCAGGTCGGTTACACGGGGCAATCCAGAACTGTGGAACTCGCTTCCGGACTATGTCACAAACTCTGACTCTCTTGGAATTTTTCAACGTAATCTTAAGACTTACTTATTCACCATCGGATATTCGTAGTTTTGTAAAGCGCTCTTGTCATTGGCCACTTTTGCCATGCTTATTGCGCTATAGAAATCATCTAGCTAATAATAATAATAATAATAATAATAATAATAATAATAATAATAATAATAATAATAATAATAATAAGCCAGAGACAGGAATGTATTGGACCATGAAAGCCATTGCTGGAAAGTTGGAAACGCCATATGTTAAACAGTTACCAGTATCACACCCGAGCAGCGCTTTGGATTGCTTCCTAAATGTCTCCATTTTGTTGATTACACAATTCTACCAACTAACTTTCCTCATTATGGTGAATAATCTTTTGCAAAAATAAAACCATTTTTCTTAGCAGTGGTTCATCAGTTTTCCTAAGTTTAGGTTCCTGATTGGAAAATTGCAATAGATGAGTCGTTGATGCTTTGGAAGGGGCGCCTGGCCATGAATGAATGAAGCAGTCACGGTTCGGATTGAAATCGTATGAACTGTGCGAAAGTGGTTCCGGTTACATCTGGAATTCCACTATTCACACTGGATCACATATGTCTTTGACAGAGTCACCTGATGGGCTGGTTTCATCCAGAATTGTCCTGACCCTGGCAAAAGATCTCATTGGCAAAGGGTATGCAGTATATACACATAGGCAGATTTTATTAAAGGTTAGGGTAGGCTTAAGCCTACACAACTAATCCCACCAAAACAAAAACAATTTCCCCATCAACACCAGGTCTTTCTAAGCCTCCTTTGTTACTTACTTATTTACATATAAAAGCAAAGTGATCGCCTTTCGAGGACCTGCGTGCGCCTTATTATTATTTTATTCTTATTATTCTTATTCTTATTCTTATTCTTATTCTTGGCTTGCATATTATTATTATTATTATTATTATTATTATTATTATTATTATTATTATTATTATTATTATTATTATTATTATTATTATTATTATTAAGTCTTGACAACAGAAGTCTTGCTGTCCTTCGTGTCCTGTCATGAGAGCCATTTGCTTTCTTAGGCGTTGCTGTCTGTCTCTTTGTGACAGCTTTCTTTGATGTCTTTGGAGCATTGCTGGGTGGAGCAGCTGCCCGCTTCCTCAGACTCCTTCCTTCCGACAGGTCAATGTCAACAAATGCAGCTTTGGCTTCAGCTACTGTTTTTTCCACCAGTAACTGAGGCTTCTTCTTTGGAGCTGCAGGTGTTTTTTTTACTGCTTTGCTGTCTTCCCAGCCTCTTTGCAGGTCGGTCGTATTTGGAGAGTATGCTCGTATTGAACGGTGCAGCAGCCCTTGATGTCGCAGAGTGGAGGATACGGATCGACGATTCCCAGATCGCACAGATTCTTCAGCAACGTCAGAAACTTAGTCTGATCCTGACGATCGAGCCACCGACGGCAGAACGCAAGCGTGCCGAAATGCTTGTCGATCACTCCGAGAAGCTGCATCGATTTCGTCACTCGGGTCGGAGCTTGACCGGCTTCATAGTTCTTCATGTAATGAGACGTCTCCATGACGACGTGCACGTGAACCTTTCCGGTGCTTTCGAAGGTCTCGATGGCAAGGAACTCGCCTTCCTCCGCCCTGGTCGTGTCACCTCCCGTGACGATCGGAACCGTCTTACCGGCTTGGATCCTGAACGGCGCGATCGAGTGATCGCTCAGGTTATGTATGCTCTTCAATGGGAACATATTTCCGTCCAACTCAACCTCATAGGATTCTATGACTTCCCGGATGGCCTCTCCGACGTCGCAGAGACACACGTCGATCCTGCTCTCACGGATCTCCGTGTTTGTCGCATCCTTCATCGCGGCAAGAAGCGGGTCGTATCGTGAATTGAATGCCACCGTAAAAGCGCAATCAGTGACCCGGCCGTTGAAGTGGATTCCAAAGTCGACCTTCATCAAATCGTCATTGTGGAATACCGTCATGTCACCGTTGTTAGGAGTGTAATGCGCGGCACAATTGTTAATGGAAACGTCCATTAGGAAGGCCAAACCGGCATGGAGACCGTCTTTTTTATCAGCTTTCGGGTGATGCCTTCCAGAGTCTCGCAGAGATCAATCAGCTTCGGTCCTGGATTAAAAATCGTCTGTATGTACTTTCTCGTCTGTCTATGAACCTCTGCAGCTATCCTGACTTCCTTGTACGTGTCGTTCTGAACTCGATCGCGAGCTCTTGCCTCTTCCGACGTAGATCTATCTTTAGCCATGTTGCTGTCGGCGCCGACGTCATACTCCTGTATTTCTCCAACCGGATCTCCATCAGGCAACAGGTCGATAATTAATTGGTATGGACGGTGGAACAGTTTGCTCTGGTTTTCCCGCTTTTGGCGTTTTCTTCCGATTCACTTTCTTCTTAATGTTTTCTCCAAAGCCAGACTTTTCTTCTTCATCTTCAGTCCAGTAGTAGGAAGGCCAAACCGGCATGGAGACCGTCTTTTTTATCAGCTTTCGGGTGATGCTTTCCAGAGTCTCGCAGAGATCAATCAGCTTCGGTAGTAGTTTCAAATTTTTCAGGTGGAGATTCATTCTCTGTCTCCTTCGGCATTTCTGGCTCATTTACGCCAGCTATGTCGTTTTCATTCTCGTAGAGAACTTGCTTCTTGGTGTCTTGGTGGCGTTCTTGCTTTTGTATTCCTCCTGCTTTTTCTTCTTCTGTCGAGCGGTTTTGTCGTCGGCGATGAACAGTCCGCTCGCCTCCTCTTTCAACTCTTCGATTTCGACGTCGTTCGTCTCGACGTCGGTCATAAACTTGAATGAATGCAGCTCTGGCAGTTTTTTGGTTATCGATGAAAAGGTTCCTTGAAATGCGACGTTATTGAATCGCTGCGTACAGGCTGAGAGACGCTGGAACAAGTAGAAGACTCTCTCGGATCTCCTGTAACGCATGTAATTTGACGACCAATCTCGGCGATGAACTCGCTGCCTTCTGCGTTGAGTGGTCCGATAATTTCGAATCCAATCGGAATAAATTTATATGAGACGGGAAGACCGGAGTATTTGTGATGCTTGCGTGTTGCTGCATTTTCCGCTGCGGCCCCGAGTGAGTTTGAGGTCAGATGCAGGTAGGATTTGGCGCAGGTGTGGACAGATGTGACGTCCATGCCATATATTTGCCACTGGCCCAAGGAATGAGAGTGGCCCCATCTGGTCTCTTTCCATCGGACCGAAGGAGACCCAGCGGTTTTTTCGTGCTCGGGACACCGGTTTTTTGAAGAGCCTGCCAAATGATCCGCGTGGATCGACGATTTCTCCGCACTGACATTTATGTGGCGCACAGATATTAAGACCTAGTCGGAGACCAACGGCCACTCTAATAGCCTCGTTGTCCAGAAACAGGCCGTAGGATGCTAATGGTAAGGCGTGCAGCCAATCTCCCGCATGCGGGGCAGCGACTGCGGTAAGCCTGGCTCGGTTGAAAGGATCAGTGTAGCTGTCCCAGATTTGTTTCCGCGCTTGTTCTATTGCGGGCCCTTCCCACGCTTTTTGTGATGTTGGTAGAGATTCGACAGTTGAGGAGGGTGCTTTGATCTTGATGATCAGCTGCGATACGAGAGGATCCTGCGTGTCTAATGGCCCGAGGATGGCCGACTTCGTACGCTCAGTTGACGCGGCTGAAGCTAAGTAAGCATAAGGAGCCAGCGTCGACACCGCACGAAATCCAAGTCCACCCTCGCGGATTGGTAGAGTTGTCTGGAGCCACTGCGTATCATCCAAGTCTACATTCAAGATATTCTGAAGACCGGTGCGCATGATTTTATCAATAACTTCGAGAAGCGGGTGTTCGCTGCACGGAGAGCATCTTAACAGGTGGGTAAGTTTAGGTGCTCCAAACGATGATCTGAAGAGAATAATAGCATGTTGTGCAGGAAGACAGCAGAGACGCTTAATTGCATCTTCGAGTGTAGCGCAATGTCTTCTGAGCGCTTCATCAAGTGCCGTTCCTTTGAAAAGTGGTGCACAGAGTAACTCCAAAGAGCCAAACTCGACGCGTCTGAAATCTCTGAAAGCGTCGCTGACAACAGAAGATTCACCATAGATTTCGCATTTGCGTCGGTTGAGGCTGATCCCCAAGCTAGTCTCGAGTTCGATGATCTTACTAAGATCGTTCATTACTGCTTCCTGTGACCCTCCGAGCATCAAATCATCTAGATATCCAATCTTCAGCTGTGACTGGAGGGAACGTAGAGTTGGCTGCAGAGGAAGACAGAAAAGCAGTGGTCCAAGTGGGTCTCCCTGCTGTGAGGCCCTATTTCTGACCTCATTGAAAACGGACCAAATTGGAGAATTGAAGGGTAAGCGTAGCTTTGGTGTATGAAGGGGTAAAGCTCAGGAATATGTTCGTAGACCGATCTCTGCATCACGTCCCGTCTAACTCTGTTGAAGGTGTTGGCGAAATCCAGTTTAACAAATAACTGGTTATGACGCATATTCGTAATGAAGGTGCGAGCGGCGTGAACTGCAGCTTCGCATCCACCAGGGCATCCCACTCCGATCTGAATTGGGATAAGGTCTGGAGCCAGCTTGCTAACTGCATATCGGTTGGCGCATTTCGCAACCAGACGACGCCAGATGTATCCGATAGCAATGGGTCTTAGTCCGCCAGATCTCTTAGATAAATGCTATCAGGTTGCCTCCAAAAAGAATAGGTATTACCTGTTGAGAGCATTTTCCGGACAAGATGACGTTGGTGAAATCGGTTAGGGCCCTCAACAATTCCACCGCTGACTCTTTGTTTTTCACCAGTTCGACTATATGTTGTGGTCGGAAGCCATCCGGTCCACCTGCAGAGCCTTTCGGAAAAGAGTTAATTGCCCGTTCAACGTCCTAAACAGTGACTGTTAGACAGGTGGTGATTGTAGTCGGAGTAGGTAGGTGCCTCATTTCTTCTTGGTATGTATTCGATGGGTGTTTTTCCAGTAATGCGGCGAAAGATTCTGCATTCGATTCGATCGGGTGATCGTAGCCTCAGAAACCACTTAAAATCACATTATTATTACAATAATGCCCAGGGTTTCAGCCGATCATCACCATCATCATCATCATCATCATCATCATCATCATCATCAGCTCATAGTCCCCTCAGGAACCGTCGAGACCAGTAGCATGCTGAACGATTCTTTTCCAATTTTCGCGGTCTTGTGCCGCATGTATTGCCTCTCCAAGATTTAATCCCGTCCACTCTCTGATGTCGTCGAACCATCGTCTTCTGGGCCTTCCAGGAGGGCGTGTTCCCTCCATTGTTCCCTCCATTGCAACGTTCAGAATTCTCTTCTCCTCCATGCGACTGACATGACCAAACATCTGGAGCTTCCTTTCTTTGATTGTGTTTATCACATCACTGTCGATCCTGATTCTTCTCCTTACTTCTTTATTCGTGATTTTCATTCCCCACCATATCTTAAGAAGCCGTCGGTAGCATCGCATTTCGAAAGCCAGGAGTCGCCTGCAGTCATCCTTTTTCAGTGTCCAAGTCTCGCCTCCATAAAGGAGCACAGAGAAGACACAGACTCGTAAAAGTTGGAGCTCTGTCTTGAGGGAGATCTTTCCAGAGCTCCATAGTTTGCCAAGGCGACCCAATGCTGAGCTGGCCAGACCAATCCTCCTCCTAATCTCCTGACTACAATTCCCATCTGCACGCACCAAGCTTCCCAGATATACAAACTGCTCGACCGTTTCCAACTGGGTGCTGTCTAAGGTGATTACCACCGGCTCCTCCACTCTACCTGCCACCATGACTTTTGTCTTTTTGACGTTGATTTCGAGACCTAACCTTTTACCCTCTTCATTTAATGTATTCAACATCTTTTGTAGTCCACTTTGCGTGAAGGACATGAGATCGACGTCGTCAGCAAATCGCAAATCTTTCAGCGTCTTCCTCTGGATGTTTATTCCTCCCTCCTCTTCCTCTTCTAGTCTCTCCATTGCTCGCTCTAGCATGAGTAAGAATAGCAGTGGTGATATTGGGTCACCCTGTCGTGAGCCCACTGTCGGCCTGAACCAGTTTCCGATTTTTCCGTTGACCCTGACTGCAGCCATCGCCGATTTATACAGGCTTTGGATGATCAGCCGATGGCGCACAAAACCCAAATTGAACTAGAGCCAGGTCAATTAATTACGGTATCTGTAAAAAGTAGAAAATTTGCATTATCCATTGAGGAAAAATATACTTTATGGGCGCCTGAACTGTATATATAATTGTTTAGCGATACCAGATCAGTTGAAAAGATTTTAAGGACTAAACTTTCCTACCTATCTACACATGACTATATAGTGAAGAAACGAAATTATAGCCGGTTATAAATATATTTCCTAGTCTACTGTCTTTCTATACCTGTGTATAGCATTGGTTGGAAATGAAATCATATTCTATGTGTAATAAATTTATTTCCTAGAAAAAAAATTATAACCGGTTATAAATTTATTTCCTATCTATCTATACCTGTGTATAGCATTGGTTGGAAATAAAATCATGTTCTATGGGTAATAAATTTATTTCCTAGGAAATAAACTTATAGCCGGTTATAAATTTATGTCCTATCTATCTATGCCTGTATATAGCATATATATTGTATGGGCAATAAATTTATTTCCTATAAAATAAATTTATCACCCATAGGATATGATTTCATTTCCAATATACAGTAGACTAGGAAATAAAGTTATTACCGGCTATAATTTTATTTCCCTGCCATCAGTAGGCTATATAGTTATGTGTAGATAGGTAGGAAATAAATATATCACCCATAGGATATGATTCTATTTCCAACCAATGCTATGCACAAGTATAGATAGACAGAAGATAGGAAATAAATAGATATTATGTTGATAGGGGGAAATAAATTTATACGGAAATAAATTTATACGTATGCCGCATAATTTTATTTCCCTAGCAACCGCAGGCTCCGCCCAGGAAATAATTTTATGGCGGAAATAAATTTATACGACACCGGCGCGAATATTTCCGTCCTCCAGTTTGGCAGTAACCGCAGCGATTAGCCTTTCATCAGGAGATTTCGGTTTTGGTTTAAAGCAATGAGGCTTTGTAAGTTTCGCGGTGTCGATTTCCTGTATGATCGAGCTTTGGTTCAATCGACTTTTAATGATCTGAGACAACTTACGGTTGCGTCCCGCACGGCTCGGCTGACGAAGGAAAGTTGTCGCGAATCCTAAAAGAGCCCGCCAAAGTTCTTGATTTTCAGGATGTGCAGAAATTGATCCAAGGAAATCCGTCAATTTACTCGAACACGCGAAAAGGGCTGATTTGGGGGTGTGCTTAATAACACGGACATTTGGGTCCAGATTGATTCGGGGAGTCGGATATTGTGTTGGATTCAGGAATGGTCAGTTGATTTCGACGATCAGTGATCTGATACACTTGGGAAGGGTCAACTGCAGCGGTGAGCGGAGGAAGGTGAGGTCCTGGGCAGCGATTGTTTCGAGGGCCGTGTTCGTGAACGGTTCCATCTCGGATGTGCAATTGTCTTTGAACATAGCAATGACTGCATACGCCGCTCGCTTTTCGCGTCGTTCGAGGAAGCTCGTCATGTCATGAAGCCGTATTCGCTTTGCGAAGGTTGGCTGCAACGCTGAACAATAATTCTCCACTGGTTCCTTTTTTAGCTGCTTCCATTAGTGGAGCTCCTTTCATATTAGCCCATGTCGTAATGTTATCTATCCAGCTGGTTCTGGGTCTGCCTTGTCTTCTGGTTCCTTCCGTTAAACCTGTTATCATTGAATTTTCAATTGAGTCTTCTGTTTTTCTGGTAACATGTCCAAAATATCTAATTTTTCTTGACTTGATGTGTTTCAGGAATTCCTGATCTACTCCAGCCATTTTGTATAGTATCTCATTGGATATGAAATCCGTATAACGGATCTTCAACATTTTTCTCATGCATTTGTTTTCAAATGCTCAAATGCTCAAATTCGATTTTCATCTTCTTTATTTAGTGTCCATGACTCACAGCCATACGAGGCAACAGGCCAAACCAGTGCCATGATCAATCTTAGCTTTGTAAGTTTACTGACCGATTTGTTCTTCCAAACTTTTAGTAATTTGATCATTATATTCATTCCCATGGTCAATCTTGTTTTGATGACAAAAATGACATCAAAACAAGATTGGCCATGGGAAGATCGTTGTTTTCAATAATAACGGACTCCATGATAACGTCACAGATGACGGTTAAATACCAGTATTCAGGCCGAGCGTTAAAGTTAATAATTCAAAACATACGACCTCTCAATGCTAGTCCCCTTTCAACAGCAGAAACAGACGAAAGCGCAGTGTTCCTCAATCCTCGAGATCCATGAATCCAGGGCCACCGAACAACATGAATTATACTCCATAAATAAGAAAAGAACTGTTTTTAAACGCCAATTTATTATTATTATTATTATTATTATTATTATTATTATTATTATTATTATTATTATTATTATTATTATTATTATTATTATTACCAGACAATTTCTTCAGCGCAATAGACAAGACTATTAAAGGTCCAAGACAAGAGCGCTGAACAAGTGGAGTCAAACCCTATCTTAAATAAATATGTTGTAGGTTTTTGCTGAAAGAATCAGCTGAGGCTGCATCGGTCACGACGTCGGCCTCAGTCGTCAGGTAACTCGTTCAATAGAATCGGGTTAGCTTTGGAAAAGGACCTATCACCAAACACGATGGCGGGGGGACGACCAGTCTTGTTCGTTGGCCCGACCGGACAGAGCCGTAGCTAGGGGCGGAGGCAAGTCGCCCCGGGCGCCGACCGGTGGGGGGCGCATTTCGGGCGTGAAAACAGAAAAAACAGGTCTTGTTGACTTTGTGACGACTATAAAAAGGTCATCAGCCCGAAAAATTAATAAGTAAACTCTGTGACGACTAACAAAAAGGTCATCATCACCGAAATTTAGGGGTGCAAAATATAAACCTTGCCCTGGGCGCCGAAAACCCTAGCTACGGCTCTGCGACCGGAGTCGTGATCTCCGCTCATTCATGGTTGTTTGCTGGACCTGCGTAGTGAGGTATTCAGAACAGGACGGGTCATGAAGTACGCGGTAAGTGAACCAACAGCGTCTGAAAACAATCCGCTGTCGAACACGGAGCCAGTGGAGGCGGTCCCGCAGCAACGGTGAGATGTGGTCACTCCAACGGCAGCCGAAAATGACTTGAGCGGCCAGATTCATCACCGACTGCAGGCGGCACAGTTTGCCATCGGTAGGCCAAGCAGGACACTGTTACAGCAGTCCAACCTTGTTAATACAACCGCCTGGACCAACTGTATCGCAGAACTCACAGTAAGGTAGAGTCGGACCTGCTTGACTCTCCGTACCTGATAGTGGCAGCATCGAACTACACTGTTCACATGGGCTTCCAGCAGCGTTGTATTTTTAATTAGCTAATTAAGCTAATTAACTAATTAATTATAACGTGTGCTAACTCTAATTCTAATTAATTAGAAACACTATTTAATTATAATTAAAATTAATTATATTTTAAAGCTAATTCTAATTATTTAGAAATAATTCCAATTAAATCAAAATATATTTTATAATCTTAATAATCTAACTTTTAGGGAATAAAGTGTTTGTTTATATATGTAGATCGCACTCCTAAACAAGTATATCCTTTTCCTGTCAATGTTTCAATGATAATATCAACGACCTGATAATATCTCTTTGTAAATTGCTGGTTGATCATGCATATGGCGAATTTTTGGAAGGAATACCTGACAATCTGGACAAATGTTTACCGACTTTACAGCCAATCAAATAGACAATAAAACGTGCATTTCTGGATCCTGCGAGACAAGCAAGAAGAGGATAACTAGCGGTTGGAAACCAATAAGTATGACATTGAATTTATTAGTCGTGCAAAGCTATGTAGGGCCTACACCTTACAAGTACAAAACTTGTGATGCAGAAAAGAGATAAAAAGGAAGGAGTTGCTTGCCATTGCCAAGTGCAACAGGGACAAGTTGATTAATATTGCCATCTGACTGTTAAGATTATTCTTAGCAGTCAGATAACTCGTTTATGTTTATAACTCGACTGCATCATATGTTATTTGAAGCTGAAACTGTTTATAACTTGACTGCATTAATTGTCATTTTTCATTTGACAATTCGTAATCATCGTCATTTTTGATCAAATTAAGCTGCTAATTAATTTAATTAGATAAAAATGTGCTAATTATAATTAATTAGGTATTTCATGCGCCTAATTCTAATTCAAATTAATTAGCTGAAAGAACTAGCTATTTCTCATTCTAATTAATTAGCAAAAGCGCCAATTAAAAACAACACTGGCTTCCAGTGTCAGTTTCGTCCAATATCACTCCTAGAAGACGCAGACTTTCTGAAGGTGGGATGGAGACATTACCGACCATGAAAGGATCCCGGCTCAACAGCCTCCTTCTGCCGGGGGTGCTGATCCACATGAATTCCGTCTTGTCTAGATTCAGTGCGAGACGGTTTTCTCGTGTCCAAGCGGTAACAGCGGGGAGGCAGCTATCGAAAGACTTCCGGAGCTGCTCTGACTCTGACAGAGGACAAGATGAATAAATTTGTCCCGTCATCTGCGTATGCATGAAATGACAGTCCGAATGACTTCACAAATGTCCCAATGTCCGCCACATAAAGAATAAAAAGCAGGGGTCCCAAGACCGAGCCTTGCGGGACACCATGTTGGACGTTTCCCATCGGTGACATTTCTCCGTTGCACCAGACTGACTGCGTCCTGTCATACAGGTAGCTCGTGATCCACTTGAAAGACTTCCCTGCCTCACCAAACGAGGTCTCGAGCCACCGTATAAGGATTTGATGGTCAACCGTATCGAAGGCGGCCGAAAGATCGAGCAGACTGAAGAGAGCTACTCAACCATTTGCAGTCGCATCCACCATCTGAAGATCTTCAGGATACCTGTTTCGGTGGAGAAACCGCGTCAATAGGCTGGTTGATCCATAGGCCATTCACGCTGAGGAAACTGACCAGCCGCTTGTTGACGATTCTCTCGAGAACTTTCGATTCAATTCACATGATTCAATCTGAATGACGTCATATTTTTTACGTATGTTATGGGCAATTAGATAGTTGGGTACTTTCCCGTTATCTGGACCCCACTGAATAAATGCTTAGAAATGCTTAGAAAACAGAAGAGATATTAAGAAATGTGCCGAGAAATGCTTATAAAACAGTTGTTTGTATAATAAAGTTACATTTGAGATATTGGTGGCCAAAAATCCTTCAACGCACCACTTCCATAGGCCAGTTGATGGGTAATCGAAATCGGAAATAATTCCGGGTAAAGGTTTTTTGTTTAAATCATTCCAGTTATGGCCCAATATAACTATCCTAGGTTTTCCCCCTCCAACGAAGTGAGCTTCGGCAACTAGACAAGAATGAGTGACAGAAAATGGGTTTTGCATGTCTTCGTGAAAAAAACTAAGCATCAGACAAAATGTTGTAAAGTTTCAGATTTCTGCAGAAAATGATTATACTGCATAACTAAATGGTGTCTAAAATATTTATAAAATATAACATATTTCAACCAAATGCATGTGCAACATGAGTCATCAGATATTGAAACAATTGTATTATTAATTCAATCGTGCACGCTTTGTCTGTGAAAATGTTGGTTCACATTCAATTTCTTCAGCTTCATCTGGGTCGTTTTCTTCTTCACTCAAGAGGAGCATCTGTTCATTGATATTAGCATCATCAGCATCATTATCATCATCGTCATATTCTGTTGTTGGCTCTATACCAGGGGTGCACAACCCGTGGCCCGCGGGCCACTGGTGGCCCGCCGGCGAATTTTTGTGGCCCGCAGACGTTTTCATGATTTGAATGGAAAGTGGCCCGAAGGCTTTAAAGTGGCCCAGAGGGTTTTCCTGCTTTCATATTAGCGCTACACTTTAAACCTTTTTATTATTATTTATATTATTGTGCCCTTGGTGTTAAGAAATTCACGAATTTCTGCTATCAGCTCAACAAAGCATTCTAAAATTCGTTCTCTGCTCTCTCACATATGTGAAATATGGTATGTCATGGTAAGAGGCCCCAGTCTTTTCTATCAATAATTTGAATTGATGGCGACTTAGACCCTTGGAACGAATGACTTCTTCTGTAGCGCTAATATGAAAGCAAGAAAACCTTCGGGGTCACTTTAAGCTTAAAGCCTTCGCGACTATTTGGAAGCACTTACTTGTATGAACAAACATTTTCTGTCATGAAATTGAAGAAAAATTTTCTAAGGTCCAGGTTGAGTGCTGGGTTTGAAAGTTGCGACAAGTGAACTGCCACAAAATATGAATAAGATTGTTGAAGACGTTCAGTCTCAACAACTCCATTGGGTAAAATAGGCGATTGACCTATGATTTTTAAATTTTATGAATTAATAAATGAACATGGTCATAGTACTTGTTGATTAACAGGGCCTTAACCTTTAATTCTACATTAAAATTACAGTACTAATCATTTCAATTTCAGATGTTTCTACTGGATTGATTGTATTCATCAGAAATTCTTTTAATTCCATTAGTCCTGTCGAATTAAATTTTTATCCATAACCATATTGAATATTGCTATTAACGGTTACTGTCAATGTACAAGTACCACTTCTGCATTAGAAAAAGCGCTTGTGGCCCGCGGAATCTCGGGACCGAAAAATGTGGCCCTTCGTCCTTAAAAGGTTGTGCACCTCTGACTCTATACAAACTTGGAAAGGGGCGTTAGTGCATGAATTCTCTTTGCAATCCGCGCAAATCGTTGAGCAGGTTATTCCCGCTTTTCTGCAACTGCAAGTGGCTTAACAACCCTTGGTGCATTTACAGGATATGGTCATCGAGAGATCCTGTGGAGCAGGTTCTTTGCTAGCGGTTACCTGGGCCAGACCTGATTTGGTATAGTCTGCCAACCCCAGCTCAATGGATTCATCTGGTTACCTAGCCCCAGTTGAACTTGAAAGTATGCTCGCAGGCAGTGTTGACGTACAGCTTCCAGTGTAGGGGGTAATGAAGCCAAATTAAAATTGGTTTTCACAATTGATTTTGCAAACTTCTGAAATCGTAAACTATTCAAAGTATCATTGCTCGTACCTCCGTACAGTGCTACCAACAATTTTCCCCCCACATCTACTAAAACGTCTGGATGTGTGTCTTTGTAAATGAAAGTTTCTTCTTCTTTCCTTGCCTGTAAAGGGATGAGTTGGTATCACACCCGCTAAAAGCGTGAAGGAATAGAAGAGAGGATTTCACACCTAGAGAATATTTGATACTGCTAACAGAGAACAGATTGTGCGGTAACTTTCCTTTTCCAGGTTTCAATAAGAAAACGTTGGCAGATGGTGAAGCTAATGCTGTGAGAATGATAATTAAGCAGATCCGTGTCTTCTCCAACAATTACAACACATTTATGGTGCTGAGCAACATCCATTGCACTGGTGACAATTAACTGGTCTGCATCTTCTGTCGCTTGCTTAATGGAAAAGCCCTCACTTATGAGTTTCTTTTTCAGAATGGCTATGAGCCTTCCCTTGTTACGATCATTGGATAGGAACTGTTTTTGAGGCATAGTAGTTGTCATCGACTCACTGAATATGACATCCGATGTAGTATGTCTCTTAGCACGCCTATGGCGTTCAGCTGACTTGGTGCTCTTTGATGACAGATCTTCAGGATAACCATCGAAAACTATAGTAGTGGCACCTTGGTTATAATATTTACTTACATATGAGACATACTGGCCAATAATTGTTGAAAACGTCTCACCATTCTTCCAAACTACACGATGCAGGAGAAATCCTCCATCAATAACATAGGCTGCTCCTTGCATGTTGACGTTGTCAGTTATTGGAGTGAACAAGTAATACATAACAGATTTCTTGGTTTTCCTCATGCCAGTTTCATCGAAGAGTGACAATGGATATGGCGCCAACTCGTACTCAAAGTACTCCATCAACTCGGTGTCTGATTTCTTAAGCATGGCTATCCTGCGGAAAAGCGTTTCCGGATTCACTGGAATTTCCTCATTACCGATTTTCACTTTGGACTTAATTCCTCTGCTAGGCATGACTCGATTTTTCCTTACAAATTTGACTTGTTCAAAGTTTTTGCTACTCATGGATGATTTTCCAATTTCCATGGCCCTGTGGCAGTTTATGGTTTCATCGCCAAGAACCCCAGAACTGATGGACATTATACAATCTGAAATAGGAAATGGGTCATGGGACTCAAACCAGTTCACAAATTTTTGAACATCTTTGTTGTCACGCAGTATTCTTGAATCCCTTGCAGCAATGTGCTGTTCAGAAGTACTGAACAAAAAACTGCAAAATTCTTCAAGTTTTTCTGAAATAGCGGTAACAATTGGCATGGTCAGAATCCACTTTGTTAAAGTACTGTCAGAAATGCCACGACCATGACTAAGGCCACCAGTACTTTTCAATGATCGCATTAATGTTTGTTCGATTGTCATATCCGTCCAATTCCCACACCAAAATTTATCTGATCGTCTGATTGTGAACCAGCCATTTACCACGAACCGGTCATACTCTGGTCATATGCTGGTGTGAGTTTATACTTAAGGTTCAGCATATCTTGTAGACAGAGCTGGGCTGACTTTGCATATTGAAAATGGCCACTGGCATGGAAGTAGGGTAGCATTTTACTTACACAGTCAAGATGTAACTCCCAGTCTCCGCTCCGTTCAGCTTGAATTAACTCTTTCATCAGAGTTGTCAGATGAAAATATTGGACCCACAGCTTGGCAGTGGGTCCACATCGCTCAAGTTCTTCAATTTTGGTTGCAATTCTTTGCATGATGTTTTTACAGCTGTAGTTTCTTCCTCACTGACTGTCATTTTTTTCAGGATGGAGTGAGCAATAGCCAGATTACATAGGGTATGAGCTATAACAGATCTTGAGTAAGCATGTCCTGACAACATTTTTTCAGTAGACGCATGTGCGTATGTAACGCTGAATACATCTTGCAGGCCACTGCCATCCATAATGTACCCGATAGCTCCTAAGAAGGACATCAACAGATGAAAACCTCCTAAGCGTACAATAACTGCACTTAAATCAGGATCAGCAGAATTTGACGCAACTATTTCTCGAGCTTTTAAATATAACGGCTGATCAAAAGTCACAAAACAGGTGCTTTGATTCACTGACTTGCATTTTGTGACTGCAGTGAGAAGTGCAGTATAAACAGTGTCGTATTTAGTTGGAGGTGCAGTAATGAAAGGAAGAAAAAGCGTTTGTGATTTTGAGTACGGATGTGAGGATGTCTTATTCTCCATGAAGCCATTCCAGCCTGGAATGGTAGTTTTTTTCCATTTATCAAAGATCCATATAAAATCATCGGGATGAACCCTTACGCTGACCTTCACTCAAATCTTCAATCATGATGTTTTTAAATGGTGATGTAGATTTTTCGAAAGCAGCTAATATGATAGCACCAAACTTCCCTATAGTACTGGCTTTTTGAACAACTCCCATCCTGGTAATGGTGCCTCCTGAAGAAGTAGAGTTTGAAGGGGTGATGCATTGAATTCCACCCATAGCATGGAACGTGTTTGAGCTGTCAAGGGTGTCTACATTGACATCCGCGTTGTCAAATACAAACTGTGAAAATGTGTCAGGATGAACAATGCTCTGGGGGTGGTTTATACATGATACTGCAAACATCCTGACTTCGTCGTAGGAGCAGCAGAAGCCTAGCTCGTGTGTGGTTTGTATTAGATCCTTTGAGCCATACTTTCTTGAAAGAAGTGCACCAAAGCCAACTTGAAGGGAAGAGATGAACGACCTCGGTCTTGTTGCAGATATAACAGCATGTGCAATGGATGTCACTTTGGTCTGCCATTTACGTTCATTTCCATGTTTGCCCTTCACTATTACAGCATCAAGGAAGAACTTGAGTGACGATGGAATATCATTGTCACAGTCTTCCAAGAAACTGTGAGGTTCCGGATATGCATGCAGCATATACACTTTAGATCTGATGTCCTCTCGAATTATATCTGCTGCAGCTCTAACTATACGCAATCGCTCTTCCTCCTCATCTTTCTTCTGAGACAATACCACTGTTTAGTCAAAATTTTGTAGCCAGTATTTCGGAAACATATTACAGATTCACGGTTGTTACCAGTAGCAATGATTATGTCATTCCCGTATTTGTCTAACAACCTCTTTTTCAGTATTTTTTCCGATGGAATGTTACCTGTGAAGTCACTAAGTATTTCTTTCATAGAAAACTGGCATTCATCTTCATGGCTCTCTATGAAACTGCAAATATGTTCTAAGGCGGCTGTGACATTTTCATCTTGGGGTCTACCTGAACTGTCTCTTGTACCTAAGGGATGCAGAAATTTCTTGAAACAAGATTGATGGTATCTTCCATCGCTTGCAACCAAGTCGCTCACATGCTGAATACGGGAACTGATGTCTTCTTTCCACTTATCGCCTCTGGTTTGAGATACTTCTAGGATGCGGTTTTTGAAGTCCATTGTGGTTACAAGACTTACTAACTCTCTTTTTGCAAGTGGTTTTTTACTTGTTTTTGGACAAAATCTTCAGAAGCATCGTGAGCACAAAAAATACATTGCGTTTTGAAATTGAAAATCAATGCACTCAACCGTGAGCTTCTTATTTGACTTGCATAAGCTTTCATAGCTGCAGACACATTTTTCTCTCTGGTGTAATATTTCCTGCAATTGACATGCAGTGTTACAGTATCACACTTTTGGAAGGAAATATACTTTCCATCACCTCTTTTCTTTTCTTTTCTCTTTTCTTACTCAGTCAAAGTTTTAATTCCTCTATCTTTCACAATTACTGTCTCACCATCTGATAACGTTTCTTCACAAACTTGACATAACCTCGCCATGGTATCGTGATCTAATCGCTCTAGATAAGTCGGCACAAGAACCAAAAATATCTAAAATAAAACTATGAAATTATTAAATTTATTATATAATTTTTGATTCAGGTTAAGAAATGCCATCTATGTGGCCTAGTTGCAAATGGGTGTATGTTGCACTTGTGAAAATTCGCTAAATATCCATACAAATTTCTCAGCGTCGTGTGTAACCATTGACAACAAGAACTTTTATAGCGCGCTATATGTGCCTTTTTTATATCTGAAAATTAGTAATTGTTACTTACCTAGTTGCCGAAGCTCACTTCGTTGGAGGGGGAAAACCTAGGATAGTTTTACTGGACCATAATTGCAGTGATTAAAGCAATAAAATCTTTACCCGGAATTATTTCAGAATCGGGCAGATCTTTAGTACCCATCAACTGGCCTACCAGTGGAAGTGATCATCACATTAAATTTAACGTACTGACGCCATGTTTTTCTTGTTGCGCCAGGGATCATCGTCACCGGAATAGTCACATTTTTATAATACAACCAACTTTACCGAAAATATATATTTAACACTCTGAACAATATATTCAACATAACGATAGCTGCCTTGAATCAAAAATCTGACAGTCTTTCTCTTCTAACTTAGTTCACTACTAATTTCTAGGTTACCGACAGTTACTACAGACGCTAATTAATCTACTACCGAAGTAAATTAAAATGTCCTGTAACACAGCGACACTTCAACATCGTCACGAAACTCTAATTAAAAGTTCACTAAGCAAAACTATTGGAATTAACACCTCTTAAAAGGCTATTAATTAAAACTAGTGCACACAAATTCTGCCGATCGACATCTTTCCTCCTTCTCTATTTAATCGGCAATCATAACTCCTCGTCACGTGGTACAGATCTCGGCATCGATTGGCTGTCCCAGCGAGCCGCTCCAAATCGTCTTCCGCTGATAGGCGACAGTTTATAGTTGACCTAGAAACGACCAATCCGAATGCTGTCAACAGCTTCTGTCGTCATCAAGATCACAGCTGTTTAATCATTCTCATTCGCTTCACAGCTGTTTAATCAATCTCATCCGAAAATCTCATAGAAAATCGAAGATGTTCATCATACACTATTGCCACGAAACTGCTTTTCGACGAAAGGGTCAACGCCAATTCAAAATTTTTCAAAATTTCAAAATTTTCCGTCCCTCTAAGCATTTTTCAGTGTTTTTAAGTGGGGTCCGGATAACGGGAAAGTACCGATAGGTGTACTACTATCGACAGTTGTCGAAACTATGCTGTTTTGTAAAGTAATATAATTACCCTTGTTCATTGCAACAGAACTACTAACTATAGGTGGCAACTTGTTGAAATGGTCATCAATTCATGGTGATCTCCAAGTGAAAATGGGATACCTAATAATTAAAATGGCATCAGCTTCTGGGGGGGGACAAAGACCCCCATCATGCCCATGTTAGCCAACCCAAATCTTAAACTCTAAATTCGCCTATGAGTATACATGGACAATTGGTACTCGTCTCCTTCGCTCTTCCAACACCTGCGGGAGCAGCAGACAGATGCCGCTGGAACCGTGCGGCTGAAGCGCAAAAATATGCCTGCTGAATTGAAAAAGAAGACCAGAAAGGATCAGGTAGTCTCCGCTTGTTCAAAGAACCTAATGGTCATGAAATGGATGGACAAAAGAGAAGTGATCATGCTCTCGGCATTCCATAACAATGCAATGACAATGATCAAAAATCATCGAGTTGAAGATAAGTGGAAACTGGCATCTGTGGTCAGCTACACCAACCACATAGGGGCGGTTGATCTTGCCGATCAAATGCTCACAAACTACCCGACTGAGCGCAAACGAAAAAATATATATGGCACAAAAAGCAATTTTGCCATCTTTTGAACCAGATGATCCTGAACGCTTATATCCTTTATGGGAAAGAAAATTCTGGATCAAAGGTCAATCACTTCCAGTTCAGTATCACGCTAGTAGAAAGAATTATGGAGGAGCATCACAAGCCAGGTCTCATTCCAAGGAAAGGTCGACCGTCTCATGATGCTGTTCCACTTCGCCTGACTGGGAGTCATGGGAGACATTTCCCAAAGCTCATTCCGGCAAATGAACTGAAAAAGACCTTCAAAAAGATGCAAAATCTGCTGTTCACATTCTGTCTCCGGTCAAAAGAAAGCGAGGAAAGATATGAGATACTTTTGCAGTGACTGCAATGTGCCTTTGTGTGTGGTTCCTTGTTTTTAAATTTATCATACAAAGGCAAATTACTGACCTCCTCGACATCACTACAACCAAACGGCCCTTTTCAGTGCCACAACAAAACGGCCCTTTTCCAGCGTCGCAACTAAACAGCCATTTTCAAGGCCACCAAGCAAAAAAAAGTAATGACGACAATTCATGTCTGCTAACTTTATGCCCTATTTATTTTTTAAATCTTGTCTCATTTTGTTGTTATTTGTAGACTCAAGGTAAGACGTGAAACCTACCAAAGAACAAGAAGACTCAAATACAAGAAGACAGGAGAATACAAGAAACTTACCAGAGGGGTAACTACTTCAAACTAGTACAAATTAGCAGAGATGTACTTGTACTTGTACTTGAGTTTTGCTTTAATACAATTTCAGTACTAGTACTTGTACTTGGAGGCTAGGTGCTTGTAGTTGTACTTGTACTTGAAGTTTTTGTATGCCTGTACTTGGAGGCCATGTACTTGTACTTGAAGTATTGTGTATATGCTACATCTCTGCTTGCTTCATCTCTGCCACTAAACACTAAGCAGGCAGCTGCTAGGTTTCTGAAGAACTGTGCTCTTCTTGTCCGCTGGCCTATACCCAACTTAGACTTTCTGTCAAAGATGAGAGAGAGAGAGAGAGAGAGAGAGAGAGAGAGAGAGAGAGAGAGAGAGAGAGAGAGAGGTTTCAAATCAAATTCATGCCCATCTATCTTCAAATGATCTTTTCCTTCAATCTGTCCACGATCACATCATAAATGCAATGGAAGGCGGCAAGGTCACCACATTAATACTTCTTGATCTATCGGCACCTTTTGATACTGTGGATCATTCCATCCTCTCACACCATATCCAGCATTGGTTTGGTGTAGCAGTCTCAATTCATCAGACTCGTCGATGACGCTACAGTCCTTACTCAGGCTTACTGGCTATGTGCATAAGATAGAGTGTTGAAGCACAGTCATTGATCTGAGACATTTAAAACATTGACATTTTAAATTTAATAGAATTTCCAACAAATCCCACGGCACACCTGATAATCTCGCGCGGCACACTAGTGTGCCGCGGCACACAGTTTGAGAAACACTGGTGTATCTGATTCAGCGCTGCATTGGTTCACTACTTACTTGAGCCCTCGCACTCAGTCTGTCTGCACAAATGGTACTTTTTCATCATCGGCCTATTTAAATTGTGGGGTCCCCCAGGGCTCGGTTCTTGGTCCTCTCTTGTTAACTTTATGCATGACTCCTCTTGGTTCATTACTGTCAGTTCATCACCTAGATTACCACCTATATGCAGATGATACTCAGATTATTATTTAATTTGATCAGTCTTCAGCAGAACCTTCATTGGAGACTATTTCTCAAGCATTCTCTCATATTCAGTTCTGGATTGATTCAAATAAATTGCTTTTAAACCCGGCTAAAACTGAATTTTTAGCCGGGTTTAAGATTTCTACTTTTAGGCACAAAGCCCCAGCTCAAGAAATTTGGCTCAACTATTACTGTAAGCGCTTCTGCACGGGATCTGGGAGTTATTTTTTATTCCACACTTGCTTTCACAAATCATACAAATAGCATCTATAACGTAACTCACTACCATATTCGTGATTTGTACCGTATTAGGAAATTTCTAAATAAATCTGCATTAATGCTCTTGGCAAATGCCTTAGTGTCTAGCTGTCTTGATTACTACAACTCCATCTACTACATCTCAAATCCAACTTGGCTAAACTCCAACGAGTTCAAAATTCACTGGCTCGGTGTGTTTAAAAAACCCAAAACGTGAGCATATAACCCCAGTTCGCAAAAGTCTTCATTGGCTTCCAATTAACCCGTCGAACACCAAGGAGGATCCGGGCGGACCCCGCGTGAACTTTTTGTCAAAAATCTAAGCGAGATTAAATAAGCAATCCGTACGCTTTCATCTATTCCTACTGTGGCATGTACCTTTCATTGTGGTGTATGTACATAGATTGTTAATGGGCGTCAGCAGAAATTTTTCCAGGGGGTGCAAAACAAGGTCTTGTGACGAAATAAGTAAAATAATTTCCAGGTGGTGCAAAACAAGGTATTGTGACGAAAGAAACAAGTAATTTTACTTTTTTCATAACTCCACATTTTTTGCATTGTGGTGTGCATAGATTGTTGCTGCAGTTCCATAGATGCAAATAAACTGCGAGTAAATGACGTCACTGAGATGGCATTTTCAAAATAAACATTTCAGTAGTGAAATCGCTCGGTTTTTGTGTTTGCAGTAAGATAAAATGTTGAAATCAAAGCGTATTTGTGTAAAAAGAACATGCGCCATTATAAGGAAATGGGTGTTGGAGGAAGACCACACTGAAACTGAATCCAGTATTGCTGAGTCTGATGACGGAGAAGAGGATGTCGGACAAGACCAAGTTATTGGTCTTGCAGTTGATGATCCAGACAAAGATAGTGGCAGTGAGTCGGAAGACATGGTGGAAGGACAAACAGAGGAATCTGACAGTCAGCATGATGCCTCAGATGATGATGAAAGTGTTGAGCAGGATGCACAATATGTCGGTGAATCTGGTCGCATTTGGAAAGTGTCGCCACCGCGAGCTGCTCGCACTCCGCAATGTAACATTGTGACAGAATCTTCTGGGACTCGAAATGAAGCAAGGGATACACGTACACTGATTGAAACATTTCGCCCGTTTATTACTGACAATATGCTGGACAACGTTACTCGTTTCTCAAATGATGAAGGATGTCGGCGTGTTCGAGAGCGTGGCCTACCTGAGGATCAGTGGAAAGAAATTACTCGCATTGAAATAGACGCATGTCTTGGAATTCTGTATTTGTGTGGAATGAACAAGTCGAGTAAAATATCAGTTCAGCATCTGTGGTCATCAATGCTTGCACAGAATCGCACAATTCAGGCAGTGATGTAAAGAAATCGATTTGCAACAATTACGTGGGTGTTGCGCCTAGATGACAAAAACACTCGAGAAGAAAGACGGCAGACAGACAAATTTGCTGCTGCTCGTGACTTTTGGGATACATTCGTTATGAACTGTCGGCGAATGTACTCACCGTCTGCATTTCTTACGATTGATGTAATCCTCCTCGGCTTTCGTGGACGCTGCCCATTCCGGCAGTATATTCCCTAAAAGCCGGACAAATATGGGATCAAACTCTGGCTTCTTACAGATGCTTAACACGTACTATACGCTCAATGGCAGCCCATATCTCGGCAAAAGTCAGTCTCAACAGAAAACAGGAACAGCTGGAGAGATGGTAGTGGAAAGTCTCGTAGAACCAATTGGTGGAACTGGAAGGAATGTAACCACTGACAGCTTTTTCACAACCTTCAAACTGGCGCAAACATTATTGGACCGAAAGTTGACTCTTGTAGGCACAGTGAGAAAAAACTTGAAAGATGTTCTAGTTCAGTTTCAACCGAACCGAAAGCGAACAGTTGGTACGTCGTTGATTGGTTACGATGCTTTGGTTACAAGTGCTTTGGTGTCGTATGTGCCACGTCGTAATCGAGCAGTGACGATGCATCGTCAAGTTGAAGTCAATGAAGCTACGAAAAAACCCGATGTCGTACTTGATGAAGAATATGATGTTTCTACCATGATGACGAGTACTGATGCTGATTGAGAGATCCACCATACTGAAGAATATGATTGGAGATGAGAGGTCGCTTAGATGTTTCGCCTCTCTCTCTCTCTCTCTCTCTCTCTCTCTCTCTCTCTCTCTCTCTCTCTCTCTCTCTCTCTCTCTCTCTCTCTCTCTCTGCCTCTGCTAGATGAGAGAACCGCGTCACCTACATTCTAGATGTAAACCTTCACATGTCTTTCAGTGAACTCAGAGCGACGATCTCAGAGCGACGTTAAAATGCGGCTCTCTGAGATTGCCAAGCCAAGACCACGCTTTTACTAGAAATCTCGACATTCCAAAATTGCCACGACTAACAGCTTTCGGCAATATATCATTCAACACAGTAATAAATCGTGCGATTATCTAGTGTCGAGAACTCGAGTTAAACTTACATCGAATATCAAAGCAATTGTCAACTTAATCGTGAAATCCATTAATATAAATTTAAAATACATATTTAAAAATTACAGGTTTATAAACAAAAGCTTTCCCCATTAAACATCTGCGATCTCTAAGTTCGACTTTCCCAGGTTAATACAGGAACCTCAAAGGTACGTCAGACAGTGATTGATGGACAACTAATTAAACGATAGAAAGCGATTCTTTTGAAACCAGGTGTTTTAAATTAAGCCAATTAATAATTCGTGACTGGGACCCATAAATCATGAAATTATATGTTATCGCGACTGTCACTTTTGACAGGAAAAATCCATCTATCAAAAACCCAATTCCTCGACTTAAAAGTTCTTAACTGACACGTTAAATGGAGTGGAACCAAAATCCATTTGTCTTAGGGCGACCTATCCACCTGAATCAACACAGTCCTAAAACACCATATCCTACAATTTCCCCTTATTTTGAAAAATTTCGTGCCCACACGAAGCAAAGTATGAAGCGAAAATGGTCAAAGCTTACTAACGTTAAAAAATGTGGTTAAACAAGAAAAAATCAAAGTTAAGCAATGCGATTATATAAAATACAAAGAACTACAATATAGAATATAAGAAAAAAAACAACGAAGCATGATTACATGATGCAATACTAACGATATAAAATAAGCACACAATGCAAAACAACTCCACAAAAAGTTTAAGAAGAATCAGTATTGAAAATTTTTTTGGTAGGCGTAAGCAATGATGCGATTAAACAAATGATCTTAGTAACGAAAATCTTGTGCTCCAAAAATCTTGGCATGAGAAACGATTATGATGTAGTAAAAAATAAAATAGACATGTCCGATCATAAACAATACTTGAGCTGCGCACTATTGTATTTTTCCAGGTAGTTCACAAAAGCAATACACTACCAACGATAGATAACTTGATCAGGGTGATCTATGCGAGAGCAGTCAATGCCGTGTAAACCAAAAGCGAGATGATATGAAATTATGATCAAAAAACCATTTACTTCCTTTAAAATCAGACAGTGAATTGTGTAAAATTAAAATCAATTGAAAGAAAAGTGTAGTAAAACCAAGTGCAACCCCTCCCCCCCCCAAAAAAAAACTGAAGAAATTCTTTTATCAAAGCATACTGAATTTTAGTGAGCATTGTCAACATTCTAACCTGTCCTATCCAAAATACATTTGACCTGAAAACGAAATTTACATGTCCACCTCTGGACATACTGGGCTGATGCAAAACACGAGTCAGATTCTTTAAATCTTTTATCGACTCTCTGATTCCCTGTTCCAGAACCTTCTTTACCTGTCTGTAAGCTCTTTTGGCGGAACTAGAATCAAATGACCTCTCTTGCGTTCGCATGCAATTACGGACAACCAGGCGCTCGCTCGACCATACCGGTAAATCTTGGATTAATAGAATTCAGTCTGATAATCAGACCCAAGCCGGTCTTCTGTGGTATATGACGTCACAAACCGCTGCAGTCCTTTTTCAAAGTGACCTTATTGCAATCCGCGGCTTAAAAAACCCATTGACTTTGACTTAGTCATTTCCATTAACATTCCATTTCCATTAGCAGCTGCATAAACTCAAGAGCGAGGGGCTTCCAAGATAATTTCCCATTATTCCCATTTACCTTCGTGATTCATTGATCCCATTTTACCATTTACCTTCGTGATTCGTCTATCTTTGACATCGAAAACTGAATTTGCATGCCCATACGATATACCTCTGTCTTATAAGCATAGGACACCTTAGTCATAGACTTCTGATACCGGTCTGTAAAATGCTCAAGCTTCTAACCTTCATAATAATTTGATTTCCCAATGATTCACAAAAATTCTCAGATTTCAAACTCAAACTGAATATATAGAAAGTTTGAAGACACATCCTGTAAACACATTCTGTATGCGATTCTTGTTCAATTACCCTTGGTATCGGAGCGCGTGCTGTGAAAAACGAGATGACAACATCTACGGCTAGCGCCTGCGCTAGGCCGAATGCTGCGCTAAGTTTGAGAGCAAAGTCCAGTTATTATTATAATTTTGTTGACGCATAAACAGAATGGAAACATTTTCAGAGTGGAGTGAAACACTATTCTACAAAGTTATGGAGTTGAACAAAGGTAAGACAACAATTTTAATAAATTAATAATTTTAATAAGCAACAATTTTACTCATAAATCTACGTAAGCAACTAAACATATGCATATTGTAAACTAAGCTCTATTAAGCGATTTGATGGAATCAAATTAATCTGGCAAAGGCTTCAGTTATTTCCCACTAGAGCAAGTCTTAGAGTCAAACGAGCTTTAAAATTTTCGGACAGAAACCAGATATATGGAAATTAAAATCTGACATTATTAATAAGAAAGCACTTCAAAGCTAACGATTGCACGAGACCATCAGTTAAACTTCATAACATGGCTAAAACGCTGATCAAACAGTCGAATTCTAATAGTCAATTCTCATTCCTATGTCAGGTGGACATCTTAACGGACCTCTAAGAATTACTGTATACTGAAAAAACTTTGCAGTCAAAATGGTACAGATCGTGCTTTGATTTTGATTTAGGTCGCTGTCTTAACATTCAAAGAAAACTTCATCGTTGGAACCTTTATGCTGGTCTCTCGAACTCAAAATGTGATACCCGAAAATTCATATTGGTCTTTTATCTGTTATTAATCTAGTTGCGGTATCCAAGATTTCTGTCCATTAGTCTCTTTCAGCGATTAGGCCATTAGTCAAGCAATGATTGTGAAATAGTTCTAAGATATTCAGCAAATCGACAATAAAATGGAATTTGCATGATATGATACAATTAATAAGGGCATAGAGCACTTTTGGAATAATCAAAATTGCAAATTTTGTTTAGAATCTTTTGAATATTGAGGCATTTTGGTTGAGTAATTTAGCACAAAACGCAGACTGAAAATAAATTGTAGTCTTGGACTTTAGACCTTTAGAACAGCGACTGCGTAGTTGAAGCCGTTGAATTTAGCAAATCTCATGGAACAACCCAGTGTAATGGAATAACCCAGTGTATAAGCCTTACTTAGCCTGAGGGCAAGTTAGATTAGAACCAATCGAAAGAAAAACGCAGTAAAAACCCCACTTAACCAAGAATTTCTGCATATTATATTTGAGACCAGTAGCGTGCAGAGAAGGGGTGGGCGGTGGGGCGGTGGACACAAGCATCCATTCCCATCCGCAAGCCACCTTTTCAGACAGATGTAAGTCTATTATTCTGAAATAAAATTAATTTCAACAAAATAATTTTGTCATTGCAATTTCTTTACACTAAGGCACCATGGATGCCCAAGGAAGCGAACCCCCGTGGATTCTGGTCTAATAATTTCTTTTTTTAAAATTTAAACAAATGGGACAATTTTATCCTAAAGGCAATTAAACATTGGCTGTTAGCATGAGATACCGAAATATTTAAATAAGGCATATATAATTTAAAATTCTATAGGGATACACGCGTAATTTGGCAACAGACACTCTCAAAAAATTTAGTAGTCACCATATCAAAGAAAAATAAATTGAATTTCGACATATGACCGTTTAGTAATAATGTAAGCCTATAATAAAATAGAAAAGTAATTTTATAAAAGTTACTGTGTGTTGTTCCATCCAGACAGCTGAATTGCAGATTTCTTTCCTCTCAATGAAGACCATGAGAGTTCAGTGGTCTGGATCGGAAGCTTCGTTGGAATTGACAGTTCAAAGCCCTGTTTATCGTTTGTCCGAAGAGATGAATCGAAATGAGAAATGTTCGACGATATTTGACAGGAAACGACAGCCTCACAGGCTCACCTGTTCCGATTATATGAGGAGACGGACGCTATTTAACTGTTCAGGAACTTGCGAACTTCTGATGACGAGAACGAAGATGACGAGGATGGCGGTAGAATTCTATTGGACGATTCTCACGGATTTTCTGCTGATTGAGACTCTTGCAGACATGGGTCAATTATGTTTTAAGCAATTACAATTACATTACAATTATATGGATTTTTGTCAATTACAATTACAAATACAATTACAGCCAATTACATTGGGATCAATGAAAATTACAATTACAATTACAAACGTGTCAATTACAATTACAATTACAATGACTTTTCATTCCTCTTTCTGCTTCTTTTAATAAACTTAAGTGTCTAAAATAATTAACATAAATTAGTTCAACAAAGTCATATGCTACGGCCGATTTCAAAAACCGTAACACAAAGTTTCACAAACCCGCAAATGAGTCAACAAATTCGAAGTAGCCTTTTTCGAGCATGACACTAATTCACACAACCGGCACTTCACTTTAACATTTGCATTGGAAACAGCATTATTAAAGTCATCAGACTTTTCAAAATAATTCCATATTACTCCTTCTTTATTTACGCTCATCTTTACTGGAATCAAACTTTTATTCACAAAAAAGCACAGCCGCAGAACACAGGAAGTAGACAAATGATAAGCTGGTTCCCTTCCAATTTGAAAGGCAGTAAAAAGTAAATAAGTAAATTTTGCATGGCAACTGGCAGAGCAGTGAGTCCATTTACCAATAACCGCTGTGCTTTGACAATTCACTATCCAATGTAATCATGTAATTCATGTCCAATGTATTCACTGCGATACATTCATAGACTGACAAGACTTCGGCTCATACATGCTAATACACTATTAGAACTTATAAAACTCACATTCCTGTAATTGAGTAAAACAATTACAATAGCTCAATTACAATTACAATTACACACAAGACAATTACAATTACTTGTAATTGAACTTTCCACATATCAATTACAATTACAATTACAGTGGCCAAATGTAATTAATTACAATTGAATTACAATTATAATTGTAATTGATCCATGCCTGGACTCTTGGAAAGCTGACACCCGATGTTTGCTTGGTTGCGAAGGATTGTTGACCTCTGATCGTTGACCCTTGGTATTGAATCGGTGTTGACGACTTGCGTTGTTACAGCGGAGGAACTAATGATGGTAATTTTGAGGTACAGGAATCGAATCGGCTTTTGCCCAAAGACCCAAGAGACCCACGACAAGAGACCCACGACGAGACGAACTTGAAAATGTCTGGCTGCTTCGGCATCGAATTCAGACCCAGAGATTCCTTTCGTCTGTTTCCAAGGATACTCGATGAATTTTGAACATTGCTCTGGCCGTCTGGTCTCTTCTTAAGCCGCTTTCGGTCTCCACCAAAATGAAGAATATGATGTTTCTACCATGATGACGAGTACTGATGCTGATTGAGAGATCCACCATACTGAAGAATATGATTGGAGATGAGAGGTCGCTTAGATGTTTCGCCTCTCTCTCTCTCTCTCTCTCTCTCTCTCTCTCTCTCTCTCTCTCTCTCTCTCTCTCTCTCTCTCTCTCTCTGCCTCTGCTAGATGAGAGAACCGCGTCACCTACATTCTAGATGTAAACCTTCACATGTCTTTCAGTGAACTCAGAGCGACGATCTCAGAGCGACGTTAAAATGCGGCTCTCTGAGATTGCCAAGCCAAGACCACGCTTTTACTAGAAATCTCGACATTCCAAAATTGCCACGACTAACAGCTTTCGGCAATATATCATTCAACACAGTAATAAATCGTGCGATTATCTAGTGTCGAGAACTCGAGTTAAACTTACATCGAATATCAAAGCAATTGTCAACTTAATCGTGAAATCCATTAATATAAATTTAAAATACATATTTAAAAATTACAGGTTTATAAACAAAAGCTTTCCCCATTAAACATCTGCGATCTCTAAGTTCGACTTTCCCAGGTTAATACAGGAACCTCAAAGGTACGTCAGACAGTGATTGATGGACAACTAATTAAACGATAGAAAGCGATTCTTTTGAAACCAGGTGTTTTAAATTAAGCCAATTAATAATTCGTGACTGGGACCCATAAATCATGAAATTATATGTTATCGCGACTGTCACTTTTGACAGGAAAAATCCATCTATCAAAAACCCAATTCCTCGACTTAAAAGTTCTTAACTGACACGTTAAATGGAGTGGAACCAAAATCCATTTGTCTTAGGGCGACCTACCCACCTGAATCAACACAGTCCTAAAACACCATATCCTACATTGATTACAACAAAACGATAGGAGGCGTCGACACGGTGGACTGGCTCTGTCACAAGTATACAGTGAAGCGAGCCACACGTCGGTGGCCACTTTGTGTATTCTACGGCATCCTCGATCTCGCTGCAGTGAACGCGTCAGTCATTTTCTTTGCAAACAATCCGACTTGGAAGCGAAAGCATTCATTCAAACGGCGATTGTTCTTGGAAGAACTGTGCATACAACTAATCGGACCACAACTGGGGGTACGTGCAAACAATCCGGTTGGACTTCAGAACCACATTCGCGTAGAACTCAAACAGCTGGATTATCCATGCCGCGAGCTTCCGAAACCTGAAACCTGTTCCAGTAATGGTAACAAGATGCAATGCTGCCAAACGAAAGCGGTGCTATTACTGTCCGCACAACAAGGACAGAAAAGTGAGAACAGTCTGCAGCCGCTGTGGCAAACAACTAGATCTGTCCTGACCACTTGAAACGCGTTGAAGTCATTAATTGTTTGTAATGCATCACTGCTGACACAGACAGTGAGTAATTAGGCTTATGTGCAACAGTGGCTGACAATATGGTGTTTTTGTTACTAACAATTATCAATAGCTGTTGTAGTTTCTGTTCTGTTCTTGCACAATTAATGCACAGAAATTGACTGTTAGTTTATTCAAGAACCAGTTTTGGTTTAGTAATAGGCCTACAAGTTGTTTATGGTTCGTAACTGTAAAATTCTATAAATACACTTAATAGAAAAAAACAAGACTTCAAAAAGTTGCACATTAACGATGCTACATGTATTTGCCTATCACACGTGTTTAGCTAATATGATCCATATTGCTTTCTTGCAGCAAATTACGCCTGCAAGCATGTATTTGCAGGGGGTCCGGCTAGACCCCCCCGTTGGTGCTTTGAGTAACTTTTTTCTCTTGGTGTTTGACGGGTTAAAGAAAGGATAGTCATTAAAATCTGACTTTAGTTATACAAAACATTTTATTACAAGGAACCTATTTACCTTCTTTCTAAACTTTCTGTGCAAACAAGCAAATAGTCGACCAGATCCTCGTCTGCAATAGTTCTCTCCCTCTCCCATACTCGGACAGTTCTTGGTTCTCGTGCCTTTTCAGTGGCTGCCCCAAACTCTGGAACTCATTGCCTCAACATGTGCGCACTGCAAATTCATTACAGATTTTGAGAAAAAGATTAAAAACCAACATTTTTGACCTGGCCTATCCACCATAGACTGTCACCCGTTTGCCTGGCCGGATACCCTGGATTCGACCTGGATCTTTAATTATTTGGATTTGGTGTGCCATCGGTTGATGCTCCTGTGCATTATGAAGTGGCGCTATAGAAGTTTAAGATTATATTAGATTTAGATGGGTAACGATATGTACGATGAAACCACCGATAGCATCGCATTTTGGAACAGTGAAGGAAATACAAAAGAATTCAAACAACTTTTTAATGCAACCATTAGAGCATGCACTTAGTGTGCCAGCATCTAGTGCAGTGGTTCTTAACCGGGGGTAGACTACTCGTACGCCTTGGAGGTACTTGAGGAAAGTTGTGGAGGTACTGAAAAATCCGGAAATAAGGTCTGTTTTAAGAATTTTACTACAATTTACCCTGTTGTACAACCTGCGGGCCACAACGGACGACTTCAATCCGGCCCGCCGAGGCCTTCCAAAATTGTAATAAGTCAATTCATGTTTTCATTGCTTCTGAATTTCAGTGGACAAATTAATAACCTCATACAAAAATAACTGGCGCTGAGGTAGGTTGCGCTATAAATTGCCCTATAATATTCCTGAACTCTCGTGTGTGTTAATTAGTGTTGCACGATACTAAAATTTTCTACCACGATAAATATCGTCAAAAAGCATCGCGATACTCGATATATCGCGATACCAATAAATCCAACATAATGCATATCAATGATCAATCACTATCAGCTGCGGAGTATCAAGTCGATCCGACGTTACACAACAGCCAGCACCGCTGTTCAACTCGTCCGAGCACTGATTCTAAACAGGATCGATTACTGTAACAGCGTACTACTTGGACTCCCAGACCGCCAGCTCAACGGTCTACAGTCTGTGATCAACTTATCAGCACCTTGTGCCCTAGGTCGTCGCTGGAATGAGCATGTGACGCCATTGCTGAAAGACCATCTCCACTGGTTGCGAATCAAAGAGAGGATAGTGTTTAAGCGCTGCTGGCTCACCTATCGAGCTCTATATGACTCGACCTGCCCCCGCTACCTGGCCACCATGGTGACTAGATCAACGGAGGTCGAACGGCGGGCTCAGGCTAAGGTCCAGCAAGCGGAATCAGCTACTCGTGCCTCCACCATCCTCGATTCCTCTATTTGGCGAGAGATCTTTTACACGGGGAAACCCGATCCTGTGGAACTCTCTTCCGGACAGTGTGACCAATGCGAATGCTGCCGCGACGTTTATTACCAACTTGAAAACGCAGTTATTTAAGCTCAGTTATGAGTAATTAGTTGTCATAGCACCCTTGTTTTGTGCCATTCGCTCACCTACGGCGCTATAGCAAATTGTCTGACAATAATAATCACACTCGCACACCTTTTCTATGAGGGCTATCCATTAATTACGTTAATAAATTGGGAGAGGGGTTTGAAAAAGTGTGACAGTTGTTGACAGGGGATGGAGTCAAGAGAAGTTGACGTTAACAATTTAAGTTTTTACAAATGTAAAAATAATGCGAAATTTAATGGGACTATTTATTACAACGGAAAAAAGCCTGACGAGCAAAAAAAGGCCATCACCATCACATCGTGATACTTGATGAACAAATGAAAGGGAAAGGTCTCATCGCTGCAAAAATAATAACCCTCTAAACTTTTTAGGGGGACCCGTCACTGGTGGGGAGGTCAAAGGTTTCTGACATAATTATAGGGGTCACTGAAAGTTGACAGCTGTTGACAAGGGGAGGGGTCAAAAATTGCCCAATATTTGTTGACATAATTAATGGACAACCCCTAAGAATTGTTTAATTGGTGGAATGTAGAGTATCCGGGTGGGTAACGGACGGATGTATGTATGGTATGCCTTGCATATTGGCCTAATGCCTATATGGGACTAGTGTAGTACTAGTAGAGATTGGGGATCAGGCCAGGGGAGTCGTGGACTGCAAAGTAGTGTAAATGTAATATATATGTTACAGTCAAAGTGTGAAATCAGGCAATGTTGACATTGCCTGAAACTTTTAGGAAATGTCGACATAAGCCGTTTCACTCGGGCACTGTCGACATTGACTGAAATGTTTAGGCATTGTTTAACAATGCCTGAAATTTGCCCAATTTTTATACACACATTTCCTGAAATCTTTATCTGTGATGGAATAGCATAAAAGCTTAACTTGGACTTAAGAAGATCTGAGGCTTCGCTGCCAGGGCCATATTAAGGCTGAGGGAGCTGTTCGCTGTATCCCTATAGCTGTGAATAACTGCGGGAAGTCTTTTTCAAGGTGTCGCCTGTCACAGTTCAACGTCATTTTCAGTTCCGGCTGCTGGAGCGTCTGTGACTGCTTCTACATCAGCTGCAACCACTGAAACAGCTTACGCTTATTCACCTGCTGCGGATCATACCACAGCCAGTCACAGTACAGCTTCATCGCGAGCTACAACGGTTGAAGAACAGGCGGAAACCACTAGTAACCAGCAAGCATCAGATTTCATAGATCACCTGCATGATAGTATACAGTCTCATCGCAAGAGGGCTCGAGAAGGTTTAGTGAAGCAAGCTAAAGGAATGGTTTTGCGTAGTAGAATAGAATTTGCAGCTGGAAATCCTGGTGACAATGTTACCGTCCCTGTTCCATTAGTTGATCGAGGACGTGGTGACCCTCGTAATATCATGGGTGTCATTCTTGATCGTAACTGCAACGACATGTATCGTATAGCTGTTAGAGCTGGTGTTCTACAAGGCCGGTTGCACGAAATCAAATTGATTTGTGCACCCAGATACTGCTAAATGAAGATGATGTCATGGCACACAGCGAGATTTCATTGAGGGCTGCTGTTCAGTACGAATCAAAGAGTGGCGGTCAAGGTTTTGCAAAATGCAATTGTAAGGGTTCAAAAAAGTGTGAAACAAATCGTTGTAGATGTTTCAAAGCTAAACTGAAATGCAATAGTCGTTGCCATTCAAGTTTAAGTTGCTGCTATAAGAACTGTTAAATTTTAGCCCGTTTTATATGACTGCTTTTTCTTTATTGCGTTAGAACCTTATAAAGTTTTTTGAATTCATTCCTTTATTGCATTTGAAGTTTTTACAGTTGTGTATAACTTTTTCTATTACTGCCTGTTTTTTATTTCATTTGAACCTATTAAAGTTTTTGGCACTTATTAAGGTTTCAGAACTGTTTTATGTTACTTATTATGCTATTCCATCACAGATAAAGATTTCAGGAAATGTGTGTATAAAATTTGAGCAAATTTCAGGCATTGTTAAACAATGCCTAAACATTTCAGTCAATGTCGACAGTGCCCGAGTGAAACGGCTTATGTCGACATTTCCTAAAAGTTTCAGGCAATGTCAACATTGCCTGATTTCACACTTTGACTGTAACATATACATATATGGCTATTCAAATTTGTAAGAAGTGAAAGCTTTTTCTGCAAATCTTAAAATAATACACCGAAGCAGCTTAGCAGAATGCCGAAATATGTTGATTTCCTCAATACACTGATGCCACAATGATTGCAAACGACAAAATATTTAACATGAACAGTATAAACAAACAGGCACCAAACAACATTGGTAGCAGGAGCAAGAAGAACAGTTCATTGAAGGCCTTAATGCTTCGAACACGAAGTACATTTGCTAGATTTTGCTACCTTAATTTAATAAATTAACGTGATGCGGTTATTGCGGTATCGTGATTGATATCGTCACTCTGACGATACTGGTATCGTGGAAAATATCGTGTAGTGGCTTGAAAACTGCATTTATTCATAACGACTTGCTAACTTTTTACGGCCGATATGTTTCTGCAGAAACATCCCCAAACATAGTGAATCTAAGTTTAAAGACATTGTGTCTATTTGGTAGCACTTAATCTTGCGAACAGATGTTTTCTAGAATGAAGAACATTAAGACTAAACAGCGGTCACTTCTTCTGGATGAGCACTTGTGTGGAATTATAAGAATTGCTGCGTGTTATCATTGTTATTATTATTATTATTATTATTATTATTATTATTATTATTATTATTAGTAGTAGTAGTAGTAGTAGTAGTAGTAGTAGTAGTAGTAGTAGTAGTAGTAGTAGTAGTAGTAGTATTAGTATTAGTATTAGTATTAGTATTAGTATTAGTATTAGTATTATTAGTATTAGTATTAGTATTAGTATTGGTATTATTGGTATTGGTATTGGTTTTGGTATTGGTATTGGTATTAGTATTAGTATTAATATTAGTATTAGTATTAGTATTAGTGTTAGTATTTATTAGTATTCCAGGACAATTTCTATAGCCTATGTAACATAGTAGAATACAAAAATCAAAAGCGATTCAACAACGCTGACATGCCAATGAAGATCCGAAGGTGGCGATTTTAAAATCCGCTCGGATGATAGAAACGACTTGCTGTCGCGTAGAAACCCGGTGCTAAGTACCTTAGAGGCGGTCCTTCGCAATAAAATTGTATCCACATTGACAGGGCAACGAGGAACGGAAGATTATGTTATGTGCCGCTAGTTGGTAGCGGGAGTTTTCCGCACGGTAACATCCGAAGGTGAAATCCAAGAAGCGGTCTTCCGTGAGAATAGTTCGTCGCCGAAATCGGCAAATCCGACGAAGATGGAAGTTCCGGCGAAGTCCGGAACGACAGTAACACGTAGTCACGTTGAAATTCTCGCGGCGGCCATTTTGGTCGACATTGGCGGACTTCTCAACGGCGGCGACCGACTTTCAGAACGACGCGGAAAAGTGGAAGACGGCAAGAATCTCTTCGAAAAACCGACGAGTTGACCGCAGTCCTCGCAATTGGCGCAAAATTCAAGCGCCAAACATCGGTAGATTCCGAAAAGGGCACGAATCGGTGGCACGCACAAACGCGTGCTGGCCGCCATGACGGCGCTAAAACCGGAAACCCCTTCTGCGTAGACAGAAGGCCCCAATATAGAGCATTTGTATTGACAAAAACAATGTCAGACTTAACATTAAATTCTTATACTGTATGAAAGCCTGTAAGACTAAGTATGTGACTAGCTGCCTAATATTGTACGAGTATGACGGCAACAGTGAAACTTTAAGAATATGAATCTAAAATTTTGATTCTTGTGACGTAATGTAGTACATTACAATGTCTTCTATAGTGGCCCCCGGACCAGGTTCAAAATTGAAATTTGGCCCTCTGCTTTAAAAGGTTGGACAACTATGCTGTATACTATACAAAACTGTAGAAATTAATGTATGAAATTTGAAATTCTAAAGAAAAATCACATTTTTATGTGCCTACTTCTACATCGACTTTTATTTCTACGTTGTTAATCTTTCTAATCTTCCGTACGGCTATCCCATATGATAGGACGGGCAGCCATCTCACTCAAAATCGTTAAATCGGACGCATTCTTAGTAAAAAAAATAAATTGAGCCGTCTTTTGTGGAAAAATCCGAGTCAATAGACTCTGTTTATCGTTGTTTTGGCGCTCTGAACGTTGAACTCGCGCGTGAATGGATGGGCAATCAGAAAGTAGGTCAAGGAAAAGAGGATTGAATGTGCAAACACGATCTAGCGTGCAAATAACAGGTTCCACTCGCTCCCCCCACACTCAACCGGCCTTCAATGTATGCAAGTGGCCCAGCCGTCGTTTGAAAGCGGCTTATCATTCAGGCGGCCAATACGAGCTTGCTTTGTTCGTACGCAAGCGCGCGCTCAATGAACGCTAGTGGCCCAGCACCATAAATGGCGCAATGAAAGAGGCAGATGCTCTGTAGAACTAATGAAAAATGTTTCATATACTTTTCAAATACTGTAACTTGCAATACACTTGTTGTGAATTTTCGGAAAAAATTAAACATGATCCAGTTGCTAAAGCGCGCAAAAAGTCAGAACAAATATAATTTTAAGAAATAACAGCTTAGCCTACTGAGGCCTAAGGCCCTATGGGGGTATCCAGTGTTTAACAACAAATCCGGTTGCTCCGCCCACTGGTAGGCAGAAGCCATTGACGTCTATTAATAGACGCCAATGGCAGAAGCAGATTTCTTGCCCACCAGCATAGATAATGGCTATGCTGGTGGGCATAGAGAGTGTTCTGGATACTCCTATTGCAAATTCGACTTGTGTTTAAACGATTTTGACGTTAAGTAAAAGTTAAAACACATGTGCTTATGTTTTTGATCGATGTCCTTTATTTAAATTTGTCACAGTTGGCAACCCTACCTACATAAATAATTACATATTGGTAACCAAGATGTGTCACTATCTGTATTATCGATCACGTGGCCAAACGACATCACTAATCCCCGGTCAGTATCGAATTCCGCAGAATTCAGACTTACAAAGTCACAAAACTGGAAAGCTGAAGAAAAACTAGAAGCCGATAAATTCCGCGAAAACGAGACCATTTGCATTGCGCGGTTAACTGCGGTGGCCTCTAGTGATATACTAGCAGCAATAAAAAGCCCCGTTAAGTTACAATGGTTAAAAAATATACGGTCTACAACATTGTCAATACGACTCAAGAAAAAGGCTTCATATGAATCATGATGATACGCAAAAAAACGATTTCAAAGCCAAATATGATTTATATGCAATTGCATTAATTACACACACACATTTAAAACACACTAGATTGTTTCTTGAAATAGCCTATTTTCAAAAATTTGTCGATTCCACTTTAAGATCCTGCAAACTGTCAGGTGCAGCGATTTCAATTAGATACGATAGTTTCTTTGCTGTTACCCAACTGTAGGTATTGTCGAAATGTATTATGTCTACAGAAGCAATAGAACAAAAATTATGTAGACAATAGCCTTCAATAATCATCGTCATCAGCACCATCGTTGCCGCCTTCAGCATCGTTATAGTTGTGGATATATATATTAGTGCTGTTACGGTTTCACCTCGAGCAGTCTCGATCGGTTTCGGTTCGGTTTGGACCGAAAAACCGCGGTTTCGGTTCGGTTCGGTTTTTTAACCCTAGGGTAGGGTTAGGGTTAACCTTAACTGTAACCCTAGGGTTAGCGATAGGTTAACCCTAACCCTATGACCTATTTTTGCTTTCAGGGATTTTGGAGAGGAAAAATGATACAATTATGACCTCTTTTTGCTTGTCAGGGTTTTTCGAGAGGAAAAATACAAGAATTACCTTTTTCAGGACTTTAATAAGAAATAAAAAATAAAATGACGTTACGCCATTTTTGAAAATGGAGGGTCGGCCCGTTGTGACGTCATATTTTAGGGGGTCCGACGTTGCGTGACGTTGCGTGACGTAGGGGGGGGGAAGTGACAAATTCGCGTGACGTGCAGTTGATGCAATTGCCAATAGGCCTAATTTTAAACTCGTCATGATTTAAAGTGGCTTAGAAGGCATTACTGCATGTGTGAAAGCCACTAGGGGCACTAACAGGGCTTGAACCCGCTCCGTTAGCCTCAGGGATATTTCTAGGATTGTGGATTTGGGGGTGGGAGTGTCTACCTCAATTTTGAAGGTGTCCGGAGCTAATTGGCATTCCACACTAAACTGGCATTGCGCGACACTACTAATGCAGCCATTTTAAAATTGTTTTTACTGATTGGACTATGCTGATTTAAATAATGACGTCAGACTCTGACTCATCACAGAGGCATAGACATGACAGAAGAACAACACTCGTTATTTTAGCGTTTAAAAACTGTGCATTGATTGAACTGCATTCAAAATGCATTAAATGCATTTAATGCATTTAAAAAAGAGATCATAGGGTTAGCGTTAACCCTAACCTAGGGTTAAAACGGAAGAAAACCGTCCAATTTGCATGGTCAAAACCGCGGTTTCGGTTCGGTTCTGTTTTGACCGAAAAACCGCGGTTTCGGTTCGGTTCGGTTAACCGTAACAGCACTAATATATGTATATATATATATATATATATATATAATATTAAAATCCTTATCTGTATGTCTCTCTGTCTGTTACCTTCAAGCGTTCTGATTGGTTGACTATTGGTAGACGGTTTAGACCGTGTAGTCCTTACGTCGCGATGCGTTGGTGGGCGAGCGTTGACTATTGGTAGACCGTTTAGTCCTTACGTCGCGATGCGTTGGTGGGCGAGCGTTGACTATTGGTAGACCGTTTAGTCCTTACGTCGCGATGCGTTGGTGGACGATGTTCGAAGACGACGTTGCTATTGGTAACAATTGTTCGTAGAACCGGTTTAGTCGAGTCATTGCAGCGTCAGAGGGCTGGGCGTGCGACGACGTTGCTATTGGTAACAATTGTTCGCAGCCTGAGGTAGTTTTAGCGTACACAAAAAATACGTGTACAGCGTCACAAATGGCCACAGTTGCGTGATTTTAACGTACATAGGCCTAATTATTACGTGGCGCAGAGCTTGGCTATAGGTGGCGATCATTGAAATGTTGTTCAGCATGAATTCAATGATTGGGTATTAGGTATAGGTATTGGATTAGTATTATCCTGCACTGCGAGCGAAGCGAGCGAAGCGAGCATCTTTCTAGTATATATATATATATATATATATATATATATATATATATATATATATATTATGCCCTCGGTACTTAGTTCCTAGGGACTTATTAAAAAAAGTGTACGGAGACAGAAAATATATACTCTTCAGCTCTCGTCTTGATCCGGACCAGAAGCAGAGACAGTCCTTTGGAAGGCAATCGCATTAAATCGTTGTAACGTCATCGAAATGCGTTGGAGCAAAAAACTTCTCTCCCTTGTGTCTCCGGAAAGAACGGAAAGATGACGACCTAACTCTTTTATGAAAGTGAGGGCGTTGTAACTGATAGGACCAAGAGTCTCGAAGGCCAATGGCAAGAAGAAATAGTCGGCCGACAAGTCAGTGTACTTGGCGACTTTCCTGACTGATGCTGCTTCAGCAGCAGCTCCTGTAGAGAGAGACGTCAATGGCAGATGAGTGGCAGCGACTGTGTCTGCCACTGTGACGTCCCACACCAGGCAGTATATATATATATATATATATATATATATATATATATATATATATATATATATATATATATATATATATATATATATATATTACCAGGCATGTCGGAACGAATTTTGAGCAGGTCTACAATTTTTAAAAGTCATGACAAGCAAAAAAGGTCATCACCCTTTCTTTATCTTCGTTTAAAAAATCCTGACAGGCAAAAACAGCCTCATCCTCCAGCGTGGCGCCCCCTAAATTCTTTCCAGGGGTGCAGCTGCATCTTCTGCACTTCACTTTCTACGGGCCTATATATTGCCCTCAGTACTGCCACAACAACTGAAAAAATTGAAAATCCCACACTGATTTTAACCCCAACACACAAGAATGACCTCTGTTCCAACTGCATAAAACTTGGATTTACTTCTAGGCCTATCCGAAATACTTATGAAAAAAGTGCCCAGATAATTAAAAATTGTGTAGCTAACTCGTCTGATTCAAGGTCTGGAAAAGTTCTTCGAAAAGCGATGTCGTTGAATCGTTTGTCGTCGCAAAGTGACTGATAGCACTGGCCTACATCAATTATGCACTTGAAGATAGCATGTGATCTTTATGCATTTTGAGCGCTAAATCCAAAATTCACACCCATTTCCTTCAGTCATGTCCAGTTTTTCCGCAATACTCTGTTTACTGATAAACTATAACGGTAATAGCCTAGCATGATGTATTATAACTACTTAGCTTTTTGAATATGTATTTATTGAATATGTTTAACAACCCGAAATTCAGCAGGTGCAACAGTTCAGATACCAAAGTGCGCAAATCACAAGTGATGGAAGATGCGATGATGAAATTAGAAAAAATGACAAGTGAACTTTAGTGAACTTACGAGCATTCTAAAAAGTCAATACATAGCAATGCCAACTATGCCAACTAGAATAAATGTGCTGAAATCTTATGTCTGGTCAATACTGTTATATGGCTTCGATACTTGGACAATATCCAAATTTATAGGGGGAAAAATTGCGGCAACCGAAATGTGTTTTTTAGAAGAGCGATGAGACTGCTGGAAAGACATGATGAAAAACAACGAAGTGCTGGTCAAGCGGGAACACTAAGGAGTTTGATGGCAACAATAACAACAAGACAGATTGAATTTTTGGTCATATAATGAGGAAAGATGGCATAGAGAAGTTTGTTACAATAGGAAAGATTGAGGGAAAATGGATAGAAGAAGACAATGGAGAAAATATCTGGCCAGTTATATGCTATCTACATAGAGGAAAGTACGGGATGATTGACATCATTCACGCAACAGAAGATAGAAGAAAATGGTGGTCCATGATCGCCGACGCAGTCAACCTGAATAGGAAAGATTGTCAAAAGTCAACCTAGAAGAAGAAGAATAGGCCTATGTAAAAGGTAAGAATATGCATAAAGATATGCTGAATATGCAGCAGGTATAGCTATCTAATAGTACGACTGCTTAATAGACAGTTTAATTTGCAGACGTCAGCATTTTTTGGCTATAGGCCATATATAGATAAGCAGGGAAAATATGATACGAGAAAATTGTTCTTTCCAGACAACTGAGCAACTGTCAAAAACTTCTTATATAACACTCATCAATCTGCTGATACAAAACACCATTCAACAGAAACCATTCTCACATACATTTATGACAAGCTCCTCACTGCCATTGTCTTTCAACAAGTTACCGGCCTTTGTCCCCTAGGTCTTTCTGCTGCTTTTGATACAATCAATTCTTATAAAGCGCCTTTCCCTCTGGTTTGGAACATCTTCTATAGCTCACCACTGCTTTCAAATTTTATCTCCAATATCGATCCTTTAAAGTTTCACGCCTTAACCAAACTTCATTACCCTTCGACTTATATACTATGGAGTACCACAAGGATCTGTCCTTGGGCCTATTTTGTTCAGTCTCTACACTACCCCATTGTAATCCTTAATTAACTCTCGAGATTTTAATCATCAACTCTGCAGACGACACTCAATTATTCCTTTCCTGTACAACATCATCCTTTATTATTATTACATGGTTGTTAACGCACATTAACGCTTCGTCATTACGTGAGCTCAATGTACAACTTGATGGTAAAAGAATCCGACATGAAGCCCAGCCAGTCTGTCTTGGCGTCACTCTTGACCGCACTTTGTCATTCCACGAGCATCTCATAAAAACTGCGGCAAAGGTGGGCTCGAGGAACAACATCATTGCAAGACTGGCCGGCTCTACGTGGGGAGCAAGCGCTTCTACATTAAGAACATCAGCACTGGCACTATGCTACTCTGCTGCAGAATACTGTGCCCCAGTATGGTGCCGAAGCCCCCACGTCCTTTGTTGTGACGATGATGTTTCTATCTTAGTTTCTATCTTAGTCGACTCCAAACTGAATTCTTCCATGAGGACAATCTCTGGAACCATTCATTCTACCCCGGTTCACTGGTTGCCAGTCCTTAGCAACATCGCCCCGCCAGCTATCCGTCGTGAAGCCGCAGCATCCAAGCTCACTGCCCACATTAATGCCCGACCAGATCTACCAATACACACGGACATCTTTGACCATCCTGCTCAACGTCTGACGTCTCGTCATCCAATCTGGTTTCCTACGCCTATACTGCACTTCTCTGTTCCGGACTCATGGAAGCAGAGTTGGCAGTCTGCTGAGGTCAAGAACAAACACCCCATCACAGACCCCTGCAAGCGCCAACCCGGCTTTGACCTAGTGCGCTATGATTGGGTCCACCTCAATCGCTATCGAACAGGCCATGGCCAATGCGCCGCTATGCTTCACCGTTGGGGAGCCAGAGATAACCCGAATTGCCCTTGCGGCATCAGACAGACTATGAACCACATAGTCAATGACTGCCACCTCACCAGATTCGAAGGAGGACTCGAGACCCTGCATCAGGCTCAACCTGATGCCGTTGAATGGCTGAGAAAGAAAGGAGAAGAACGCACATTAAGTCATTCACAAGTGAAGAATCATAAGTGCAGGGTGAGTCACTTGACCTAAACAGTGTAGGCCAAACTGCAGAGTGCAGTTTTCAGTCGGCGTTTTAAAGCAATCAACGAAACAGTTAAGTCCGAAGTAACAGATATAGGTAGATTGTTCCAAACAGACGGAGCAGCGATTGCGAATGAACGGTCGGTGAGAGAAAGGCGAGTGCGCCGCTTTATCAGTTTATTAGATCTCAGTAGGCGAGACTGTCCCTTCATTGAATGACGTCTGCCAGGTAACTGGGCTGTTGTGTTGTTATTGTCTTGAAGGTAATTAGCGCGATCTTGTACTGAATGCGATATCATATTGGTAGCCAATGGAGACGAGCAAGGATCGGTGTAATATGTTCTGTTCGGCGCACTTTACAAACAGTCTTGGCCAGTGAGTTCTGTACCCGTTGCAACTTATGTAGGCCTAAATTTTTTCCCGAGGTCTACTGCTAACCACGGAACAAGCTATTGAGGCGGCTGTGTCAAAATCGATGCTGTTACGAATGTGCCTTAGAGCCCGAGTGCGAAAGTACGTTGACTTGCAGATTGTATCAACGTGTGCATCAAATGACAATGTGTCGTCGATGGTTACACCCAGACTGCGGATGTTGCTTTTCGTTTGAATACAATGGGTGCCTATCACAACGGCCGTCTGTGCGCTGCCGCGATCAAGTTCCTACGTCAATGGCTTCCGTCTTGTCTGGGTTCAGCGACAATCCATTGACATAAAGCCAGAGGTGAACAGCATGAAAACAGTTGTCCACTTTGCTTTGTTGTTAGTGAGCGCAATGTATAATTGTGTGTCATCGGCATACTGTGCTATATTCACTCCGGATGAAGCAGCAATTTGTGTCCCTGGCGCAACATACAGTGTGAATAACAGCGGTCCGAGTACTGAACCTTGTGGGACTCCAAATTCACAGCTCTCTGTCGATGACTGTTTGCTGCGAGTGAGGTACGATGCTATCCAGTTGAGAGGCCGTCCGGAGATGCCAAACGTGTAGTGAAGCCTGCACAGCAAAGTATTGATATCAACAGTGTCGAAGGCAGCTGACAGGTCCAGTTGCAGTAGGGCAGTTCGATACGGCATATTGAATCGGTTGCGCATCGGCTGCGCCGTAGAAGTCATTCAGCATTTTCAGTAATGCCGTTTCCGTTGAGTGAAGGCGCCATCATTAAAAACATCAGTCACCGAACAATCAGCATTTTCGTTAATTTCATCATGAATGTCAGCTAACCACCTTGCTCTCAATTCTTCCAAAACAGAATTTTCTTTCATTGGACTGCCACAACAACTGGAAAAAATTAAAATCCCACACTGATTTCAATTTATCCCCAAACACAATTATAACTCCTGTTCAAACTGCAAAAATATTGGATTTACTTTTGACTTTCAATCTTCCTTAAGTTTTTAAACTCACATATCCCTATCGAAAACCTGTTGTATTCAGGTTCAAGATCTACGTCGCCTTTGTTCCTTCCTCGAAACTGCTTCCACTATTGCCCATTCAACGGTTCACTCTAAGTTGAACTACTGCAACTCACTGTTTCACAGTCTTCCAAAAGCTTTCATAGGGGCTGTCCATTAATTACGTCAACAATTTAGGGGTTTGCAAAGGTTTGATCGAAATGGTCATCACCGGAAAAATAATAACATTGTCATTGGGACCTGTCATTGATCTTGGAGGTGGGTCAAAAGTTTTTTTTACATAATTATAGGGGTAACTGAATGTTGACAGTTGTTGACAAGTGGGGTAAAAAAATTGCCCAAAATGTGTGACATCATTAATGACATCATTAATATGTAACCTCCAATCGATTAAAAATGCCTTAGCTCGCCCAATTACCAAATCACCTAAATTCTGCCATATTACGCTATTACCAGTGTCGAGGCCACGGGGGTGGGTTGAACGCCCTCACTTGCCTGGACTTCACATGGGGCTCTGCCCCAGGCCCTCTCATGGTCCTCGCCATAACTCCTCCACTCTTAAACGTCTGGCGTTCCCACTGACCATTGCTCAACTATTTGCACTGGTTGAAAATAGCAGAACGCATTAAATATTAAATAATATCGATGACCTATAACTCACTTTAATAGGTCTATGCATCAAAACCAATCTATCTAAGAAATCTGATAATCTCACAACGTCCTCGATCTAGTTGATCTTCCTCTCATGTACCGGTAACTCTACTTCGTCCCCTGATTTCATGAAATCTCTCATCATTTGCAGTAGTGCTTTTACATATTCTGCACCAGAACTTTGGAACTCAATTCCAGCATCCCTCCGCTGTCTACACTATGGTCAAATAACAAATTCTGAGTCACAATATCCGTCCATTCTTGCAGCATCTCATAAAGTTTTTCTTTCTAAACTCAATTCATTTGTCTTAAACAAATAATTTCCTCCATAGCTGTAACGTCCCAACCACTAACCCTTTGGAATAAATTACCCTGAATTAACGACCCCGCCTTGGCTATAGCTACTTCATTCTGATGTTAAGCGCCTATGAATAAGGAGCTACTTCATTGCTGCTTTTTAAAGCACTATAGAAGTTAACGAAATTTTACTTACTTCTAGGGTGACACCGATGGCAGCATTCATTCGTTCATGAGGCTTGCAAGTCACAGCAAATTTAAATATGTTAAATTATATGTTATATTCTGCAGAATATATCATCCAGCACTCGAACACTTCGTGTACCGCACGTTTTGATACATTTGTGATTGTTTTAAAACCCTAACAAAGGAGAGATGTTTCTGAATGTGTGCACAAAACTTATCATGCATATTTCGGAGTTCAATTAGGAAAACCCTCGCAAATGTATGGCATGCATTTCCAAGCATGAGAGACAGGTGGCAACCCGCGGCAGAAGCCAAATAGGCGGAAGGTGCAAGTGCTGACTGTTGACACCCGACGGATCCCCAAACCCCGTCCCTGCCCGGAAATGTCGCAAAGAATCTTATATTTTAAATGTTGCTAAGAGGTGCGGCGCAATAAATATAGGAACTTTGAGTGACTGAAAGCGTTCTTAGAATAAGGATGGCGCTCTGCTCTCAGCGCCGTCTGCATCTCTACCATGTGGCCGGACATTAGATACTCGAAAGCGGTGGACGCGATTCCAAGCATGAGAGACAGGTACCCGCGGCAGAAGCCAAATAGGCGGAAGGTAGTGCGCTTAGCAAAACGACAGCCTCTTGGTTGGTCTGCGAGTATCGGTCTATAGCCGTTTTTGTTTCTGCCATTTGCAAATGATCTCACTTTTCTCGTGATTTAACGCATATGTTTCGACGAAGAAACCGACAACAGGTACACTATTTGCAGTGTTAGGAACGATCACATGTAAAATGATCTTGATCAAAGATCAAGATCACTAGAGAGAAATTGATATCAGATCAAGATCAAATATCACTAGAGTATAAATGATCTCAGATCAAGATCTCTTTAAAAGTGATCTAAAATCGAAGATCATACAAATAGGCCTATATTTATTAATCCTAACCCCAACCCTACAAAGTTACAAACACTAATTAATTAGTAAGCCTAATGATAATTTAATTTAAATGTAAATAATAAATAGCAAAGGAACCATGTAGGGTTGCCAGGTGTCCGGTATTTGACCGGACTGTCCGGTATTTAGATAATTTGTCCGGTGTAAAAATGGAGGCAATACCTAACATGCATATGTCCGGTATTTTCTTGCAAACTGCAAACTACAGCAAGTAAGTCATTCTCCGTCTAGTACAATCAGATTTCTGGGTTTGACCATTAAACTTCGGATATAGCTATTTACTTACTTACTTACTTACTTACAGTGGTTTGCGGAAGCAGCGAGTCAGTGACGCCATAGACTTTAATATCACAAGACAGAGTCTATGGTATCAGAAAAATGAAGCCAGATTTCCGCCACTTTAGTACAATGCTGTCATGGTGTGCTTCAAATAAATTATATGCTGTAGATATATAAAGACAATGGTTACCATGACAACATTGTACCAAATGGTGGATTTTTGGCTTCAACTTTGGTCTGACTTTGCCATAGATAGACGGCATCTAGTGTATTATAATAAATCTACGAGTGACGCAGACTAGATTCTAGAGCTATCCAAATTTCCTTGGAACAGTAATACAGCAAATTTCGAACCTGCCAACATTCTGTGGATTAGACTAGTGGATTTAACAAAATTACCGTCAATTTCAAATTCCTGCGCCTACGATTCTACGACGCTACTGCGCTGGACTGGATAAGTTTGTTATTTTAATAACTAATAATAACTTTATATCGTGGATTATATCGTTGCCGTCAAATATTTTACTCCTCATGAAGGTTGTTATTTAAAAATCTTAGATTTCTTTGAGTTTGAATGTTTATCTGTCTGTCTGAGTCGTCTCGAAATTCGAAGACTCGCAGTCTATTATAAATCGGCTGTGTCGAGTGCTTGAAGAGAAGAATTGTCGTGGGCAAATGTTTCTGCATATGGAACTGACAGTGCTTCAGTTAACTATGTTGTTAATAACAATTCCGTTTTCCAAAAACTAATCAGTCTGGAAAACAAATACATTATTTCAGCTCACTGCAATGACCATATTTTACACAATTGCGCCAGAAATGCTTTGAAACTTTTGTCTGTTGACGTGTCCGTCAATTTGGTGTCCGGTATTTTTGGGACGTGTCCGGTATTTTGCGAACTGGTGTTCGGTATTTTGGGGACTGGTGTCCGGTATTTTGGGGACTGGGACCTGGCAACCCTAGACCCATGATGGAACCTTGTGGTATTCAGCGAGACAGCGACTGTAGTAACCTTGAGGTGTCGGAGAAAATTGCTCAGAATGCAAGCCGCCGGAAATTATCTTGCTCACACAGTAACAGCAATCAGTTACAACTTTTTCTTTATAGGCCTAAATGTCATATATTTTAAAAAATTCCATCTAAAATGCAAAAATGCTTGCTTGCTTTTTCCGCCATTTTACTCAATACACGGAAGCAACAACAACAGAGAATACATAATGGTTGGCAATAATTTCAATTTGGATTTGGTGCGCCATCGGCTGAGACCCTGGGTATTATGATAGTGGCGCCATAGAAGTCCATTTATTGATTTATTGACTTAGTTGAGAGAATAGGCTCACGCATAATTTGATCTTTGATCTTCTGTTGGTAATACTGACTGACTTGTCTTCGAGATGGTAAAAATGCAAAGATGACGGATAATGAAATAGAAGCCGGTGAAATTGGCAAGTATTTGATGAATGGATGTTTTTCAAATAAGAAATTCATTGAAAACGCAGAAGGAAATAGTGGTCCTAATGTCAATGCAAAAAAGATACCTTCCACTGAGAGAATTTTGGAGAACTCCGTTGATATTTCAGATCCTGATCTGTTAAAGGCAGTGGAAGACAATGACAACCTGTCCTACACCAAGGTTGAAGATTTAGGCTATGTCCTTCCTGCCCACGAAAGCTTACAGGATAAGGCTTTTGTAACTTTCATATTTGATGTTAGAAAAGTTAATGGAAAAGATGCATCTCTGATTGTCAGATCTTCCCAAGAAATTCTCCTGAGGATGGTAATGTCAGTGGAAAATGAAATGCCCTGTTGCATAATTATCAGTGTTGCCTGAAGTTTGGCAACAAATGTCGGTTTGTGGAGGACGGTTGTCACCTCGTTGTTTCTTAAATGAACGCTGTTTTGACGATTGCGATGGCAGAAAAGTCAAAAATAATGTGGCATGAAATAGTTAATTGGAACCAGCTTTAAGCATCTTGATGTCAGAGATTTGACGAGCTTAAAAGACACCTAGATGCCTTCGATAGCTGCTTCACCTCGGGAAGTGTTTATGAAGATGACAAGGTGACGAAAGATACAAAGGCTGAAGAGAAAGAACTAGTAGAACTGGCGAAATCGTTGTCATATACGAGAGATCTCCAAAAACTGCACGGTATTCTGAAGCAGCAGTCGATGTCCGAGTCCAGCGACGATTTTAGTCCGTGGTCGTTCAGTTTCGATCGTCTCGTCAGTGCAGTGACACGGAGTCCGAGGGGTTCGAAGACGGTCCGGTCCGCTTCCGGCCGTGCTTCAAGAAGTCCGTATCCTTCAGCAAACTGATCGACAAAGCGATGTTCATCGTGAATCAGTGTAAGGCAGATGCACCAGGCGCTGAAAAACAAGCGCAGGCGGATGAGAAAGGGCGAGCAGAAGCACGTGCTGAAAGGAGGCGCGGCACCTGTACCGCCGCAGCAGCGAGTCCTGCTCACCCCGAGACAAACCCCCAGCAACGAGTTGCTGTCGGCAGAGAAATGTCGCGCGTTCGTGTACGCCTGTACGGTGAGAAGGTTGCCTGGAATTCAACGAGAAACATCGCCAGGGAGACGAGCGGGGGCGAATTTCACCATGACAGTAGAAGCGAAAGCGCCTCACACACCGACGAAGGTTGTGCAGACAAGAAAACAGATGTCGATGAGGAGGAGAATGCTTTCAATGAAGATGTCGTAGAAGACGTATCGTGCCGTACAGACGTGAACGAACCGAAATCAAGAAAGCTGACGAACAAATTGACCCTTGGTCAAGCTCTCCCACTGGATGCCAGTGCGTCTGGGAGCCGACGAAGACCGACTGTGCCTGCTGTATGCCCGATGGCTGCCCTTGTGGTCAGGAATACAAGAACCAGTGCGTCACCTGCGGTCACAGCGAACACTGCGGCACGAAGGAAGAAACCTTTGGCCCCATCGAAACCTGCGTGCCAAAGACGTGTCCAGCGAACTGCCAGCTGTCACCAAACGCACTGAATTTATTTGTTGTTAATTATTTGTTTTACACAAAAATTACATTCAAGATTTATAGGCCTACAGCCCTTCTCGATTGCTGCGACGCTGTTCGTAGGTCAACCCAAGGTATAATCAGCAAGGTAGCCTAGAGTAAGTATTGACGATTAGTTTTAAAAAATAGGATGGAGATGGAGACAGAATGGGAGAGAGCCCAAAAGTTCGCCCTGTTGAGAGAGCCCAAAGGTTCGCCCTGTTGCGGAACCAGCTGCGAAAGCAAATTAAAGGGAAATGGGCTTGAAATATGAAAGGCCGCAGTAGGCCGACAGCTCAGGAAATATGAAAGGCCGCAGTAGGCCGACAGCTCAGGTCACATTTTCCCTAATTCAGCCAGAATACCCTATCTGAACATGCTGTTAAAAGCATTCGTGTAGTTAAGAAGTTATCTTCACGAATGATTCTCGGGCATGTTCAAGATCAAGCGTCTGGCCGAATGTACTGCGGCCTCGCATCCTCCAGGGCATCCCACGCCTACATGATTAGGAGCGAAATGTTTCGACACTCTGGTCAGCGAGAAATTGGAGGCACATTTGGAAGCAAGCTGGCACCAGAAATAGCCGATGGCGATTGGGCATTGGTCCCTGATTTTTTTGTGAAGCCACCAGAGTGCCACCAAAGAGAATGGGGCGAACCGGATCTGTTAAAGGAAGATGTGATGGTGACTACTAGTCCATTATCCACCTCTGGACAGGCTGCTAGCTCAGCCACCAGTTGTGGCCTCAAACCATCCGGATCCCAGGGGAACCAGCGGGTAAAGAGCGAATTCGCTCTCATATATCGTCTTCTGACACCTGCTTTGAGGACACTGCGGCTGATTGTGTCTTTTTTTCTTGGTCGGTCCATGACTGCTATGTGGTGTGGAGTTGAGACTGGAGAGGAATGTCTCGGCGAATTCTTGCACTCTACTTTTGGCAATATATTAGTCCAATTTTGACTAAACTTTATAAAACTCAACAGCAATGTTGCCGAGTTAATCTCCAACACATTTGTACAGGTTGCTCCCACATGTATTATTCGTAGCAGCTGTCAAATAATGAAGCGCGTTCTCAAGTCCCATAGCGGTTCTATTTGGCTTGGGCAAAGAACCGCATGGTTTCGTCAGTTTTGTTTTCCATTCATTCAGTCTTACTAGTGACCACGGGATTCATTAAAATACACTCACAAATTCCAGGCTCTTCGCAGATAATCCATCCAAATTCAGGTACAAGATGGCTGTTGACTCTGCTAGGTTCCACCACTTGTATCATGTCCTGCACATTCTGACTTTTCTTACTAGCATCGGTCTGGCGATAAATACCAAAGCAGATATCGTTGTTATCGGTCCAGAAATTCCATCTAAAATCATTCAAGATAATATTAAATGACTTTTTTAAACATTCACACAGTTTGCAAATTACTATTTTTAAACTCACAAAGTTTACATGGCAGTTGTGCTGCTTTTTGAAAGTGACGACGAGACTGTTATGCGATTTGCTAATTTGTATCAAATGCAGTCGTGTCAAGCTTTTTCAGAAAGATGTCTATTCAGAGATTACTTTGTCGTCACCTGCTTCGTAAAATTGGTAAAGCTACGACAGGCAATTAACCAGCTTAGTTTCCTTATGCCACCATTGCTGCTATGCTACGGTTGGTTGAGAAAACGGGTGTGTTCTCTGTTCAGTTCATATAGTGATGTTATAAAACTATTTTTATAACTATTTTATTCGCCGGTTACGTTTTCTTGTGAGTGACATATGCTTACTATTTTTGCGACATTTCTGGTCTACAGAATTCGCAGCAGTTTCCTAATATACTCATTTTAAAAATCGTTATTTCTAGGCTAATTTTCAATTCTGCCTGTCCATGGACTACTAGATTACCTGGACGGCCAACTGAAAAAGGTGCCTTACATTAGGGGGCTGGATAAATGCAGCCTCCTGTACATTTGCATGTAATTTTGGACATTTTCAACTTGCAATTGCTCGGATTCTGTAAAAGCTAAAATGATGAGATATACACCAATGTTTTGCATTTTTATCCCTCTTTCAAACCATCCGTGCAAAATTTAATAACAATTGGGATAAGGGTCCACAATCTGGCCTGAAACAGAACCCCCCTCCCAAAAAAATTTTTTCTGTTCCAAGCTGTGTTGCTAAAATTTTTGAGTAGCAACCTAACTTTTGTGAACAGCAAAGTTGTAGGGGAATGTAAATGGAACAAAATAAATCAAAAATTTTGAAAATTGGACAATATTTGGTCGAGATATAGCAAATTATAAAAGAAATATAAGCATCGTTCTAAACTGATCGAAACGACAATTTATCGGAAGGAGAGTGCTCGGGGTATGAAGCATATATCTCGACCATTCGTTGTAGTTCTCTTTAATTTACTGTTAGCATCGCTTGATCGTCTGTAAAGCGCATTGGCTTGTACAATTTTCCTTCTCCTTCAACTAACTGTGACGACCCTAAGTCGTCAGTTAATGTTTTCTATTAACATCGCCACTGCTGTAGCGGTTGTCCCCTCTTTAGTATAGCCTTAGGGGGGACAGGTCAGCCGTGGGTGAGAGCCGACCGGCTACGTCAGAAGCAGCGTCGGTATATAAAGGCGGCAACGCAGAAAGAAAGAGGGGAGAATGCCGAGAGGACTGAAGGAAGCGAGATGGAAGGAGTACATCAGCGATGGATAAAGAAAAAGGAGAAGTTAGACAGAAGGAATACGGTATTATGAAATTCATAAAGTCTTTGGCTTTATAAAAGTATGGGGATGTTCAAAGTCTGCTGTTGATCTTGTCCTAGCCAATCCGACCCGCCCCATTTTGTACTCGACACTTCGAGTACAAAATGAATCGATTATATTTATTGATTATGATTTTATTAGATAATTAGCGCAGTATATATATATATATATATATATATATATATATATATATATATATATATATGCGAAGGATATAGCAATATATTATTCTGACAAGTACCGAGGAATGTTCAGAGTAAGAATCTTATGAGTCAGTGTTAGTTTATTTACCGATAATAATGATGCCGACCATAATAACAATAATGACTGTTTCCTAGCATCCCTAGCACGCAGTTGCTTATTCTTGTAGCTGTGTTACTTATGACTTTTACTTATAGATAATTTACTTAGATTTTGCATGGATGTGGCATTGATATTTTCTTTACCTGAGAACAGATTTAGGGTGCTCAGCTTTGAAATCCAGATAAGTCGACGATCCACGATTTATCGTGATTGTAGTGAATTGAGTCAAGTCAAAGTTCTCTTGAATGTTCTTCAGATAGTATGATTCCGGAATTGGTCCACCAAGACAAATCTTGTAACATAATAATCATCACCATCACCACCATCGTCGTCATCACCACCATCATCGTCATCATCATCACCATCATTATCGTCGTCATCATATAAGGAATGTTATGATCAATGGCGAAGAACCCAACAACTAGAAATCTGCTGGTAGCTAGGAAATGTCATCACTGTAATGGACCATAGAATGAAAATGCCTATTTCTGTAACAAATTACTTTAAATTTGATCATATTCAGTCTGAAAATCCTAAATAATGGCAAGGATGCAAACAATTTCTGGGAGCCAGACCTTTGTTAGGAAGCCAAAATAATGCCAAATAATACCAATGATGCCAAACTCAATTTCGGAGACCAAACCGTCTATAAAAAGGAAGCCATAATCGAGTTTTTTGCCTCCAAGGATGCCAGTTGGCAACCCTGGTCGTTTAGTTGTACAGCGTGTTCTGGACATGGACAATGATGTTAAAAAGTGTGAACCCGAACTAGCAGCGGCCAGATGTTGTCACTGATCTTAATAACTATCGCCCCATCTCAAATCTTTCACTTCTATCAAAACTTACTGAGAAAATTGTGCTTTCTAGACTGACCGAACACCTTACAAATAACTCGCTATATAATGCTCATCAGTCTGCTCATCACTCAACTTAAACCGTTCTCGCCTACATTCATGACAGACTCTTAACCGCAATTGGTCTCTAACAAGTTACTGACCTTTGTCTCCTTGACCTCTCTGCTGCATTTGATACCATAGATCACAAAATTCTGCTCGAACGACTCTCTCTCTGTTTTGGAATATCTAACATAGCTCACAACTGGTTTTCATCTTATCTTAAATCCCGGTCTTTTCAAGTGTCCTGTCTTAGCCAAATTTCTCTATCTCACAGTGTAGATTTTGGAGTGCCTCAAGGATCTGTTTTTGGGCCTGTACTGCTCAGCCTTTACACAACACCGCTCTCATCTTTAATTCTTCTTCTTTCAGGTGCCATGCATTGCTGCGTCGGCGGCCATGGACTTCCACTTTTCTCGATCTCTAGTGTTCCTCAGAAGTTCGATGTTATTTCCTATCCCCATTTCCTCTCTCATTCTGTCTGTATATTTTGATCTTTGTTTTCCTCTTGATCTTTTACCCTCCACCATGCCTGTCACTGCCAAGTTTTCTAATCCTTCTTTTCTCATCACGTGCCCGAAAAATTTCATCTGTCTTAACTTGATGGTAGTCATCAGTGTACGTCTCTCTTCCATCATCTGTAGTACTTCTTCGTTAGTTCTCTTGTCTGTCCATGGGACCTTTAGCATCCTCCTATAAAACCACATTTCTGCCGCTTCCAGTTTCTTTTTAATCTTTTTTGATATGTTCCACGTCTCAGATCCATATAACAAAACTGACCATACATAGCATCTAAGCACTCTGAGCCTTGTTTCTTTTAATATTTTCTTGTTCGTTAATATTTGTTTCATTTCCATGAAGGCAGATTTTGCCATACCTATTCTTGTTATTATGTCTTTATCACTTCTTCCATCACTTGTAATAATGCTTCCCAAATATTTGAAATAAGTTACTTGTTCTATTTCTCTTCCATTTAATAAAATCTTGCATTTCAGCACTTCTTTTGTTTTGTTATTACCATAGTGAAGGTCTTCTTTATGTTTATTTTTAGTCCTTTTCTCTCACTTTCCTCTGATAGTTTGTCCACCAGTTCCTGTAGCCTTCTTTCCGAGTACGCTAACAGTGTTGTCTCATCCGCAAATCTTATGTTATTGATATTTTTTCCTCCTATCCTTATACCTTCCATCTCCTTGATCATTTCGAATATCTCCTCCCCACACAAGTTGAAAAAATCTGGTGATAGTCCGCACCCTTGTCTCAATCCCTTTAAGATCTTTATCTTTTTCCCTATTTCCCCATTTAGTCTAATAGCTGCTTCTTGTTTCCAGTATAGATCCGCTATTAATCTTTTGTCTTTTCCGTCGATTCCTGCTTTATTCAGGCTTTCAAATAGGTCTTCATGTTTGATGTTGTCGAAAGCCTTCTCATAATCGATGAAGCATAAGTAAAGGTCTCTCTGCTTTTCGATACATCTTTCACTCAGCATCCTTAGAACAAAGATTGCATTCCTACAACCACTATCTTCTTTGAAACCAAACTGTTCTTCACTTATTTGATCTTTTATTTTTTTTCTTGCTCTCTGTAGGAGTACTCTTAGAATTATTTTGGTCACATGACTTATGAGGCTTATGGTTCTGTGTTCTTTACATTCCCTTGTGCCTACTTTTTTCGGTATAGCTACAAAGATTGAACTGCATAGTTCTTCTGGTAAAACTCCTTTTTCGTGGAAAGTGTTTGTTATTTCCGTTAGTTTTTGAATTCCTATTTCTCCTGCAAATACTATCATCTCTGTTGTTATTTTGTCCATACCAGCTGCTTTGTTTCTCTTCATTTTCTTCAGTACTTTGGCGATCTCTTCTTCCTGGATAGGTAGTCCATCTATTTCCTTTATTATTGGTTTTTGTCCTCGGTCGTCGTGGTACAGCTCTTCTATATAATCCTCCCACCTTTCCCGTATATCTTTTTCTTCCATTAGCAATTTCCCATCTGTTGAATTTATGCACGGAGTGCCAGAGCAATTGAACCCTCCCTTTCTTTTACCTATTACTTCCCTTATCCTCTTGTGTATATCTGTTGTGTTTTTACTCGCTTCTATTTCTTTACATTTGTTGTTTAGCCATTCTTCTTTTGCCTCCCTGCATTTCTTCTTTATGTTTCTGTTTAAGAGGTTATATTTTACCTCATCTTTATCTTTTATTTTTCTTCTTTCTTCCATCATATCCATTATTTCTGTTTTCATCCATTGCTGTTTTCTTCTTCTCCCTTCCTTAGGTGTTACCTCTTTCGCTGTTGCCGCGACCGCTTCCTTGAAGTCTTCCCATATTCCCATATATATAGCATCCTCTTGCCCTAGGAGTGGTGAGGACCAGTGTCCATACTTACGTACAGACAAAGGTACTACCTCTCCCACCCCTTTGTCACCCATCTTTAATTAATTCCCTTAATTTAAATCACCAACTCTATGCCGATGAAACTCAGCTATTCCTTTCCTTCTCACCTCTTTCATTCAATGCTTCTATTATTGAGCTTGAATCTGCATTCTCATCAATCTCTGCTTGGATGTCATCTAATCTCCTTTCTCTTAACCCTTCTAAGACAGAGTTTCTTTTAATTGGACTACCCCAACAACTCAAAAAATTGACAATCCTAAACTAGTTTTGGCTTCTGACACCACAATAATCCCTGTTCCAACTGCTAGAAATCTAGGATTCAAATTTGATTCTTTTCTAAACTTCGAATCACAAATTTACCAACTATCAAAAGCCTGCTATGTTCATATTCGTGACCTTCGCCGCCTACGTCCTTGCCTAGATACTAAAACTGCCTCCACAATTGCCACCTCAATAGTCCACTCCAAATTAGATTATTGTAACTCCCTCTACTATAACCTTGCCAAAGCCTCTATCAACAAATTGCAATCAATAAAAAATGCACTTGCTCGTGCTGTTACTAAGTCACCTAAATTTTCCCATATTTCACCCATACTTAAATCATTACATTGGCTTAAAATAACTGAACGTATCCAATATAAGATAATAACACACATAGCTCACTTCAGTCATCAAAACCTGTCTACCTTAGATCACTATTAACCCCTCAGCCTCCTCGACCCACACGTTCATCATCTTACCTCACTCTGTCACGCCCACTCAATCAGTCATCCCTGAAAATTTGCAACCGTGCCTTCTCATACGCCTCACCTGAACTTTGGAACTCGATCCCAGCTTCCCTCCGCAGACTTGGACACTTTCAAACAATCAAATCTGTTTCCTCATTTCATATAATTCCCGCATTATCTCCTCAAGTCTAAACTTAAATCATTCCTTTTTCTAAAATCATATCCTCCATAGCTGTAACAACCTAGCCTCACTGCCCTTTGGACGTTGACTATTGCCTGTCTGATAACATACCTTCCCTATAGCTATTTTAAGAGAAGCTGAGCGCCTAAGAATAAGCAGCTACTGTTGTGCTGTTTACCAAGGCGCTATAGAAATCCACGAGATTTTACTTTACTTTACTTTACTGTTCAATAATGTCGATAGACCACCTTCGTGGATTTCTCGCAATGGAGCAAGTAGCAAGGCTAGTAAAATCCCTTTGCATCGTAAAAAGAAAGCACGTGGCTTATTTTTGATGCTATAGCACCAGAAGCAGAGGGATTTATTCGATGAATTGCAGGGCGAAAACCTTTTCCATTCTCAATGACGAGTCAACGGATATTTCCTCTGAAAAACCATGTGTATATATGTGACATATTACAATGAATACGATGGAGCGGTGAAACTCCATGCAGTGAAAAGACTGAAAACAACTTGGGGATTTGTTATTTGATGTCCTTAAGTCTAAAATTTAACAATACGGATTGTCATTATAGAACTGTACGGGGTTTGGATGGTACATGTAACATGATAATATCTAGGAACTCTGTTTGGTCGCGTCTTAAAAGTAATCACCCAAATGTATAATAATGAAATGTAGGTATATTTGGCAGTCTCGCCCTTTGCGTGGAGCACGCTTTGAAGTAAGTAAGTCAGCAAAATCTCGTTGATTTACATAGCGCCTTGAGAGGCAGCACAACATTAGCTTAAGCCCCTGCTTCACTTAAGCTAAGGCGACACGGGAGGTTTTTGAACGAGCGGTTTCGCGTGCCCGCATAGACCGCCTGAGTGATAAGCCGTAGCTAATGGTTGATGGGCCACGCGCATACAGTGAGCGCCTGGTGAGTGTGGGGGGTCGAGTGGTACGCGTTGTTTCACGAGACTTCGAAATGACTGTATCTGGCGTTCATTCCACAAATTGCATTCGGATTCACCAACCAATCAGGCGCGACTTCAACCATCAGGGCGCCAAAACGATGGTAAACTAAACAAATTTCGGCGTTTTTGTATAGAAATAGCGAAGTACAAAAGCGAGTTCAACTTAATAATTCTAAGCGAGGTGGATTCCCGTACGATTTAATGGGATAATCGTACTGACGAGTACAAAGACCGACAAGAAGCCGTTTCACGTTTGTATGGATTGGAATAACTGAAAAATGCAGATCACTCCAAATACGTAAATATAATATATATATATATATATATATATATATATATATATATATATATATATATATATATATATATACAATAGGTCTATTATGCAAAATTATGTACATGCAGTGCAACCAAAACGGCCTGGAAAGATGTAAATGTAAATGAAAACACTTGAAATGAATGCTAAATTTAATTATTCTATGCATTCAGTCAACTAGTAATAAATACCTAGTGGAATAGTTGTAAATTGTATTGCTATGTTATTGTAGTAATGTCACAACATCATCAATCCACATAAAACGACAAAACCCTCGTCGACCATTTACTAGGTGCGCTACATCAACGATTTGTAGGCGTGGCCTCCGTCTTGCCCGTAGGGAAAAACCGACTGGTATCATTCTGCGTGCGCGCTTTGTAAAATGCGAAACCACTCGTTCAAAAACCTTCCGTGGCGCCCTAGCATTAAATTTCGTCGGCGAACTTTGTCGGTCAACTTAACGGCGGCCAAATCCGTCTGAATGAGAAGCCGGTTGCAAATGGCAGCTGCTTCACTGGCAGACTTTGTCAGCGGAACGTTCGGGCGGGGAGTGAACGTCCGCCAACAAAGTCCCGGAGAATGTGAATACACAATCTGCCGGACTTTGTCGGCGGATATTTTAACTTTCCAGCCAATCAGGTTTTAGTCCAAAGGTCAGCGCGCGAGTTGACAATAACAACGAAACAACGAAACACGTTGGAAAATTTATACGGGAATATTACAAGAAATATGTCGATGAGTGAATTCGACTTGAATCTCCTTAGTGAAGTCGCGGCACAACCCATTTTATGGGACTGTCGCGAAGACCTATATAAGAAAAGTGATAAAAAGCCGGCGATATGGCTTGAGATCGCTGAGAAACTACTGTCCACTCCAGGTACATAACTGTTGTTACGCATAGTGGTATAGTTCGGAGGTCTTACTACTTTAGTACTTTAGTACTTTAGTACTTTAGTGGGGACTGTGGGATCTGTCGTTTCCGACGTTAGGGGCATGTGTACCTGGTGTTTCGCTTGCCTATGTATTCGGGGAAGAACGGCGGATGCTCGCCCTGCCGAGTTTCGCGTCCACACTGAATCCAATTTCCCGGCGTTTTCGGCACCCACGGAGGCCGAGGTCATAGCGTGCGTCATGTCGTCGCCGAGTAAACATTGCCACGCGGACCCTCTACCGACGTGGCTGCTCAAAGCAGTGATCAGCACGCTGACATCCCTAATGACCGCTTCCTTAAAGAGCGCCGACTTCCCGAGACCGTGGAAGCACGCAATCACGCGCCCACATCTCAAGCGCCCGGGTCTGGACCCGACCGACGTGTCGAACTACCGTCCGGTGGCTGACTTGCCATTTCTATCTAAGGTCCTCGAGAGGCTTGCAAACAGCCAGCTGGTCGCATACTTGACTCAGAACGGCCTTATGCCCAGTAACCAGTCCGCGTGTAGGAAGGGCCACTCTACGGAGACGGCCATCCTTAGGATCTTCGACTTCGCTTCGAAGCCGTGGCCAGCGGAAACCTCGCGCTGCTTGCTCTCCTTGACCTCTCTGCGGCCTTCGACAACGTGGACCACCATATCCTAATCCGACGGCTCGAGCTTTCCTACGGGATCGGAGGTCAGGCGTCCGCTTGGCTGCAAGACTATCTCAGGGAACACAGATAGTCTCTTGGGGCGGCTCCCTGTCGGCCCCTCGCCCTGTCCATTGCGGGGTGCCACAGGGGTCGGTCCTCGGGCCGCTGTTGTTCCTTCTCTACGTGGCCGACGTCGGGCGTGTCATCGACTCGCTAGGCTTGTCCTCGCGCTCGTATGCCGACGACGTGCAGGTCTACGCTGCTTGTCCTCCTGGCGAGACAGGCAAGCTGCGAACTAGGTTCCAGGATTGCGTGCTAAAGGTGGCCGAATGGATGGCACCGAACCGTCTCGCCCTCAACCCGGGCAAGACGGAGCTGCTGTGGCTGAGCACTCCGAGGAGGATCCACCTTATCGACCCAACAACGTTCGAGATAGGTGGTAAAGAAGTGGCTCCGTCCAACGATCTTCGCCTCCTGGGGGTGCTTATTGACTCCTCGCTGACCCTCGTCGGGCATCTTAACGCGGTGACACGCTCGTGTTTTTTCCAACTTCGACGAATAAGAGAAGTTCGCCGCTACATCACAATACCGACCGCCATTTATCTCGTCCGCGCTCTCGTACTCTCGAGACTGGACTAATTGTAATAGCGTCCTTCTTGGACTTCCTGTGAACCAGCTGAACAATCTGCAAACGGTCATAAACGCCTCTGTTCGAATTATTTTCGGCTTGAAGCGGCATGCGCACGTTACACCAGTGCTTAGGGACAGGCTTCATTGGCTTCGGGTCCAGGAGCGCATAGCCTGCAAGCGGTGTTGGCTGACTTTTCGCGCTCTTCGGGTCCAGCCTGCCCCAATTACTTGTCAAACCTGGTACGGAGACAATCCTCGACTGGGTGCCATTTGCAGCTGAGATCCAGTAGCCGACACCGGCTGTATGTTCCTCCCCCGGCCAAGACTCCGAAGTTTGACGAGCCTTCAATGATCCGGGGAAACCCACTTCTGTGGAATGCGCTCTCTAATGTCCTGGCCGGGATTACCTCTCCCGAGACGTTTGCGAAAGACCTGAAAACGTGTTTGTTTACAAGATCGTATGGCATTACTTACTGTTGACTGTACAGCGCTTTTGGCTTTGGCTTATGGCTATGTTACTGCGCTTCTTAAATTGTCGCTGATAATAATAATAATAATAATAATAATAATAATAATAATAATAATAATAATAATAATAATAATAATAATAATAATAATAATAATAATAATAATAATAATAATAATAATAATATGTCATGCTCAATTAAACCTAACAATTCCTCAAAGGCTACAAAGTCCATCCGCACAAAATTGTGAAATGCCGGTTGGTCTATCTCGGTGAGCTCCTGGAATAGGGTATGGTAGGTTCCTTGTAGTTCCCTACACTGTATCCAAGGTCTCACCCAGACCTTTCTCTTTTTTCGGGATTTCTTTTGTCCGGATAATGCATGTGCGGATGCAATAACCGTCAACATTAATCCACATAATAACAAAGCGTCAAATTCCTCGTCAGCCATCTTCAAAATGTGAGCTACATCAGCGTTTGTAGGCGTGGCTTATTTTTTGCTTCCAGACAAGACTAAACGTCGGTGGGTTTGTTTGCCGACAAACTCAACGACAAAATTCGCCGACGAAATCCTTAAGTGAAGCAGGGGCTTTAGGCGCTCAGCCATTCTTAAAATAGCTATGGAAAGGTGTATGATCAGTCAGGTCAACTGTTCCGAAGAGCAGTGAGGCTAGGTTGTTACAGCTATGGAGGAAATGATTTTAGAAAAAATGATTTAAGCTAGGAAATGAGAGGATTCAGATTTTATTGCTTGAAAGTGTCCACGTCTGCGGAGGGAAGCTGAGGTCAAGTTCCAAAGTTCAGGCGCGGAGTATGAGAAGGAACGGTTTTTAGTAAAGCTAAATATTATTTTAAGTATTTATAGGGGCATTTCTAAAATTTGCATTTTCAAGGATGTGTGTGTGCGTGTGTGTGAATGCGTTAATAAGCACTATTTACGTCAATTCATGCTTAGGGGTATTTTGGCATCCAAATTCAGAGCTTTTGGCATCCAGCTAGAAAGATGACTTGGCAACCCTGTGCTATGATCGTCAATCCTCATTGCTAAGCGTGGACTACAAGAATGAAGATGTATGTATGAGGAGGAGGGACATTAGATTTCTTCTTCTATTCTATTAACACAGCGTGTCTTGTGCGTTTTGCTTTCAAGCAATAGGCACAAGATAGAGAAAAATGGCGTAATTGGGGCAGTGAACCTACTAAAAGATAGTGATGATCGTGCTGGTTGTGTTGGTGTGGGTAGAGATGTTGCAGTGACGATGTATTAATTATGTGACGATGCACAGTATAAAAGTTACTTACCTGCGATTCGCAGTAGATATTTCCGTCGGCATCTTTTGCAGTGCCACCCCAGTAAATTGGGATTTGGTCAGCATTAATATCCTTCAGTAAAGTTGCTTTCCAATTGCCTGGCAAAATTTATTTTGCAACAAATAGGGTAAAAGTATATTTTTAGTTTTTTACTTATGAAAACTGTTTAATGCTTCTGATCAATAGAAGAATATTTAAAATGTGATATTGAATCATTCTACGAGGTTTAATTTAGAACAATGGTTCTCAACGCCCCTAATGCCCCACAGGGGCTATTTGATTTTCGAATGGGCAAATAAAAAATTTGAAAATTTAGCAGACCAATTCGAAAATTATATAGTAATATTCAATATTTTGTTTGAATTATTTATTAATTTTCTAGGTCTATATAAATATAGGCCTCTAGGGATATATATATATATATATATATATATATATATATATATATATATATATATATATATATATATATATATATATATATATATATATTGGCGAGGCCACGGGGGTTTGAACACCCTCCCCCCACTTGCCATCAGTGCCACCCGTGAGATTCGTGCAAAATTGCACTGAAACTTTTTGTGAGGGAGTAGGGGATGGTCGTGGATCGGCTCTACTAGTCTAAGTATCAAGCGTTCTTTTATATACCTCATCATCATCAATAACCGCGGGCTCAGCGCCCGTTGGTGTCTGATGCAATCATTACAGTTTTGTCCCAGTCTTTTCTGTTGGCAACAACATGAAATAGTTCTTGCAGATATTTCCCACACCAATCACAAATGTCATCACACCATTCCCTGTGTGGCCTTCCTTTATTGTTGCAACCGTCCATTATTCCCAGCATTATAGTCTTAATCTTTCTATCATCAAATATGTCGTATGGAAGATTCGTATTTAGTTAACTGTTAACAATGTAATGTCTTTTTTTCATTTTTTTCACTTTAAGTATATATATATATATATATATATATATATATATATGTTGTAATCGGATTGATGATTACTGTCTGCTTTACATAGGAAATAAATTCAATTCGATATTTTAACAAAAATTCAAAATATCCAAAGAGACGCAATTTCTTCTGTATAACTTTTTGCATCAAGGCTTCTTTGGGCTGGATTTTCTTGTATAGTTCTTCGTTGCTGATCTTTTCAACCCATCCAATTCTGAGAATTTTGCTATAGCATTTTCTTTCAAATGTTAAAATTCTTCTCTCCAATTCTTTTGTGATGGTCCAAAGTCTCGCATCATATTTCCCTTCTTGTGTATTACCACTAAAATTGATTTTGTCCGCTCATCTGGAGCTTTTCCGGAGTCCAATGCCATATTGCATAGCTTATACATTTAATCAATAAGCACATCTCCACCATATTTGATCATCTCTCCCATGATCATGTCTATGCCTGGGCTCTTATAATTCTTTAGATGATTAATTGTCCTTTTAACTTCTCCTCTAAAGATACTGTCTTCACTTTGATCTTCTCACTTCACCATATTTCCTTCAGTTCTTTCACAAGTTCTTGCCGAGAAATTGGATCCATCTGCGCTTCGTAAAGCTCACTGCAGTACTCCGTCCACCTCTGTATGACTTCTCTTTCATCCATTAGGACTTTGTCCTTGTTCTTGATGGCCAATTGTTTCGGATTCCACTTTCCGTTCCGTATTAACTTGTATGCTTCTCTTGTCTTGTATTCACCATGGAATTTTTCAATATTTTCACAGTTCTCTTCCAACCACTTTGCCTTATCCGTTCTTGTAGCATTTTTACTAAATTACATTATGATTTGTACTCTTTTGCTGCCTGGTCTGACAGGTCTTGTCTAATTTTAAAGAGCCTTTTCTCTTGCACCAGTTGGAGAGTTTTGTCTGATATCCACTTCTTGTTGATTTCTCTTTCTCCGGGACTGTCTCCTCAAATGCTTTGTGATTGGTTGCAGCAATTCATTCAACTCGCTTGTCAATATCTTGCTCATTGGCCATGTTCCACGATGCATTCTTGATGTTGTCTTCTAGATTTTGCCTGTATGCTTTTCCGATATCTGCTTCTGATAAATTTTCCATGTCTCTAATTTTCCTGAACTGTGTCTTTATTGATCGTTTCAATTTCATTTTTATATTTGCTATCACTTAGCTGTGGTCAGAATCGATGTCTGCACTTTTGTATTGATGTGGACCATCGTTTAGAAATTAATATAATGTCTATCATGTTTTTAGTCCTTCCATCACAGGACCTCCAAGTCCATTTTCTGCAGTCTTTCTGTTGGAATCTTGTGTTACAAATGTAACATGTTCCAAAGCAAATTCCAGTAATTTCTCTCCTCTTTGGTTTCTGTCTCCATATCCATACTTTCCCATTACTCTTTCCCATCCAGATCTATCACTGCCTATCTTTGCATTCCAGTCACCTGTAACAATCAGCACATCCCTCTTTGGTATATCGTCCATTGTGTTACTAAAATCTGTGTAGAAGCGGTCAATTTCTTCCTCTGTGCTTTCCGCAGTTGGGGCATAGACTTGAACAACCGAAATGTTGAATGGATTTGCTTCAAATCGTGCCACCATTATTCTAGAATTTACTGACTTGTAACCCAACAAGGCTGATCTGGCCCTTTTGCTAAGTAGGAATCCAACTCTTGCCTCGTGTTTCTTTTCATTTCCAGGCCTTATAACTTCGCCGCATCCCATCTCTCCAGATTTTGTCCACCGCATCTCTGCTAATCCCAAAATGTCGCATCTGTATCTTTGAATCTCCGTCTTTAGCAATTCCAGCTTTCCAGTTGCTCACAAGGTTCGGACATTCCAGGTGCCAACGGAAAGTTCCTCTGATGCTGGTTTTAGTTTGTGTCGTTGTATTTGTCTTTCGGTAGCCAACTTTTCGACCCAACCCCGATTACTCGGTTAGGGACGCGGACCTTGTTTTACCAGGCGACTCCGAGCCGGGATGAGTTCACTGTGTTCATTGTCATCAGATTTCATTCGTGTTTTTCTGTTACTGTATCTTCGCATTGACACGCATCATGAAAATTCCATGGTGAATACAAGACAAGAGAATCATACAAGTTAATACGGAACATTAACAGAAAGTGGAATCCGAAACAAATGGCCATCAAGAACAAAAAGAACAAAGTCCTAATGGATGAAGGAGAAGTCACACAGAGGTGGACGGAGTACTGCAGTTAACTTTATGAAGCGCAGATGGATCCAATTACTCGGCGAGAACTTGTGAAAGAAATGAAGGACATATCACCGTCAGGCAGAGAATATCAAAGTGAAGACAGTATCTTAAGAGGATAAGTTGAAAGGACAATTAATCATCTAAAGAATAATAAGAGCCCAGGCATAGACATGATCACGGGAGAGATGATCAAATATGGTGGAGACGTGCTTATTGATGAAATGTATAAGCTATGCAATATGGCATGGAACCCCGGAAAAGCTCCAGAGGAGTGGACGAAATCAATTTTAGTGGCAATACACAAGAAGTTCCCGTCTGATGATGGGGTGCAAGAATTATAGAACCATAGCACTGTTAAGCCACCTGGGAAAATACTAATTCTGATACTGGCTGAAAGACTTAGGATACACATGGAAGAACACCTTGCCGATGAACAAGCTGGATTCAGAAAAGACCGAAGTGCAACACAGCACATACTAGCACTACGATTGATAGCAGAAAAAGCAAGACAGAAAAATGTAAAAGTATACAACTGCTTTGTCGATTTTTATAGCATTGATCAGACAGTGACTTTGGCTGTGCTAGAGTCCTATGGCGTAAATCATAAACTGATAAGACTGTTGAAAGATATAAGCAACAATGCAAAATCAGCTGTAAGAATCTGTGGAGAGATTGGAAATTGGTTCAAGACAGGCAGAAGATCAAGGCAAGGAGACAATGTATCACCCATGATATTCATCTCTGACTTGGAAAGAGCAATGGACAATATAATGGAACTGTAAAGGTATTAAGGTAATAACAGTGCAGGGATAAACAACCTGAAATTTGCTGATGATGTCCATATCATTGAGGGAAATGAAGGTGACCTGGAGGACACTGTACAGATGATGAGTAATGAAGCAAAGCGCTATGCAGAGCTGACAAACTGGCTGAGATCCAATCGACTCCAGCTTAATGCTGCCAAGACAGAAGTTCTATGGATCGCTACTGACCGCAGCAGCACCTCTTACCCACGGCGTGTGTTCGTATTGACGATCTGCAGCTGCATCGTGTCTCAGATCTCGATGGTCGACAACGTCTGAGATCGGCCTCCACTGCAGCGCTACTCGTCCCGCGAATGCGTCTTTCCACCGTGGGTAATCGCGCATTTCCCGTGGCAGCACCACGGGTCTGGAATGGTTTACCACTGGCCATTCAACTCTCACCATCACTAGATGCGTTTAAGAAGCGCTTAAAGACCTGGCTATTTCGAACTAGTTATGATTCTGTTTTGACATTGTAATGTGTTCAGGGTTGTCCATTAATTACGTCAACAATTTAGGGGGAGGGGTTTGGAAAAGTTTGACAGTTTTTGACAGGGGGAGGTGAGGGGTCAAGAGAAGTTGATGTCAACAATTTCACTTTTTTCAAATAATCAAAAAACAGAAAATTTCATAGAATACTACTTATTACAATGGAAAAAAGCATTAGAAAAAAGGTCATAACCACCACATTTTGACACTCGATGAGGAAAAAAGGGGAAAATGGTCATTACCACAAACATAATACCCTTGTTATTGGGACCTGTTATTGGGACCTGTCATTGATCTTGGGGGGGTCAAGAGTTGTTGACGTAATTATGGGGGGTTAAGTGAAAGTTGACAGTTGTTGACAAGGGGGAGGAGGTCAAAAATTGTCCAAAAATTGTTGACATAATTAATGGACAGCCCCTTCACGTAGTCTTTATGGATTAGTTACCACAGTAATCTTAACGTTAATAATAATAATAATAATAATAATAATAATAATAATAATAATAATAATAATAATAATAATAATAATAATATGGTTTATCGATGAACTTTGACAAGACAAAAACAATGGTGCTTGGACGGAAAGATATTGGAAGAAAGATCAAAGTGGATGGATTCGAATTGGAAAATGTGGAAAATTTCACTTACCTTGGAAGCAACATGACACATTATCTGGGCTTCAAGAAAGAAGTAACAATAAGAGCAGCGAAACCCTTAGGGAATCTGTAGGCAATAGACAATGTCCTGGAAGAGCAAAGCAATAAGTCTCAGAATAAAAAAAAGATTCTTGAAACATGTCTTTTCAGCAGCTTCTTGTATGGTTGCGAGACTTGGACCATCACAAAAGAATTGGAGAGCAGAATTTGAACAATTGAAAGAAAATGCTATAGAAAAATTCTGCTATAGAAAAGTTCTCAGAATTGGATGGGTTGAAAAGAGCAGCAACGAAGAACTATACAAGAAAATCCAGCCAAAAGAAACCTTGATGCAAAAAGTTATATAGAAGAAATTGCGTCTCTTTGGACATATGTGTCGTATGAAAGATGATAGAAAGATTAAGACTATAATGTTTGGAATAATGGACGGTTCCAACAAGAAAGGAAGGCCACACAGGGAATGATGTGATGACATTTGTGATTGGTGTGGAAAATGTCTGCAAAAACTATTTCATGTTGCTGCCAACAGGAAAGATTGGGACAAAACTGTAATGATTGCATCAGACACCAACGGGCGCTGAGCCCACGGTTATTGATGATGATGATGATGATGATGATGATGATGATGATGATGATGATGATGATGATGATGATGATGATGATGATGATGATGATGATGATGATGATGATGATGATGATGATGATGCATCGTCACTCATCTGACAAACTCTTGTGACAAACTCTCTTTTATATACTTATATAATAAGTATATACATACATACATACATACATACATACATACATACATACATACATATCAAGCAGTCGTGCGTCAGACGGATTGGGACTCGCCATGACCGTCCATGTTACTATTTGCAGGAAATTTTATCGGATTGATAAAAATATTGTTTAAAAGTTATTTAATGCACTCATTACGAGTGGAATAATAATTCAAACGGATTCTAATGCTGTTAAAGTTGTTCAGCTTCAGGGGCGAAGCCCCCCTGACCCCTTGACCAGGGGCTTGGCCCCTGGACCAAGACCTTCTAAAAATCCTCGCCATAACCTCCCCTCTCCACTCTCAAACGTTTGGCGTCGCCACTATATATATATATATATATATATATATATATATATATATATATATATATATATATATATACCTGATAGCCATATATATATATATATATATATATATATAATATTCGAGAATGAGTTACGAATCATCATCATCATCATATCATTTCTAGGCGCATAGTTAGACCCAATGCGCCTCGGCTTGTGTAGGCCTACTAAACAAATATGTTTTCAGAGATGAGAGAAAAGTTTCGCGGGAAAGTGTTTCGTCTCTAAGATATGACGCTAACGAGTTCAAGAGTGCTGGGCCATTTACTCGAAAGGATCGTTCTCCAATTTTGTTTCTTGTTCGAGGTACTGATAGTATTCGCGTCGATAGAGACCTCGTGCTGATCGATCGGTTTCTGCTATTGTCACTTGTCAGCTCTCTACCTTCAGAATTAATTATCTCTGGTGATTTTAATTTTCAAATCGATACTGATTCAAACCAGACTGCTCAGTTAAATAGCCTACTAGATTCATTTGATCTGTTTCAGCATGTGGTTTTTCCAACCCATGATAAGGGGCACATTCTTGATCTTCTTATTACCAGGTCCACCTCCAAAATTATTTCAAACGTAAGCCCAAATGAAGCATACTTATCTGATCACTTAGTTCTATCAGCCTCTATAGCATTCCCTCATAAGGAACCACAAATTTACACTAAAATTAATTTTCGACCTTGGTCCAAACTTGATATACAGGCTTTTAAAAATCACATTCTATTGTCTGAATTATATTTGAACCCTTCAAGCACGGTTTCTGAATTAGCGGACCAATTCTCGTCAGTATTACGCAGCGCTTTGGATAAGCTAATTCCTGAAAACACAAAAATGGTTGCTGCTCGACCCACCAAACCTTGGTTCGATTCTAATATTGCAGATGCCAGACGCCGTCGTAGTCAGCTAGAAAGGCGCTGGAAGTTTTCTCGTTTGCCCTCAGATAAGGTAAAGTTTAGGAAGCAGTGTCAGCTTGTTCGCAAACTTGTCTCTTCAGCCAAATCAACATTTCTGACAAACCTTGTCCTTGAAAATTCCTCAAACCCTCGGTCACTCTGGCAATCACTGCATAAAATTCTACACAAGGACAAGGATACGGCTCTCCCAAACAACATTCATGTGTCTTCCTTACCTGACACATTTCTTATGTACTTTTCGGATAAAATTGCTAAAACTCGGGGAAAATTTTCTAGTATTGCTTCAACTGGGTTCTCTCTTCCTGTCTCACCGCCACCTGTGTTTAGTTCCTTTCAATCTATCACTCTTTCTGATCTTCACAAACTGATTTTTTCATCGCCGCCTACTCATTGTTCTCTTGATTTACTGCCAAATTACATACTCAAAGAATGTTTTGATGTCCTTGGTCCAGTTATTCTGAATCTGATAAATCTTTCACTAACAGAAGGTTGCTTTCCATCTTCCTTTGCAAATGCTGTGGTCCACCCTCTAATAAAAAAATCATCCCTGTGCCCAAATGACTTAGCAAATTACAGACCTATATCCAACTTGAACTTTTTATCAAAGATTCTCGAGAGAGAGTGGTTGCAAATCAAATTCATGCCCATCTGTCTTCAAATGACCTTTTTCTTCACTTTCAGTCAGCAAACCGTAAATATCATTCTACTGAAACTGCTCTGCTCTCTGTCCACGATCATATCATAAATGCAATGGATGATGGCAAGGTCACTGCATTAATACTTCTTGATCTATCAGCAGCTTTTGATACTGTGGATCATTCCATCCTCCTACACCGTCTCCAACACTGGTTTGGTCTTTCTGATTCAGCACTGCACTGGTTCACTACTTATTTGAGTCCTCGCACTCAGTCTGTCTGCACAAATGGCCCCTTTTCATCATCAGCTACTTTAAATTGTGGGGTCCCCCAAGGCTCTGTTCTTGGCCCTCTCTTGTTCACTTTATACACGACTCCTCTTGGCTCATTACTGTCAAACCATCACCTAGATTACCACCTATATGCAGATGATACTCAGATCTTTATTTCATTTGATAAGTCTTCATCAGAATCTTCATTGGAAACTATTTCTCAAGCATTCTCTCATATTCAGTCCTGGATGGATTCAAACAAATTGCTTTTAAACCCAGCCAAAACTGAATTTTTACTCTTAGGCACAAAGCCCCAGCTCAAGAAATTTGATTCTATAAAATCTATTAAACTTTTATTTTCTGGGATTAGGTAGAAAGACTATTAAAATAGCCAAGAGAGTCTCGAACGGCAAAGTTTGGCGAGAGGTCGTTCAAGTGCGGAAACCCTATTCTTTGGAATGCATTACCCGGCCATGTGACCAGAGAGTCCAATCTTGAATCGTTCGCAAGGAAACTTAAAACTCATTTCTTCGAGACATCGTATTAGTGTAAAGCGCTCTAGCCTTTGACTTTTCGTTCATGGATTTTGCGCTATATAAATCGACTTTCTAACCTAACGCTATACGCTAGGTGGCGCCGCGTGTGGCTGCCAAGGAATTTTGATCCTGCGATTAGTTTGTTTTTTTGTCGGACTATTTTCTCATTCAACTTCTCACGATGTACTAAAATGTGTACTATTTGTCAGTTCACCGGGAAATAGTATCGGTTTAATTATTATTCGAGCGACTTTGTTGTATTTAAGACGAAACGGACCGATCTTACAACTACACCGTTAACATTTCGAATATTACCGTTTAACCAAGATGGCCGTCGTTTGAATACGTTCTTTTTAATTCTTATTACTACCCTTCTCAACTGGATTTCTGATTCGGAACTTTCGACTTAGGACATGCTTAACTTCTCGTTCACCGGTGGAGTTTTTAGCTGAATTTAGCCGTATCGGTCGCCTTGTTCACGCGAGGACACTCGTCGTCACGTTTGACTGTATTAAGCAGCAAATGTTTTGCTACACGTCAACTGAGTTGCTGGCCATTCGATACGACTGCTGCCCGGCGCCTTGCGTTGTTGACATTTTGGCTGAACTCAACATCATTTGCACCCGCGGACCTCCTCGCCCGGTTCGTCGCCGCGGAAAGCGAGCGGGTCGAAGACGCTCGATACCGATCCTGGCGCCAGCCGAGAATGGAGCTTTCGTTTTCACCGGGTTCAGTAACAGACTCCACTCGCCACGCGTAGCCCGGCATCCGCCGAATATTCTTCCTGTTTGGACCCTTCGGCACACTGAAGCTAAGGGAGGCGAGGTGATATTCGGCCTCCTGAACATCCGGTCACTCAATAATAAGCTTCACGATCTACTGGAAGTCTGTCGGGAGCATTCGCTGAAAGTCATTGGCCTTTGTGAGACTTGGCATGATGAAACATCTGCCTGGATCGGGCAGTTACTGAACGACGGTTACCAAGTGGTCGAGAGGGCCCGGTCTCGCCCTCAAGATGAAGCGGACCGTCTCTCCACCAACCACGGCGGCGTGGCCATCTGTGCCGCTCCCGGTATCCGACTATCCAAACTGCAGTTCATGCATCAGTTTCAGTCACTTGAATTGGTGATTGCTCGCGTCACCTCAGTGGAGTCATGCATTCTGGCCGTGGTCTACAGACCAGGCTCCGCCAAGTCCTCACAGCTCTTCTTCTTGGAAATGTCGGAGTTACTGGGTGAACTCGCGTCACACAACGGACCTGTATACGTCGCTGGAGATCTAAATGTGCGGCTCGACCGTGATGAGGATGCAGCCTGCCGCCAACTTCGTGAGCTTTTTACATCTTATAACTTTACTTTCCAACCGACTAATGCGACGCACGTCGGCGGAGGAATGCTCGATGTGGTTGCGTTTCATTGTGGCACCGTGGCACCACAGACGCGTGTAATAGACGTAGGGCTATCCGACCACCATCTGGTTAGCTGGTCGGTGCCGCTAACCAGGCCCCGTCCGGTCTACGTCTCCACTACACGACGTGCCTGGCGTAAAGTCGACACCATTGCGTTTTTGAATGAGCTCGCGACCTCTAAACTTTGTCAACCGGCCCTTTGGCCCATGATGGACGTTGACGAAATGGCTCGATTATACGATCAAGAGATCACTGACATTGTTGAGAGGCTGGTGCCAGTGACGACAGCGACCTGTCGACGTCGCCCCTCAGACCCCTGGTTCGACGATGAGTGTCGTGCAGCTAAGAGAAAGATGCGGTTTGCCGAACGGAAAGCCAGATCGACCCACGCCGATCCTGGCTATGCTGCAGCGCTCGAATCACACTGGAAGGAGCTCCGGAGAGCTTATAGACTTCTGCTTCGCCGGAAGCGAGAAGCGTTCTGGAATAACAAAGTAGATTCGGAGCGGGTTGATCCACGACGTTTATGGCAGTCTCTGAATACGTTACTCGGCCGTGGCCGTACTCGAGCCCATGAGACACCCTCAGCCGATGACTTCGCCGAATATCTTCACAGCAAAGATGCCTTGGCACACGCATCAGTCGCAGAGCACGACTCGCCCACGTTCAGCCCAATACTTACTCAGTGCTCTCTCAGCTCGTTCCAGCCCTTGTCTCCTGACGAAGTGGCCGCAGAGATACGAGCACTTCCAGACAAGCAGTGTGCGAGCGACCCTATGCCGACCGCTCTTCTCAAGGAGTCGTCCTATATCCTCGCACCATTCTTATCCGAACTCTTCAATCGCTCGATGTCATCTGGATCGGTACCGGAGATCTTCAAATCTGCCTATATCACTCCTAGACTCAAGAAGCCCAACCTGGATACCGCTGATATTAAGTCGTTTAGACCGATTTCCAACCTGTCGGTGCTGTCGAAACTGCTCGAGCGGCTCGTGTCACATCAATTTATCCGCTACCTAACGACCTTCAATCTCCTTCCAGACCTCCAGTCCGCGTATCGGGTACATCACTCAACCGAAACCGCAGTTTTGAAAGTGTCGCTGGACATCCTACGAGCGCTGGACACCGGGGATGTAGCGGTCTTGGTGTTGCTGGACCTCACCGCCGCCTTCGACACGGTGGACCATGGTACACTATTGAAGAAGTTGGAGGCATCGTATGGAGTGAGCGGTCGAGTGCTCCAATGGTTTTCCTCCTATCTAACGAATCGGGTGCAGCATGTATGTTGTGCAGGCTCAACCACTCCGCCGACCTGTGTAGTACGTGGAGTTCCCCAAGGCTCCGTACTAGGGCCTATTCTCTTCGCGCTCTACGTCGCCAACCTGATAAGCATTGTCCAACGGTTCGGGCTCCAAGCACACCTCTACGCTGACGACACACAAGTATATGGAAGCAGCCCTCCTGCAGCAGTTCATCTGCTCCAGCAGCGTGTCACTAGGTGCCTGGTCGAGGTGACCAGGTGGCTGAAGTCACATCAGCTGCAACTCAATGCTGCTAAGACTGAAGTATTATGGATCACCTCTGAGCGTCAGAAACACTTGACACCAACGACCTTTATCAGCATCGATGGACTTGAGGTACAACCAGTGTTGTCTGTCCGGAATCTCTGGATCCACATCGATAGCACATTATCGATGAGGACCCATGTCTCTAAGACAATTGCCAGCTGCTTCAACGCACTCCGGCTGATCAGAAGTGTACGAAGATCAGTGTCTGTCACCGCTCTCAAGTCACTGGTTTCATCATTGGTGCTGACCAAACTAGACTACGGGAACGCGACACTCGCCGGATCACCGCAACACCTGCTGGACCGTCTCCAGGTCGTATTGAACGCAGCGGCGCGGTTGATCTTTCAGGTCCCTTCTCGTGAACATGTAACACCGCTTCTACAAGACTTACACTGGCTATCGATGCCTGAGCGGATTCAGTTTAAGTTAGCAACACTGGCTTACCGCTGCCTGAATGGTATAGGGCCAGAGTACCTAGCGACAGAATTAGCACGAGTCGCAGATCAGGCTGGTCGGCGTCGCCTGAGATCTGCTAGAACCGCTTCTCTGGTCGTTCCATTGACGCGCCTTCGTACTGTAGGCGATCGTGCCTTTCCCGTGACTGCTGCAAGGGCATGGAACCGCCTGCCTTCTTCAGTTCAACTCTCCCTAACGCCAGACATCTTCAAGAAGAATCTTAAAACTTGGCTATTTCGCACGAGCTATTGTAATTTGTAATTTGTAATGTGTCCACGCAGTCACTGTATTAGTTGCCACATAAATCTCTACGTTGTATAATAATAATAATAATAATAATAATAATAATAATAATAATAATAATAATAATAATAATAATAATAATAATAATAATAATAATAATAATAATAATAATAATAACCTAACCTAGCCTAAGATGTGACGAAATAAATGCATTAGTAAATGCATGAATGAACCTGATAGCTATATATATATATGTCATATATAAAGTCGGCTTTATATATATATATATATATATATATATATATATATATAAAGCCGACTGCATTTTGTATTTGCTCATGATTTGCAGCATCGACAAAGCAGATGGACGAAAGGGTGATTCGATTGCGGGACCTGCAGTATCTTACTCAGAGTTGGGCAATTCTTTCAGAAATGCTGTCCACTCCTCTACGAGAAATATATACACAATAGGAGTTCACTGGTTGAATAATAAGAACTAAGATAATAAGAACGGGGGCATTAGGATTATCTATCATATTAAAATCGTTATCTGTATGTCTCTCTGTCTGTTACCTTCAAGCGTTCTGATTGGTTGACTATTGGTAGACGGTTTAGACCGTTTAGTCCTTATATCGCGATGCGTTGGTGGACGATGTTCGAAGACGACGTTGCTATTGGTAACAATTGTTCGTAGTTTAACACGGTTTAGTCGAGTCATTGCAGCGTCAGAGGGCTGGGCGTGCGACGACGTTGCTATTGGTAACAATTGTTCGCAGCCTGAGGTAGTTGCGCAATTTTAACGTACATTTTAACGTACACAAAAAATACGTGTACAGCGTCACAAATGGCCACAGTTGCGTGATTTTAACGTACATAGGCCTAATTATTACGTGGCGCAGAGCTTGGCTAGGTGGCGATCATTGAAATGTTGTTCAGCATGAATTCAATGATTGGGTATTAGGTATAGGTATTGGATTAGTATTATCCTACACTGCGAGCGAAGCGAGCATCTTTCTAATATATATATATATATATATATATATATATATATATATATATATATATATATATATAGAGAGAGAGAGAGAGAGAGAGAGAGAGAGAGAGAAAAAAGATTTTCAGATTTTTAAACAAATTGATTTTCAAACATGGGTGATACAGCTAGTGCTGTTACGGTTAACCGAACCGAATCGAAACCGCGGTTTTTCGGTCAAAACCGAACCGAAACCGACCGAGACTGCACGAGGTGAAACCGTAACAGCTCTAGATACAGCCAGTGCTATTGGTGTTTCAATGCAGTTAAAAGAAGAACTCTCAGAAATACAGCATGATGAGTCAGTTAAAATGACACATTGCTTCTAAATTTCGTACTATGTAATAAACAGAGAAAAGCTTTTATTCAAATTACTTGACATTTATTCATTTCAGTTCCTTTTCGCATGTTTTTTCTCTATGTTGCTTTTTGTCACCTCGCCTCTTATTAATAGTTTTTACAATTTGAGTGATTTTTTCAATTGGACCATTGTTCTGTATTCTTTATCTGTAATCAAGTATAATGGCTGCATGTTTTTTAAAGATTGTCTAGTGCAAATTAGGGACCTTTTAAGCTTCTGTCGCATAAATAGGAGTTCACTGGTTGAATAATAAGTACTATAAGTAACGGGGGCATTAGGATTTTACAGATGCTTAAGTTATATAGAAACTAAAAAGGTTAGAAGTTTAAAGGAATTATTTACTTCGTTGGATTAAATAAACAGGATGAAATGAAATGAATGAATAGATTAAAAGAAATTTCTCATTAATTTCTTCATCGGTCATAATTAGTTTCTCAGCAGCTAAAAACGCAAATCAAAACACTAGCACAGTCTCGCAGTAACTTTGCATAAAATTACATAACATTAAAATGCTAGAAGGTAGATACCTAAAAACAACAGAAATAAAAATATTTATTTCTTTAAAAAGTTTCATAAGTTTCCGAAATATTTAAGAAAATTTAATTTAAAATTTCACACAACAAGATTTCATGGACAATGGACATAGCATCTCTAGTCATAATTTATCCAGTTCAGATAGAGCTCGTACGATTACAATACGCTCTCTGGCGTTTTACAATCACGTCCTCATCATTTCGTATTCCTCTTGACGTTTTAAATTTTCATTTCTTTTATTATCGCTTCTTGTACTGCTTTGGTAGTGCTTGGATAGCTGCAATGGTGTGAAAATGTCTTGCATTGTCTGGAAGATTTAGCCATCAGCGACATTATTTTTAAAACTTTACCTAGTCTTGTCATATAATGTGGGCCAACAAAACGTTTAATTGAAAATTAAATTCTGCATTAATTTTGTGCGTGAATTAAATTATATTTCTAATTCTGCGTTAGTTATTACATGTAAGTGATACCATACCGGAATGTACTGGGTTTTTCTTTCTAAATTAATCAAAGTTTGACATTGATCCCGCAGCCCGAGTTACTCGACTTGCCTTAAATTACAGTGGATATGTCACAGCCACATTATCGAAATGAGATGTTTCATGCACTAATTAACTATCCCTCTATAAGTGTTTCAACAGGTAATGTAATGTAATGTAATTAGCTATTTATATTGCGCCTGTTCAATTAAGCGCATAACAATGTCAACATTATAAGCACAGTTAAACAGATGGGTCTTCAGCTGTTTTCGAAAAGCGACGGGCGACTTTATGTTCCATAGGGCAAGTCCATCGAGTCCAACGTACGAGACGGCTCGTTGCCCCACAACTGTCCGGAGATGAGGTTTCTGGTAATGGCTGGTAGAGGCAGATCGTAAGCCTGATCTACTGCTGGCGGTTGATGTTGGCTAGAGCAGATCAATCAGGTAGGTCGGACCTTTGTCCATCCATTGTCATTACATGCGCAGAACATCAGCGTGCATAGTTTGTGCTGCATCCGTGACTGGACCGGAAGCCAATGAAGTTCACGAAGCCCTGGAGTGACGTGGTCTCTAGGTTTTAGGTCCAGCACTAGACGTGCAGCAACAATTTTGTGCGCGCTGCAGGGCGCCAGTGTAGACTTTGAAAGGCCAACAAAAACGGAATTGCAGGAATTACAAATGCATAGACCAGTTGCGAGGCGAGTTCTCTGCCAGCAGACCTAGCGGATACATCGTATGTGATAGAAGCAGCTCTTGGCTAACTGTCCAACATGTTGCTTCATGGTAAATTCGTTGTCGAACAGGAAGGACTCCGAGGTCTCTAACGACGGTAGATGGGTGAACGATGAGGCCCACACCGATTGCAGCCTGACACTTCATGCCAGGCTGCAATCGGTGTTAGACAGCTTAAGCATGTTAGCATGTGAGCCAAACAATGCAGGCTTAGTCTTGGGAGCATTGAGTTGCTATCGTCGCGAAGAGCACCACTCTTGGACTCTGTGATGCATTTTGGAGACGACAAGACCGACATCTTTAACGTCGATATTGTCGTAGATCTGTTTATCATCAGCAAATATATGATGTCGAAGGTCATGTCGCTGAAAAATGAGGTCGAAGTCTTCCGTGCATGGATGAAAGCAATCGGCCCGAGAGAGGAGCCCTGAGGCACAGAGCATTCAAGAGACAAAGATATTTCCTCTCCATTAATTACGTCAAAAAAACAGGTGAGGGGATTCGAAAAAGTTTAGCAGTTGTTGACGGTCACGAGAACTTGACGTCGACAATTTCATTTAAAATAGATAATAAGAAATATGAAATTTCATGAAACTGCAACGGAATTGCTACTGATTGCAACGGGGAAAAGCCTGCCAAGCAAAAAAGGTAATTACCACCACATTTTGACACTTGATGAGCAAACAATTGTAAAAAGGTCTCATCTCTGCAAAATAATAACCTTCCAAACTATTTAGGGAACCCGTCAGTGATCTTAGGGAGGGGTCAAAAGTTTTGAACATAATTATGGGGGTTATTGAAAGTTTGTCACTTGTTGACAAAGGAGGGGGTCAAAAATTGCCCAAAAATGGTTTGCGTAATTAATGGAGAGCCCCTAGAGGCATGACTAATTCTTGAACAAAAGCACGAATGAGAGCTAGGCTAATTTCTGCTATTACTTTTCACAATAAGTTATAAGCGTGAGATGTTAATTTCGAACTAAAATGACTAGCATACGTACTTCCAAGTATTCTGATTTTAGATCTGGTCTCAGGAGCTAGAAACGGCTTCACCAGACTGTATAGAAGAGGAAAGATAGCCGGGGCTACAAATATTAAATAGGTCTGCTGTAGAAATTCAAAAATATTGATGATGAAGATGGCTATGATGATGATGATGATGATGATGATGATGATACAAATACGACGACGATGATGATGATGATAATGATGACGATAATTCTGATAATGATAATATAATAATAATAATAATAATAATAATAATAATAATAATAATAATATTATTATTATTAATATTATTATTAAAATATTAATATTAAATATTAATTAAATATTAATTATATAATTATTATATTATTATATTATATATTATATTATAATATTATATAATTAAATATTAATTAAATATTAATATTAAAATATTATTATTATTATTATTATTATTATTATTATTATTATTATTATTATTATTATTATTATTATTATTATGCAAGCCAAGAATAAGAATAAGAATAACAATAATAAGAATAAGAATAATACGAATAAAATAATAATAAGGCGCACGTAGGTCCTCGAAAGGCGATCAGGGGGCAATTGCCCAGGGTCCGGCGATCTGTTGGGGGCCCGAGAGGGTTTATAAAATTTCTAACACATGGAATACAATACCCTGAATACCCGAAAAGACGATAACAATACCCTGAAAAGACCGACAAGCAAAAACCAGGTCATCACCAGTTTTTCACACTTGACCTCATTACAGTTACCGAACTTACCGAAAAGTCTGACAAGCAGAAAAAGGTAATCATCATTTTAATATCAACTTTCTAAAGGCTTTAGCTCTTTGATCACATGCCTGTGAACTATGGAATTTAGCGTCGGGCCACACCGCTTCACAGACCTGGTCTACGCAGACGATACAACTCTGTTTCTACCTTCTGCTATCAATGCCTCTGAATGCCTCTCTAGTTTCAGCCATGCTTCTGCTCCTCTCGTATGAAGGTTTCCTGGACTAAAACCAAGCTACAGAACTTAGGATGTGGATCACAGCTCCCCTCAACCGTGGTTGATGGGGTGTGTGTCGAGTCAGTAGACAGTTTCACCTACCTTGGTAGCGTACAGTCCTCCAATGGACACTGTCATCAAGATCTGGCCAAACGTATCACCCTAGCCTCTACAGCCATGTTCTCCCTGCATAATATCTGACAAGACAAACGTCTCTCTCTTACCATCATGTCTGTACCAGACACTTGTTCTTTCCGTTCTACTTTACGCGGCCGAGACCTGGACCTTACTCGCCTCGGAACTAAGAGAGTTGGAAGCCTTCCATATGAGGTGCAAACGCCAGATTCTTGGAGTACGCTGGTATGACTTCATCACCAATGCGGAGATATCCTCGCAGACTGGATTATCATCACTCAATGAACTGATAAGTAGGCGCCGCCTTGCCATTTTTGGACATGCAGCCCGCCTCGAAGAGACGGTTCCTGTTCATCAAGCCCTCCACTGCCACGTCGACCTATCCATCGGTCGTCCACCTGACCGATCATGGAAGCGCTGTCCTGGTCGTCCCAGGAAAATATGGATCGATCACATCCGTACCCAGACCAGCGAGATTCCATCAACTCTCTGCATGGAGACGTGCCATTCGGCGGGGTCATGGTCATGGGGTGACGCAACGGCCCCCGTTGGCCACGCGCTTCTGATGATGATGATGATGATGATGATGATGATGATGATGATGATGATGATGATGATGATGATGATGATGATGATGATGATGATGATGATGATGATGATGATGATGATGAGTGCTTTGCCCAGGGGCCCGGAATTTTCCTCTCGACGGGCCTGGATGCATGATGAGTCGATGACGATGTGCTAGTAACGTTACACTTCGGGGTTCACCGACATTTGCGCGACCGACATTTGCGCCCCGACATTTGCGCGACGACAAATGCGTGAACGTAAAATCGACAATTGCGCGCCGACATTCGCGCGCCGACATTCGAGCGCCGACATTAGCGCGTATTTCGAGGAAGCACGAATTGCTCTATAAATTAAAAGTCATCCGTGCTTTAGTAACTATAGTCTTAATCATAACCCAAAATCAAACTCAAAATAACCCTAAATCAAACCCTAACTCTAACCCTAACCCGTATTATTATATAATATCGCGCAAATGTTGGCGCGCAAATGTCGTTCGCGCATTTGACGGGTCACCCACTTCAGCAATGCTTTCATCAGAAAAAGGGACAATTTGGGCCCCGCCGAAAAGGTAACGGTAACGGATGTTTAGGTAACGGACGTTACCTAAACGGGCGTTTAGGCAACGGGCGTTTAGGCCCAGGATATTTCCATTTCACACCATTGTTGAAGAAAGAAAGGTAATCGAATCTAGTTGTAATACTGTCAAAAGCTGTGAAGTCTGTAGCGCTGTAAATAAAAAAGCTGTCAAGTCCTTTCCGATCTCTCCAGGCTGGTGCAGTTTTCGGGGCCAGCGTTCTTATGCAATGCGCCTGTTTACTCCGCGAATGACGGGACAGTTTGGGTCCCACCGATAAGGTAATGGTAACGGGTCTTGCGGGTCTTGAACCAGCGACCATCGTCCAACGTTGTTGCCATTCTGCTAACTTTCTGCCTAGTTGAGGTCTGTGAAATGAAATCTTGGCACATAAATTTACGGTTTAGAAGAAACTCAAGAATGCAAAGATCTTTGAATTCCGAAGGCCTTTGAAAATAAATCTAGGCAAGGGCAATACTGGAATATTGTCGATTGAAGAGTCTATGTAATGTTTGACCTCTCAAAAGGAACGGTTATGTTGCTTAACTAGATTAATCGTTTATTTTATGGAATAAGCATTGATATTGTTCTAAATACTTAGCAATTTAGTTTAAAGTTAGCAGAGTGGTAACAACATTGGACGATGGGGCGGAAGGACGCGGGTTCGAACCCCGCAGGACCGCTAAGGTCGACGCAGCCTTCTTTCGCCAGATGGCGATGCCAACTGAGATTAATCTCCGGAATAAACAGGCGCGTTGCATGAGAACATCATCACGTTCTCTGTCCTGGGACAGATTCAGGGCTCCATTGTTTCCGTTCCTCTCTGCGGCTTGCTTCTTCTTTGATGTCTGCATAGGTCTTGTGACGCTGTGTATCTGTTTTCATCATCCAGTCCAATAGCATCCTCCTTGGTCTTCCTTTTGTCTGTTTTCCTCAGTGATGGGCACTAATTTTTTAAAGTTAAACTTTAAACTTTTTTCCAATCAAGCAGTTTCACTTTTGAAATAACTAACTTTTCACTGTAGTAGTTTAACTTTAACTGATAACTAATTAAAAGCAGTTTAACTTATAACTTTAACTTTTCAAATTTGACATGAGTTGAGTAGAGCTGGGTCGATTACGATTATTTTTGCCGATTACGATTACGATTTTTTTCGATTATTTTTCACGATTACGATTTCGATTACGATTACGGTTTGTTATATAATCGCGATTACGGTTTCGATTATTTCACAGCACTTTTAAAAACTGGCTTTCCCTACTGCTCTGTAAAATGGCCAAGTAAATTATACGAATTTCAATCAACTTCAAAGTTAAATACAAATAGATTCACCAACTTGCTGCTACAGGACCAGGATTCAGGACAATGATCAAAAGTAATTAAGCACAAAAATATTCATAAAACACAAAACAGATGAGACACATCGCAATTATCAGTTGGTAGCTACGTGTAGCTATGACAGTTCCCCAACATGACTTCTAGTTCAGTCTACTGTTGCTACTGTTGCTGGATGTTATTCAAGTCGTGAGATAAGAACACTAGTTGCTCTACATGATGAGGCTTAAGTGCTGCTCGCCTTTCTAAACAAATCACACCACACTTCGAAAATATATACAGTATATGATGTATTGCTTGCAATTCGCCGCAGATACACGGATCCGAGTCGTCCAGACCCCACTTCCGGAGACAGTATTTGCAAATGACCCTGCGCTGTCCGGAAGCGGTTCAACAGACACAAAAATTGACGTTGCAGAGTATCGAGTCCTATAGTTGTCGGATAGCGGGATCTTCTACCAGATGGTACTACCGTACGCACGTAGTTGGTCACCTGAGCCGACTTTCAGTCAAGTCTCCACTGACCATCGACGTCTGTGGGTTCCTTGTTCAACCGCAGGGGTGACGTGATTTGAGAAGGATTGGTTAGGTCCTCGTGAAGTGACCTGCAGTCTTCATTTTCTGCCACATTCTGCAGAAACTTGTCTGCAGCGGCTAGGCGACTCAGATTTGGGGGACAGATGTTAGAGAGGACCGGCAGCCACGACAGTTCGGTTGGACGTAGAGTGCTAGAGATGATTCTCATGGCGGCGTGTAGAGTGCCGGAGATGATTCTCATGGCGGCGTGTAGAGTGCCAGAGATGATTCTCATGGCGGCGTGCAGCTGAGTGTCGACGACCAGGTGGGGGAGTTGCAGCAGTACTCAGCAGTTGAGTAGCAGAGTGATAGGGCTGCCTGTCTTAGAGTGGTGGCATTGGCTCCTCATGTGGATCCGGCAACTTTCGACAGAAGATTTGTCTGGCTTTTAACTTTGCTGGCAAGCTTATTAAGATGAGTTTTATAGCTCAAGATTCTGTCGAGTGTGACGCCTATATATACCGGGTGCGGATCATGTTTCAACTGATAACCGTCTATTTGTATGTTCAGTTCACGATTTGCTTCATAGTGTTGTGTAGATGAAACACACACAAAAAGGTCTTGGTTGGATTCGGTTTAAGCCGACATATTTAACAGTATTCGGAAATCCTCTGTGTATCGATGTTCAGTTGGCCTGAGTGGCAAGGCCGATATCGTCAGCGTATCAAAACTTCCTGCTGATGGTATCAGGTAAGTCGTTTGTATACAAATTGAATAACGTAGGGGCTAGAACTGAACCCTGTGGTAGACCGTTTCGTTGACGTCTCCAGGAGCTGACATCTTCTCCCAAGTGAACTAAGAACCGTCTGTCAGAAAGGAGTAATTCCACAAGTTGACAGAACCAGGCTGGCAAGTTGAGTGAGAGTTTGTACATTAAATCCGCATGCCACACCGCATCGAAAGCTGCTGTCAAACCCAGAAAGATGGCGCCTGTCTTTATACGCAGTTTAATCCATTTTCAATGAAAATCTGATAATCAACGGTAAATAGGTCCTTCTTTGAATAGAAAATATTGTATAATATAACTTACGGGGATAATCGAAAATTAATCGCGATTTCGATTATTTTTCCGTCGATTATCGATTATTTCGATTTATTTTATAATCGTGTCGATTTCGATTTCGGTTTTTCCAAAAATCGCGATTTCGATTTCGATTAATCGACCCACCTCTACTACTGAGCTAGTAAAACTATGCTACAAGCTGCAACGAACACGATTAACGATTATAATTTCATATAGCACAATTTTAACAATAAATATAATGATGATGATGATGATGATGATGATGATGATGATGATGATGATGATAATGATGATGATGATGATGATGATGATGATGATGATGATGATGATGATGATGATGATGATGATGATGATGATGATGATGATGATGATGATGATGATAATAATAATTATTAGGGTGTGTCAATTTTTGAAAAGTCATTTTTTTAAAAAAGACTAGTGATAAATTGGTGTATTTTGATGTGGATAATCTAAATATAAGCGCTGTTTATTTTTAAAGTGTGATTTACCTACTTCAATTTCATTTGGAACTTATGAAAATAATAGGCCATTTTAATACATGTGTTTCAATGCTCGAAGATGGAGTTTTGGTTAATTGAACTTCATGTTAATCTCTTAAGGTTATGAGTTAGCAATATATCTTAAACCTGCAATGTGTGCAGCATTAGCTATGACATTATACTCTTACTTGCATGCAGTGTTAAGAAACTGATATAGGTATTCATTGATAATGTGTTTATTTTGAGGTCTACATGATGTTGGCCAAAACGTCACAGGTTAAAACTAGACTTACAAACCTCCACTCCTTTACACCATTTAGTGGGGTCAGGTGCTGAACTCCCAGTAGCTGAGCTGCCTACTGTCAGGGACCTCATCAGATATGGATTGTACTTGAGACAGATTAGTGAACAAAACAGGCGCAATTACAGCATTGATCAGCTTGTCGATGACATTATGAAAGGCTTGCTTCTTCAGTGGAACCGAGCAAATACCAACTTTAATGGTCCTGTCATTAACAGTCCTGTTAGAATAAAATCCAAATTGAAAGCCATATGGGAGCAGGCTAACAAAGTCTCGTCTGGTAGAGTTTACTCTACCAGACGAGACTTTGTTAGCCTGGAAGATGGAAGAGAAAGACAAGTTTCTGAAGAAGCTCAACAGACTGATGGACATACTCACCTGTAAGTATGAAATCAAGAGCTGCCCTGATGCGGGTTGCAAATTTGCATGTCTCACTGGTGTACACCTATTGTGTGAGTGCAGCAGACATCAGAAGATTCCTGTTATCGAGTTAGAATTCATAAAAGGTCAGCGAGAAAAAGTTGGAAGCACAGGACTTCATCAGACAGGGCTGGTTGACTTTCCTGAAACAAAGCGACAGTCGTTGCAGAAGTAAAGGCAGGCCAAAAGGAAGGAGGCTGAAGAAAAACGGCGACTGAAGAGTGAAACACAAATCACAGAAGACGAAGAAATGACAGAAAAAGGTCAGGAAGATTCCGGATACAGCAGTAGAGACCGAATATAGTGTCATAGTGATGACGATATAGACAAAGATGAGAATGCTGCTGCTTGCCAAAAGGCAAAATACAAGAGGGCATAACCAACATAGCCCTGGCCAGTCTACGACACCACACTGGCCTGAGAGACACAGCAGAGATTGCAACCGCTGCCTGGATTGCTTCGACTCAACTTTGATAATTGATCATAACTAGGTCAAGAGGGCTCAAGAAAGAATCATGTTAAAATTGAACACAAAGTTTGAAGAGGATCTTAACAAAGGTGGCAGCTCTGTTATGAAGTAATCAAAGACCTTTGCACAGATCAGAGCTATGGCTACAGAATAGCCACTGCAATCAGGACAGGTGTTTTGCCCAAGGATCTGGCTCACTTGGAAATTGGACCTGTGTCACATAGCCGATGGCTAACAACAGCTCTGAGGTTCATGAGAATTTGGATATCTAAATATAAACTCAAGGGCAAGGCCCTGAAAAATTTGAGGATGATCGTGGAATTCTGTGTTGGGGTGTACATAGTAAATTGGTTCAACATTATGAGGTGGGCACAAATGGGCACATGGACCAAGGAATGTTCTTAAGTTTACCAACTACAACTTCTAAAGGACCAGCGTGAAGAAGGAACATTGTCATGCCAGCATTGAAGAGGTCTGCTTGGTATGGTTTCAGTGAGTCAGTGCTGCAAGCTATGTTGTGTAGTGAAGTTGAAGAGGAGAGACGAGATGCGGTTGGGAAGATTTTGAAGATCAGAGGTGATGGAGATGAAAAGACACAGTTGGGAGACAGCAGAGTGAGACCCAGAAAAACACCACCCATCAACACTGAAGCAACTACGCTTGCACAACTGATTTCCTGGAGCGTTGAAGTCTATGAGCCGCCTCTTACTTGTTCAATGACAACTGCAGAGATTTTGGCACTTGTGAGCAAGCCCATGATGGTTCCAGATTGGCCGTCACACACTCAGTCTGTAGAACGTTGTGTGAAGATGGCTACTGAAGATGCTGCCCATGTGTATAGCAATGACAGGAGACACCAGTACATTAAAGGTCAAATAATCAGCAGAGAGCTCATGAACAGAAACAGAAGCAAGCAGGTCATGCTGTCTTTTATTGATTTTGTTGACTAATGACTAATATTAAAAGTTATAAACATCAGAAATAATATTCTTGTAACATGACAATAGCCAGCATTACCTAGTGGTACTTATTTCAGCTTATTTCAGTGGCTGCGTAAGACTGTAAGTTGCTAAGCGTTGATCAAAAGTACTACTATTTACAAATCGCATGTACTTAAATATAGAGAGTTTCTTTTGTAAATTGAAGTAGGTTAGGTTTGTTTAAAAAATTTCTGAAAGCATATTTGAATTCAGCATTAAAATCTGCACTATTTGGCAACTAGTCGTTTTTAAAATTCTTAAATTTTTAAATTTTCCACTAAAATTGACACGCCCTAATAATTATGATGATGAGGATAATAATAATAATAATTGTTATTATTATTATTATTATTATTATTATTATTATTATTATTATTATTATTATTATTATTATTATTATTATTATTATTATTATTATTATTATTATTATTATTATTATTATTATTATTATTATCATCATCATCATCATCATCATTATTATTCTGATTATTATAACTGTAATAATAATAATTAATAATTGAAACAGGTAATTATGCGGTTGACATAAAAAAGTAGAGCCTACGCGTGATTTGGCCTGTGCTGAAAGTGGCATAGAATTTGAATAACTAAAGTTTAACTATTAGCCAGTTAACTAAACAAATTTAGGTTTAACTTAGCCTTAGCCTTAGCTAAACTTTTACCCAACCAGTTTAACTTTTGATGCATCTAAAAAAGTAGTTTAACTAAAAGTTAACTAATTGTTAGTTAACTTTTGCCCATCACTGTTCTTCCTTCCTGTTCTGAGTAATGAGAACACTGGTCCCGTATCATATAACTTGCACCAGTCGCCTGCGCTGACCTGCGTTTCCAAGGCCCTTAGGCCTTGGAAACAGAGGTAGCGCAGCCCTACGAGCTTGGTCTTGAGAGCTCAGGAAGGACTTCTTTTTACAGCATATAGCCATAAACTTAGGTACCGTTTAAGTGTTGGGAACCTCAGATATAACAAGACCCGTTCGCTCTGCCCTTCGTATTTATCACACTTCTTCAGTGTGTTTCTCAATTAATCCCATGTTATTTGAGCAGACCCAGAAAAGCAAATTGCAAAAGACTAGCCTACTAGCAAAAACATGACCGCGAACAGTTAAAGTTTACTCGAATTTCTCTAAATCGCCTAAGTTAGAATCGAGCAAAATCCTCTTTGAAGACCAAGTCAATTTAAGTTTATGCCAATGTATTTGTATAAAGGTTTTTTTTACACATCTTGAGAAGTTGAATAATGAAAAAGGGAATTCAATAACTCGCGCTTAAGTCTACTAATTTATGGTGCAAAACACACTGAAGAAGTGTGATAAATACGAAGGGCACAGCGAACGGGTCTTGTTATATCTGAGGTTCCCAACACTTAAGTTATTCCAATAAATGGGCGCGTCTAGTGCCAAGCCAGATAAGTTGAGTTTTTGTCAGGAGTATAACGGAGAACACACGATCCCAAAGAGTGGGAATGACATTGTCAATCGATTGAGTGAGCGCCGACTAGAATGAGGGCCATGACATTAAATTTGAATTTTATCAGCACAGAGGTTCACAGTGAATAATCGTCTACATTTCAACAGTAGTTTAGCCTACTTGCGTATGGCATAATATTGCTCTTGTCCTAAAATTTACTAATTCATTGGATTGTCTATTTAAAAATATTGACACTATTTTTGACAGACCTGTGGCCATTTGAAATGGCCCCCAAGCATTGTTATGCACAAATGAAGCATACTTATCTGATACTTAGTTCTATCAGCCTCTATAGCATTCCCCCATAAGGAACCACCAATTTACACTAAAATTAATTTTCGACCTTGGTCCAAACTTGATATACAGGCTTTTAAAAATCACATTCTATCGTCTGCATTATATATGAACCCTTCAAGCACGGTCTTGATATACTGCCAAATTACATACTCAAAGAATGTTTTGATGTCTTTGGTCCAGTTATTCTGAATCTGATAAATCTTTCACTAACAGAAGGTCGCTTTCCATCTTCCTTTGCATATGCTGTGATCCACCCACTAATAAAGAAATCATCCCTGTGCCCAAATGACTTTAGCAAATTACAGGCCTATATCCAACTTGAACTTTTTATCAAAGATTCTCGAGAGAGTGGTTGCAAATCAAATTCATGCCCATCTGTCTTCAAATGACCTTTTCCTTCACTTTCAGTCAGCATACCATAAATATCATTCTACTGAAACTGCTCTGCTCTCTGTCCACGATCATATCATAAATGCAATGGATGATGGCAAGGTCACTGCAATAATACTTCTTGATCTATCAGCAGCTTTTGATACTGTGGATCATTCCATCCTCCTACACCGCCTCCAACACTGGTTTGGTCTTTCTGATTCAGCACTGCACTGGTTCACTACTTATTTGAGTCCTCGCACTCAGTCTGTCTGCACAAATGGCACCTTTTCATCATCAGCTACTTTAAATTGTGGGGTACCCCAAGGCTCTGTTCTTGGTCCTCTCTTGTTCACTTTATACACGACTCCTCTTGGCTCATTACTGTCAAACCATCACCTAGATTACCACCTATATGTAGATGATACTCAGATCTTTATTTCATTTGATAAGCTTTCATCAGAATCTTCATTGGAAACTATTTCTCAAGCATTCTCTCATATTCAGTCCTGAATGGATTCAAGCAAATTGCTTTGAAACCCGGTCAAAACTTAATTTTTACTTTTGGGCTCAAAGCCCCAGCTCAAGAAATTTGATTCTATAAACTCTATTAAACTTGGTGATTCAACTATTCCTGTAAGTAGTTTCTGCACGGGATCTAAGAGTAATTTTTTATTCCACACTTTCTTTCTCAACTCACACAAATAGCATTTGTAAAGTAGCTCACTACCACCTTCGTGATTTGTATCGTATTAGGAAATTTCTGAATAAACCTGCATTAATGCTTTTGGCAAATGCCTTAGTGTCCAGTCGTCTTGATTATTGCAACTCCCTTCTTTTTGGCATTTCTAAATCAAACCTGGCTAAACTCCAACGAGTTCAAAATTCATTGGCTCGGGTAGTTTCAAAAACCCCAAAACGTGAGCACATAACCCCAGTCCGTAAAGGTCTTCACTGGCTTCCAATTAAAGAAAGGATAGGCTTTAAAATCTGCCTTCAGGTATACAAAACACTTTACTACAGGGAACCCAGTTACCTTCTTTCAAAACTTTCTGAACAAGCAAACAAATACTCGACCAGATCCGCGTCTGCAATAGTTCTCTCCATCCCACATGCTCGGACAGTTCTTGGTTCTCGTGCTTTCTCAGTGGCTGCCCCAAAACTCTGGAACTCATTGCCTCAGCATGTTCGCATTGCAAATTCATTACAAATTTTTAGAGCAAGATTAAAAACCCATCTTTTTGACCTGGCTTATCCACCATAGACTGTCACCCGTTTGCCTGGCCGGATACCCTGGATTTGACCTGGATCTTTAGTGATTTGGATTTGGTGTGCCATCGGTTGATGCTCTTGTGCATTATGAAAGTGGCGCTATAGAAGTTTAAGGTTAGGTTAGATATATTGTACAAAAGTTTACATATTAATGATTGTTTAAATTACTTTAAATGACCCTTAATCTGTTTCGATGCCTTTTCACAGGATCAACTGGAAAATACAAGTTAAAGGCATCCAGAAATATGAAATCTGCTATATGGAATGCATTCCCATTGGTCTATGAGATGAAAGAGGATTTAAGAAATTTTGATGTATGGGTTGTGTTGAGTTGGGTCAAGTAACCCAGCTGTTTCCGTGGGTTTGAAAATTTGTGGGTGGGGTTGGGTTTAAAAAATGGACCCATGTCCATGTCTGCGCCTAATGCCTTATCAGATATCACTATTCAGATTCAGGACGACAAGACTGCCATTTACAGTTTATTTAGCCTATTAATAATAATGCAAACGACAACGTTCAATTCTTCTTCGGCCATGATTATATTCAGTATTCTTAGCCTTCAAAGATATTGCCAAGATATAAAGTGTATAAGCAATTCAGAACATTTGCAGCGGTCACTAGCAATACATGTTTTATACAAGCCGAATTAGCTTTATAGCGTCACCCAAAAAAACTAGTGTGAAAGCTAAATCAGCTTTTGCACCGTTAACTGGCCACAACTATTATACGAGCTACAGCTCGATTTTGCAGCAGCCGCTAGCTGTGTGCTTTATAACCATCAGACCAAAAAGATCAGCCAATCAAACAGGGCCAATCAACATAGGTCCATTTTTTAAAATCCCTCATTTGTGTTGTTTTCAATAGCTCCAAGATATGCTTTCGACTGTTGCTTCTTCCGCTACCAGCGTGTCCAAAGAATCATTTGTATAATTTGACTAGTCATGTCTTTTGACTGCCGTGCACCAGTTCCGAATGCGGCGAAATATAAGCTCAAGTAAGCTGCAGTGCTCGACATCCAATCAGAATTCACTATAAAGCTCTCAAAAATTAACCGTAGGTACGGTCCAAGTGACGGAGAAGAATTTA